>CM031600.1:30313391-30335891 GCA_018398815.1 Conus ventricosus | reverse complement strand
GCACACAATAAAACCCATCCACCCCGCCAAACATTACAATGCAGTCATTGAAAGAAATCACATTACCTGCTTTTGTTCTGTGACAGCCCAGGGGTTTAAAAGCTAAAGAGCTATCTTTTTGTCAAACAACAGGTCTGAAAACCATTCGTTCACGCTTTTTTAAAGCCCAGTTAATAATCAGTGCATCGGGAGGCTGACTTGACTTGACAGCGAAATAAAAAAAAAAGCTCGTAACCAAAAGTTGTCTAAACAGCTTTTACCAAACATTTATTCAAACAATGGAAAACAGATCACTTGTCTGAGAGGGTAGCGTCAACTGGCATTAGAGCCTCTTTTTTCAGCGTTGTGCATGCATATAAATTTTGAATGGTCGCTGAGGCGCTCGGCCGTTGGAGAGCTTCCGCGCCCCGTCTAACGACAGAACTTTATTGTTAGTATGTCTGGGCCGTCTATGGCGGTCACTGGACAATTTGCTTGGTCTGGTTGAACTGCAACCATCATTGGTTACAACTCTTGTTTCTGTGGTCGAAGAAAGAAAAGAAAGAAAAGAAAGAAAGAAAGAAAGAAAGAAAGAAAAGGAAAGAGATGAAAAGCGGTCGGAAAGAAGAGAGAAAGGAGAAAGAAAAACGAACACACAACCAAACAAAAAGGAAGGAAAGAAACAGAAAAAGAAGAAATGAAAAGACAGAGAATCAAGAAAGAAAGAAAGGAAGAAATGAGAGGGGAAAAAAATTGGAAGGAGGGAATGAAGAGAATAAAGACAGAAAGAAAGGAGGAAAAGAAAAGAAAAGAAAGAAAGAAAGAAAAGAATGAGCGAAAGAAGAAAGAGATAAAACACGGGGGGGGGGGGGGGGAAGCGCTAAATGCTCACTGAAGTACACCATTTTTTTTAAGAAGAAAAGAAACAACTAAATACTTTATTCAAAAGAAAGGGAGGAAGAAACAAGGCGAGAAAATAGCAACTGGAAAGCTACCCTTTCCATGAAACGCGACGCCAACCATGGAAAGCTACCCTTTCCATGAAACGCGACGCCAACCAAGATTGTCACAGCTCACAACGGAAGACAGTGACATAAGCCATATTTCACCATGACGTTCCCTAAATCTCCCCCCCCCCCACCCCCACCCCCCACCCCAACACCGTCCGTTCCTCCGGGTCACAGTGCTCTTTAATAATCAGATTCAAAACTCCACCGCTACAACAGATTTATCCTATAGAAACTGTAATAGACACTTATACCGGATAACAGTCCTTAGGCGGTTGGAACAAAACATAAAAAAACAACAACACACCGTTTTTGTTATAATTATGGGAGGGGGAAGGGGAGGGATTTACAGGTAGCAAAAGCCAGCTTAACTTTTAGTACCTGTTCAATTTACCGTGTAAGAATATGGCACATTTGAGAATAGAGCCTGCCTCACTCTGGCCTAAATTCGCATGATACGCTTGATTAGGGTTATGTTTGCCGAAGCGATCTAAGCTATGGACTTTCCAAGTGTCGGTCGCCCGGGCCATTCTGTCCCCCTAGGCCTTCTAAGCTCCAGAAGAGGCCTCTTTTGTCATCAGACTCTCCGAAAATAACGAGTCATCCAAATCCTGGGGTATCCCCCTACCTCTCAACTCCCGACACTGGGTCTCGCTATTCAGTCATGTTCCACCGACGGTGCGAAAAAGGCCGTCCATCTTCCTTCCACAACAAAAAGCGGAAAGACCGAAAGTTAAACCTCCCGTGAGGAGTAATGGCGCATGTCGAGTAAGGTGACACGGCTGTGTCCCGGCGGACGAAGGTAGGCAAAGGCAAGCTCTCACACGTGAAGCACCCCGCACGCTCTCGTTTCTGTACTCCCCCTTTTCTTCCCCCCCCCCCCCCCTCCCCCATCCCTCCCCCCTTCTCCCATCTCCTCTTCTGCCTCTTCCCCCTGTTTCCTACAGATCGAATTGTCTCTCTGATATGTCTCCTGCTTCGACTAAAAGGGATCTGAGTCTTGTGCAATGTTTGTACACGAGCCCAAGTATAGGTTACTTAACTGCTGTTTTGTTTGTTTGTTTGTTTGTTTTAGACTTCATTTCGATTTTATTTCATCCGGTTTTATCGAATTTCTTTCTACGTATTTCATTTCCCCGAACGAAGATTACGCTTTCTTCTTGATCTGTTGGTTTTGTTTGACAATTCCTCACCAGGATTTCACAACAACAAAGAAATCTGAACATATGGTGGCCAGCCTTGTCAAAAGATGGAATATAGCCAAAGGAGATGAGAGGCACTTTCACTTTTTCTTCCTTGTTCATCTTTGGTGCCACTCAGTAGCATTACACCCACGCCGCTCAGCCCGGCTCCCCGTCCACACTAACATCCTTGTTTGACCACCCGTAACCTCAGAACCGGCAATCCACGTAATCTTCCCCTGATTTTTTTTTTTTTTTTCCAGAACAGGTCTAGCTAGAACAGAAATATATTTCTGGCCTCACAAATGTGTACATTGTCTCACCATGCTGGAGTTCTGGTTGTGTAATTGACTTCAAAACATTCGTTCATGAGAAATGTTTTTTTTTTAATTTACTACAAAGAACTTCATATGGTCATTATCACCTACGAATATTCGAATTAAATGGATAATTTTCCCCCCGAAACCTTGCTCGTCTGCAAAGAATGGACAGAGATAATCTTCGATGACTTTTGAAAAGATTGCATCATACCCGTGCTTATGTTTTCTCATCTATACAGACATACAGACAGATATACTGTTCAACAAAAAGGAAAGGGAATGCATTTTTATTCAGAATCTCAAGTAGTTTTTTGCAAGGATATCGGTGGAACAGCATATACTTTTAAAGAGAGTTAACACCGTCCTCTCTGCACAGGAGCGCAGCGCTGCACGTTGACTATCCATTGTAACTCAAAATTTAATTTCGCCGCTTCAGTCCTTTCACCGCCTTTTTTGGGGACAAATTAAAATGAAAATGGGGGGCCCTCCCTCACCCCAAAGGCGACTGAACACAATGAAAAGGGAGTTTTCCGGACAAAAAAAAAAACCGAAATCGGGGGGTCAGTCCCAGCCAGTTAAATTTGGACATAATTCCAAACCCCCAAATTTTCCCCTTTGGTTCCCCCCGGGCAGACCCTTCATTGTGGGCGCAGCCAATTGGGGCAGGGCGAGGGGGCTAATTTCTAGCCCTTTTCACGGAGACGGAAACCCGTCCTCCCCCAAAACAGACTGATGGCTTGACCAATGTCTCAAAAGGTGGGGCCCAGACGGATCTCTGCCCCCTAGGTCAACTGTACAGCTAAATTAAAAAGACCAGTGCCCACAGTTAATCAGAAAAACGCCCTTTTAAAATGGGAAAGGGGGAGGGGTATTGGGTGGGGTTGAAACCAAGTTAATTAATTAAATGCCCAAAAGACCCAAACCCCAGAGAGAAAAGGCCTAGATGTGATTTTATAAATTGGCATGCCCAAGAATTTTAGGGGGGAGGTACCCCCGGCCCCAAAGGGGGAAAAAATACAAACCCAAATGGAACCACCCTTTTGCCCAAGTAGGAAAAAATAAAAAAGCTGGGGGAGGGGAGAAGACGGAGAGGGAAGAAAAAAAAGGGAAAAACAGAGGGAGAGGTACTGGGAGAAAGGCTCGCCCAGAGAAAGCAGAGAAAAGAGGGGAAAGGAGTCCCAAACCCGGGTTTTGAAGCATTAGCACCCAAAATAGGCCCTGGGGGGAAAGGAAAAAAAAGGAGAGTGTGGAGAGAGAAGAGAGAGAGAGAGAGAGAGAGAAAAGGAGAGGAGAGAAGAGAGAGAGGGGTTCCCAAAATTGATGAAAGAAAAAAAAAAAAAAAAAAAAAAATCCCAACCAGGCCCAAAATTGATAGAGAAACCCCAAAGAGAGAGAGAAGAGTGCAATGCTTTAAAGGCAGGAAGGAAAAAAGGAGAACAGATCAATTCTGGAATTCACATTAAATTTTAAAAACCGGGGGTTTGGGCCCCTCATACCTGGCAGCGCCACTTTCATCGGCAAAACCACAGGCCAACGCAGTAACCTGCCAGTGCCAGCATCCAACCTGAAAAATGCCACCCGGTCCAACCTAACCAGTGCCAGGGGTCCAACCAGACCAGTTGCCACCCGTTTTTCCCGTGACTGGTGTTTTGAAAATTAAACAGTAAAAAAAGAAAAAAAGAAGAAAAAAGGAAAGACAGTGATTCGTAAATAGTTTAAGATCACCGGGGCCCAGGTAAAAAAAAAAGTCTATTTATCCCCGGGTGGGTTAAAGTGTTTTTAGATAAAGGGTTTTTGTGAATTTCAAGGAAAGAGAGAAGGGTTTTAATTTTTTTGACTCCATGCGCTTTGATTTTTTTCTAGGATCATGTGTATAAAGTTATGACTTTACAAGGGGTTTGATGGACGAATCCCAGATATAAAAAATAAAAATGAAAACAAGTTTGGGGGGGTTTTTGGGGCTGTGCGCTATTTCCTTTCCCCCTGATGTACCCCCGATTTTCCCAATTTTTTGGGCGAGCTTGCCAGGAAAATTCGGCCCATTTTTTATAATTTTCAACTTCTCAGAGGGGAAGCGGGGTGGGTTTTCCAAGAAATTGAAAACCCTAAAAACAAGATAGTGTTTTTCTGAAAGTTTCCAAGATATTTTAAACTCTGGGCTTGGCATTGCTTCCAAGATATTAAACAAAAGGTTTGGGCCCATTTTCGCCCCAGAGTATTTAAATTTTCGCAAAAGATTGCCTAAAATTGGGTTTTCTTTTTTTGGGGTCGGGCGCTAGGCTTTCCTTATAAAAACAAATTTCCCTTTTCCCCCAAGCTAATATTATAAAACATAAAAATTGTGCTTTTAACTCACCCGGTGGGTAACCCCATTTTTGGCTTCGTAGTAAAAAAATCTTTTTCAAAAAAAAAAAAAAAAAAGGATAAAAAGGCGGACGAAAAGAACCCCCCTATTGAACACTTGGGGAGCGTCGCTCGGTTTTTGGGGCTACTGGGGGAGAAGATTTTGCGAGCATTCTTTGAAACCCAACAAAGGATGGAAAGAGAAAGCGAGGGGAAAGACGCCGTGCCCGCAGTAAAAATGCAGAAACAGAAAGAATAAGGTTTCCCAGGCTAACTAATGCGGGAAACCCAAAAAATTTAAGGGGTTTCAATTAGAGTTAGGGAGAGGGGAAAATCCAGGGGGGAGACCCCCGAGATGGTAGTCCAGTTTCCAGTGACCCTGTCCATTATCCCCCCCCGACCAAATTTTCCCAAAAAATTCTCTGAAGGATCAAAATTCGTTTTGATGCGTAAAACAGTCGTTTTGAAACGTTTGCTACAGTGGGGGTTTGGGCCCCTTCAGAAAAAGGGGGCAGTCTTTTTGGGTCAGGGGCTTTTGGACGAAAAGGGGGCTTAACAAATTTTCACTGCGTTACCAGCATACGAAAAAACTGTTTTTTGGGTGCTGTAAAGGGATCTTTGTGAAGGGTTTTTGCCTTTCACAGGGGAGGGGTTTAGAAAAAAATTTCGACCCACTAGATTACAAGCAGGTGAAACTAAAACTCAGTTTGTGCACTTTTTAATCACAATTTTTGAGAATTTTTTTGGGTTTTGATGGTAGGGGAAAAGGGGATTCGCTAAATTTGAAAGAGTTTGGTTTGAAAGCCCCAGATTTTGTAAAGGTTGCAGTCCAATTTTAATTATACTTTTGGGAAAGGAGCCCGCCAAGACACGGGGAAGTTGCTGAAGTTAGCAGGGGTGAAAAGGGGAGGCACGTTTGGGCACTAAGGTGCAGGAGAAACAGGTCCCCAGAAACGGGTTTGAGAAGAGCGCAAGGAGACTAGGGGAGGGTTTTCCCGCAAAAACTGAAAAACCCCTTTTGGGGCAGAAAAGGGGGACCCAAAGGGGCAATAGGTTTTTTCATTTTTTCACAAGAAGGGACATGGGGGCCCAGGGGATTGTCCATTAGGTTTTCCCGAAGGCAGCAGCCTTGCAAAAAGGTTGAAAAAGGGTCGCCCGGGAAACGACCTTTAGGGAAAAACCCAAAAAGGGGGCCAATCTGAAGAGGGTGGTGCGGCCTATGGCTCGTGGCCCGGACGCAGTAGTGTCAGGGGTTTTTGGGGAAAACTGATTTGGGGCCCTTACCAGGGGGAAGAAGGGGGGGGAAGGCCAGCAGAGGTGAAGGGGTTTTTGGGACACTGGGTTTTCATGTTGGGGTAGTTAAAAAACAACGCTGGCGAAAGGGAAAGGGGGGTTTGACAGGGGAAATCCAAAACCTGTACTCAAAACGATGGCACTGTGAGGGGGTTTTCCCCGTTGCTAAATAGAATACGGGACCCCTTACTTTTTTCAGGAGAGTTGTCTGCGCTGGGGGGGGAGAAACCCCTTTATGAAATTTTATCCTTTGGAAAAAAATTTCCCGTGGGAAGGGATCCAGGGGGCCCGAGTTTTTTGACTGCTACAGGGGCAGCAGTTCAACCACGAGCCAAAAAGGAGGAAAAGGCTGATAAAACCCTTTTGCGTTCCAGCAAGGGAAATCAGGCAAAGATGTATCGCCTGATGAGTTTTAGGGCAGGGGCAGGAAAAAAAAACCATTCGCTCGGAAGTCTTGGGGGGTTTTTGGGAAAAAGGGGGAGAGAAACAGGTGGTTAGAGGAGGGAAAACAGAATTTCTTTGGGGAAAGGAGGGTTGTTGTAAACCCAAAAGGTTTTACCAAGGGGGAAACAATAAGGTGGGCAACCATTAAGGGACCAGCAATTATGGGACACGTCAGGGGCAGGGGTCACGATTTGCCCCCATGGGGTCATCTCGGCACCCCCCCAAAACACTGAACCCCAATCTTTGAAGATTTTTTAAATGGGCCCGGGGGAATGGCAACATAAACGGTTCTGCATGTCATGTGATGTGTGTCAAAGGGCAGCCACAAGAGGGGGGAAGAGGAAGGGGGGCCTCTTAAACAGCCCCCTTTAAAATTTACACAAACCCTTTTTGGAGAGTGGCGTTGAACTGATTGGCCCAATCTCAAACCCCGTTCCAAAGGGGGCACAGGTTGGGGGTTTTTTGCTCCCCTGGATTTTTGCGACCAGAATCCAGAAGGGAGTCGCATTTAAAGGCGAGATACGCAACAAAGGGCGACAAAAAAGTAGGAGCTTTACCAGTAAGTTGTGTAGTCTAGCAAGCTGCCCAAATCAAGGAAGTCAGTCAAATCCGGGGGCCCTAGCTCCCTTTTTTAAAAAAAAATGTGGGGATTAAAAGTAGAATTTAGTGGGTATGGGTTCATTCCCAATTTTGGGTATGGTTTTATATTTTCTTTGTGAGACTTGTTTTATGGAAATGTAGTTAGGTTTTGGGCATAAAAGTCGCTGTGAGAAAAGCACGTTGCGATAAAGAGGATGGAGATTCCCCCAGTTAGGGGTCCCTGGGTCGTGGGCATATTAGAATTGTACTCTTCATAGTAGTTGTGAAAGAAAGGTGGCAAACCACATAAAAGGAAATTTCAAAAGGGGCGCACAGAGGTTTATCAGAAAATAGTTTAATAAAGCAAAAGGGGAAAGTCCCCAAAAGATAAACCCTTGGGGGGGAAATTTTTTACTAGTGATAAAAGGGTTTTAATTTGTAAACCCCTTGTTTGTTTTAAAATATTTGGCAAAACCCTTTTCACTGGGAAATTTTGGGTTTAGCAAATTCGGGGTTTTGGGTTTTTTTTTTACCGTTGTTTTGGACAATGCGACAAAGTCTTTTGCAAGAAGGAAAATTTTCCCCGGCCCAAAAAAAAAAAAAACCGAAATCGTGGCAGCTCCCCAGCCAGTTCAATTGGAAAATAATTCCAAACCCAAACATTCTTGGGTTTTCCCGGCAGAAAGACTTTTATGTGTCGCGTCACCAATTAGGGAACGGCGAGGGGGCTATTTTCTAGTCCTTCACGGAGACGGCCCCCGTCCGCAGACAATGAGTGGCTTGGGCCAACGTCTCATTTGGTTGGCCAGATGGGTCCGCTCCCAGGTCAGACGATTTCAGCTAATTTTCAAGAAACCCGTGCCCAAAAAGTTAAACAGAAATCGCCCGGGTTAAAATAGGAAGGGGAGAGGTATTGTGTAGTGGGGGGGAAACCAATTAAAATAAAATGCCCAATTTACCACCCACAAAAGACAAGGGCCCGGGAAATTTACTTTTGGGTGATTTGCATGTTTCCCAAAGAAATTAGAGGGGAGGTAAACCCGGCAAAAAGGGGGGAAAAAAACTAACCCAAGGTACTCAACCCCTTTTTACAAGTGGGAAAGAAATAAGAAAGGGTAGGGGAGGGGGAAGGGGGACGGAGAAAAGGGGGAAAAAAAAAAAAAAAGACAGAGGGAGAGGGTCTAGGAGTAGGGCTCTGCACGAGAGAAAAAGGGAGAGAGATAGAGGAGGGGTGAACAGAAACCCAGTTGAAGCAATTTGCAAACCCCCTATAGAGTCTGCAGGGGAAGGGCTAAAGGGGAGGGGAAGGGGTGAGAGAGAGAGTTTTCTAATTGTGAAGAAAAAAAAAGAAAAAGAAAAAAAAAGGGAACCAAAAACCAAATTTTATAGAGCAGGGCCAGAAGAGAGAGAGAGAGAGAGAAAAAAGAGGAGAGAGAAAAAAGAGAGAGAGAGAGGAGAGTGCAATGCGTTAGTGCAGAAAGGGAAAAAAGGAGAACAGATCAATGCTGGGAGTCATAATTTCAATTTGAACCGGGGTTCGACCTCATACCTGGCAGCGCCACTTTCATCAGGCAGAACCACAGGCCAACGGCAGTAACCTGACCAGTGCCAGCAGTCCAACCTGACCAGTGCCAGCGGTCCAACCTAACCAGTGCCAGCGGTCCAACCTGACCAGTGCCAGTAGTTGTGTCGTGACTGGTGTTTGTGAAAGTGACAGTGAAAAGAAAAAAAGAAGAAGAAAAGGAAAGACAGTGATTCGTAAATAGTTTAAGATCACCTGGCCAGGTAAAGTAGAAAGTCTATTTATACCCGGGTTAGTTATGATGATTTAGATAAATGGTTTTGTGAAGTTCAAGGAAAGAGAGAATGTTTTATTTTGTTTGACTCCATGCGCATTGATGTTTTTCTATGATCATGTGTAGTAAAGTTATAGACTTTACTAGTGGTTTGATGTGACGAATGCATGATATATGAATGAGATTGTAAGCAAGCTGTGAGTGTGTTTGGGCTGTGCGCTAGTCCTTCCTCCACTGACGTACCCCGAGGTTGACAGAGTTATTCGTTCATATTTGTTACGCACAAATCAAGGAAAAAATAGGCCATTCTTGACCGCAGCAGAGCAGGAAAACAAATCGGGCCGTTGAAGGCTGGTTTCAGGCAAGGTGACGTCACACAGCACATCAACGTCATTCAGAGTACCATCAGTTGATTGTAGATTTAGTTCCTACCAAATGGCACGAAGATACAGACTTTCGCCGAGTGGATTTTTGTCGCGTGGATGTTCGTCGAAGAGCGTTTAGTTTTTAACACAGGCGAACATTCATTTGCCACTCTCTCTCTCTCTCTCTCTCGTCCCTCTCTCTCTCTCTCTCTCTCTCTCTCTCTCTCTCTCTCTCTCTCTCTCTCTCTCTCTCTCTCTCTCTCTCTCTCATACAGACCTGTTCTCCAGACCAAGTCAGACCCCTAGATTATGAAGATTAAACGCTCATGAAACACGAGACAGGCAGATACTGTCGTCTTTTCATATAACAGTTTGCTCATGAGGCCATAAAATGAAAATTCATAGCAAATACATTTCGTAGCAACACAATCTCTTCACGACATCGCGTTTGGTCTTCATAAGCATAGTTCCACTCTGCCTGACCTGGAAGCTTGTGAAATGCTATCAGTTCTACTGGGTTTTTTGGTTTTTTTATGTATTCGGTTGCGTTCCAGTTTTCCTGTACTTGCTTCAATGTCAGCAGTAGTTTTAATGCAGCATTTTTTTTTTACAACCTAAAGATTTTTTTCAATGAAATACAAGAAATATCCCTTCCTTCAAACGTACGGTACAAATGAAGTTTCCAAACAATGACTGAGGGCGCAAAATGAAGCAAGCTTTGAAAAGAGAGGGGTTAGTTACCGCCAAGGACACAGACAAAACAAGAGTTTGTCTAGTGTCTTGTTTGTCTGTGTCCTTGGCGGTAACTGACCCCTCTCTTTTCAAAGTACGGTGTAACGTGATGTAATAATAAACATCTATTACCATGTTCCAAATCAACCCTACCGAAAATGTCTACGATCATCCGCTAACCCCCTAAATCCCTCAAATTTGAAATCCTGTCACTTCACCGCCTGACAAAAAAAAAAAAAAAAAATAGAGATAGACGCACCTGATTACCTGGAGTGGAAATCCCAATCTGCTTTCATTGGGTCTTCTTCTCAGACGTGGGAACTAGTACCTGGTAGTTCCCTCCCCCCTTCCTCCTCCTCCCCCCCCCTGCCCCCCCCCCCCCCCCCCCCCCTTCTGCGTCTTTTTCTAAGACAATACCAAAGAAACGGTTGATCCTCAAACTCTGCCACCCAACCCACCCCTAAATTTAGCAAAAACTGAGTGGCACTGCAACTTCAAACCACGTTGTTTTGTTCGTTTGGAACGCTTGCAAGAGAAGGGGCCGACTGGCACATTGTCAAGTGACACATCCGCATATCTTTTACAGACGTGAGTCGTTCCTGTTTCTTTTTTTTTTTTTACCTAGCAAAAGGATAAAAGCGAACAAAGAAAGGCAATAAGACACAAAACTGCAATAAAACACCTCCAGCTTCTGCGTTTAAACGGCGTAGTTTTCTTTCTTTGTATTTTTTGTTGTTGTCTTTGTTGTTGTTTTTCGGGTTCATTTTTTCTCTCTCTTCACTCTCTATGTCTCTCTGTCTCTGTCTCTGTCTCTCTCTCTTTCTGTGTGTGTGTGTGTGTGTGTGTGTGTGTGTGTGTGTGTGTGTGTGTGTGTGTGCGCGCGCGTGTGTGTCGTGTGTGTGTGTGTGTGTGTGTGTGTGTGTGTGTGTGGTGTGTGTGTGTGTGTGTGTGCGTGTGCGTGCGTGCTCGTAAATGAGGCGAAACAAACTGCTAAATCCAAATAAATGGGGAATTCCCTGACTGCCCTTTTTTTTTTTAAAAAACCTTCCTGTCCTTACTTCTTTTCTTCCTTCCTTTTTTCTCTCTCTTCAATTCACGTCTCTCATTTCATGTTTCGTAGATGTTTATTTAGCCAATGTATTTTATAATTTAATGGCTGATTAGTATATTCATTCGTATACTATTTCACTAACTTCAGATTCAGATACTTTGTTAGCCAATGAGTCTCTAAAGAAGGGAGTTTGTTACTGTTGTGCCTATCGCACACGCAGCACGCGAAGGAAAAGGGGGCAGCTGAACTCAAGCAAAGAATACAGATAAGACAGAGGAGGAAAGGGACATAAGCGGTGCCAGATTTCTTTCAAAAATTCCACATTTTTTATGCCGGGAAATAATTCTTGTATGTTTTTTCCCAATCTTTTCTTCTTCTTTTTGCTTCAATTCTCCTTGTTGTTGTGTTTTTGGGTTTGCTTTTGGTTTGTTTTTTTGTTGTTGTTGTTTTTGTTGTTCTTTTTCTTGTTTTTTGTTGTCTTTCCCTTCTTCTTCCCCCCTCCCCCTTCCTTTTTTCTTTTTCTTCTTTTTCCCTTTCTTCTTCTTCTTTTTAAACGTTTTTCTTTTTCTTCTTCTTCTTTTTCCCTTCTTTTCTTTTTTTTTTTCTTCTTCTTCTTCTTTTTTTCCCCTCCTCCTCCCCCCCTTCCCTTTCCCCCCCTCCTTCTTTTCTTCTTCTTCTTTTTTCTTTTTTTCTTCTTCTTCTTCTTTTCTTTTTTTCTTCTTTTTTTTCTTCTGTTTTTTTCTTCTTCTACTTTTCTTCTTTTTTCTTCTTCTTTTTTTCTTCTTCTTCTTCTTCTTCTTCTTCTTCTTTTTTTCCCTTTCCATTTTTCTTCCTTTTTTCTTCTTTTTCTTTTTCTTCTTCTTTTTCTTTTCTGCTTTCTTCTTCTTCATCTTCTTCTTCTTCTTCTTTTTTTCTTTTTCTTCTTCTTTTTTTCTTTTTTTTTCGCCCTTCCCCTTCTTGTTCGTTTTTTCTATTTTTTCCCTTTTCTTCTTCTTCTTTTCTTCTTTTCCCTCCTTCCCCTTTTCTTCTTCTTTTTTTTCTTTTTCTTCTTCTTCTTCTAATTGTTCCTGATATTTTTGTCTTTGACACATCTTTTTAACTTTTGCACGGGCCCGGGCCCTGTGTGGGGCCTGCACCTTCATGGTGCTGTGTCACGTGGGCCCAAACTTCTGGTGCGGTGTCACTGTGTGACAAACTTCTGGTGCTGTGTCACTTTTGGACAAATTTCCGGGTCCCCTGTGTCATTGTGGAAAAACTTCTTGGTGCTGTGTCACTGTGTGACAAACTTCATGGTGCTGGGTTTCACCGTGTGAAAAAACCAGCTGCTGTGCCCACTGGTGACAAACTAAATGGTGCTGTGTCCCCGTGTGACAAACTTCTTGGTGCGTGTCACTTTTGGAAACAAATTTCCTTTGGGGGCTTGTCACTTTTGGACAAACCTAAATGGTGCTGTTCACTGTGGGGACAAATTTCCATAGTGCTTTTTTGTCACTGTGTGGAGGCCTGCACACTTCATGGGTGTGTAAACTGTGGGGACAAATTTAAATTGGGCGGGTCACTGTTGAAAAATTTCCCTGGACTGTGTCATTGTTGACAAACTTAATGGTCGGTGTAAATGTGTGACACATTTCATGGTCCCTGTGTAAACTGTGTGCCCAAACTTAATGGTGCGGTTCACTGGTGAAAAAATTTCATGGTGCTTTTTTGACGTGTGAAAAAACCTCATGGTGCGGTGTCACTGTGTGACCCCTTTTCAGGGTTGCTGTGTCATTTGTGTGACAAACTTAACGGGGGGGGGTTCACTGTGTGACAAACTTCAGGGTGCGGGTTACTGTGTGAAAAAATTCATGGTTTGGTGTCACGTTTTGCCCCCTTCTTTGGTGCGGGGTACTGTGTGAAAAAATTAAGGGTGCTGGGGCCCCCTGGTGAAAAACCTTCATGGTCCCTTGTCACTGTTTGGACAAATTCCCAGGGTTGCTGTGTCACTGTGTGACAAACTTCATGGGTGCTGTGTCACTGTTTGACAAACTTCATTTTGGGGGTTCCTGTGTGCACATTTCCCATGGTGTGGTGTCACTGTGTGACAAATTTCAGGGTTGCTGGTCACTGTGGGGACAAACTTCAGGGTGCTGTGTCACAGTGGACAAACTTCATGGTCGGTTTCACTGTGCCCCCACACTTCAGGTGGGGGGTGTCACGTGTAAACAAATTTCCCAGGGGCTGTGTCATGTGTGCCAAACGTAAAGGTCTGTGTCACTGTGTGACAAACTTCTTTTTTTGCGGTGTCCTGTTTGACAAATTTCATGTGCTGTGTCACTGTGGGGCAAACCCCGGCCCCCCCGGCCCCCCCCCCCCCCCCCCCGGGGGTCAACCCAAAAACTTCTTTGGTGCTGTGCCCACTGTGTGAAAAACCCTTCATGGTGCTGTTCCTGTGGGGGGCCCCCAAAACTTCAGGGTACTGTGTCCTTGTGTGGGGGCCTGCAAATTTCATGGGGCGTGTCCTGTTTGAAAAAACCAAAAAGGTGCGTGTCACTTTTGTGAAAAACCTCATGGTGCTGTGTCACGTGTGGGGGCCTGCAAATTTCCCATGGTGCGGTGCACTTGTGGGGAACCCGTCAGGGGCCCTGTGTCACGGGTTGAAAAAACCTCAGGTGCTGTGCCCTTTGTTTTGGAGGCCTGCAAACTTCATGGTGCTGTGTCACTGTTGTGAAAAAACTCATGGTATGTGTCACTGGTGGGGCCCTGCAAACTTCAGGGTGCTGTTTTCCATGTGTGATAAACGTCATGGTGCGTTCACTGTTTGACAAATTTCCCATGGTGATGTGTCACTGTGGGGGGGCCGGGCAAATTTCCATGGTGCTGTGTCACTGTGGGGGGCCTGCAAACTTCTTGGTGCCTGTGTAAAAACTTGGGTGTGCACAACCCTCATGGTGCTGTGTCACTGTGTGACCCAAACTTCATGGTGGGTGCCGGGGAAAACCTGTGTGGAGGGGGCCTGCAAAACCCTTTAAAAAGGGTACGGGGGTTCATTTTTGTGTTTTTTCAAACTTCATGTCGGCCGGGGAAAAATTTAGGTGCCCCATTTTGGGGGGTGGGGAAAAGGCCTGCAAAAACTTCATGGTGCTGTGCCCAATGTGTGAAAAAATTTTCAGGTCGGTGTCACTGTGTGACACCTTCAGGGTCCCTTGTAAAACTGTGTGACAAATTTATGGTGCGTGTCCCCTGGGGGGACCAAACCATGGTGGGGTTGTCACTGTGGACCCCCCATTTTTCCCATGGGGGCGGTTGGGGCCCCCTGTGGGACCCAAACTTAATGTTGCGGGGGTCACTGTGTGAAAAACAACCCCTTTTAAAAACGGGTGCGGTCACTGTGTGACAACTTCATGGTGCGGTGTCACTGTTTTACAACTTCCTTGGGGGCGGTGTAAAAATTTTGGGTGTGACAAAAATTTCCCATGGTTGGCCTGTTGTAAAATTTTGTTTTTGGGGAGGCCTAAACACATTTTTTCCCTTTAAAAATTGGTGCGGTGTCATTTGGTGTAACAAAAAAAATTTAAAAATTTCCGGGTTCTTCCTTTTAAAAACTTTTTTTTTTTTTTGGCCCCGCCTGCCAAAAAAAAAAAAACCCCCTTAAAAAATTTTTCCCTTTTTAAAAATTTTTTTTGTGGGGAAAAGGGCTTGGCAAACAAAAAAAATTTGGTTCCCGTGTTCACAAAAAAGGTTGAAAAAAAACCCAAAAAAAAAAAAATATTTTTTCCCCTTTTGTTTGCCCCGCTTTTTGTGCCCCCAAAAAACCCCCCCCCCCCCCCCCCCCCCGTCATTGGTTTTTCCCCCCCCCCCCCTGTTCCCCCCCCCCCCCCCTTTGTTGGTTTGAACCAAAATTTCCCCCCCCCAAGGGCCCCCCCTTGTAAAAAAAAAAAATTTTTGACAAACCTTCCCCCCCCCCTTTAAAACCCCCTTTTTTGTGTTCCATTTTTTGGTTTTTTTTAAAAAAAAAAACCAAACCCCCCCTTAAAAAAAAATGTCCCCCCCCCGTGAAAAAAAAAAACCCCCCCTTTGCCCAAAAACCCCTTCCCCTTTTTTTTCCCCAATTTTGGGGGGACCCAAACCCCCCCCCCCCCAAAAAACCCCCCCCCCAAAAAACCAACCCCGGGGCCCGGCCACTGTTCCCCCCCAAACCCCAAAATTGCCAAAAAAACTTTAACAAAAAAACCTTTTTGGTGCTGTGCACGTTTGGGGGCCCTGAAAAATTTCCTGGTGCTGGTCATGTGTGAAAACGCCCAGGGTTTGCTTTTGCCCCGGGTGTGAAAAAACCCATGGTGCGTTTTCCCCATTGTGGGGGGCCTCAAACTTCATGGTGCGGGTCACTGTGTGACAAACTTCAGGGTTGAGTTTCACGGGTGTGGGGGGGCCTCCCACACTCGGTGCGGGTGTCATTTTGAAAAAAACTTCATGGTCGTGTCACTTGTGGGGGGCCTAAAAAACTTCTGGTGCGTGTCACTTTGGGGAGGCCTCCCAAAATTCACGGTTGGGGTTTCACGGTGTGAGAAAAACGCATGGTGCTGGCACTGTGTAAACAAATTTCATGGTGTTGTGCCCACTGTGTGGGGGCCCTCCCCAAATTTAAAATGGTGCTGTGTCCCCGGGGTGGGGAAAGGCATCCCAAAACTTTCATGGTGTTGTGTCACTGGGGTGAGAAAACGTAAGGGCGTGTCCCCCTTTTTGAAAAACTTAAAGGGCTGTGTCAGTTGTGGGGGCCCTGCACACTTAAAGGGTAGGTGTCACTGTTGACAAACTTCAGGGGGCTGTGTCACTGTGGGGAGGCCGCAAACTTCATGGTGCTGTGCCCACTGGTGAAAAATTTCAGGGTGCGGGGGTCACTGGGGTGGGGGCCCTTTGACACTTCATTACGGTGTAAACTGTGTGACAAACTTCATGGTGCGTGAAAACTGTGTGGGGCCTGAAAACCCTTCATGGTGCGTGTACGGTGTGACAAACTTTTTGGGGTGCTGTGTCACTGTGTGGAGGCCTGAAACACTTAAAGGTGGGGGTTTTCATTTGTGTGACAACTTCAGTCAGCTTTTTCACCGCCCAGTGGAGCGTGCAATTCACGAAAAAAACCCTCTCTCTCTCTCTCCCCCTCCCCCTCCTCTCCCCACTCTCTCTCCTCCTCTCTCTCTCTCTCTTATGTGTGGTGTGTGTGTGTGTGGGGTGTGTGGGGTGTGGGGTGTGTGTGGTGTGTGGGTGTGCCCCTTGTGTGTGTGCTTGGCCCCATTTTTAAATGTATCTCCCGGTGTTTTTCCCCTTTTTCCTTCTCTGGTGGGCGTCCCGAAACGCGCGCTTTGCACTCGAACACATGTACCCACATCCACCCGTGCGCATTTTTGGCACGCCGCAAAACACACACACACCCCCACACACACCCCACACCCCAAAACAAACACACACACACACCACCCACACACACCCACAAAACACACACAAAACACACTCGCCCCCCGCACGCCGCACGCACGCACGCACGCACGCACGTACATACACACACACACACACACAACACACACACACACACACACACACACACACACACACACACACACACCGCGTTATCCAAATTCGATTACAAGAAGAACATTCGACGAGCTTGATAAAAACAGAAATGTCGATATTCATCCAATTTCAGGTTGTAAATATTGTTAGAGAAAAAAAAAATTATGAAATGTAATCCTTACCTTCTCCAGACGAAAAATACGTACAGACATTCTCTACGGACACAGTCTCTCCAAGCTGAAGCAGGTCGGCATCAAGGTAAACCAAAGAAAAACAGACAGCATATGATTTGCAGAGTGAGTAAAGATGAACTGTATTTTTTTATGCTGATCAATGAGAATGAGGATGATAAAGATCATGCTACGGATTTCCATTTCGGTCTGAGACTGCGTGACAGGGCTGTACTCTTCCTTTCATATATATCCCTGCGTCAACCAGGCCCGAGAGATATAGACACCTGCAGTGTTGGTCAGGAAATTTGAGCATCACTCTCAGAGACGCATCCATTAAGTGGATGAAACTCGACTGTGTGGTCCCAGTCTTCCCAACTGAGCCCGTAGCAAACTCAATTCTGGGTAGGAGCCGGTCGGGCAGAAAAATCCCACATGACTCTGATGGGAATTGAACCCGCGACCTCCCAGCCGGGAATGAGCGACGCTAACCACTTCGCAGCGGCGACTGTATTTTCTTGATGATTGTACAATATATAATCATTCTAAAGTTCAATTTGTTCATAGACATTTTCATGACTCTTCCAGAAAGCTCGAACCTCAAACCTGTGACTTCCCCCTGAAAGATGATAATATACAAGATCATCTGGCAAGATTTGTTTCAGACTTTTTCCTACGTCATGGGCAGTCTTTGCACCCACAGAACGTGAGATTTAAAAGAACTATAAACTCATTTGGCGTTGGTCTGTGTATCATAATGATGCTACGCTTCTAGATCATTAATAAAATTGAGTGTTAATAACCAGGCGGTTCCATGACAGTAAAATGTTGTTCTAGTTCTCGTCTACACACAAACTCCTTCTCCTCCCCCCCCCCCACCCCCATCTCCCCAGCCACCCCACCCCCCCACATCCCCACCTCCTCCCACCCACCCACTCACCCCCAAACTCTACTGAACCCGAAATGATTTGTCGCTCGTCGGTGCATGGCAGGGTCTCGGTGTCGTCGTGCCCAAGACGCTAGATAGTAAGTCGATCATCGTTGGACCAGCGGGAGTCCCCGTGGCAGAGTAAACGCCCCTTGTGGCCTGGGTGACATAATCCCATTTGTAACCTCCCTTGATTATTACCCACGAGGCTCGCTGACACTGGTTCACAATAGCCCCGTTGAGTATGGCCAGATTCTTGCGTCAAAAGCCGATAACAACGGTTTTTTCATGTTTTGTGACAAGAAACATAGCATCCTCCTGCAGAAAAACCGCAAGAGTTGGGAAATCAGCGATCATCGCTGCTGTTTTTTCCAGGATCATTTCCCCCTTTTTCCCATAGGATAACTGTTTTTCGTTTCCCGTGAGCATCACAATGGTTTTCTAGAGGACAGTAACTGTTTTAATTTGTACTGCTCAGAAATATAGTTATTATTGTAACTTTTATGTAACTGTTATGTATAAAGTGTTTTGTATTACATATTTGTTGTATTATAAAACTTACATATAACTGTTTTGTAATACTTTTTCCCTGTTGTCCCGTAAGCAGCAATAATACGGAAATGAGTCATCATCGCTCTTTTTGCTTGTTATCCTTGACACGTGCATGCACACTGGTATCATGGTACCGCTTCGCTGGAATCCGGAACTGGGAGTTTCCATGGGTAATTGCGGAAATGGCCGATTTTCCCCATCATCGCTGCTTTCTTGGGTATAATAACTTTATATCGACAAAACGACGAATATTTTATAATTTCTCCGTGAATAATGATAGCAATGCTGTTTATCCTCACCATTGCTGTAATCCTGACAGACAGCAAATGTTTACCTCGTGAAAAAATACGGACAGCAATCGTATCAACAATGCTAGCGGTTTCTCAAATATTGTTGTTCTCTTGAAGGTATGTAGTATTTTTAGTCAGGAAATCAGGAAAAACAATTTTGATCCTAAGGGATAAAAATCATGATGACTGATTTCCCATCATTACTGGCTGCTTGAAGGATGATGCGAGGAATATAATAGGGAACATAATCCTTTAAATCGGCTTTTGACTCTAGTAAATTGCCATACTTTGTTGGATGGGTCGTCACCGACCCGCCGCTGTAAGCTGTACGTCTCATTTCTTCGGCTGCAACACTAACTGTGACAGAGAGTGACACATCGAGTCGCACCGGAGCCCTCCCTGCCGGTAGGAATGGCTCTTGTTCACACACACACACACACACACACACACACGCTCACACACACACACACACACACACACACACACACACACACACACACACACACACACACACACACACACACACTCACATACACACACACACACACACACACACAACACACACACACACACACACACACACACCATCCTGACTGCAACTCAGTGTTCGATTGCTGGTTGGTGTAGTGGTAGAACACCGTTTAGCAGCCGGACGTTGGAAGTTCGAATCTTCCCCGCGCTTTTGTTACTTTTCCATTTGTCCGTGAAGGGCGACCGCTCACATTTCTTTTGTATCTTGTCTTTCCGGGCAGTACATGGGGTCCACTATCCCCTCCAGTGTCTTTCCAGGCAGTACATGTGGTCCACTATCCCCTCCAGTGTCTTCCAGGCAGTACATGTGGTCCACTATCCCCTCCAGTGTCTTTCCAGGCAGTACATGTGGTCCATTGTCCCCTCCAGTGTCTTTCCAGGCAGTACATGTGGTCCACTATCCCCTCCAGTGTCTTTCCAGGCAGTACATGTGGTCCACTATCCCCTCCAGTGTCTTTTCAGGCAGTACATGTGGTCCACTATCCCCTCCAGTGTCTTTCCAGGCAGTACATGTGGTCCACTATCCCCTCCAGTGTCTTTCCAGGCAGTACATGTGGTCCACTATCCCCTCCAGTGTCTTTCCAGGCAGTACATGTGGTCCCTATCCCCTCCATTTGTCTTTCCGGGCAGTACATGTGGTCCACTATCCCCTCCAGTGTCTTTCCAGGCAGTACATGTGGTCCACTATCCCTCCAGTGTCTTTCCGGGCAGTACATGTGGTCCACTATCCCCTCCAGTGTCTTTCCAGGCAGTACATGTGGTCCATTGTCCCCTCTAGTTTCACCCGTATTTTGCTTGTTTCTTTGGCCTTTTAGTTTCACTGCTAATCTGTGGAGATGTCGTTAGCTGGTTTCAGGTTCAGTTTCTCAGGACGCGTCACTGAGTGGGGACTAATCCAAAACATACTACACCACACCTGCTAAACCATGCGACTACAGAGCGCAGGTTTAGAGCTAAATAAATGGGTAAGTAAATGAGTACAAGATGCAAAGCATATAAACTACTCCCAGTTTATCTTCCAGGAAAACGTCACAATCAAACATGCGTCATAATGTATTTGACGTCACAATCAAACAGGCGTCATAATGTACTTCGTCACTGAGATATTCCATAAAAAGAAAGAAAAACCGTTTGGGGCCGTTATAACCGTTAGTAACGGCTATAATGGTAAAATAAAACATCGGCATCATCCGTGACCCATAATGAACATACCTACAAATTTTCAGAAAGATCGGCCCAGACGTTTTGTCTGGAACGAGTGGAACACATTTTGACCACGGACAGACAGACACACAGACAGCATTTCTTCGTTCCCATTGTAAAGTACTCCCTGTTCTATAAGAACTGGGAGTACAAAAATCAAGAAGTAATTTCTTTTTTGAATAGGGTGTCCCGAATGAAATGTAGTAGCCTGACTGTTCCCGCCAATCCAACGCATTGGTCTGGCCTTGAAGTATAGTGTTAGGCATCCGCCTCTTCCTTCCCCTCCAAATTATTACTCCCCCCCTTCCCCTCCATCCCGCCTGTCCCCCCCTTACATGGATTATCCCCATTCACCATACAAACAAGCGTGATTCACTGTTCATTAGAAAGATGACAATGGATCACGAGGTATTCGGGTATGTTTCTACAGGTTAACAGAATCTAGAGATGTCGAAAATTTGAAGATGTTGTTGAATTTGGAGATGTTATCCAATTTTGAGATGTTGTTAAATTCTTATGTTTCACTAAATTTTTTGATGTCTTGCTGAATTTTGAGCGTACCAGATAAAAAATACCAACGCAGTACCAAAATACCAACGCAGAAATTATTCGCAGACCAGTAGATCTAACCACAATATCTCTCTAGCTGCGCGAGAGACAGTGGGGATACGCAAGGTGGGACGCTGTAGACATTGTCGCCATCCAAGCCAGGGTCCGTCCGCTGCCGTGAGGCCTGTCGGTAAATCACCATGTGATCCCAGTCCCCCTCCCTTGCAACATGACGCTGGGTGTGTGTATGTTTCCGAATTTCAACTATTACATTTGGCAAACGATCTTGACGAATGGGTCTGGCTGGCGCTGTTCCAGTGGCGAGGGAGAAATCTCCGGTTACTCCAACGGACCAACCCACAAAGGGAGCGTTGAACTCGAAGCGATGTAAAGACGATCATAGGGGACCCTCTCCCGCAACATGAGGCTGATGCTACCCTTTGTTGCAGCCAGAAGCTTGGGCAGTCCCTCGAAGCATTTTCACGTCTGTTTTCAACAGTGCAAACTGCTTCGAACGAACACCCCCCACAGCAAGAGTGTTACAGTCTTCTCGCTGCAGACCGTTTTTATTTTGTTTGTTTGTTTGGTTTGTGTGTGTGTGTGTGTGTGGTGTGTGTGTGTGTGTGTGTGTGTGTGTGTGTGTGTGTGTTCTTTTGTTTCATTACGACTTAACGTCCACACACGTTTCAGGTGTTGTGGCAGACGGGGATGACCATTCCAGGAGAAGTAGGGTTGAACTGGACACTTTGCTAACACCACGCTGAAACATCTCAAGGACAACATCTGGAGATGAGCAGCGAAAAGGCTGATTATTATATGGGGCGCAAGTGGGATTTTAATTCGCAGACGTCTGGCTGTGAAACCTTTGATCTAACTCTGACCATCAAGATACTCCAGTCTGCGTCAATTTTTTTTTTTTTTTTTTTTTTTACAAATATCATAGATATAGAGATTTTATGTAAAGTAAACGCTACACCCCGAACTGGATGATTTAGAGAGAGAGAGAGAGAGAGAGAGAGAGAGAAGAGAGGGGAGAGAGAGAGAGAGAGAGAGAGAGAGAGAGAGAGAGAAAGATTGTAACTTCACAGAAAAAAGTGTGAATTGATTTGGAAGTTGTGTTTGTTTTTGGGTTATTGTTGTTGTTGTTGTTGTTGTTGTTGTCGTCGTACCCTGACTAAAAGACTCCAGGGATCATCCGAACAGCCGAAGCACTTGAACGCTATAGTACTAATGCATGACCTCGCTCTCGAATACAGGACGAAGAGTCATTGTGCACATATCTGTCATAGTAAGATACAGTTTTGAACTGGAGCTTGCTCTACAGCACGATTTACCTGTCTACACCCCAACCCCACCCCCACTCCACGTGAGATGTCCTAAATTCATCTGTTGTTATTGTATCCTTGGAAAACGTTCAAGAGTGTATATTTTCTTGACCAGTTGATTTCCTGTAAAAAAAAATTGAAAAATGCTCTAAGGTTACGACTCGTTGTGGTAAGAAAACTGGATAGTAGCCTTGGTTAAAATATAGGACGTCGGTTGAATCCGAACAATACCAAATGCATATCAGATCTACTGTCTGAAAACCGATTAAATTTCAAACGACCTAAAACTGAGTAATTTTGGATACAAGTAAA
>CM031600.1:30300891-30308391 GCA_018398815.1 Conus ventricosus | reverse complement strand
TATCGCTGCTGCGATACAATTCCACGGCGACAGTATTATATACGACACCGGCCGAAAGGGACAAACAAACTACAAAAACAATACACGACGGCATGAATTCAACGTGCATTTGTCGCCCACTTTGAGGAGATAAGTGATTGCTCGTTCTTCGCTTTCATTGTCCTCTATGTTGCTGTTCTTGCCTGAAGAAGACCAAAGAGCCGAAACGCGTCGTCTTTTGTCTTGTAATGTGTTTGTCCCCTTTCGTTCGGTTGAAATTTTGTTTTTCTTCTAAGTTTGTTTGAATTTCCGCCTGCAGCTACCTCACGGTGAAACTAACCAGGATGTCGTTTGTCTGCATGGCAGGCATCTCATTTCTCTCTCTCTCTCTCTCTCTCTCTCTCTCTCTCTCTGAGAACTGTTAAGCTGACTGATGTGGAAACCTTCTTTTTTGGGTGTGTCCAGCAGCGACGTCTGTCCCGCTCTCGCTGAACGGGAGCTCTAACTCAGATTATCACCCCTTGCCGACTTCTGATCATCGTTTTATTTCCTTTGCTCTAACACAGATTACCTCCCTTGCAGACTTCTGAACATCGTCTATTCCCTTGGTGGAGTCATATTCACCTGGTGACAGGTGAACGCCAACATCTCTTCCTGCCAGTCGCAATACAGTTCAACAGAGTTGGACGAAGGTCTTTGCTTACATGTCAGTGGCGTCGGAAATATTTGGGGTGGGGTGGGGTGGGGTGGGGTGGGAGGGAGGGTTAGATTACCTTCTGTCCATCTCCACCCCACCACCGCTGATAATGGAACCTATATCAAGCACCTAAATAAACAAGGCAAACAAATATGAGATAAAGTTTAAATACAACACACACACACACACACACCACAACACCACACACACACACACACACACACACACACACACACATACACACACACACAGAGTTTATGTCGTGACATTGTTTTTGCATGTTCCTCAATGACATGTGGGTGAGATGTATTGGAAGCAATGTCTTGGTTCAGGTTGCATCAGTTTGTGCCATTTTTCTCTTGGGATAAAGGTATGGCCTGTAACACCAACCCAACTCTTACATGCATCAGTTTGTGCCATTTTTTTTTCTCTTGGGATTAAAGGTATGGCCTGTAACACCAACCCAACTCTTACATGCATCAGTTTGTGCCATTTTCTCTTGGGATAAAGGTATGGCCTGTAACACCAACCCAACTCTTACATGCATCAGTTTGTGCCATTTTTCTCTTGGGATAAAGGTATGGCCTGTAACACCACCCAACTCTTACATCATCATTTGCATTTCTGGATAAGGATGCTGAACACACCACCTACATGCTCAGTTTGTGCCATTTTTCTCTTGGGATAAAGGTATGGCCTGTAACACAACCCAACTCTTACATGCATCAGTTTTGTGCCATTTTTCTCTTGGGAAAAAGGGTATGGCCTGTAACACCAACCCAACTCTTACATGCATCAGTTTGTGCCATTTTTTCTCTTGGATAAAGGTATGGCCTGTAACACCAACCCAACTCTTACATGCATCAGTTTGTGCCATTTTTCTCTTGGGATAAAGGTATGGCCTAGTAACACCAACCCAACTCTTACATGCATCAGTTTGTGCCATTTTTCTCTTGGGATAAAGGTATGGCTGTAACACCAACCCAACTCTTACATGCATCAGTTTGTGCCATTTTCTCTTGGATAAAGGTATCCTGTAACACAACCCAACTCTTACATGCATCATTTGTGCCATATTTCTTGGGAAAAGGTATGGCCTGCAACACCAACCCACTCTTACATGCATCAGTTTGTGCCATTTTCTCCTTGGGATAAAGGTATGGCCTGTAACACCAACCCAACTCTTACATGCATCAGTTTGTGCCATTTTCTCTTGGATAAAGGTATGGCCTGTAACACCAACCCAACTCTTACATGCATCAGTTTGTGCCATTTTTCTCTTGGATAAAGGTATGGCCTGTAACACCAACCCAACTCTTACATGCATCAGTTTGTGCCATTTTTCTCTGGGATAAAGGTATGGCCTGTAACACCAACCTCTTGGGATAAAGGTATGGCCTGCAACACCAACCTCTTGGGATAAAGGTATGGCCTGTAACACCAACCTCTTGGGATAAAGGTATGGCCTGTAACACCAACCTCTTGGGATAAAGGTATGGCCTGTAACACCAACCTCTTGGGATAAAGGTATGGCCTGTAACACCAACCTCTTGGGATAAAGGTATGGCATGTAACACAACCTCTTGGGATACAGGTATGGCCTGTAACACCAACCTCTTGGGATAAAGGTAATGGCCTGTAACACCAACCTCTTGGATAAAGGTATGGCCTGTAACACCAACCCTTGGGATACAGGTATGGCCTGTAACACCAACCTCTTGGGATACAGGTATGGCCTGTAACACCAACCTCTGGGATACAGGTATGGCCTGTAACACCAACCTCTTGGGATACAGGTATGGCCTGTAACACCAACCTCTTGGGATACAGGATGGCCTGTAACACCAACCCTTGGGTAAAGGTATGGCCTGTAACACCAACCTCTTGGGAAACAGGTATGGCCTGTAACACCAACCTCTTGGGATAAAGGTATGGCCTGTAACACCAACCTCTTGGGATAAAGGTATGGCCTGTAACACCAACCTCTTGGGATACAGGTATGGCCTGTAACACCAACCTCTTGGATAAAGGTATGGCCTGTAACACCAACCTCTTGTGATACAGGTATGGCCTGTAACACCAACCTCTTGGGATACAGGTATGGCCTGTAACACCAACCTCTTGGGATAAAGGTATGGCCTGTAAACACCAACCTCTTGGGATACAGGTATGGCCTGTAACACCAACCTCTTGGGATACAGGTATGGCCTGTAACACCAACCTCTTGGGATAAAGGTATGGCCTGTAACACCAACCTCTTGGGATACAGGTATGGCCTGTAACACCAACCTCTTGGGATACAGGTATGGCCTGTAACACCAACCTCTTGGATACAGGTATGGCCTGTAACACCAACCTCTTGGGATACAGGTATGGCCTGTAACACCAACCTCTGGGATACAGGTATGGCCTGTAACACCAACCTCTTGGGATAAAGGTATGGCCTGTAACACCAACCCTTGGGATACAGGTATGGCCTGTAACACCAACCTCTTGGATACAGGTATGGCCTGTAACACCAACCTCTTGGGATAAAGGTATGGCCTGTAACACCAACCTCTTGGGATAAAGGTATGGCCTGTAACACCAACCTCTTGGGATAAAGGTATGGCCTGTAACACCAACCTCTTGGATACAGGTATGGCCTGTAACACCAACCTCTTGGGATAAAGGTATGGCCTGTAACACCAACCTCTTGGGATACAGGTATGGCCTGCAACACCAACCTCTTGGGATACAGGTATGCCTGTAACACCAACCTCTTGGGATACAGGTATGCCTGTAACACCAACCTCTTGGGATACAGTATGGCCTGTAACACCACCTCTTGGGATACAGAAATGGCCTGTAACACCAACCTCTTGGGATACAGGTATGGCCTGTAACACCAACCTCTTGGGATACAGGTATGGCCTGTAACACCAACCTCTTGGATACAGTATGGCCTGTAACACCAACCTCTTGGGATAAAGGTATGGCCTGTAACACCAACCTCTTGGATACAGGTAGGGCCTGTAACACCAACCTCTTGGGATACAGGTATGGCCTGTAACACCAACCTCTTGGGATACAGGTATGGCCTGTAACACCAACCTCTTGGGATAAAGGTAAGGCCTGTAACACCAACCTCTTGGATAAAGGTATGGCCTGTAACACCAACCCAACTTTTACATGCATCACCATCCATCCACCTCGCCCCCCCCCCCCCCCCCCCCCCCCCTTTTTTTTTTTTTGGTTTTGTTTTGTTTTGTTTTTGTTTTACAAGAATTTGAAAGATGAGAGCCTCCACCTCCCCAGGTCCTCGGTAGATTTTTCTTTTTTCTTTTTTCTTTTTTTTTTTTTTTTACTCCTGTGTGAAGAGTCCTTTCATCCCATTCCTACCGCCACCCTGTTCTGCTTTGATACAAGAAAAAGATTGAAAAATAAACTACATTGATTTTTTTTTGTGATTATCAGTTCAGGCTTCCCTCTCCCCCCCCCCCCCCCTCCCCCATATCATCCCCACTTCCCTCCATCCATTGCAAAATACCTTCCAACGCTACTGCATATATATTCACATTTTGTAAATGAAAGAGACGGATGATGTAAAACCAGACACGAGTTGAAACAATCTGAAGTCACTTTCAGCTTCGATATGGAAGTCCGTACTGGTCAATTACTTTCAGCGCTCATTCATGTCACTGTGCACGAAAGGTAATATAACCTCCGCTGATTGGTAGCAAAAACTGTCGGCATTCAAGTGGTTCTGAATGTCAGACTGTGAGATTTAGACTGATCACATCGTCCTTTTGTCCAATGAAGCTGTCTGTACTATAGCCTGAAAAGAATCAAAGAGTACAGACTGCTGCAGCTAACGTAAGTTCCCTCCCCCCCCCCCCCCCCCCCCCCCCCCGAACCCAAATCGTCTTTCTTTCGAGAAGTGTTCTGACTTCCTACCCAACACCGTTTAGGCCCATTTGATTCATTGTTTCTGTGACTGTCATTGTGTGTGTGTGTGTGTGTGTGTGTGTGTGTGTGTGTGTGTGTGTGTGTGTGTGTGTGTGTGTATGAGAGAGAGGGAGAGAGAGAGAGAGAGACAGACAGACAGACAGACAGACAGAAAAAGAGAGAGGAACGGAAGGGGGGAGGGGGGGGGAGGAGGGAGAGGAGGAAAGGAGACGGGGTGTAGGCCAGGATTCCACACAGACTTCTCAGTGCGTTACCTTGATTTCTTCTGCCTTCATTGTGATCTCCTCCTTAACAGTGCGTTACCTTGATTTCTTCTGCCTTCATTGTGATCTCCTCCTTGACAGTGCGTTACCTTGATTTCTTCTGCCTTCATTGTGATCTCCTCCTTGACAGTGCGTTACCTTGATTTCTTCTGCCTTCATTGTGATCTCCTCCTTAACAGTGCGTTACCTTGATTTCTTCTGCCTTCATTGTGATCTCCTCCTTAACAGTGCGTTACCTTGATTTCTTCTGCCATCATTGTGATCTCCTCCTTAACAGTGCGTTACCTTGATTTCTTCTGCCTTCATTGTGATCTCCTCCTTAACAGTGCGTTACTTGATTTCTTCTGCCTTCATTGTGATCTCCTCCTTAACAGTGCGTTACCTTGATTTCTTCTGCCTTCATTGTGATCTCCTCCTTAACAGTGCGTTACCTTGATTTCTTCTGCCTTCATTGTGATCTCCTCCTTGACAGTGCGTTACCTTGATTTCTTCTGCCTTCATTGTGAATCTCCTCCTTGACAGTGCGTTACCTTGATTTCTTCTGCCTTCATTGTGATCTCCTTCTTGCAGTTTCTTCAGTCTTCTTCTACTTCTCCGCCTTCTTACACCCCCCCCCCCACCTCCCATTTTTTTCTCCCCCTTTTTTTGCGTCATTGAAATTCACGCTTAGAGTCTTTTACCCAAAAGACTTTTTTTATATGCATTGTTTACAGTCGCTAACACCTGCGTACGTAGCGCTGATTGGCGTTGTTCCTAAGTTTGTCGACAACGTTACCACTCGTGCTTTCTTCATCCTTTGTTTTCTTTGTTTTTCTTCTTTTTTTTTTTTTTTTCCTTTTCTGATCTCAACTGACAGCCAAAGCTTTTATTACAGCATTCAAGCTGTTTGCTTTGGCGGTGGTGGAGGGGGGGGGGGGGTGGTGGGAGGGGAGGGGACATGGGGTGAGTGGGTGGGTGAGTGTAGATGTGAATCAGGATCAAGGTGTGCGATTTCAAAGACTGGTTTTGAAATATGTGCCGTTTCCAAAGTTTGATCAACATGAATTTTTAGATGTTTTTTTTCTTCCTCTTCCACTACCCATATTCTATCTTTTTTTTTCGTTTACAGAAACTTATACTTCATTGCTTTTCTTTGTGTAATGATGCTTCTCATGTTGCAGACAATACTCGAAAATATGGATGAAAACCGTTTGGAAACCGAAACTTGCCTGATCAATGTGCAAACTGTCTTTCGTTCAGTTTTGAAAGAATTGCTTAAAGAAACTACCCACAATTGCTCAGCACCCATCCCCCACCCCCACCCCACCCCCACCCTACCCCCTGACTGGGGGATCAGGCGGGCCTTTGATAACATCAACAGATGAAGATCATTAGCATTCAATCTGGGCATCTGTCGACACAGCTGCTGAGCGGGGCATTAATGCATGGACGCGGATTGGGGATTGAGAGACGTGTCCAATGTCAGCCTACTTTGTATGTTTAAGGTCCGCGAATAAATAAATACAGACCCTTATGCAGCTCGGGTCTTTGGTTGGGTTCGATACTTATCGCTCGTTTGCTCGTTCTCTCTCTCTCTCTCTCTCTCTCTCTCTCTCTCTCTCTCTCTCTCTCTCTCTCTCTCTCTCTCTCTGCATATACGTGCGCCCGTGTGTGTGTGTGTGTGTGTGTGTGTGTGTGTGTGTGTGTGTGTGTGTGTGTGTGTGTGTGTGTGTGCTCATCCGTCGGGAGTCCATGTGTGTATCCATGCATGTGATCCTGTGTGTTTGGTGTGTTTGTGTCTGCGTGCATGTATGTGAGCATGTTGACGCGCGCTTGTGTGTGTGTGTGCGTGCGTGCGTGCGGGGCGTGGCGTGCGTGTTGTGTGTGTGTGTGTGTGTGTGTGTGTGTGTGTGTGTGTGTGTGTGTGTGTGTGTGTGTGTATGTGTGTGTGTGTGTGTGTGTGTGTGTGTGTGTGTGTGTGTGTGTGTGTGTGTGTGTGTGTGTGTACAAATACAAGTACAATAAAAAAAAAAATTTATTCAGGATTTACAAGGCCGTAAGACCCATATGAACAAAAAAGTAGGTATAAGCAACCATAAAGCAGTTATGGTATTGACCGTGTTAAGCACGCAGCTATGTACACATTTTGATCAAGGAACAAGAAATAGTTCATACATATATATATGCTAGTTGTTTAATTTCTTATCTTCAATCTTTCTACCACATAAATTCCTAACTTACCAGTTAATTTTTCAGAGGGATTTGCACATAGCAACTGAACCTTTAAGCTTGAAGGGAATCTGTGATAATAGATTGGAATATACTTTTTACGCAAAGATGAGTACTTTGGACAAACTAGTTAAAAAAAATAGCATAGGTCTTCTCTCGCATTTCCATCACACTGGCTACAGTTTGGGCTGTTAGTTAAGATTTTCCAAAGCGAGCAATGCCGTTCAAAGGTAGCTTACTGCATCTTAGTAAGCAGATAGCACGACGACGTTCAAAGGATGTGTGTGTGTGTGTGTGTGTGTGTGTGTGTGTGTGTGTGTGTGTGTGTGTGTGTGTGTGTGTGTTTGCATACGTGCGTGCGTGCCGGCGTGCGTGCGTGCGTGCCGGCGCGCGCGCGCGCGCGCG
>CM031600.1:30273391-30290891 GCA_018398815.1 Conus ventricosus | reverse complement strand
GAGAAAACAGTTATTTTCCCATCAAAACACATGCTTTCCTGAGAATACAGTTATTTGCCCATCAAAACACATGCTTTCCTGAGAAAACAGTTATTTTCCCATCAAAACACATGCTTTCCTGAAAAAACAGTTATTTTCCCATCAAAACACATGCTTTTCCTGAAAACAATTTTTTCCCATAAAAACACATCTTTCCTGAAATACAGTTATTTTCCCATCAAAACACATCTTTCCTAAAAAACAGTTTTTTTCCCCCATAAAAACACATGTTTTCCCCCCTGAGAAAACGTTTTTTCCCCAAAAAAACATCTTTCCGGAATACTTTAATTTGCCCATAAAAACCATGCTTTCCAAAAACAGTTTTTTCCCCCAAAAAAAACCATGTTTTTCCTAAATACATTATTTGCCCAAAAAACACATGCTTTCCTGAAAAAATTATTTCCCACAAAACACAGCTTTCCGAGAAAAGTTATTTGCCCATCAAAACACATCTTCCGAAAAACATTATTTTCCCACAAACACATTTTTCCCCTGAAAAACAGTTATTTCCCTCAAAACACATGCTTTCCTGAAAACGTTTTTTTTCCCCATCAAACACATGCTTTCCTAAAAACATTTATTTCCCATCAAAACAAATGATTTCCAGAAACACATTTCCCACAAAACACACGATTTCCAGAAAACATTTTTTTCCCACAAAACACACGATTTCCTGAAAAACAGTTATTTTCCCATAAAAACCACACTTTTTTCGGGAAAACAGTTTTTTTTCCCACAAACAAATATTCCTAAAAACTTTATTTTCCCATCAAACACCCAAATTTTTTGAGAAAACATTATTTTCCCTCAAAACAAATATTTTCTAGAAACATTATTTTCCCATCAAAACACAGCTTTCCGGGAAAAACATTTTTTTTTCCCATCAAAACACATGATTCCTAGAAAACAGTTTTTTTTCCCGGAAAATACCAAGTAAAGCAGGAAAATAGCAATTACCCCCCGGGAAAGGGAGTCATTTCAGGGAAAACAATAAAACTTTTTCTGAAAACAACTGTGGGGAACAAGAAAATCACTTTGGGAAAGCAGTCTTTTTCCAGATTCTTCAAATGCTAATATCTCGTGAAAAAACTTTTTTCCCCCGCAATATTTAGGGGTTTTTTCAGACGAAATAACCTTTTTTTTGTTTGATACTGTATTACAAAGTAATTAACGCTCGAAAATAATTTTTTTTGCAATGTTTAGCTGCCCCTTTAGGAAAAAACCCCCCCCCCCCCCCCCCCGCTTTGTTTTTACAGCTACTTACAAAAAAAGATCTATTTCAGGCAAAATTCCTTTGGGGAATGAACAGATTTTCCCCGTGACAATTCTGTTTGACACTCACTACCATGAAGTTTTCCCCGAAATTTAAAAAAAAAAAAAAAAGCTTTTTCCCCGGGCAAAAATTTTTTTTCCCCCCGGGATAAAATTCTTTAAACAGCGTGCGCCATAGGCTACAGCAAACACCGCCTTTTTCAGAGCAACATCACACCCGAAATTTAAGATCACTGGAATAGAATCCAATACCCACATATCAATGTCTTTTTATGGAAGCCAAAAGTCCCTTTACCCTATGCTCGTGAACTGTAAGAGGTTCCCATATCCATTCCGGCACGGCTTAAAGGGGCGGAGCCCATCCCTCCCCCCGCACACTCTCAATCATCCTTCTTTCCGTTGGTAACAACATGATTTAAAATTTTCAAATCCACCTCCCTAGAAATTTACACAATAACCAAAACAGTTTTAAAGCATGAAAAAAATTTAAAACTGTAACGTAAGAAAAAGTTGCTTAAACCAGCCGACCGCAAAGGCTAAAAACAGGGCTGTCACCACTTAAAACAACTCACAAATCTTCCCTTCCCACAACTCTTAAAAAAAAATCTTTAAAAACCCCACCCGAAATTTTTTTTAAAGAAAAACTTCCATTTAAAAAATCTCAGATCCGATAAAAAATGTTAATCTTTTTCAAAAATTCAAAGATCGCATCGGCAGAAACTCGAACAAATTTTCATGAATCTCTGAAAAAAATGTTTGTGCCTCCCATGAGCAAGTCGGACATTTTTTAATAAGCCATGCAGCCTCTGCCAGCACATTTTTGAAACAAAAAACTAAGATAAAAAAAGCGGTGGCAAAAAGCAATACAGACGGCCACAGGGGCAAATGCCTTCGTAATCGCCGCTAATGCCCGCTGGGGATAGTGTGCATATTTTTTCTACTAGTTATAAAATTAAAACCCCCGGGGTGGCAACCCCAAAACGGCAACAAGAGGGGAAAAAGAGGGGAAAGATTTTTGTTTAAAAGGGCAATAAAAGGGCCACAATACCCATGGCTAGGGATCAAACCTGGGGGGATTTTAAAAGTGTGTGTGTTTGGGGGGGGGGGGGGGGGGGGGGGGGGGGGCAGAAAGGGGGTTTCCAAAAGTCACCTCCTTCTGGGCGGGAAAAACCATTTTTGGCTATTGCCCATGTCCCCACTAAGAAGGACCCCCCCCCCCCCCCCCCCAAACACACACACAACACCCCCTTTGGTTCCCTCAACCCGAAACTGATCCGCCCTGAACTCCCTTTTAACACACACACACCACACACACAAACACACACACCACACACACACACCACACACCACACACACCACCCCCCCACCACCACCACCACCACCACCACCACCAAAAACCAAAAACAACAACAACAACAATAAGACAACAACAGCAACAACAACAACAACAAAAACAACACAATCCCCCCCCAACCAAAAAAAAACCACCGCACTGACACATGAAATGGGAGGTAATAAAGAATGACATATCCCAGTACAACACCACTCCCCTAAAACAGACTACAACCACCCGTGAGAAAGACGGGGGTTTCCCCAAACAAACCCTATTTCAACCAACTCCTCACAGACACAACACACCCGGACGAAGAGGACGGGGCCCCCAAGGCAAACCCTTATTTTAACCAAAACCTCAGCAGACTACAACCTTCCCGAGTGAAAGAAGAGCACAAAGCAAAACCCTTATTCAACCACACCCCACAACACAACACTTCCAAGGACGAAGAGGACGGCCCCCCAAAGGAAACCCTTATTTCAAAACCCCACCTCAGCAAATCAAATCCCAAATCGAAAGAAGGGGGGGGGGGGGGGGGGGAAATAACAAACCCCCACCCCCCAATAAAAAAACCCAAACGAGAGGGGGGAAAACAAAATTTAAAAAAGAGAACAAAAAAGCGGACAAGAGAGGGGAAAAGGAAAATTTTTTTTAAAAAGAATAAAAAGAGGACAGAGGAGGGAAAGGAAATTTTAAAAAAAAGAGAAAAAAAAAGGGGACCGGGGGCCCCCCCCCTTTTCACCCCCTTCCCCCCCTCCAATCCCCCCCCCCCTTTTTCCCCAACCCTCCCTCCCCTCCCCCCCCCCCAACCCCTTATTTCAACCAACACCTCACAACTACCCTTCCCTTTTTCCCCCCCCCTTTTTTTTCCCCCCCTCGCCCCCCCTTCCAATGAGAAGAGGAAGGGGAAATAAACCCTTTTTCAAAAAACCCCCAAAACTCAAAAAAGTCCAAAAAAAAGATTTTGGGGGGGGGGGGGGGGGGGGCAGAAAACACAAAGAAGGAAAAAAAATCCCCAAAAACGAGGGGGGACAGAATTTGGTGGGAAGAAGCGGGGGGAGGGAACATGAAAGGAGGGTTCAGGGAGGGGGGAAAAGGGGAGCGGGGGAAAAAGGGAAAAAAATGGGAAAAAAAATTGTTTTCTCCTCCCCCTCCTCTCTCTCCTCTCTCTCTCCCCTCCCCCTCTTCCCCTCTCCCCCTCCCTCCTCCCCCCTCTCTTTTCTCTTCCCCCTCCCCCTCTCCCCCTTCTCCTCTCTCTCCTCTTCCCCTCATCCTTTTTCTTCTTCTTTTTCTTCTTTTTCTTCCCTTTTTCCTTTTCTTTTTCTTTTTTTTCTTCCCTTCTTTTCTTTTTTTTTCTTCCCCCTTTTCTTAAAAAAAGAGAAGAAGAAAAGAAAAAAAGGAAGAAGAAGAAACAACTTTTTAAAATTTTTACCCAACACCCAAATTTTTTTTTCCCCCTTGAAGAGACCCTGAGGGGGAACAAACAAGGGGCCTCTTTTCGCTTTCATCCCCGCTTTTTCGTGGGGGTGGTTCCTGGGGTTTTTCTGGATTTCCTCAGGAAAATTCCCGGGGGTGTCCCTTTGCCCAAAATTGTCTTCGTCAAATTTTTTTCTCCTCCGGCCCTCTCTCCCCCCTCTCTTCTCCTCCTCCCTCTTCTCCCTTCCTCTCTCTCCTCTCCTCCCTCTCTCTCTCTCCTCTCTCTCCCTTTTCCCCCCTCTTTTTTCTTCTTCCTTTTTCCCTTTTCTCTTTTCTTTTTTTTCTTCTTCTTTTTTTGTTTTAAATTGCAAACCCCCTGATTAACCCTAATTTACAATTACCAAACTGAATTCCCAAAAAAGTGAAGTTGGGACAGAAAAGAGACTTCCTCAAGGAAAAGAAGATGACCCTGAAAAAAGAAAATAACCTTTGGGACATATAGGGCTCCAAGGTAAAAACCAAAATTTTAAAACCCCCCTTTTTTTTTCCCCTTTAATTTTTATTTCTTTTTCTTTTTTGTTTTCTTTCTCCACCCTTTGTTATTTGTCGGGAACTCTCTTTTTTTCTTCTTCCTTTTTTTTTCTCCCTTTTCTCCTTCCTTTTTCCCCCCCCCCCCCCCCGGGGGGGCCCCCCTTAAAACTTTTTACTAAAATATTCCCAAAATTTTTTTTTTTAAAAAAAAAATTCATTTTTTTTCCCATTCAAAATTCCCAAAAAAAAATTCCCCCTTTTTTTTCTTTTCTTTTTTTTTTTTTCCCCCCTTTCCCCTTTTTTTCCTTTTCCCCCTTTTTCTTTTTTTTTCCTTTTTTTCCTTTTCCCCTCTTGATTACCTCTGACTTTGTGCAATACCAGCATGAATTATCTAACAAATAGTTAGAATTGGTACAAGAACTGAGGACGATGGTCGCTGGCGAAGGATAAAGAAGATGACGTGAAAGTGTAAATATCACACCTTTCAGGACATGAGTAAGGCATCCAATTGTTTTGTAACTGAACCATTTGTTGCGCCTCTCTGATTTTTCTCTCTAATGTATATTTCTTGTCTTTCTCCTCTTTGTTCTTTCTTCTCCCGTCATTTGTTACTTCTGTCTGGAACTCCTCTCTCTCTCTCTCTCTCCTTCTCCTCCTCTCTCTCCTCTCTCTCTCTCTCTCTCTCTCTCTCTCTCCTCCCTCTCCTCTCTCTCTCTCCTCTCTCTCTCTCATCTCTCTCTCTCTTCTCTCTCTATTTTATATGTATAGGATGTTTTGCATCACACATGATGTCAAGCCATATTTGAAAACACATTTACACAAACATCTGAAATTCATAATGACAAGATTTCGATGTTGTATTTCAGAAATTGCAGCACATTATTATCATTCTAAGAAACACACTGAGATTGATTTACGTTGTCCTCTTTGGAAAAGGGAAAATGAAGATTAATTGCATTTTGTTTTGTGATACGCTCTATTAAGGGACTTACGAACGCGGTACATACCACAAAGATATTAATCATCCCAACCATTTTCACTTAAGTATACTTCTAGCTTTTAGAAAAGATGATATTGTGAGAAATTTATCGATTTACCTACGCAACACATTTCAGCTGCATTCTATAATGATGTCATGATGGACATACTCTAGTGATATCTATCATTGCAAATAATAATGTGTTGTACATTTCGCACTTTGTATCTCCTTCATGAGGGACAAGGCCTTACTGACTAAATATTCATTCATTCATTCATTCATTCATTCATTCATTCTCTCCTCTCTCTCTCTCTCTCTCTCTCTCTCTCTCTCTCTCTCTCTCTCTCTCTCTCTCTCTCCTCATTCCTTTTCTCTCTCACTTTCTCTCCTTCTTTCCCTCACTGCATATTTCTTATTTTTCTCTCTTTTGTTCTTTCTCCTTGGTTACGACTGCCTGAGCGTTATCCTGTCTGATGTCACTCACTAGACAACTGGTCGGACCTTTAGACCTATTCATTGCTATGGCTGGGAATTCAAACCAATATATTCACAGTGAGGCAAACCATCAGTTACTGGCTGGCAATGGGAAGAGAGGAATGCAAAGATTTGGGGTGGACGATGGTTGAGATGGGGAGATGGGGGGGAGGGATTACTATCAAGAAATCTTTGTTTTGAAGCCTTCTCTCCCCCCTATTCTCCACACCACCCATAAATATATAGCATGAGTGATTTACAGTTTCTTGTCTGACATTGCTCAGCAGATCCCCACCTCCGTTCCTCTTTGCTCATCCCCTGACTCCTCTGGCCAAATAAATAGGAAAATAAAGTGATAAAAAAGACAAGAAGAAGAAGAAGAAGAAGAAGAGAATAGTTAATTCTTTACTTTCCAGCCTGTAGACTTCGATAGTTTTTCTTTCCCCGTTCTGATAGCAGAACGGTAGAGGGAGGAAAGAGCAGGGGACAGAGGCGGGCCTACAAAGAATGAATTCAGCAATGATAGTGGCGAGTCTCAGACGAGATCGATCATGGGCGTTGGTTCCAGAAGATATTGGATGGGATCTGGCACGTCGGGCAGCATCAGTGACAAGAGGTTCACGGGCCGATGAGTACAGGCCGTTGAGGCGTGACCAACTGGTTAGATCTGTTTTCTCACTCCGCACTGCTCTCGCTCTCTCTCTCTCTCTCTCTCTCCTTCTCTCTCTCCTCTCTCTCTCTCTCTCTCTCTCTCGCTCTCTCTCTCTCCTTCTTCTTCTTTTCTTCTTCTTCTTCTTCTTCTTCTTCTTCTTCTTCGTGTCTTGAAATTGCAAGACACTTGTGATCATTCTCTGACATTGTGACAATGACCTTAGCAATAAATTTATCTAACAAAAGCAGAAGAATAGGTACAGGAACAGAGGACGATAGGCAGTGGGTGAAGAATAAAGAAGCTGATGCCAAACTGTAAATTTGACACCTTTCAGAGACAGCGAGTGAGAGGCGTTGAATTCTTTTGTGTAAACTGCTCCATTTGTTACGGCTGTCTAAAATAGACCTCTCTCTCTCTCTCTCTCTCTCCTCTCTCTCTCTCTCTTCTCTCTCCTCTCTTCTCTCTCTCTCTTCCCTCTCTCTCTCTCTCTCTCTTCTCTCTCTCTTCTCTCTGTCACTTAGTGTACATTTGTTATCGTTCTCTCTTCTGTTCTTTCTCCATTGGTAAAATGGCTGGCCGTTATCCTGTCTGATGGCATTCACTAGACAACTGGTCAGACCTTTAGACCTATTCATTGCTAAGGCTCGGAATTAAAACCAATATAATCACAAGGAGACAAACCATCACTTACTAGCTGGCCAAGGGAGGGAGGGGTGCCAAGATGTGGCGATGGTAGAAGGCGCAGTTACCACAAAGAACACTGTCAGAAGCCAAATGTTATTACCTCTTTCTCTTCCCTATCCTTTTTCTAATCCACTCTTAAGATATGTCATGAGTGGTCTGTAGTTTTCTGCCCAACATTGCTCAACAGATTCGCCCCTGGCCTCATCACACACTATCCTGCTCCGTTCTCCCCCTTCCTCACGTCTTCCCCACTTGTCCCCCACCCTCCCCACCAGCCAAATAAAAGGAAATGCAGAGCGATGAGAAGAAGAAGGAGACAAAAAATAAAATAGTCAATTCTTTACTTTTCACCCTGTAAACTACCATAACTTTTCTTCTCCTATTCTGATAGCAAGACGCTGGAGAGGAGGGAAGAGCAGAGGACAGAGGAGGGCCTGCAGTGAATGAATTCAGCAATGATAGTGGCGAGTCTCAGACAGGATCGATCATGGCTGCTGGTTCCAGAGAATAGTGGATGGGATCTGGCAGGAGACTTGCAGCATCAGTGGCGAGAGGTTCACGGGCCAATGAGCATAGGCTTTGAGGCGTGACCAACTGGTTAGACCTGTCGTCAAGACTACTTTCTCACTCCACCCTGCTTCTCTTCTCTCTCTCTCTCTCTCTCTCCCCTCTCTCTCTCTCCTCTCTCTCTCTCTCTCTCTCTCTCTCTCTCTCTCCTCTCTCTTACTGCACTGTATATTTCTTTTTCTTCTCTCTTTTGTTCTTTCTCCTTGGTTACGACTGGCTTGGGAGTTACCCTGTCTGATGTCTATCACTTAGACAACTGGTCAGACCTTTAGACCTATTCTTGCTATGGCTCAGAATTCAAACCAATATCTTCACATGGAGACAAACCATCAGTTGGTGGCTGGCAAGGAAGGGAGGGTGCAAAGATGCGAGTAGAAGAGTGGTTGGGAGGGGTTGTGGATGAAAGGAATAACTATCAAGACTCTTTGAAGCCAGAGTATCATTACCCTTTTTCTCTCCCTCCCCCCCCCCCCCCCCCCCCCCCCCCCATCAATGAGTGATCTATAGTTTCTTGTCCGACATTGCTCAAAGATCTCCTCCCCCCACCCCCCCCCCCCCCCCCCCCCCCCCCCCCCCTCTCCCTTCATCCCCTGCTCCCCCTCTCTTCCTTCTTTCTTTAGCCTTAGACATATAGGTTTTTCTCCCCAACCTGAGAGCAAACGCTGGATGGAGGAAGACAGAGGACAGAGCCTGCGTGAATGAATTCAGCAATGATAGTGGCAGTCTCAGATAGGATACGATCGTGGGCGATGGTTCCAAGAGGAGTATTAGGATGGAATCGGCAAGCGGTCCTTGGCAGCCGTCAGTGGTGATAGATGGTTCATTGGCCAGTGGTCATGGGCCAATTGAGGCGTGACCAACTGGTTAGATCTGTCGTCAAGACTATTTCCTCATTCTGCTCTCTCTCTCACTCTCTCTGTCTCTCTGTCTCTGTCTCTGTCTCTCTCTCTGTCTCTGTCTCTCTCTCTCTCTCTCTCTCTCTCTCTCTCTCTCTCTCTCTCTGTGGCTGTGTGTTAGTGTCTCTCTCTCTTTCTCACGCTCTCTCTCTTTCTCTCTCTCTTTTCTCTCTCTCTCTTCTCTCTCTCTCTTCTCTCTCTCTCTCTCTTCTTCTTCTTCTTCTTTTTCTTCTTCTTTTCTCTTTTCTTCTTCTTCTTCTTCTTTCTTTCCTGAAACTGCAGGTCACTTCTGATCATCCTCTGACATTGTGACAATGACTTAGCAATGAATTATTTAACAACAAATAAAGCAGAAGAATGGAGGGCAGTGAGTACGGGTAAAGGATAAAGAAACTGATGCCAAAGTGTAAATATCACACATTTCAGAGAAACAAGCGAAGGCATCGAATCGTTTTGCGACTGAACTTTTTGTTACGTCTGTCTAGAATCGACCTCTCTATGTCTATGTATCGCTGTCTCTCTGTGTCTATCTCTGTCTCTGTCTCTGTTTGTCTGTCTGTCTGTCTGTCCTTTCTTTTTCCTCTCTCTCTCCCCTTCTGTGGTGTGTGTGTGTGTGTGTGTGTGTGTGTGTGTGTGTGTGTGTGTGTGTGTGTGTGTGATGTAATGTATATTTCTTATCTTTCTCTCCTTTGTTTTTCCTCCTTGGTTACAACTGGCTGGCCGTTATCCTGTCTGATGTCACTCGCTAGACAACTGGCCAGACCTTTAAACCTACTCATTGCTAAGGCTCGGAATTAAAACCAGTATAGTCACAAGGAGACAATGCATCATTTACTGGCTGGCAGGGGTAGGAAGAGATGTCAAGATGTGGGGATGATAGAGTGACGGGAGGGTTTACCACCAAGAACCCTTTGTTTGAAGTCCAACTATCACTACCCCTTTTTCTCATCACCACCCCTTCCCCTTTTCCACTGATAAGATATATCATGAGTGATCTTCAGTTTCTGCCTGACATTGCTCAACAGATTCTCTCCCTCCCTCATGAAAACACACACACACACACACACAACACCACACACCAACACACCACACACACACACACACACAACACACACCACACAAACACTCCTGCCCCACCCCTCCCCCAATGCACCTCCTATCCCACCACTTTCCTGGACAAATGAAAGGGAAAGCAAAATGAATGAGGAAGAAGAAGAAGAAGAAGAAGGAAGAAGAAGAAGAAGAGTTAATCTTTACTTTTCACCCTGTAAAGTTTCATAACTTTTCTTCACCCGTGTTGAGAGTGAGACGCTGGATAGTTGGGAAGAGTAGAGGACAGAAGAGGTCTATAGTGAATGAATTCAGCAATGATAGTGGCGAGTCTCAGACGGGATCGATCAAGGGCGCTGGTTCCCGAGGATATGGATGGATCTGACAGCGATTCTTGCAGCATCAGTGGTGAGGGGTTCATGGGCCGATGGGTATGGCCATTGAGGCGTGACCAACTGGTTAGATTCTGTCGTCAAGACCACTTTCTCACTTTGCCCTTTCTCTCCTCCTCTCATCTCTCTCACTCCTCTCTCATCTCCTCTCCATCTCTCCTCTCCTCGCTCGCCGCTCGCTCCTCCTATGTATCTTTCTGCATGCTTTTGGCTAAGTTAACTTGCCTGTACATTGTCTTGCAAGTCCCTATGACCAGTGTGGGCGAGGTTGAATGTGAGAGTGTCGTGAAGCAATTATCTTACAGTTTCTATTTTCTGCATGCCTTTGCTGTCGCCTGTAGTTGGTCTGTCTGTCTGTGTCTGTCTTCTCTACTCTCTCTCAATGTCTGGCTAGCTCTCCGTCTCATCTTGGCTCTTCTTCTTCTTCTGTTCTTCTGTTCTTCTGTCTGTCTGTCCTTGTCGATGTCGTCTGTTTCATGGCTTGCTTCTGGCCATTGGTCTGTCTCTACTGTCTGGTCTGTCTGTATGACATTTTGTATATTTGCCTCCTCTCTTCTCTTCTTTCTTCTTCTTCTTCTTCTTCTCTTCTTCTTCTTCTCTTTTCTCTCTTCTTCTTCTTCTCTTTCTGAATGCTCATATGTCCTCCTGACACTGTGACATGACCTAGCAATGACAAAAAGCAGGAGAATGGATCAGAGACGATGGGTATCAGGTGAAGGATAAAGAAGATGATGAAATACCACACGTTTCAAAGCAGAAAGGAAATCACAATTGTTTTGTGAACTGAACCCTTTGTTTTGTGTGTCTAGAATCGACCTCTCTCTCTCTCTCTCTCTGTCTCTGCTGTCTCTCTTGTCCTCTCTCAACAGATCTCCTCCCAAACTCTTCTATACTATGAAATAAACTGAATAATATATATTTCTTATCTTTTTCTCTTTTGTTTTTTCTCCTGGTAATACTGCTGGCTGTTAACTTGCCTGATGTCCCTTGCTAGACAACTGGTCGGCCCTTTAGAGACCTATTCATTGCTAAGCTTTGGAAGTAAAACCAATATATTCACGAGAAGACAAACCATCAGTTACTGGCTGGCAAGGTAGGGAGGGGTGCCAAGATGTGAGGGTGGTAAAGTAGGGAATGCCACAAAGAACTCTGAAGCCAAATGTTATTGCCCTTTTTTTCTCTTCCCTACCCTTCCCCTAATCCACTCTAAAGATATGTCATGAGTGATCTGTAGTTTCCTGCCAGACATTGCTCAACCGATTCACCCCTCTCTCGTCCACGTACTATCCTGCCCCGTTCCCCCCCTCCCCCACGCCACCCCCTCGTCCCCCACCCTCCCCACTGGGCCAAATAGAAGGGAAAGCAAAGCGATAAGAAGAAGAAGAAAAGAAGAAGAAGAAGAAGAAGAAAAGAAGAAGAAGAAGACAAACAAAGAACAAGAAGAACAAGAACAAGAACAAGAACAAGAAGACGAAGACGAAGAAAAAGAAAAAGAAGAGAACAAGAAAAGAACAAGAAGAAGAACAAGAACAAGAAGAATTACACGGAGAAGAAGGAGACAAACAATAGTTAATTCTTTACATATCAGTCTGGAGACTTCCATAACTTTTCTTCTCCTATTACAAGAAGGAGACTTGGAGAGGAAGGAAAAGCAGAGGACAGAGGAGGGCCTGCAGTGAATGAATTCAGCAATGATAGTGGCGAGTCTCAGACGGGATCGATCAAGGGCGCTGGTTCCAGAGGATATTGGATGGGATCTGGCAGCGGTCTGGCAGTATCAGTGCGACAAGTTCACAGTCCAATGGGTACGGACCATTGAGGCGTGACCAACTGGTTAGATCTGTCGTCAAGACTATTTTCTCATTTTAACCCTGCGCGCTCTCTCTCTCTCTCTCTCTCTCTCTCTCTCTCCCTCTCTCTCTCTCTCTCTCTCTCTCCTCTCTCTCTCCTCTCTCTCTCTCTCTCTCTCTCTCCTCTCTTTTTCTTCTCCTTCTTCTTTTGCTTCTTCTTCTTCTTCTTCTTCCTCATCTTCTTCTTCTTTTCTTCTTCTTCTTCTTCTTCTTCTTCTTTTGCTTCTTCTTCTTCATCCTCATCTTCTTCTTCTCTCTTCTTCTTCTTCTTCTTCTTCTTCTTCTAAAACTGTAAGTGACTTTTGATTATTCTCTGACATTGCGACAATGACTTTAGAAATGAAATGTTTAACACAAAAGTAGAAGAATGGGTACAAGGATGGTGGTCGATGGCAGCTCGTGAAGGATAAATAAGCTGACGCCAAAGTGTAAATACGAGGGCCACCCCATAAGTTCTCGGATGCGCAGAAACCACTGACGTCGTAATTTCAATTTTTATATCATCATCACAAGTGATGTTATAATAGCTATGACACAAAAAAAATGATAAAAAATCGTCAGAGCCAAATTTGTTTCTAGACAGCAAAATGGATGGCAAGGGGACGGTTTTCAAAGTGTTGCAGAGAGCCTGTCTTGGAGAGATTTTTGTGCCATGATTTATTTTGACTATCTTCAAGGAAGTCTTTCAAGGAAAGTTTTATAAGTTTGACAAACTGTTTTGGCGACAAGGCTCCATCATTATCCACAGTCCATAGGTGGCTCAAAGAATTTCAGTTTGGTACAATGTCGTTTGAAGATTGTGACCGTTGTGGACGTCCAGTTTCAGTTACTACCGATGGAACGTGAGCACAGTGAAGGCCATGATTACAGAAAATCCTCGAATCACGGAGGATGAACTAAAGGATACTCTAAACCTTTCATCAGGAAGCTTAGACCGCATTCTTCGGCACAATCTCTCTGCACGGAAGCGTTGCGCCCGTTTAGGTGCCCCACCAGCTGACTGGGGAGCAGATGAGGGCTAGGGTTGAATGGTGCCAGTTTATGCTGCAAAAATTTGACGGAGGAAGATCACATAGGGTCTCCAATATCGTCACAGGTGACGAAACCTATGTTTACCAGTATGACCTCGAAACAAAGCAGCAGTCGTCAGTTTGGCTGTTTCCAGGGGAAACCCCACCTGTGAAATTGAAGAGATCAAGAAGCTGCACAAAGCAAATGATTGCAGTTTTCTTCGCAAGATCCGGCCATGTGACTACTGTACCGCTTCTGGAAAGAAAGACAGTGAACGTTGAATGGTACATCAACACCTGCCTGCCAAAAGTGTTCGAAGCTTGGAGTGCACGGCGACCACGGACCGGTATCCGCCACCTACTCCTCCACCACGACAACGCAGGCGCCCACACGGCAGCTGCAACTTTAGACTTCTTGCAAGAGAACAGCGTGCAGCTCGTCACTCATCCTCCATATTCTCCTGATCTAGCCCCTTTTGACTTCTTTTTGTTCCCTCGTTTGTAAAAACAACTGAAAGGAAAGCCGTTTGAGAGCCCTGAAGATGCCCGAGCGTTTGCCGAGGGCTTGATTTCTGGTATACTAAGTCGGGGTGGGCTGGGGTGATGGATTCGTGGTTTAGAAGGATGGAAAAGTGCATACACGCTGATGAAGGATACTTTGAAAAGATGGGCTAGGTAAGAAATGCCAGTGTACTTCCATCTCTTCCCATCCGAGAACTTATGGGGTGGCCCTCGTATCACACCTTTCAGAGACAGCAAGTGAGAGGCATCGAATTGTTTTGTGAACTGAACCATTTGTTACGTCTGTCTAGAATAGACCTCCGTCTCTCTGTCTCTCTGTCTGTGTCTCTCTGTCTGTGTCTCTCTGTCTGTCTATCTGTCTCTCTCTATCTCTCTCTCCTCTCTCTCTCTCTCTCTCTCTCTCTCTCTCTCTCTCTCTCTCCTCTCTCTCTCTTCTTCTTCTTCTTCTCTTCTTCTTCTTCTTCTCTTCTCTCTTCTTCTTCTTCTTCTTCTAAAACTGTAAGTGACTTTTGATTATTCTCTGACATTGCGACAGTGACTTTAGAAATGAAATGTTTAGCACAAAAGTAGAAGAATGGGTACAAGGATGGTGGTCGATGGGCAGCTGGTGAAGGATAAATACGCTGACGCCAAAGTGTAAATATCACACCTTTCAGAGACAGCAAGTGAGGGGCATCGAATTGTTTTGTGAACTGAACCATTTGTTACGCCTCTCTAGAATCGACCTCTGTCTCTCTGTCTCTGTCTGTCTGTCTCTGTCTGTCTGTCTGTCTGTCCTCTCTCTCTCTCTCTCTCTCTCTCTCTCTCTCTCTCTCTCTCTCTCTCTCTCTCTCTCTCTGTCATGTAATGTATATTTCTTATCTTTCTCTCCTCTGTTCTGTCTTGGTTACGACTGCTAGACTACTGGTCGGACCTTCAGACCTATTCATTTGTAAGGCTTTGAATTAAAACCAGCACATATACAAGGAGACAAACCATCAGTTACCCACCAGCAGGGGTAGGAAGGGATGCCGAAGTATGGGGATGGTAGAGGGAGGGGTTATCACCAAGAACATTTTGAAGCCGAATATCATTACCCCTTTTTTCTCACCACCACCCCTCCCTTAATGCACTGTTAAGACATGTCATGAGTGATCTAGAGTTTCCTGCCTGACATCGCTCAAGAGATTCACCCCCTCCCTCGTCCACAAATTATCCTGCCCTGTTTCTCATCTCCCCCTCACCCCCCCCCCCCCCCACCACCACCACCACATAAATGGGAAAGAAAGCAATGAGAAGAAGAAGAAGGAGGAGGAGGAGGAGGAGGAGGAGGAGGAAAGAAGAGTTCATTCTTTACTTTTTAGCCTGTAGACATATAGGTTTTCTTTCCCCAACCTGAGAGCAAGACGCTGGAGGGGAGGGAAGAGCAGAGGACAGAGGAGGGCCTGCGGTGAATGAATTCAGCAATGATAGTGGCGAGTCTCAGACAGGATCGATCATGGGCGCTGGTTCCCGAGGATATTGGATGGGATCTGAGAGCGGGTCTTCTTCCAGCGTTAGTGGCGCGAGGTTCACGGGCTGATGAGTACGGGCCGTTGAGCGTGACCAACTGGTTAGATCTGTCGCAAGACTATTTTCTCATTGCGCCCTGCTCTCTCTCTCTCCTCCTCCTCCTCTCACTCTCTCTCTCTCTCTCGCTTGCCGCTCGCTCTCCTCCTCTCTTCTCTCTCTCTCTCTCTCTCTCTCTCTCTCTCTCTCTCTCTCTCTCTCTCTTGCTGTTGTTGTTCTTGTTGTTGTTGAGGTATTGTTGATGCTGTCGCGTTCAGTGTGATAACAAACATATTTTCTTTTCATTTATGTCCCTCCATATGTACTCGTTGCGTTTGATAAATGAATAAAATTCTGAGTTTGGAGTCTCTCTATCTCACTCTCTCTTTCTCTCTGTCTCTCATCCCCCCCCTCTCTCTCCCTTGTGGTGTGTGTGTGTGTGTGTGTGTTGTGTTGTGTGGTGTGTGTGTGTGTGTTGTGTGGTGTGTGCGTTGCGTGCGTGCGTTGGGGCGTGCGTGCGTGTGGTGGTGTGTGTGTGTGTTTGTATCTGTGTGTGTTGTGTGTTGTGTGCGTGCGTGCGTGCGTGCGGTGGCGTGCGTGCGTGCGTGCGCGGCGCGCGCGCGGCGTGCGTGCGTGCGTGCGTGTGTGTGTGTGTTTGTGTGTGTGTTGTGTGTGGTGTGTGTGTGGTGTTGTCTTTCTGCACGTCTGCCCCCGTGACTGTTTTGGTCTTGATGTACTTGCCTGTCTGTCTGTCTTTGCATTGTCAATGATAACTGCGGTGTGGCAAGGGTGTGGGAAAGGTGGTGGGAGGTGGACGTGAAATTGTAGTTGTTCTCTCTCTCTCTCTCTCTCTCCTCCTCTCTCTCTCTCTCTCTCCTCTCTCTCTCTCTCTCTCTCTCTCTCTCTCTCTTGGTGAATTGCTTACTACATGTCCATTTTACTGTCCCTTGATCCCCCACGTGTCTTTCTTTCTGTCTGTGGTGTTGTCTGTCTGTGGCGTTATTTTGCGTGTTGAGCGGAGATTTATGGACTGAGTAGGGGGATTCTTCGTCTTAGTGACTGCACATCTCCCCCCCCCCTCTCTCTCTCTCTGAAATCCACATGTATCTCTCTCTCTCTCTCTCTCTCTCTCTGTCTCCCCTTGTCGCTGTCTGTTCTCTCTCCCCCTCCTCTCTCTCCTCCCCCCCCTCTCCTCTCTCTCTCTCCCTCTACTCTCTCTCTACTCTCCGTTCTCTCTGTCTTGTCTGTCTGCCTGTCTGTCTCTCTGTCCCTCTGTCTGTGCTGTCCTGTCTCTCTCTCTCTCTCTCTCCTCTCTCTCAAGCTCAATCGTCTCTTCTCTCTTCCTCGCCTCTCTACTCTCTCTCTCCTCTCTTCCTGTGTGGTGTGTGTGTGTGTGGTGTGTGTGTGTGGGTCTCATCTCTGTGTGTGTGTTCTCTGAGGTGTGTGTTTGCTCTTGTGGTCTGTCAGAGTCTATGTGTATGTGCCTTGTCCACTGTTCGATCTGTCTGATTTGTCTCTGTCCCTCTCTCTGTCTGCTCTCTGTCCCTCTCTGCTCTGTCTCTGTCTTTCTCTCAAATCTCTCTCTCTCTCTCTCTCTCTCTCTCTCTCATCCTCTCTCTCGTCTCTCAACTTTTGTTTCTTTCTGTCTCTCTGTCTCTGTCTCTCTCCCTCCCTCTTCTGTTTTAAATCCCTCTACCCTTTCTCGTGATTCGATCTGCATTCTTCACCACTCTCTCTCTCTCTCTCTCTCGTCTCTCTCTTCCTCCTCTCTCTCTTTTTTCTTCCTCTCTCTCTTTAAATCCCTTACCTTTCTTCGTGATTCGATCTAAATTCTTCACCATCTTTTCCCATGGGTCGGTAAAAAAAGGAAATTCGCACAAAAGACAACAACAACAACTAAGAAAAAGAAAAGCAAACAACCAGGGAGACAGCAAGGCTCGTCTCTACTCGTTTTTTCCCGTGCGCGAGCGAGCCCTCCTCCTCCTCCTCCTTCTTCCTTACAACCGGTCCGACCGGCTCGTTCGTCATCTTTGTCAATCACACAGAACTGCGCCGACCAACATTTCCGTCAGGGTGGCTGACCGCTTATTTCTGTGGGGTGAGGAGTGATTGTGTAGGGGATTCCCCGCTTGGACGCCACCATTGCCCCCCCTCTCTCTCTCTCTCTCTTCCTCTCACTCTCCCGGCCTCCTCTCCTCTCTCTCTCTCTCTCCTCTGCTCCTCCTGTCTGCTGTCTGTCTGTCTGTCTCCTCTCTCCTCTCTTCTCTCCTCTCTCTCCCTCTCCTTTCCCTCTCCTCTCCCCTGTG
>CM031600.1:30251918-30256918 GCA_018398815.1 Conus ventricosus | reverse complement strand
ATGTAAAAGAACCCAAGGCAAGGAGGGTAGGCCCCATCCACTGCCATGTCGAAATATCCTCTTTGACAGATATTCAAAATGATAGACATAAAGAGGAAAAACAAACAAACAACAACAACAACAACAACAACAACAACAACAAACCACTATGGAATCTTATACATAGCGATGTGTTTCAGTACCCCGTCTTCCCACCTCACCCACAGCCCCACCTCCCCAATCCCAACCGTCACCCCCAACCCCGTCCCCGCGATCAGCCACACACATCCTGAGCAAGAAGTTAACAAGTTTTAATTCAAATGACTTGGTTGCTAGCGCACTTCCGATCCCCAACGATACGAATCAAGGTTCCAGGGTAGCCCGGTGGGATCGTGCGTTTGCATGAAATGCCAGACTGTCCAGAATCCATCGTTCCAGTCTCGCGCGGGAATGTTTCTTTTATGTTCATTTTTCCTCCTTTCCATTGAAGGCATTAGGTGTGTGGTCTGAGAGCTAATCTTTCCATTGAAGGCATTAGGTGTGTGGTCTGAGAGCTAATCTTTCCATTGAAGGCATTAGGTGTGTGGTCTGAGAGCTAATCTTTCCATTGAAGGCATTAGGTGTGTGGTCTGAGAGCTAATCTTTCCATTGAAGGCATTAGGTGTGTGGTCTGAGAGCTAATCTTTCCATTAAAGGCATTAGGTGTGTGGTCTGAGAGCTAATCTTTCCATTGAAGGCATTAGGTGTGTGGTCTGAGAGCTAATCTTTCCATTAAAGGCATTAGGTGTGTGGTCTGAGAGCTAATCTTTCCATTGAAGGCATTAGGTGTGTGGTCTGAGAGCTAATCTTTCCATTAAAGGCATTAGGTGTGTGGTCTGAGAGCTAATCTTTCCATTAAAGGCATTAGGTGTGTGGTCTGAGAGCTAATCTTTCCATTGAAGGCATTAGGTGTGTGGTCTGAGAGCTAATCTTTCCATTGAAGGCATTAGGTATGTGGTCTGAGAGCTAATCTTTCCGATTAGACAATACACCCGGGTCCCTTGAAGCACGGCGAGGGAGTTCTTTAGGAAAATATTCTGTGACAGGTGAGCACAAACAAGCGCGGATAAATAAAAGAAAAGTGGAACGGGCTTCTATCACCCTTATCCTCATCCTCACTACTACCGGCCACGCACTGTTTGGATGTTACTGGGCTCTGGACCTGCAAAATCACTAACAGCACCACCACCACCACCACCACCACCACCAGAATGAACAGCGTTGCTGTTTGCATTCAAGTTGTTGGCATCCCCGTGCTATGAGACTTTCCGGAAATACACCTCAATTTCAGACAATACACATTTGGTTGAAGGGTCTTAGTACCTCCAGTTTCGCTGCTTTTCTGTGTCATCCCCCCCTCTCTCTCTCTCTCTCTCTCTCTCTCTCTCTCTCTCTCTCTCTCTGGGGGGGGGGGGGTGTCACGTGGTTTGACACGAAGCGACAGGGCGCCATTTGTCTAAGCTGCTGAAAGTATCTTCGATTCTTCTGTGACAATGCCAGTTACTGGACTTCCAGCGACTGTGGAGACAGCCCTTAACGCCTTGCTGACCGACAACGCAGTGTCCAGCTGGAAAATTTCGGGTGAAGGCAGCAACACCGTCGTCGTCCTGCGACTGAAGCCAGCCGTCCCGTTCACTACAACAATGGCGGATCCTGTCTTGAACCGGGAAACGTGAGTTCAATATTATAGAAAGAAACCGCCCAGCCAGGTTCGACGTGATCAAAAAAGAGCACAGCAACAAAAAAAGACGACTTGAACAGGTTGGTGCTGATAATGAAAACAGTTGTGAAGCGAATGAACTGGCTTTTTCCGACACGCAATTGGAAGATCGCAGTACACAATGTACTACACTGGATGCCACTGAACAACACATCAAGCCTGCACACATCGACAGCGAATCTGACACGTCTGATGTTCAAGACGATCTTCTACCTTTGTGCCCTTGTCAGTCTGAGTGTGACATCATTAGTCAGGAAATCCAGCACTCCGTCATCGACACAGGCCTTGAGCATTCAATAGACCGAACAGCGGCAGGCTTTGATACGCCAATGGTAAAAGATAATGTTGCCATCTTGACTGACAGAGGGATACACAAACGGTTGAGAGACAAGAACAGAAACTTGGCATTCAGAAAGATCGTGCTTCATCAGACAGATGGTGTGGGTGTGTTGATGTGCGAGTCGGATGACATTGTTGTAGAGTACTCCTGTGATCCGTGTTCAGAAGACGACTGTGTGTTTTGGTACGTGAAGCGGGAACACACAAACATGTCATCGGAAGAACGTGTCAAATTAGCCTACCTGCGGAAAGGAAGACGTGCCAACAACACACAACACGCAGAGACTCAAGCACGTGCTCAACGGAGATTGCACGCTCTCCTCAGCCTGATCCAGTTCTACCTGGATGACTGCCTTCCACTGACCGGATTATGCACACGTATCAGAGGCATTTTGTCGTTCACGACTTTGTCATGTAATGTGAAAAACAAAAAGCATTGCTGTGGTGTCCATGTCAATGAGACTGTCGCCTTTTATCAATGTGCATCGCGTCGATTTGCTAAATGGGCTATACAGCTTACTAGCAATAAATTTCGTTCGTCCGTTCTCTCTCTCTCTCTCTCTCTCTCTCTGTCTCTGTCTCTCCGCTCACCCTTCCCGACTCCGTCTCGCTCCCTCCACCCCCGCCCTTCTCTTTCTCTACCAGCCCCCATCAGAATCCAATTATCTTCAAACAGATCTGCTGTCAGTTCCTCTCTCCCCAGTCTTCCAGGGTCCATTGTCCACGTATTATTGTATCAATTTGTCAGGCTTAGGGCGAAAAACGGTGGCGTGGTTTAAGGGGGATTTGAGTGTAGCTTGTCCACCTTTGCCAGGCTGAAAGCGAGCCTTGGCCCACCTTCTCTGTGAGATAATCCCCCTGACACACCCCCCAAACACCCCCGCCCACCTTCGGAACCGGATCCGTCTCGGTCTGGTCATTTGGGTCATGTCGCTCAAAACGATACTCTTAATGCCAGCCACAATAGCGTCACTGGATGTCCATTTCGCGGGTCAGTTGGTCCCCCACAGGGTCCACCAAACATAAAAAGCATAGCCGGTGCTTTTCCTGTCTCGGCTTTTTTGTGTTTTCTGATAGTCCACAAGGCCTCAAAACATAAGCATATATGCTCAGTGCTTTTCCACCCCGGCCATTGTGGGATCTCAAAAGGTAGTCCGGTGGGTAAACACACTCGATTAGGGCCCAGAGACAATCGTGGGCTGGTAGTTCGAGTGTACTGAATCAAGTACCTGTTTACTGCTTGGGTGGACAGAGGGTTTTTCGAGACGTAAAAAGCTGACCTCGGGCATGGGCCACATTCACGCCGCCATCAGTTCTGCAGGCGAGAGTTAGGACCTTTTCATCTCACGCCTGTCATAGTTACGCAGCGATTAAAAAAAGAAAAGAAAAGAAAAGAGTCTCCTGGAAATAAAGCTCGGGCACTATTGAAATTCTGTCACTGTGTTTTTAATGCACGGAACAGACTCCACATCTAGAAGTAGATACAATATCATGCAGATTATTGCGTCTACTTTGTCAGCCCTCTGTCTGTCTGTCTGTCTGTCTGTCTGTCTCTCGCTGTTTTTCTGTGTCATCTCTCTCTCTCTCTCTCTCTCTCTCCTCTCTCTCTCTCTCCTCTCTCTCTCTCTCTCTCTCTCTCTCTCTCTCTCTGTGTGTGTGTGTGTGTGTGGGGGGGGGGGGTGTGGGGGGGGGGGGGGGGGGGGGGGGGGGGGGGGGTAAGTATGTGTGTGAACTTTTTCATGTCATATAACAATTTTTATTGGATTTTGTTTTCCCGAATACCCGACCGCAGCTTGAGGTTGTCAACAAACTGGACGCAATATGAAAATAGTCTGTATAATAATGTATTTACTTTTGGATGTCGGGTCTCCTCTGTGCGCATTCCTTTTGCGCCCAATTTGAGAAATTAAGTGATTGTTCGTTCCTCGTTTTCAGTGTCTTGAATGTTGTTTGTCTCGCCTGAAGAAGCCCAAAGAGGTCAAAACGTGTTGTGTTTTGTCTTGTGATTTATTTGTTTCCTTCGTTCGTTGGAGCAGTGATTTTCCTTTAAAGCAAATCTCAAATAAATGTTAGCGAACCGCCAAGAGAAACGTGGGTGAACGAGTCACAAGACAAAACACGACGCGTTTCGACCTCTTAGGTCTTTTTCAGGCAAGACACAAACAAATAGGACAATGAAAATGAACGAATTGTTTTTTTTTTTTTTACTTAGCTTAGATCTCTTCAGTGCAAGGTAGGCAGGCGTTGAATGTCTTCCCTTTAATGTTTGTTTCACTTTGAAAACAAACCTTGAGGATGTTAATCCAGTTTGATCTTCTTCTAAGTTTGTCTCAATTTTTTTTTAATAGGCACACATAAAGAAAGTATTTCACTGGACAACAGCGACAGTATTTACAAACATCAAACAAAATCATGTAACATGTCACATAGTGTCCTCATAGATACATCATGACATTTAGAGAAAGTACGTTACATAATCATATTTCAGTCATATTGTTCCATTTGATTCCCAAGGTCACGGTCAACATGCAAAACAAAAGGAATTATATTCCATGCATTCTTAACATTATTCTTGTATCAATGTTATGTATGGAAACAATTTTGTGCCGTATTCTGCGTAATTCATCTCCATTGAGTACATATGTTTCTCAATTTTATGTCTGTAGCATAGTTCCTTTAGAAACATTATTAGGTTAGGTTTCATCTTATTAATTCTACATTTGTATATGAAATATTTTCCCATTAAAATGATTAAGTCTAGCATATCATCTGTTTTTGTTTTCTCATCATGCCAAACAATATAAGCTCTAGATTAAATGACAGTTTGTCTCAATTTTCCTCTTGCTGTCACTTCACCTTCAAACTAATCTTGAGGATGTTAATCCTGTTTGATCTTCTTCTAAGTTTGTTTCAATTTTCCGCT
>CM031600.1:30244418-30246918 GCA_018398815.1 Conus ventricosus | reverse complement strand
ATACCCAACGGAATAACCAAAATACTATCAAATCTGTCATGCAATGAAAGAGTATTCAACAACGCAGCAGTAGAATACCAAGAAGCACAGCAAAAAAGTGGGTACAATTATAAACTACAATACAACCCAGACAACAACACAAATAAAAGTAAGAAAAACAGGAAAAGAAAAATCATATGGTTCAACCCTCCATATGACGGGAAACTCAAAACAAACACAGGGAAAGAATTCTTTAAAATCTTAACAACTTCATTCACAAAAGAACACAAACTGTCAAAAATATTCAACAAAAACACCGTCAAACTATCATACTCAGGTATGCCCAACCTCAAAAACCTAATTGATGCATCCAACAAAACGAAAATCAACACAGCAAAGAAGGGTGAAGAAAGGAAATCTTGCAATTGCATCAAAAAAGAGCAGTGCCCCCAAAGCAACAAATGCCTTTATAAGAATATCGTATACCAAGCCACTGTGACATCAGAAAATGAAAAAGAAACTTGCATAGGGATTACTGTAAACCACTTCAAAACCAGATATGCAAACCACAAACAGTCATTTAATAAAGAAAAATACAAAAACCAAACAGAATTGAGCAAATACATTTGGAAACTTAAAGACGCAAAAATAAACTACAATATATCCTGGAAAATCATAAAAAGGGCATCACCATACAGCAACATTTCAAAAAGATGCAACCTATGTTTAACTGAAAAATGGCTGATACTATGTAAACCACACTTAGCAACTTTAAACACTAAAACAGAAATAGTAAACAACTGCAGGCACAAATGGAAATCGTTGTTAGTGAACACACCCCAAACAACAACCTGAAAACCTTAATAAAAAAAATAAAAAAATAAAAACACGTGCAACCAACCCACACGTGAAAACAGCCGCAATCGGGCCCCACACGCTATATAACACCGGCGGTGGGCAACCCAAACATCATCCTGAAGATAGCCACCCAGCTTGAAACAAATTTGTAGAGTATTTTAAATATTCCTTTTTAATACTTATTTTAACAAATATATACTGACTTCCATAAAAAACGCGAAAGCAAAACAAACTGAAGGTTAGGGTGAATTTTTATTGGTCACAATTGTACAGAGTGGAAGCGAGAATTCAACGTGATTTGATTCATTACAACCGGTAATGAGTGAAAATGTCATCAGCAATATGTCTTTGTGTGGAAAATCCAAGGTCACGTGACAAACCAGCTTGAAGTCCTAATACCGTGTGTGGCCTACCATTTGCATGGACAACTGCTTGACACCTGCGGCTCATTGAGTGGACCAGGTGGTTCATGCGTCCCCTTGGCACACCAGCCCACACATGGACGATGGCCTGGTGAAGTTGAGCCGCTGTTGCTGGTCGTGGACGCAGGAGGTCCAACCGTCTGCCAAGTTCATCCCAAAAATGTTCTTTTGGGTTTAAATCGGGACTGAGGGCTGGCCAGGGCAGCACTTGACGCTGTTATGCTGAAGAAATTGCTGGGTGGCCCTGGCTGTGTGTGGTCTTGCATTGTCCTGTTGGAATGTCCAGTTTGGGTGTTGCGCAAAAAAAGGAACGACATGGGGTCTGAGCACCTGGTGGATGTAGCGCTGTGCATTGACACCCTGTCCACGACCAGGACCAATGTTCTGAAAGATGACTGGTCCTATGGCGTGGTTAATGCCAATTGCACCCAATATCATAACGTTCGGGCCTCCCCAGGGGTTCTGCTCTACCACACTGGAGTCAGCATAGCGTTCACCAGGTCGACGCCATATTCTGACACGACCGTCAGCCATGTCAATACAAAAACGGCTCTCATCTGAGAACAGTATGCGTCCCCACTGCTGCCTGCGCCAGTTGATTCGGGCTTGTGCCCACTGCAGCCTGTCCTGCCGGTGTCTCGGTGTCAGTACCAGACCTCTGTGAGGACGCCTACATGCCAGCCTGTTCTCCTGTAGATGCCGCCGCACAGTGTTGAGGCTGATTCGTTGCTGGAGATTCCCAGGCACCTGTCGAGCAGTGTTAGCGGCTGTTTGCCGCCTGTCCCGCAGATGGGTTCGAACAAAATGGCGATCCTCTCTTGGTGTGGTGACCCGAGGACGGCCTGGCCGGGGACGATCATCAGTGGTACCAGTGACTCGCATGCGGTGCTGCAGACGATAGATGGTTGAGATGTGGACGTTAAAGATGTTGGCGACCTGCCTGGCATCCACACCAGCCTCCAGATGGCCTAGGGCACGATTGCGTTCCTCTGCTCGTAGTCTTGGCATCTCTGTAGCGCTCAGACGGCAAGTCGTTATCTGAACCTTGTAGCGCGGCTTTATAAAGGCTGCATGCCTGCGTACTTGTCGCTGGTTAACTTTGCTCTGCATGGTGTGCACGTGCCTCACATGCAGCAACCAGTTTGCCATTTTTGTTGACCCTCCAATACCGGGAATGATGTATTGCTCACACAATTTTTTCACTGCACGTGAGTCTTGGACCCAAACAACTTGCCACAATG
>CM031600.1:30221918-30239418 GCA_018398815.1 Conus ventricosus | reverse complement strand
TCAGCACTGTTCGACTGATAGCCAAGGCTACCATCCGCCAGCCTTCGTCAGCACTGTTCGACTGATAACCAAGGCTACCATCCGCCAGCCTTCGTCAGCACTGTTCGACTGATAGCCAAGGCTACCATCCGCCAGCCTTCGTCAGCACTGTTCGACTGATAGCCAAGGCTACCATCCGCCAGCCTTCGTCAGCACTGTTCGACTGATACCAAGGCTACCATCCGCCAGCCTTCGTCAGCACTGTTCGACTGATAGCCAAGGCTACCATCCGCCAGCCTTCGTCAGCACTGTTCGACTGATAGCCAATGCTACCATCCGGCAGCCTTCGTCAGCACTGTTCGACTGATAGCCAAGGCTACCATCCGCCAGCCTTCGTCAGCACTGTTCGACTGATAGCCAAGGCTACCATCCGGCAGCCTTCGTCAGCACTGTTCGACTGATAGCCAAGGCTACCATCCGGCAGCCTTCGTCAGCACTGTTCGACTGACGGGGTGAACTGTGTTCGGTGCGCACGTCCGTGAGTCGAGCTCAGATCATGAGACAGACACATCCTCCATCTCGCATTAGTGATGCAGAAAATAGTCTTCTGCTGAGCCTATGATGTAAGAGGCGTGTTGCTAGTTCCATTGGTTTTTAGAACGCTTCTGCGTGGAGGCCAAGAAGATCGATTGCGTGTTTTGTCGTGGACTGAATGAGGCGTGACAGGAGCGCTAATGATTTTGGTAATCAGCCTAACTTCTATCCATTGAAGATTTTAGTATTGTAGCAGTTCCTGAACATACACGAATATCATAAGAATGCAGTGTCTTGTTCAACACTATTAACACGGAAGCATATGCTCTGCTTGACGACTTCTCGCTGGACGCTGTCCGGGGAAACTGCCCGTTGTTTTTTGAAAGACCTCAACACAACAACGTAGTTTCATGTAAAAGACCAAGTGATTTAAAGCAGAGCTGGCCGACTACCAACCGTGAGTTAGATCAACAGATGTATGCCGCGAACTCTGCTGCGTCTCATTCGCAAGGAAGTTTACAACACTGGACGAATCTCGCTGTCTGACATATATAGTAACATTTATCATTAGAAGAGACAGAAATCAACAACAGAGATGAAGTTTGAATAATCTAGTGTCTAATTCACCTTCTTTCCGTTTAATTCCATTCCACTTTCTGCACAAAAGAGACAGATGTCTTGAAAGGGTGGAGGTTAAAAGGGAAATCTTTTCGAATGAAGTTTAGTTCTTATTACTGTTCGCATGCATCAGAAATGTAGCTTCATCTGATTGGCCAGCAGAATCTGTGGCATTTTGATGTAAACCCGTCCTGTCAACCCGAGGACTGTACTATATTCGGCGCGTAGGGACAAGCATAATGGCTGAACATACTTGGTCACGTGATCTGTTTGTCTGGATTGTCTTGCGGAACTAATAACCTTTTTTTTTTTTTAATTTGCTTCAATTTCCGCCTTCAGTCACCTCGCTTTGAAGCGAACATAATTTCAAAGATTTCATCTCCCTTTGAGACAATATTTCTCGTGTTCGTATCAATGTTGAACTAGATTTAATATAAAAAAAAATATTGAATAAGACTGTCGGGTTGTTTAAACTTCGTCTTGGTCTTGTCACCACTGTCTTGCTTATATATGACCATTATCGTATATGTCGAGCCACGTGATTGGTCCAGTTCTGTTATCTCCTTGGCGATTGGGAGAAACAGACTTCGGCGTTCACCTGCTGATTTTGTTGCCCGGGGGGGGGGGGGGGGGGTTAGGGGGGGGGGGCAAGCATGAGAGGGGCGCTAATACTAGGAGTGATTAACCGAATTTCTGCGCGGTTAACGTTTTAGAAACGTGTAAATTCTAGAACATCAACGTACGTACGAAAGCAGTACGCCGTGCAACACTGTTGGAAGGGAAGATATCTGTTGGTATGGTTACTTTACGCCGAGCGTACAAAGGAAACAAGAATGAGAATGTTGCGGTGTGTGTGTGTGTGTGTGTGTGTGTGTGTGTGTGTGTGTTTGTGTGTGTGGTGTGTGTGTGTGTGTGTGTGTGTGTAGCCAGTCTGATGTAGCCACTATTTTTGGTTCATGGGGGAAAAATATTGGATAATTAAAAGTAAAAAGAAAATAAAACCTCCATGTTGATCTTTCGCCGTTTAAAACAGCGTTTATTTTGCTTGTATTATAAGTGAAGTAGATTTTAAAGCGAAAAAAGGGTTACATTCGAAACCGGTTTATGTAAATTTCGCCAGTTGTCTTATTTTCTCAATTTATTCATGAGCATCAAAATTCTGTCGGGGTCCTTTTTTTCCATTTTTGTAAACTTCCTTGCTATTGGACCTCGTGAAACTGCCCACAGTCAACGGGTTAGTGCCGCCGACTCTTTCTACCAATCACAACGGAGTTTGTAAAATTCGACAAATCACTGCTTCCTGACGTACATACGTTAAAGGAGAAGAGATGGAAAGCTAAGAACGAAGTGCAAACATTCTTGTTTCTAATTCAGTTATTATTTTCACTTAAAAATCCACTTCGTCTCCAAACAACGAGCCAATTGTTGTCTTTTAAGCGTCAGTGGTCAAGGAAGAAGTCTTTCCCAATTATGTCAAGCCATTCTTTTTATTCACATACACCCAAAACAGAAATTCTTCATATTAGTAGAAGTAAGCGTCGTACTGTACACTGCCCAATGTTTTGGGAAGATCTCACACAATAAAGCAGCTCCACGCCAAAAGTCCGGTGCCACTGTGGACTTTTTTCACCAACTATCGGCACCATCTCACCAGGGTTGGCATCCCATTCAGATAAAGGAATGAAACAGAACACCAGTCACCTGATTTTGTCATTTTTCGAAGGGAAATGCCTTGAAATGAATTAAAACCATTCTGAAGACCCTCTGCTTCAAGCGTTGTCCTCCACAAGGGAGGTTACTCTGTGTGACGGTGGCAAAGCAAGCGATTGTCTTTCTGTCCCCGGGGAGGACTGTTCAGGTTTACTCACTCTTTACTTTCTCTGGTTTGCCAACTGCCGAGAGAGACGAACTCCGCCAACATGAGTAAAGAGGCAACTGTCCAGAATTGGGGAAGACATGATCACGCACCTAAAACTCTGCAGGATCACCAAACTAGTGCGGAAGTCACTGTAAAAATGATCTACTGACAGGACGTTTAAGGACAGGACACCCAAGGAGTGTACTCCTTACCCATCTACCTACCGACCCCCTAACTCACCGTCGCACCCAAACCCCCTCCCGTTCCTTCCAAACTACCTTCCCCCCCTCCCACCATCCCACCCCAACTTGCGGTGAGAACAGTGAGGAACATGGAAAAACAAGGGGGAAAATGTTACTATAATCGTGCTCCAGCACAGCACACTCACTCCCCCCCCCCCCTCCTCTCTGCTCATATCCGTACCCCTCACCTTTCTTCCTTCGACTTTGCAAGTGAATCCTTGAATAGCTTAACGTACCTTCTTCTTCTCCCAGGGTCCAGCAGTCACCCCCTGTTTTCTGCACTGAAATGTATTCTTCAAACAGTACAACAGATATCTGTGAAAACAAAGGCAAGCACTAAAACCCGTACGTCCTCGTAGTAACATAACTTTTGAAAGATAGGCCCGACTTTACGGGCAGGGAATGCTAATGCAAATCTTCTCTACTGAGTGCAGTTGAATGCTTAAAAGATCCTCCAAAGTGGAGGTTACCAGGACCAGCGGGCAACAGCTGTCACAGAATTCACATGAATCCCTGAATAGCAGTTTTTTTTAATTCCACAAGCGTTGCAAACACACACACACAACACACAACACACACACACACACACACACACACACACACACACACACACACAAAAGGCCATCGACGCGACCAAAATTCTAAATCTGGTTTGAAACGAAAAACGATACTGTTAATAGTGTCTTGTTCATCAATGTGAATTCATCTTACCCCCACCCCTTCGTCCCCACACTATTTCCACCGACACCTCCTTATCCATCCCACATCCTCCCTGCCTCTCCTCCTGTCCCTGCCCCAAAACCCCAAGGGTCGATTTCTCCCCAAAACGGACAGAAGGACAGGACTGTCCTCTTTGCATAATATATGAAGCCATCGATACCGGTGAGCGTCCCCGGCCAGGAAAGGGCCCGGATGAAAATAGAACAACGTGACTGCTCTGACTTATAAATAGAAGTCGGCGTGGAATTCAATCTGTCCCATCATTCCCCAAACAAGGAAAGTCTAGTCAAAGCGAAGGCCAGAGAGAAAGGAGGGGATGCGATGGTGAGGAAGGGAATGAGAGGGAGGAAAAGGGGAGGGGGAGGCACGCATACGTGCTCTCTCTCTCTCTCTCTCTCTCTCTCTCTCTCTCTCTCTCTCTCTCTCTCTCTCTCTCTCTCTCTCTCTCTCTCTACACGAAGCAAGAACGCTCACAGCAAAGTTAAAGAATAAAACATTAAGGAGTCCTGATAATGTATATTTGTTTCCACTCAAACTAACTGTGTCTTTTACCGTTAGGTTGCTAACATACATACATGCGTACTTCATTGATAAAAACTTGTCCTTTTTTTAGTTTTATCCAATCACCTCGAAAAAGATATATACAAAAGCACGTATCTCTGTTAATATGTGGGAAAATGTACTCTTTCACCCACTCCAATATGGACTCCGATCCGGTCACTTTTGCCACGTAGCAATATTACTAATGTGTGGCTCATATATTTTGAGTATGAATCAGTCACAAGTGACAGAAGTTGTTTTTCGTGACTTCAGAAAGGCCTTTGATTTTGTTAATCATTCCATTCTTTTCAAGAAACTGTCTGTTTGAACAATTCTTGGACAATATTGTTATTCCAATCACATTTAAATGACGGAACTCAGTGTTTGTTTTCCTGTGGCAAACTTCCTCTACCAACTCGGGCATACATGATTCCCACAGGGTAGGGTGTTAGGTCCTCTCCTGTACTATATCTTTGTCAGTGATCAATCATTACCCATATTAGACGACAAAGTTACGATGGATTTATTTTCTGATAGCTCCTCACTCAAACTGAGTGGTTGCATTATGCAAGTAATAGAAACTTCTCTGAAGAGAAGTCTTAATGAGTCACCAGTCTATGCAGTTTAAACGAAATGGCCATACACCCATTCAAAACTTAATGTATGGTGGTAATAACCATTCGCCAAGACACCCATTAACTCATATTTGCCCGACTTATCATTTGAATGATATTCGTCCAATTCTGCTGACTTCTTTCCGATTGGTAGATGACGACATCGCCGTTTACCTGTTGCTGTGGGGTGCGTCTGAGGTAAAGTGCAGACACGTCAACGTCCCAGATTCCTCTTCTTCCTTCTTCTCCTAGGATCGTGATCATTTTCAGGTCCAGCAGTCGCTCCCTATTTACTTCACTGAAATGTATTCTTCAACAGCACAACAGATATCTGTGAAAACAAAGAGTGATGCAAACACTAAAACCCGTCCTCGTAGTAACATGACTGTTAAAAGATAGGCCCGATTTCACGCGCAGGGAATGCTAATGCAAATCTTCTCTACCGAGTACAGTGAATGCTTAAAAGATCCTCCAAAGTGGAGGTTACCAGGACCAGCGAGCAACAGCTGTTTCCTTCAATAAAGAACTCATCAGGATTGTTACTCGATCCTCGTTGTCTGCCGGTGGGAGGACTCCCATGTAAACAGAAAAAAATTCCCCGAGATCGGGTAAACCTTATTGCCTGTAAGAAAAATGTCTGCAGGAAGCAAAGACGAACACACAATCTCATTTAAAATGATAGACTAAAAATTTGTCCATCAACAGAGAGGTTGTAAAAGACAAATGACAGGAATGATACTCCAAAAGGATTACAACGGTACTGTCAACAAATCCCTTCCTTAAACTGTTGCAGTCACGAAGTTTGAATGGATCAATGTGTGTGTGTGTGTGTGTGTGTTTGTGTGTGTGTGTGTGTGTGTGTGTGTGTGTGTGTGTGTGTGTATGTGTAATCTACACACACATTCCTTTTCATACCTTCTCATCATTTCTGTACACTTAACGCACACACTGAAAGACGACACTGATTAAAACAACATCCGTTCTGTTCTCGAAAGGAAATCCGAACCGCCGAAGTGACAGCCTGGATATGTTCATGGCATCAATCTCATCTCGCTGGACAATGAAATAGGCTATATCTCCGTCATCTAGAGGAACAACACACACTACAACGAGGTCATAAGTCGTTCGTCAATAAACGCCATTACAGTTTGAGTGGCCAGGGGGCTAATTAATGCCTTCACGATAAGCTAGGCTGGTCAATCAGAAATCGGGCACGTTTCTTCTGTTGACAGATGGGATTGGGTACAAGGGACTTATTGGATCAAAGCACAGCTGACAACACAAGTGCGCGCCGTGAGTTCATTTGATGATTAATGGATCGCCTCTCGGTAAGAAACAATTATAAACGACCTATCAGTGCACCCGGCGGGTCGATACGCCGTGGTAGCAGAATTCATTTAGGGGCCGGCTGTAGTAGAACACTAAACACTCAATGCATGTTCATGCCCCACTTGATCCCTTCCATTGGCTCTGTCAATATTTGGCTACATGATGTGTTCACGTACAGTAATATATGGGAACACGTTCGTCCGAAAAAGGCAATAATTACTATTTCGCGGGGAAACGGTAGTTATCAACGTTTTCACACAAAGAAAATCGGTCTTAACGATTGATACCTTTTAGTTTCATCCAAATTCACCCCATTATCAGCTTTTTTTCCAATCAGAACAGGCACTTGTCGTGTCAAACAATTATTTTTATGAGAAAACAGCTGATTATCACACGAGAACGGCAATTTTCCGAAGAAAAAGCCATTCATCTTCAGAAATTTTTTTTTTCCAGTGCAGATGCATGTTTTGTCCTGATTATTGACTTTTTGCATCAGAAAACAGTTATTTTCATATAAAAGCGGATGAATGCTCAGGGAAAGCGTTATTTTCCAGCAAAAAAGAAAAAAAAAAGCAGTTAGCTATTTCTGAGAATACAGTTTGCCCCGTAAATGTGTGTTAATGATTATCATTTTTGTGTGTGTAGAAGCTGTTAGATTTACACGTGTGTGGCTATATCATCACAGTGGGACGTTTGGTTGTTTGTTGTTGTGTTTTTGACATGTAAACGGTTACTTGTCCGTGATAATGTCTGTTTTCCATGATGATTTGCTGTTTTTGAATTTTGAAAAAAAAAGGATTTCCCACATGAAAACTGCTCACTATTACTTGTCGGTGCTTTCCCGTAAAAACAGCTGTTTACTATCGGGAGACAATCTCCACCATCCCCTCCCCGTCGTGAATATGCCTGATCTCCCTGATAATTTACAGAACATGCGAAAATAACTGTGTAATAGCTTACTTACTCGGGAAAAACCAAGTTTTACAGAAAAAAGAATGTTTTCTGTTGAAAAAACAAATCAAAAAAAAATTTACTGTTTTTGTTAGATAATTGTTCTTTGTGGAAATGGTTTGTAACACGCTGTGGGTTCCCGTTTTTTCGATAAAATCAAGTTATCCTTTTTTCTAAAAGCCCCCACCACACAACAAACCCCACACACACACCACCACACACACACAAAGCACGCACGCCGCACGCATGCAGTCACACAACACACCAAACAAAACCCCAAACACACCACACCCCACACACAACACACACACCTATATATTATAAAACAACACACACACACAACACACAACACACCCCAAACACACAAGCACCCCGTTTTGCACTCACGCACGCACCACGCCGCAGCCGCAGCACGCACCACGCACGCACGCACGCCCCCACACACAACACCACCACACCACACACACAACACAACACGCACGACGCACCACGCCCAACAACACCCACACACACAACACCACACCCACCACAACACACCACTAACTAACGTGATTTGAAACAAAAAAAGCCCCATACTAGACTGCCCAAGCCATCATGGGCGTGGCCGCACACCGGGGCCCCTCTCATCCCTTCTTCAAAAATGGAAAGGGGACCGATCAACGCGTCACCCCGTCTTTAAACCACCCTCCCAAATAGTGCGCCATGTGACAAGACATCCAGAAATGTAAATAATCAGAAAAACACACAAGGCCCGCCCAGATCGAAAAACCCCGGCCGCCCTCATCAATACACCTTGTTTTGTTTTGCTTTTTTTTTTTTTGTGTTTTTTGTTTGTGTTTGTTTTGTTGATTTTTTTTTTTTTGGGGGGGGGTGGGGGGGGGGGGGTGATGGGTTTTCGGGGGTCTGGCCTGCCAGCTGTTCGTGTATAGGCGACGTCACGATCGTTGATCCCATCAGCATTACACATAAAAGGCTTGGTGGGTGTCATTAGTGTCTTTGGGTTTGGGGGGAAATGTGTGTTTTGTGTGGTGGGGGGTGTGTTGTGTGGTGTGTGTGTGTGTGTTGGGTGTGTGTGTTTGTGTGTTGTGTGTGTGTGTGTTCTTGGGGGGAGTTGTGCTCTGTGGGTGTGTTTTGTGTGGTGGGGGTGCCCGTGCGTGCGTGCGTGCGTTGTGGGGGGGGTGTGTGTGTGTGTGTGTTGGGGTGTGTTGGGGGGGGGGGGGGGGGGGGGGGAAGGGGAAAGGGGGGGAAACCCGGGGGGGAGAAAAAAGGTAAAAAAGTTAAAGAAGGATGAAAAAAAAAAAGGAAACGAAAAAGAGAGGGGAGGGGGGGAGGAGGAGAGAGGGGGGAGGGGAAAAGAGGAGGGGAGGAGGAGAGAAGAGAGGAGAAGAGAAGAGAGAGAGAACAACAACACCCGCCCATAAATAAAAATGCGGGGTTCTTATTTTGTGTTTATCAGTTGATTAATAAAAAAAAAAAGCTACTTTTTTTGAGCTTTGCAAAATTGACCATGAGATCTTAAATCCTGTCAAACGTCCTGGGGAAAATTTACTGCATGGGTCGCAGTGCCATTGAGAATCTTTTGGTTCTCTTGAATTTTCCCAAAAGGTGCTTTAACCAAACTGTATAAGTAACACGGGAATGTTTTTAAAATTTCATAAATGGTCTATGCGTTTTGGCCCCCATTTTAGTTAAGTTTTTCGACTTTTATCAAATGGATGCCCTCTGTGAAGGCCCCCCCAGAAAGTTTAAAATACATTCAAATTTAAAAAACTGTATCAGATTTGATTTTAACGATGACTCACTTTCATTTTTTTTTTCCCAAAGAAAAATTTCGATTGACTTTTAATCAAAACTCAAAAGATCGTCTGATAAAATTTTTTTAAGGAAAAAAGTTACAGAAATACGCAACAAAAGGCAGTGTCTGCTTTTAAAATGAAAATTTCTTTTTCCTACTAAAGAAAAATCCACTTTTGAGCATGGAATTAATAGATGTTCTCAAAAATTTCCTCATTATTGAAAAAGGGGACCCATCAGTTACATTTTTAAAATTTTTAGTTTTATTGTTTTAATATATTCCCATTTCTAGAGAAAATTCAACGTTTCTTTTTTGCCAAAAGATGAATACTTTGCGTCGAGATTGGCTTCGTGGAAATTTTTGGTAGACAAGAACTAGAGGGCTATAGAAATTTTCCTTTCTTTCCCGGTCGACTGTGTCGCTCGAATATCCTTTGTGAGTTTTAATGGTTTTGCTAGAAAATGCATCTTATTGGTCTATCGGGGAAATTATTATAGTCTTAAACTTTTCACCATAAGTTTTCTTTTATTAATGAACTGGAGGAAAATTTTTCAGGCAAGTTGCAATATTCTCTAAAGCAAGAACCCCTATTTTTATGAAGCATTGGTGCAGATGCGGGGTTTTTTAAACATTAAAGAAAGTTTGAAGCCTTGCAATCTAAGCTTTGCATTTTATTTAATGTTATTTTGGGACATAAAAAAAAGCCCCTTTGCCCCAAAACCTTTTACCGTTGTGGTTGTGTGTGTGGTGTGTGTGTGTGTGTGTGGGTTTTTTGTTGTGTGTGTGTGTGTGTTGTGGTGTGTGTGTGTGTGTGTGTGTGTGTGAATGCACGTGCGTGCGTTTTTGTGTGTGATATGTGTGTGGGTTTGAATGTGTACGCGGGGTGTGTGTTGTGTGTTGTTTTGTGTGTGTGTGTGTGGTGTGTGTGTGGTGTGTGTTGTGTGTGTTTGGCATGTGTTAGAATGCTGGTCATGTCTTAGTGAAATTTTAGGATAAGGCCCTTCTTTTCGACCCCCAAGACGTTGGCACGGCTTTTGCTTTAGAAAGGTAAAACCCAAAATTTGGAGAGGAGAAAAAAAAGAAAAGAAATAGTAACAAATAAACAAACAAAACAAAACAAAACAAAAGAAGAAACAAGCCGCAAAGACTGAATCGGTGGCTTTGGGGAATGGGAGGAAAAAAGATAAATCCCTCCAAATTTAATCATCAACGACTCATGATTAGATCCCCGTATGCCTCCATCACGTGCCATGAAACGACAAACCACGTCCCACCATGCATTCAACAAAGCGACCGTCCCCACAGTCTGTTCCGCCGCACGTGCCATTCGCACAAGGTGATCATGACGACGCACCAGCAGCGACCTCGTGCGGGTCAGTACACCCCATCAGAAGGGCCCTGAACCCCCCCCCTCCCCCCCCCCCCCCCCCCCCCCCCCCCCCGAATTTTTTCAACAGACTGGATATACCGAGTATGGAAGTGTACTTACTCCAAAAGGTCAAAATTGCTGTTGTCTCATCAAGAAAAGTGATACTCGCAATTTCCGCCTTACGAAAATGTTAACTGCAACTGAAAAAAAAAAAGATTTAAGTAGAAGTGATTATGATCGTTGGTGAAAGTAATTTAAAAGATCATCACCATTGAATGCTGTAAACAGTCAAAACAATGAATCGCTGTATTTGTGATGCGGAACCAGTAGTTTTAAAGTTGAGGTAGATATTTTCAAGTAAAAACAATTATTTTTTTCTGACCGTTTTGACGCTGTTAAGACATCGAACAATAGATCATGAGACAGAAAACAATGTCACTACCCTTGTACACCATCAGCAATAAAATTGTTCATTGTGATAATTATTTCTGGCTTCCAACAATCCGCGCCTATACCATGCCATCTTTTCAAAGACTGGTAATCTGCAAAATGAGACCATTGCCCATATGCAGATAATTTATGATGACCCATACTTATCAGTTTGAATGAGTAACAATTTGTTATCTCTGTTATTGGCAGCTATTTGGGAGTATGGTTTTGTGCATTTCATTGGCTATTTCTGTTGCTGGCAGCTATTTGGGAGTATGGTTTTGTGCATTTAATTGGCTATGTCTATTGCTGGCAACTGTTTGGAAGTATGGTTTTGTGCATTTAATTAGCTATGTCTATTGCTGGCAGCTGTTTAGGCGTATGGTTTTGTGCATTTTACAGCTGTTATTGTAACATCTGAAGAAGACATATTTGTCGACAATTTACTCGTCTGTTTCGTATTGTGTACCATTTAGGCGAAACGTTGCACCTTGTTTTGTGGGTTTACATACATTGAAACATAGATTTCTGTTGTCACGAATGAGAGTTATCTGCTTTCAGGTGCTATAACTTCATTTTATATGATGGTCATATTTCAGGCTCTGTCGGACCGAAAGAGAGGAAAACAAAAGCAATAAGCTCAGTATTAATTACGGTAACGACCATGGCTAAATGACAAATTTTTAATTGGATTATGCATCATGATTTGCTGACACAATTTCTTATCAGGTGTCCTTCATTGTAACATCGCACATTTCTAATATCCCTATGTCATAGCTCTACCGATGACAGTCTCTAACATTCAGATTTGTGTCAACCTTAAAACCGCATGGTGTGCTATCAGCAGTCAATGGAACAGAGAGAGAGAGGAATGATATCATCTTTAAGATAAAAGATCTTTTCCATTGTCTTACTATGAAAGGATCGAGTGTTCATTTTTTGATTGGTTCCTTCACACTGTGAATTATTCATAAACGAAATGGCAGATAGAAATACCAAAATATATGTGCCAGAAATTCTGTTAATTCGGTAGTGTTATCTGTCCCGTTGTCACCCAATGAAATGTATTGAATTCTGGACAGAAATATATATATTTTATTTTTCCCCATCCACCCACTTGAGCACATACTGTTAGTTAGGCAGTATTAACTGCCACTGCAGATATGAATGCTTATCTCCCCCTATTTCTTCAATCTAAGACATAAGAGCAAGCTTTGTTTATAATTCAATATATATATATATATATATAAATATATATATATATATATATATATATATATATATATATATATATATGTGTGTGTGTGTGTGTGTGTGTGTGTGTGTGTGTGTGTCTGTGTGCGTGCGTGCGTGCGTGCGTGCGTGCGTGCGTGCGTGCGTGCGTGCGAATGTAATATCACATGTGAGTGAAAACACTTTAAGTTTTAAAAAAAAAATTTCATTCACAATCGTCTTATTCTGGAAGAAATTCCTCATCTTCTCCTTTGATGCCAGTAAGATCCCGTAACTGCACGGTTCTCTCCCGTTGGCCCCTTCACCAAAAAAACCGGCTGCCGCAGCCCAGCTAGCAATGGGTACAATAACGGAAACGTCGCCATGCGAAACGTCACGGAGAAACAGATGGGGGCGGTGTCAACCGGAAATCGGCGAGGGCCAAGCCGTTTCCCCCTGCGGTCGACAACTCGGGTACGTTTCCGGTAAAAGGTATAAATTCTATCTACTGTCAGGATATATAGAATGGCGAAGACGGATAGGCTGTTATCAAGAGGAGGGGAGGAGGGGGCGGGGGGGGGGGGGTGGGGGGGGGGGGGGGGGGAGAGAGAGGTTCCCGGTTATTGTTTTCTTGCTCGGGTTTTAGTCTACGGAAAAGGACCATGCATCAGAAGACTATCACTACTGTTCGGAACTGGAACACGGTGAGGGTGGGGATGGGGGGGTAGGGAGGGGGGGAGGGCGGTGAGGGGGGGGGGGGGGGGGGGGGGGACGGGGGTCGTTTTCTTTCTGAGTGTTGTAGTGGCGGAAACATGCAAAGTATCACATGGGCTGATGCTGGAAAACATGCTCCCGTGACTGGTTCGATGAACCACTGGGTCTCTATGATCTTCTTTGCGGAGAATAAGATCTCTTGCCACAGCCTGTCAGCAGAGGGAAGAAACAGACCCCACCAACCTCATCATTCACCCGCCTTTGATACGCGATGGAGAACTGGGGTAAGTGATTCTGAGGATAGGGAGGGTAGGGGGGGAGAGGGAGGGTCGGGATGGATATATCATTGTGCGGGGTGTGCGTGGGGGGGAGGGGGGGGACTGCGGGGATTGGTGGGAGTGTGTTGAGTTCGTGGTGTGTGTGTGTGTGTGTGTGTGTGTGTGTGTGTGTGTGTGTGTGTGTTGTGTGTGTGTGTTGGTTGTGGTGTGTGTGTGTGGTGTGGTTGTGTGTGTGTGTGTGTGTGTGTGTGTGTGTGTGTCGTGCGTGCGTGCGTGCGTTGCGTGGTGTATGTGTGTGTGTGTGTGTGTGTGTGTGTGTGTGTGTGTGTGTGTGTGTGTGTATTGAGTTCGTGGTGTGCGTGCGTGCGTGCGTGCTTGCGTGCGCGCGCGCGCGCGCGTGTGTGTGTGGTGGTGTGTGTGTGTGTGTGTGTGTAAAACAGGAATTATAGTCGTGTCGTTTTCAAAGGAGAGGCGTAGTTCAGACGTCAAGCAGCAACTAATGGAGGGAACACAGACGACAGGGAACAGACCATCAGACGGGCTTTCAAAAAGTTTTGTCTCTAGCCTGATGATCGTGGGACAATGAAGTGAAATCAGCAGAAGGTACTAGACAAAACACAGACATGACTGGTTGCCGTGTGTGTGTGTGTGTGTGTGTGTGTGTGTGTGTGTGTGTGTGTGTGTGTGTGTGTGTGTGTGGTCTCTGTGTCTGTGTGTCTGTGTCTGTGTGTGTGTCCGCGTTATTGTTGTGTTAGTTAGTTAATGCTGCCGCTTGCTGCTGCTCGTCTTTTTCTTCTCTTCTCTCTCTCTCTCTCTCTCTGACGTAGTTATACACTCTGAACAAGCTCTTTTCTATCTCTAAATCCTCTCGCGTGTTTATGCCGCAAACGCTTCTACACGCTTCATGTATCTTCATGCATGACTTCAGCTACCTTGAAATCCAACCGAAATCCCCGACAATCGCCATCTTCCCCCAACCCCCACCTACCTAATCCCACGCCTTTCTCCTCCTCTCCCTCCCCCCCCCCCCCCCCCCCCCCCCCCCCCCACTCCTCCGTTCCCTCACTCCCACGCCACCCAACCCCACCACACACATTCAACACACAAGCAACTCGACCAGTGCCATTGTCTTGCCCGAGTCGGGCAGTCAACCAGACATCCGGATCGACACAAAAAAAGATCCTTTCGTAGGTCCCCCCTATAAAGGTACCTACCCTGCCCCTCTAATCCCCTGATACCCCCCCCCCCAACCCCCGCCCCCCTCCCCCTACCTACCCATCCATCCCCCGCCTCTCCCAATCTCCTACCTGGGGTGCTTTCTGCGAACTGTGTGATATAACTCAGGTCGCATCAATGCCAAGAATGATTAACCTGTTGTCCTACGTCGCCTATGGAACATTTTGGTACTGGATTGTCTACTGCCAGTCTTTCAGCCTGGCTCATCTCCAAGTCTGCCATGTCCACACTGCGACAGATTATTCAATGCGGGGATCGACCTGATTAGTCATCTTCGCACACACACACACACCACCACCCAGTGATAGTAGAAGTCGTGGTCCATTTCGCCCGCGAAGGACAAACAACAACAACAACAACAACAATAACAACAACAACAACAACAACAACTCTGCAATCCCAGAGGCTGTCATCTCCGTTTGGTCAAAAAACATGCAAAGACCCTGTCAGGGTAGGAGAGATTAAGTTCTGGTCGTTTCGTCTACCAATCAGAGAACGGTTCTATTCATGAGGGTTGAGTGGAGGATAGAAGGGGAGAACGGCTAAACACACTAGAAAGGATTTCCTCTCGTACTCCCAGCTCTTGAAGTCAGCATGTTTCTTGTCTGCATCGGAGATGAAGTACATTTTCAACAGAAGTCGCTGAATGAGAAACTAAATTTTTCATCTGCCAGAAAGAGAAAGATACCACAGTAGAGTTACTTATACTCCTGTCAATAGTCGTGTCTGTTTTGGCAGGAATGGCAAAAGATCATGGAAGGAAAATGTGGAAACTGCAAACATCTTCATTTGAATTTTGAACCGGTCTTCTTTGGCACAGAAATTGATTTTTTCTTTTAAAAATGGTGAAGTACTTGATGTTGCTATTTTGCCAGAAAAATTGTGTGCAAAATAAGTAAAAGAAACCCTAATATAAATGTCCTGTTTGAAAGAATTGTACTTTAAACACAAAGTAATAAAAATATACACGTCCAATGAAGTATATACGAATTTTTAAAACACGTACAGTATTTATGCACCGGTTAATTTGATTTTTTTTTAATTTTCATTCTCCAGTCCTTCCAGATACGAAACTAAAGATCTTCGTTAGCAATGAAGACTAAGAAAGGTCTTCAATTTCGTTTTTTGTTTTCTTTGCTGAATCAAGATATGCTATATTTTTGCTTTTTTTCTGCAGAAATATCATCAAACCTGTCAGCTGATAAGCATAGCTCTGAATCATTCTGCATGCTGATACAGACGTCAAAGTTATGTCCATTCCTGTACGAGTAAGAGTTATCTGATGTTTGTTCCTTTTGTTCGTTCATTGTTGTGGACGATCGTTTACTCTCTAATCTCTTCTCTTCTGCTGTTGTCTGTCTGTCTGCGTCTCTCTCTCTCCTTCTCATCTCTATCTTCTCTCTCTACTGTCTCATTCTCTTCTCTTCCTCTCTGTCGAACAACTCATTATCTATCTTTTATCATTTTTTATGTACTATATATCGTGTGTACATTTGCATCTACCTATCTCTATATTCTACTCAATCTTCCTTCACAATCTCTCATACTCTCTCTCTCTCTCTCTCTCTCTCTCTCTCTCTCTCTCTCTCTCTCCTCTCTTCTCTTCTTCTCTCTCTCTCTCTCTCTCTCTCCCCTCTCTCTCTCTCTTCCTCTCTCTCTCTCTCTCTCTCTCTCTCATCTTCTTCCCCTCTCCCTCTCTGATCTGCTTTTCTCTCTCTCTCTCTCTCTCTCTCCTCTTCTCTCCTCTCTCTCTCTCTCTCTCTTCTCTCTCTCTCTCATGTTCGCTTTGTATTTTCTTCGCGTATTTCTTTCATAATAACTGGGTACACAGTCGTGTTGAATTCTAGAGTACATGATGACTGATTCTCACACTTTGTCGTCAATGTTGCACTTGCTTGATTTATCTTTTTGTGTCTTAATATGTTCCCACAAAGGCGATAGGGAAGGCAGCAGGAAAATTCACCCGGACTTCTGTTAACCCTCCTCATCAGGATTTTATCGTGTGTTAGTGCTTAAATGATAGGTTGGTTGGTTGGTTGGTTGGTTGGGCGGTTTCTTGGTTTAGTAACCAACTAGCCAGTCAGTTAGAATGTAACATGACAGGTAGAAACTGTAATGAAGGTGATATTTGTTTTGATCACTTTTATAACCTTTCCCTGTTGTTTTGGTGGTGTTGTTGGTTTTTTGTTTGTTTGTTTGTTATAGATCATTTCGTTGTTTGGATTGTTATTGTTTAGTTATATGCAGACTAAGAAGTTATATGCAGACTAGGAAGTCCACAGACGGATATAATGTTATAGAAAAAAAAGTGATAAGTATGCCAGTCTGAAATCAGGGAATACTGTACCAGAAAAGTGAACTGCATTCTATTTTTTTCAAGCAAGGACATACCAGATCATTGTCATTGGGACGATCTTTCGTGTGTATGTGTGTGTGTGTGTTGGTGTTGTGTGTGTGTGTGTTGTGTGTGTGTGTGTGTGTGTGTGTTTGTGTGTGTGTGTGTGTGTGTGTGTGTGTGTGTGTGTGTGTGAGAGGAGAGAGAGAGAGAGAGAGAGAGAGAGAGAGAGAGAGAGAGAGGCCGCTCGTATTTATTCATCATTACCATAACTCTTCAACCCCCTTTCTTCCTTTTCTTCTTCCTTAGCCCTTTTATCGCTCTCCTCCTCCTTAACAAAGACATTTTTACCACTTTTCTTCAACACCTCCCCCAAAACACCACAAATCACCAGGCAGTAAACGTGTAACACCTAGATTTCCCGCGGGGGAAAGTTAAGTTTTGTTGGAGAATAATAACGTTCTATTCGTTTCAATAAAAGAAAAACACCCCTCAGGCAGAGAAGGGGGAGGGGAGTGAGTGTGAGGGGGCCTCACAGCAGACCTTCTCAGGGTCGAGGTAGAAGGAGGCGGGCAGGGGGGGGGGGGGGGGGCAGGGGGGGGGGGGGGCAACTGGAGGCAGGTGAAACTGTGGACAGTAAAGACAGTAGCCAGCTAAAGGTTGCATCCTTGGGAGCCGTGAGCGAACGATCTCCAGCTGACCTTTTTGCCAGTTCTGGGGGATCGGGTTCCTTTGACTCACAGCTCA
>CM031600.1:30206918-30216918 GCA_018398815.1 Conus ventricosus | reverse complement strand
ATCTTGGGCGCCAGAGAGATTCGAATTCGCAAACATTTGACAGCGAACCGATCGGTGCTTTAGCCCACTGAGCCGAGCAAGCATCTATGTTTATGGTTTTATTATTTATTATTTATTTATTTATTATTTATTTATTTATGTTAATCTGAGGGCGATAAATTCAGTGGAATGGCTGGAGCGTCTAGAGAAATATAGTGAAGGAATGCAAAGTTGGCAGTATGGAGGACAAAGTTTACTGTCTGACAATGTAGGGATAGTTTCATGTTCGGAAATAAAGAGATACAGTTGTCAGTTGGCGTGTGAAGATACAAAGTTTACAGTCTGACAATGTAGAGGATATGTTTCATATTCTGGAATATAGAGAATAGTTGGCATCGTTTGGCGGTGTGAAGAACAAAGTTACAGTCTGACAATGTAGAGAACAGTTTCATATTCTGGACAATATAGAGATTAGTTGGCACTGTTTGGCGGGTGAAGAAAAGTTTACAGTCTGACAATGTAGAGGATTAGTTTCATATTTGGAAATATAGAGATAGTTGGCACTGTTTGGCGGTGTGAAGAACAAAGTTTACAGTCTGACAATGTAGAGAACAGTTCATATTCTGGAAATATAGAGAATAGTTGGCCTGTTTGGCGGTGCGGAGGAACAGAGTTTACAGTCTGACAATGTAGAGGACAGTTTCATATTCTGGAAATATAGAGAACACTTGTCACTGTCTGGCAGTGTTGAGGACAAAGTTTACAGTTCTGACAATGTAGAGAACAGTTTCATATTCTGGAAATATAGAGAACAGTTGGCACTGTTTGGCGGTGCGGAGGACAAAGTTTACAGTCTGACAATGTAGAGGACAATTTCATATTCTGGAAATAATAGAGAACAGTTGTCACTGTCCGGCAGTGTGGAGAATGGTGTCACAATCATTTTCACTGTGTGCCGCACTGTGTATGGTTTCACATTCATTTTTCACTGTGTGCGCACTGTGTATGGTTTCACAATCTGGCGGCAGGAAGACAGGTTTCAGACAATTCACCGTGTTGCGAGATGTGAACAGATTTTACAGTCCCAGTCGTAAAATGACAGATTTCACAATGCGCAGTGTATGAGGACAAATTTCCAGTCTGGCAACACGAGGACACCTGCACGGCCTAACAGAAGAATTAACAGATTCACTGCCTGGCAGTGCAGAGAAAGATTCTGAGGCTGCAGTACAGAAGACTGATCACACAGTCTGGCAGTAATTAGGACATATTTCACCAATCTGAGAGAGTTGAGAACAGATTTCACAATTCTGGCAGTATATAGGACAACTTTTACATGTCTGGCAGGAAAGAGGCAGCTTCCACATTGACAGTACAAAAGGACAGATTTCACACTGACAGTTTAAAAAAGGACAGATTTCACACTGACAGTACAAAGGACAGATTTCACACTGACAGTACAAGACAGATTTCACACTGACAGTACAAAGGACAGATTTCACACTGACAATACAAGGACAGATTTCTCATGACAGTACAAAGGACAGGTTTCACACTGACAGTACAAAGGACAGATTTCACACTGACAGTACACAGGACAAATTTCACACTGACAGTACACAGGACAATTTCACACTGACAGTACACAGGACTGATTTCACGCTGACAGTACAAAGGACTATTTCACACTGACAGTACAAAGACAAATTTCACACTGACAGTACACAGGACAAATTTCACACTGACAGTACAAAGGACAGATTTCACACTGACAGTACACAGGACAGATTCACACTGACAATACAAAGGACAGATTTCACACTGACAGTACAAAGGACAAATTTCTCACTGACAGTAAACAGGACAGATTTCACACTGACAATACAAAGGACCGATTTCACCTGACAGTACACAGGACAGATTTCACACTGACAGTACAAAGGACAGATTTCACACTGACAGTACACAGGACAGATTTCACACTGACATATAAAGGACAGATTTCACACTGACAGTACAAAGGACAAATTTCTCACTGACAGTACAACAGGACAGATTTCACACTGACAGTACAAAGGACAGATTTCACACTGACAGTACACAGGACAGATTTCACACTGACAGTACAAAGGACAGATCACAGGACAGATTTCACACTGACAGTACAAAGGACAGATTTCACACTGACAGTACAAAGGACAGATTTCACACTGACAGTACAAAGGACAGTTTCACACTGACAGTACAAAGGACAGATTTCACACTGACAATACACAGGACAGATTTCACACTGACAGTGCACAGGACAGATTTCACACTGACAGTACAAAGGACAGATTTCACACTGACAGTATACACAGGACAGATTTCACACTGACAGTACACAGGACAGATTTCACACTGACAGTACACAGGACAGATTTCACACTGACAGTACACAGGACAGCTTTTACACTGACAGTACACAGGACAGATTTCACACTGACAGCACGAAGGACAGATTTCACACTGACAGTACAAAGGACAGATTTCACACTGACAGTACACAGGACAGATTTCACACTGACAGTACACAGGACAGATTTCACACTGACAGTACACAGGACAGATTTCACACTGACAGTACACAGGACAGATTTCACACTGACAGTACACAGGACAGATTTCACACTGACAGTACACAGGACAGATTTCACACTGACAGTACACAGGACAGATTTCACAGTACGGCTGTACAGATTACAGATTCCACAGCATCGCAGAATAGATAAGAAATTTCAAGGCTTTCAATGGCAGTGCAGAGGCCACATTTTACGCTCCGACAATACAGCGTAGTACAGACACAACACTCTCACAGAACAAAGGACGTATTTCACGGTCTGTGACAGTATAGGGGACCGATTTCATAGTCTCACTGTGGTGAAGACAATTTCAATGTTTCTCAAAAATAGAGGACGATTTCATAGTCTCACTGTGGTGAGGACAATTTTACTGTTTCTCAAATAGAGGACCGATTTCATAGTCTCACTGTGGTGAGGACAATTCACTGTTTCTCAAAATAGAGGACCGATTTCATAGTCTCACTGTGGTGAGGACAAATTTCACACTGTTTCTCAAAATAGAGGACCGATTTCATAGTCTCACTGTGGTGAGGACAAATTTCACTGTTTCTCAAAATACAGGACCGATTTCATAGTCTCACTGTGGTGAGGACAAATTTCAATGTTTTCTCAAAACAGAGGACCGATTTCATAGTCTCACTGTGGTGAGGACAAATTTCAATGTTTCTCAAAACAGAGGACCGATTTCATAGTCTCACTGTGGTGAGGACAAATTTCATGTTTCTCAAACAGAGGACCGATTTCATAGTCTCACTGTGGTGAGGACAAATTTCACTGTTTCTCAAAATAGAGGACAGATTTCATAGTGTCACTGTGGTGAGGACACATTTCACTGTTTCTCAAAATAGAGGACCGATTTCATAGTGTCAATGTGGTGAGGACAAATTTCACTGTTTCCAAAACAGAGGACAGATAAGTGTCACTGTGGTGAGGACAAATTTCACTGTTTCTCAAACTAGAGGACCGATTTCATAGTCTCGCTGTGGTGAGGACAAATTTCACTATTTCTCAAAATAGAGGACCGATTTCATAGTGTCATTGTGGTGAGGACAAATTTTCACTGTTTCTCAAATAGAGGACCGATTTCATGGTCCGGCAGAATGGGAGATAGTTTTCAGTGTCTGGCGCTGTCAATTACAGATTTCACAGTCTACCAATGTTAGTGACAGACTATAATATAGTCTGACCGTACAGAAGAGAGATTCCACAGTTTGTCAATATTGAGGACAGAGCACACATTCTGACCCCCATCTCTCCTTTTCTGTCCTTCGATTACCTATTCTCTATTGTTTACTTTAGATACGAATTGAGATAGTTTAAGACATTGCTCAAATAGAGAAGAAGATCGACGACTGGTTCTAGGCCACCCCAGAGGAAGACGTAAGTAACATCAGCAACTACAATGAAGGAAGACAGCATTAACGACCACCACCATAGAACAACAACACGGACCCACTCCACCACGAACTTCTAAGCCCAGGCATCCAAGCCCACTGCGAAGAAAAATGGTCCCTAAAAGCTTTTGCAATGAGGACGTAAAACTCAACCATCTACGAAGAAGAAGAAGACGAAAAGACCATGAAGCCATATCAGTTTTTGGACTGAACTCAGTCCAAAGTAAACATACTCCTCTTCAAGAGTGATAACACCAATATATGGACATCTCAAAACAAAAACGATCGCCGACACACCCCACCCTCCGCACGCCCTCTCTTCTTCCCCGTCCCTCCGCAAAAAAACACAAAAAAGTGAAGTATGAATGCATGCGACAAGAAGCCAGGAATCCTGAACAGAGAGAGAGAGAGAGAGGGGGGGGGGGGGGGGTGACGGAAACTAATAAGGTCGAGAAAGACAGAAGAAGAATAGGTGGGGGGGGGGGCTATTGGAAGAGAGAGAGAGAGAGAGAGAGAGAGAGAGAGAGAGAGAGAGAGAGAGAGAGAGAGAGAGAGAGAGAGAAGAAGAAGAAGAAGAAGAAGAAGAAGGAAGAAGAAGAAGATGTGATGATGATGATGATGATGATGATGATGATGTGATGAACAAGAACAAGAACAAGACAAAACAAAAAAAAAGAAACACTGACAGACGGAGGGAAAGAGACAAAGAGAGCCAGGCATTCGTCTCCACGATGTTCCATGCTCTTGTTCAGATAATGGATTACAACCCTCACTACTCTTTGGGGGGGATAATCGCTTTCACATTGGCATAGAAACTGAGGCCAGAATCCATAAAAAACAAGGCCGCTGTTCACTCGGTGTTCAACCACAAGGTTCGCAGACGGGAGTTGCGAGTTCAAACCCAGCAAGCGCTAAACATATAAACTGGGTTTTTTTTGTTGTTGTTGTTGTTGTTGTTTTTGCTGCCCCTCTCGACGTATTTTTGTTCTGGTGGTGTGAGGGTCATTTCAGCAGATATAACACCCATTTCCTTCACTCTTGCGCTACCCTGTCAATCTTCCGTGATGGCGTTTCCCTGCCTGCTGTTTCATTTGATGCGTGTGAACAACAAATCATAACAACGAAGTAATCAACGCAGCAGTATTTATTTTAGCCCGTGTGTGTGTGTGTGTGTATGTGTGTGTGTGTGTGTGTGTGTGTGTGTGTGTGTGTGTGTGTGTGTGTGTGTGTGTGTGTGTTAGTTGCTGTATTTCAGCACTGATTTGTAGGTGTGCATTGCCAAGACGCAACTCAAAATGGTAGTAGCTTTCATAAAAGTTCTTATCTACAACCCCTTGCTGGAGAACTAAGTACGAGATTTTATTCCAGATGACTTCGTACGGATATGATCTTGAAAGAGAAAGAAAAAAAGACACAGGAAATAAACCTTAAGAAGATAGAAAGAAAGAACAACATCACAATTGCACAACAGGAAAAACTTTGGAGTACGTCTTGTGAAATTGTTCGCAGTTTCTATTCTTACTAAAACAGACATATATCAGTTTGAATTGTATGTAGGCCATATGTGCACGCGCGCTCGTGTGTGTGTGCGTGTGTGGTGTGTGTGTGTGTGTGTGTGTGTGTGTGTGTGTGTGTGTGTGTGTGTGTGTGTGTGTGTGTGTGGTGTGTGTTTGTGTGTGTGTGGTGTGTGTGTGCGTGTGTGTGTGTGTGTGAGCGTGCGTGCGTGCGTGTGTGTGTGTTGTGTGTGTGTCACGCGCGGATGTGTGTGTGTGTGTGTGTGTGTGTGTGTGTGTGTGTGTGTGTGTGTGTGTGTGTGTGTGTGTGTGTGTGTGTGTGTGTGCGTGCGTGCGTGTGTGTGTGTGTTCACGCGCGGATGTGTGTATGTGTGTGTGTGTGTGTGTGTGTGTGTGTGTGTGTGTTGTGCGCGCGCTATTGTAGTGTCAAAGTACTCCGAACAATGAGACAAAAACAAAGAGGGGTGGGGGCACTCGAGAGTAAAAATCATGTTACTGTCAGACACCTAATGGAATAGGCAAGAGAGGAGAGAGAGAGGAGAGAGAGAGAGAGAGAGAGAGAGAGAGGGGAGAGAGAGAGAGAGAGAGATGGAGGTTTTTCCTCACTATCCAAGCCAAATCTCTCATGTTCCTTTTTCTGTCGTCCCTTTTTTTTTCTCCAAAATAACCAAGACAATCCCCTCTACACACTCGCCCCAGTCAAACAAACCACAACCACCACCACCACCACCACCAACCAACCAACCACCAACCACCCCCAAACCCTGGCCTGTTCAGAAGCAGTCAGTGGTAATATCTAATAATCGGTCGGTGGTGGTTGAAGACTGACTGACTGATCAGGCGGGTCTCGCTTGGCTGAATTGAACAGCGCCCGCTGGTCTGTCTATACATACAACCCAAAAAGCTCGACGACGCTCCGCCCGGCGTATTCGCCACGCTTCTTAAAGACTCTGTTAACACTCATTGTTGGCGCTGATCACCCCGCAGCTCAGCAGCTGTCAACACGCTGTCTGTCTGGCCCCCCCCCCCCCCCCCCCTACCACCCACCAGTCAATATCGATCGCCGAACGACCTTTCTGTGGAGGCGCGAGTAAGGGCGGGGTTTCTGCACTTGTGGGGTGGAGCCAGAGGCGTGTCTCGCTAAACACGCAAGAGCGTGCAGAGGGGCGACTACTCTCTTCTCTCTGTCTTCCTCGCTCTCTCTCACTCTCTCTCTCTTTCCTTCTCTAAAAAAGATCGGCGCAGCTGCTTCGGAGAGATAGAAGAGTGTGGTGGTTGGACTTTCTCTTTCTTATCTTCTTCTTTTTTTCTTCATTCTTTCGCTGTGTGGAGGTGGTTGGTGGTGGTGGTGGTGGGTTCATGACGTTTTGTTCTCCTGTTAGTCGGTGTGGGGGTGGTTGGAAGGCGGTCCAGAATGGTTGCGGTGTGTGGTGGATAGGAGAAGAAACCGCAGGAACAGTAAATCTTTTCACAACTTTCCCCGGCCCCGGATTGAGACCAGGGGGAGCCACTTCAACGCTTCGCTGATGATCCTGTATTTACTGTATAGGGCAAAAACGATTAAGAAGTTCGCGCGGTTGACTGTTCGCCTCCATAAATCACTGACTCTGGCTTGATCAGACGGTAGGCTTCAGTCCTTTGGATTTCGAAAAATAAATCTAAGAAAAGATAACCCCTATGATATAGATACAGTGTCGTAAATAAATCTACGTGAATGCACTAAAAGCGAAATTGTCAAAAGAGGCCGACCTCAACAACTGCGTTTACACATACATGAAACAAAACAAGCAAACGCTTCAGTGATAATATGTAACGAGTATTCGCTTACACCGGACTAAAAGAGAGAAGAAGAAAAATCTCAAGTGGTGGTGATGGTGATTTACGAGTCCAATAATTCCAGCCCCGTTAACGATAGAAGCCCCACAAGCAGCTGCCCTCGCAAGGTTATGCCCATTACAGAAGCAAGTCATTCAACCGATTAAACACCTCAGAGACGCTGACACCGTTAAGAGACCTTAGACTGGAACAATGCGCTGAGCTCTCCAACTTCTCCTCCACGGGAAATCCACACCACAGTAAAGCCTCAAAGCTGAGGTCCTCTCATAGCGTGAGAGACGACTTCACACTGACTGCTGCTTTCCAATCGTTCAGGAATCACCTCCAGCAAGTGACCCATCGACTGTCCCAACAGATCTCATCATGAGCGTGTCCTCCGACGAAGATCGAGGCTTCCCAGCGCCTCACGACTCGGCAGGCATGTCCGGCGCGGGGGTGTCCATGTTCATGCGGGCCAGTGACCGCTACCCGCGGACCCCCAAGTGTGCCCGCTGCCGGAACCACGGGGTGGTGTCGGCCCTGAAGGGCCACAAACGCTACTGCCGCTGGCGGGACTGTGTGTGCGCCAAGTGCACCCTCATCGCCGAGAGGCAGCGAGTCATGGCCGCCCAGGTGGCGCTGCGAAGGCAGCAGGCCCAGGAGGAGAACGAGGCCCGCCAGCTGGGGATGCTGTACGGGCTAGCGGCCTGCTGCAGGTCAACCCGCAGTGCCTCAGTCTCTATCCCGAGGTCAAGGCCTACATGAAGACGCAAAGTGACGTCACCAGCAGCGTCGTCATCCATGGCGATGACGTCAAGGTGGGCGGCGGGGTCATGCAGGACCAGCACGAGGTGAGGGGATTCCTGGACGGTCACCGGGACAAGGGGGAGGAGGGAGGGAGTCCGGAGCACGCGTCCCCCACCACCACCACCCACATAGAGAGCCGTCCCTCCTTGTCGGAATGGGCGACAACCCACCGCGCCGACACTGTCCATGGTGAGTAACTCACCTTCCTTTTCATGTTTGTTTTCCTACGTCCTGCGTTGTGTGTGTGTGTGTGTGTGTGTGTGTGTGTGTGGTGTGTGTGTGTGTGTGTGTGTGCGCGCGCGCGCGCGTGCGTGCGTGCGTGCGTGCGTGCGTGCGTGTGTGTGTGTGTGTGTGTGTGTGTGTGTGTGTGTGTGTGTGTGTGTGTGTGTGTGCGCACGCGTTTTGTTGTTGTTGTTGTTGTTGTTGTTGTTCTTCTTCTTTCTTCTTCTTCTTCTTCTTTAGTTTGATATCTTTTTACTGGGAGTTATATTTGATGAAAAGACGTGTGTGTGTGTGTGTGTGTGTGTGTGTGTGTGTGTGTGTGTGTGTGTGTGGTGTGTGTGTGTGTGTGAGTGTGTGTGTGTGAGTGTGTGTGTGTGTGTGTGTGTGTGTGTGTGTGTGTGTGTGTGTGTGTGTGTGTGCGATTTGTGACATACAAGTTTTGTGTCCCAGTGCAGTACAAACTGACCGTGACAATGACATCAATTTTTCTTATAAAGGCGCAGAATTGTTTTCAATAGCCAGTTATCTTGTTAAAATCCAACATGAACATGGTGTTTATGACAGTAACGTGGTTTGTCAATCACCATGTCTAAGCATAACATGTGTTGTATTGAAGATTAACACGACAAGTTTCGGACTTCAGGGTTTAAAAAAATCTGGCTTTTAAAACTAGGCATGGCATCAGCTTTTATCATTTCATATATATTTTTCTAGAGTGAATATTTATATAAGAAAAGCATGTTAAACGTACTAAGAGAACAGGATTTAGGTTGATGTTTTACTCCATAGAAAGTATGATGTTGTTGGCTTGTTTTTATTTGCCGTTGTTGTTCATGTTTTTGCAATTTATTTGCAAACATTTTGTTACATATAACCGTGCAATTTTATTTTTGACTTATTCGTAAGCTCACTTAAAAAAAAAAATCTGACATCATCATAATTAGAAGGGGAGGACAGAGAAACCTTTTTTTTTTTTTTTTGGCTTTTGCGTAGGTCACAAATGTACAGAACAGAAATGAAGTTCTCAACAAAAAAGACCCCTTTAACGAAATGGTAAATTAATGATTTATATAAATTAGTGTCATAAGTGCAATGGCACAAAGAAATTATAATGAATGAAGAATATGTAGTCGAAATGTGTCCTCTAAAAGCTCAATTCATTCTGAACCTTGTATTTATCAATTTTCCGATTCTCATTTCGTCCACACCCAGGAACATGTAACTGTTAAAGGCTTCTGACATGTTCTGACAGATTTTTTTCTTTTTTTTTTCTAGAGCTTAACTGCTTGACAGAAACATTTTGTATTTTTGACGTTTTAAAAAAAATTTTCCCAATCACACTAACCACTCGTCATTCTTCTTTCACGTTTGTGTCCGTTTCTAACAACAAAATCTAAGAAATGATACGATATTATGTGGCTTTTCTGTCACTATGCTTTTTTTTTTTTTTTAATTTTTGCTTTTTTCAGCATCAAGTATCTGCTTCTCCTACATTTTCATCCTTTATACACTGAATAATGCTCGTCTTTTGAATACATGTCTTGGGATACCCTGTCTTTGATGTAACCGGAAAGTCAGTTTTTCGACGTGCAATGGAAGACAATATGAAATTGTGCTGGAAACGGCCATCACCATTGAATACGGACAA
>CM031600.1:30166786-30199496 GCA_018398815.1 Conus ventricosus | reverse complement strand
AACAAGGTCTTGTTGCTCTCGGGTATTTCAGCTATGTAAATATGCATATATAAGATGGGAATTGAAAGTATTAAAATGGGTGATAAACTGCGTGTGCAGTTTTTGTTGTTGTTGTTGTTTCCGTTTTTTTTTTGTTTTTTTGTTTTTCGTTCCAATTATGATTATCAATTGTTATATCTAAGATCATCTCGCGATGAAAAGACGTGAAATAAAACCATGAAGGATCATCTCGCGATGAAAAGACGTGAAATAAAACCACTGAACTGAACTGCATCCACCTCCAACCTCCCCGTACTCCTACCCCCCCCCCCCCCGCCATCCCTCATCCGTGGTCGCTTTTCGCCGGTCACTTTTCTTCATTAATGCCCCAATCCCCACCCCGCCCGTCTTCTGCCCCAACATATCCTCTTCCCAGTGAAAGAAAATACGATAGGAGGATGAGGACCAGCCAACGGACCTCGCAGCCACGACTCATCGGAGGCAGAACACCGACATTTCTTCCTGCCAGTCATTCAGCGTTACTATTTTGGGAGTGCAGAGACCACGGTAACGGCTGAATGTGATTCCAACAGATTTTTCCTTTTTAACCCCTTAACAGCTGCAGACAACATGTACTAGGTACATATTTGAAGACTCAATGGAAATTGAAAGGGAAAGAAGCTGAACTGGAAACTAGATTGTTTAAACTTTGTGTTTTCGTCTCCGTTTCCTTTACTTATGAAGATTTACATTTAGATCAGGCTGTTTAGTTCACCGAATTTTGAAAAACCCTCGCGATTTGTGGAAATAACCGGCGGCATTGAGCTGTTGTTGTGATCCTGGTGTAGCAAACACGCCTGAGTCGCTCTACGCAGAAAAAAACTACCATAGTCAACATAGCGTTCAGCAGCTCACGCACTGAAAAGCACCGTACAGCCTGTGGCGTACACCATGAATCAGACTGCCCTTACAGCGTATACCACACCACTATTCCAGTCCATGCGGATCGCATGCCTTTGAGCTACAAATACAAGCCAGTGACGCTGAAAACATTATTACAGTTTTCTGTTTAAAGAAAACTGTGATGAGCAGGACAATGGAGTTTAAATTGAACCGACCGCAGGTTGAAGCGATTATTTTGGAGTGGTGTTCCTTGAGTTCTTTTTTTTTACCGCAAAAAACCAAACGGATTTTTCTTAAAGTGCTTGAAGAATTTCTGTTTGTGTAGACGTTACAGATGCTCAAGTCAGCACGTCCAAATTAGGGGGGGGGGGGGGGGGGGGGGGAGGGGGGAGGGAGGAAGGGGGGGGGGAGGGAGGGAGGGGGGGGGAGAGATCAAAAGCAAAGTATGTGGGACTATCAGTTTGGTAAAAGCGAGAGCAAGTGTATTTTGCTGGTTAGCATGCTGGCTGGGTAGAGTTCTTAACGCATAAAAGACAATGCTGTCAGCGAACGTAAAAAAAAGAAAGAAAAAAAAAGGCACTATCGTGGTGTTTGCATCAAAGCTGTGCCGTCTCAGTGGCACCTAGTGATGCCACCGTGCGCCGTGATTTGCATGTCATACGACCTACACTGGTTCCGGAGTGTTGGGTTACTCCATGGACCGGCTTTGAAAACGGTTCCTCCATCCATCCACACCTTTATTTTAATTTTATTTTTTGAAAAGTACTATTCTGTTTTACATGTGACCGTTGATGAATCTGCTGGGCAAAGTGGGTTGAGGAAGGTGACGAGTGTGCGCCTCCATGAACTGATACAGAACCTCCCTCCCCCTTCATTCATTCTCTCGCCTACCTTGTCTCCCACGTTGTTTCAGACAAAATGCCTCTGTGTGTGGTGATTAATTTTCGTCATTCTTTCGTTTCACTGGATTTTGTTTCTCGCTTTCGTAGTCTACGTGCGGGCATGGATATACACACCTGTACGGAGAGATATGGACGCAATAGACGAATACATAACCTCTGAACACATGCGCGCATATGCGGATGGTGCACACACACACACACACACACACACACACACACACACACACACACACACACACGCACACGCACGCACAGAGAGAGAGAGAGAGAGAGAGAGAGAGAGAGAGAGAGAGGAGAGAGAGAGAGAGGGGGAGAGAGAGACGCACGCGATTCTAGTGCGTAAACTCACACATTAACTTTCGGGAATGTTAACTGAAAGTGTCAATATCCAAACTGTTTATCTGTCTGTCTGTCTGTCTTTCCTCTCTCTCTCTCTCTCTCTCTCTCTCTCTCTCTCTCTCTCTCTCTTCGAACACCCCACCCTCCATCCCCTATTCTCCTCACCCAGTCCTCTCCTCACACCGTGCCTGTGTCTGACCGTGCGGTCAGCTCAGATTGGTTAACCCCATTTCCGACTGTGGACAAACTGCTTCACTGTCTCCAGCCACTCCCTTCCCCTCCCCCCTTCCCTCCCCTCCCCCCCCCCCCCCCCCCCCCCCCCCGCCCACACCATCCTCCCCCAAGTCAACACAGCATGTGCAACTACTCCCCCAACCCCTACACCCACCACCACCACCACCACTACCACCCTCTTCCAAGGAAACCAGGACGCCGGCACGAGAAACAGTCACCCGACTCCACCTCTGGTTCCTGACAATGCAGAGAGAACATTGTCGTCCAGAAGATCGCGGTGAGACAGTCCTGAGAACAGCTCATCGTGCTTTTTTTTTTTTCTTTCTCTGGAACGATTTTCACTGTTTGTCCGAGACCACAGAAAAAGCGCAGTGAAGGGAGTGGGGGCCGAGACGGACACTGCCAGACAATCCGACGGGGAGAATCAGAGCTGATGGAGATGGGTCAGTGTCTGTGGACTTTTGTCATAGGAGAAGGTTGACAAAGAACCAGACTCGGGCACTCTGGAGAGTGGGAGTGGAAGGGGGTGTGGCTGGCTGCACACCAAGCATGCATGCGCCAAGGCCTTGCTTAAGGAGTCGTGTATTTATAGACTGCGCAATTGGTTTCCTTTGAGAATTTGTTGTTGTGTCTGAAAGTTGATTCTCCTCATTTCCTTTCCCTAGGGTCATCAAGGTACCAGCCAGGTGGTTCCAAGCAGACAGATTAACATCAAAGGAATGGGATTATTTTGTATAGTTTTGCATTTGAAGCTGGCGCAGAAAAGACAGGGTGACGGGGTGAGTGCAAAGGCCTGAAGTCTGTGTCAACTAAGGCGAGGGTCATGTATTTGAAGATTGCGATTTCATCGGTGAGGATCGCCCCCCCCCAAAAGAAGGGAAATGATTGGTGGGGGAGTTGTTCTTTTGATCAATTATCAGTTTAACATGCAATGCTGGCTACAAATTTCTGGTATGCCTCAAAAACGCTTGCATGGAGTTTGTTAGTGTGTTAGAGCAAAATGCTAACTGTGGCGTGTGGCCCGCGGGATGTCAGGCGGCTTCTGTTCAAATACGAGGAGGAGTGTTAGCTTTTATAACTGTAATCACAAACACACACACACATGCACACAGACAGCCCCGTGATCAGATCTGATTGGCTCAGGGCTTTATTGGTTTTCTTCTTCTCTTTTTTTTTCTGGGGGGAGGTTTGAGTAAGGAGGGTGGTGGTGGTGGGGTGGTGGTGGTGGGTGGTGGTGGGGGGTGGTTAAAAATCTTTACACGGCAAATGCTGCTATGTTTGTTTTGGCTTCCGGTCCGGATGAAGATCCCGTATTGCTTTACTGTTTCTGAAACAGGGGGCACGAATCACAGTGATCAACCTGCCGGGCAGTTAAACAAAAAACAACAACACAACAACAACAAAACAACAACAACAACAACAAAAAGCCCATCGGTAACTTTTCATTTTGAATAACAACTGAGTGCGTTCGGTCTTAAAAAGCATGCAGACAGCTTTTCATTGTGGATAGTAACAGGCTGGACGCTTGGTCTGGAGAAGCCTGAAAATAACTTTTCATACTGGGATAGTGTGACGTAAGACGCTTGCACTAAACAAGCCTGCAAAAGACTATTCATTCGGGATAGTAAATGCAGGACAAATGAAACAAACGAGTCTGCAAAATAAGTTATTTTATTCTGGGTAGTAAATGCAGGGCATATGAAACAAACAATCCTGCAGAAACTTTTCATTGCGGATAAATCAATGCCAACACTTAGGCTGAAGAAACAATCCTGCAGATAACTTTTCATTGCGGATGATCAAATGCCAGACTACTTAGGCTGAAAGAGAATTCAAGCCCCTGCAGATAATTTTTCATTGCGGATGATCAATGCCAGACACTTAGGCTGAAGAAGCGGGGTGGGAAAAACATTTCCGTTAGATAGTAAACACGGGACGCTCGAGGTACAAAACACATAATGAAAACTGTTCATTGGGGACATTCGGCTAAACAACCCTGCAGCTAACTCCTCAGTGTGGAGAATACATTCGGGGTTAACACGACTTTGATTGGTTTAGGACTCGTTTTCTTCTTTTTTTATGTGTTGTGTGTGTGTGTGTGGGGGGGGGGGGGGGGGGGGGGGGGTGGGGGGGGGGGGGGGGGGGGGGGGGGGGGGGGGGGGGGCGGGGGGTGGGGGGGGGGGGGAGGGGGAAAGAACCATTGGTGGAAAATCTTTACATGACAAATTCTGCTCGAAGATTCAAACGAAAATTCATTATTATTCCGCCGAACAAAAAGGGGGATACAAAATTTCAAGACAAAACATATTCTTTTTTTTATTTGTATTATTTACGATTTATGTTGTATTTCCCTAAAACCTTGTTTGTTTACGTAATTGATTTTTATAGTATTTACAAAAACCCGTTTGTTTACGTATGTTGACTGATGTTTACATCAGCCGTCCAATCAATCCAACCTTTTTTTCCCCCTTTTTTTTTTTTTTTTTTTTTTTTTTGCTTCTAAAACCCCGTTTCCCTTTGAATAAATTTTCTTTTAACGGCGCGAAGGGAAAATCAATGACATACTTTTTTAACCTTTTTCTACACAAGTTTCGCCCTGTTTTCCCCATACCCCCTCCCCCCCCCCCCCCACATCCCCCCCCGTCTTTTGCCCCCCCTTAAGCCTTTCAAAGCGTTGACAAATAACCTGGAGGTTATTTTTTTAAAGTAACACACTCGCTGGCCCCCACAATGGTCAGCAGCTGGGCGCCGAAGCCTAGGGAGGTCCCATGTCACGAACAGTTGACATTTTCTTGGTGTGTTTCTGTCCGTTTTGGGGGCATCAGTATTCTTTCGTCCTGTTAATAATTCATAGGGGGGGAAAAAAAAAAACCCAATAAAAAAAAAAAAAAAAAAAAAAATAAAAAAAAAAAAAGGAAAAGAGCGGCAGTCGATGAAATCTACAATGTCCTCAATGTGAAGGAATTGTTTTGTCATGTGAGAAGCCCAGGTGGAGAGAGAGGGGGGAGAGAGAGAGAAAAAGAGGGGAGAGAGAGGGGGAGAGAGAGAGCGGGAAAGCAAAGCGGAAAAAAAAAGGGGAATACATAAATGGGGGCGGGGGGTGAATGAAGAATTAACAGATAAAAAAATACCGACTTTTCAAAAAAAGGCGCGCGCTCTTTTTTCTGCTCTGTGGGTGTGTGTGGCGTCTCTCTGACTTTTCTTTTTTCTTCGGTACACAAATGCGTTTTGTTGATCACCAAATGTAGCCGGGGTTCGTTAGCTTTGGTGGCCCCGAGCGAATTTCTGTGTGTGTGTGTTGTGTGTGGGGTGTGGGTGTGTGTGTAGATAGTCTTATGCGCTTTTTTTTTAATGCGCAATGGTGAAGCAAAGGGGAAAAGTCGGGGTTAAGCGGGGTAAAAACACTTTCACCATTAACGTTCATTGAGATTACGAAAATTTCCGCAAAAATCCCTCGAAACGGCTTTTTTTTTTTGGGCAGAGGGGACAAGATTTTCAAAGGCTTGGGTTAAGGGTTAACGGGCAGAATTTTTTTTTTAAAAACGTTTTTTTTTTTTTTTTTGGAAGGAGTGGGAGGGGGGGGGGGGGGGGGGGGGGGGGGGGGAGGTTTTGGGGGTGGGGGGGGGGGGGGGGGGGGGGGAGGAAAAAAAGGGGGGGGGGGGGGGGGGGGGAAAGGGGAGGGAGGGGGGGGGGGGGGGGGGGGGGGGGGGGGAAAGGAGAAGGAGGAAAACGGGGAAGGGGGAAGCGGGAGTGGGGGAAGGGTTTTAAAGGGACAGAGGAAGGGGGGCAGGGAATGGGGAAGAAGGGGAGGAGGGGGGGGGGAGGGGAGGAGGAAAAGGAGGTTGGCGAGGGACGGGGGGGGCGGAGGAGAGAGAAAAGGGGGGCAGGGAAAAGGGATAGGGGGGGGAGCGGGGGGGGAAAAGGAGACGTGGGTAGGGTTGGGGGGGGGGGGGGGGGGGGGCAGTGAAAGTAAAAAGGTCATAATGAACAAAGGAATTTTGTTGTTGTTGTTGTTGTAAATACAATAATGGGGTGAAAGCACAAAGAATGTGTATTTAGTGTTTAAACCAAATTGCGGTTGAAAAACAGTTTTTTTTCATTGTGCACAATTAGACCAAATTTTTGTGAAATCGTCAAAAATATGTTTAAAATTTCGATTTAAAGAGTGTGGTGTTTTTATATATATATAATATATATATATATATTATATTATATTTAAAATTTTTATATTTTTATTTTAAAATATAATTTTTTGTTTGGGACCTCCTTCTTTCTCTCTATTTATATATGTGTATTTAATATTATTAGCCCCAACCCCCATTTGAACTGAAATGCTGGTGATAGAAAAAATTTTTTCAGAAGCCATACGCACGAATTTGTGGGGGAAAAAATTTTGGATAGCAAATTTAAAAATCTCCCTCCTTCGGACCACTCCTACAATAACTTTCTGTTTACGCCGCTTGACCTTTTTCCCTTTCCCCCCCGAAAAATTTCCCCCCCCCCCTTTTTTTTTTTTTCCCCCCCCCCCCCCACCACAACATCACCACAAATCACTCACATTTTTGCACCACTCCCACACGTGGTGACCCGCAGCTTTTAAAAACCCCACCAGCCCCCCTTCCTCTTCATAAGCCCTTTGCTCCCCCTTCCCTTTGAAAAATTTGTTGTACGTTCAATCCTTTTCCCGTTTAACTTTTGTTTTTAAACAGTGATTTTTTCACGTTCTTTTTTATGTACAAATGTTGTGTGACCGCCGGCAGTCAATTCATTGAAGAGGATTAAAAGCCAAAAATTTTGGAAATCTTTTTTATCTTGTCTGTTGGGTTTTTAAACTTTGTTTTTTTTTATATATTTTTTTATTTATTTTTTATAAAAAAATTTTGAAAAAATGGGGGGGAGAACGCATTCTTTCTGCAGGGGTAGAGGGATTTGCCAAAACAAACAGTATGTGCTTGGGTGTTTTGGCATCCGTTAGTCTGGGGGAGACGGGGATTTGGCCCTGCAAAAGTTTTTTTGGATACGCTTGTGTGGCTGTAAGACCCAAGGGAAAGGGTGGCAGTCTCTGCGATTGTTTTGCATTTTGGGGGCCCGAGCGTGCGGGCAGAGCGTTGTTCTTTTCTGTGGCGCTTGTATGGGCGCTTCCCGGAGCTTTCTCTTCGCCAGCTTCCGCCAGTTTTCACTTTTGTGTTCCGCTGGATTTTGTCCCGAGCAAGCTTTCCCCAGGTTTTGGGGTGTCGATGTCGAGAGCCTTCGGTCGGCTTGAAAAATCCTTGAAGCGGAGTTTTTTGGGTTTTCCCAAAATTTTTTTTCTTTTCCCAGAGGAAGCCCGGGTTTAAAATGTCTTTGGGGACCCTTTTGGCCGTCGCCATTCGACGCACATGACCAACCCACCTGAGGCGACGCTGAGGGAAGAGTTGGTCATGTGGGTCTTTTGCACGTCAAGCCTCGTTGTTTGTCCCGGGTCTTTCCCATGTGATCCCATTTTTGGCGGAGACAGCGCTGGGGAAAAGGGGCATCGCCTTTCCTTTGTGAGGCTTTCGGGTCCGGTTTTTTTACGGGCGTACGGGGAGTGCTTTGAAAACCCAGGTCGTTTCCAGCATCTTGGTGTTCATGTTAAAATGTTTTGTTCCCACTTCTGAGATTTGGGAGGGTGGTAGGGTTTGCCACCCTTTTGTTGATTTTCCGTTCCGAGGAGGTTGTCGGGGGGTTTGGTGAACCGGGTCGGGGAACTGGTTACGGCCTCTAATTCATGGCTGTTGTGGTGATGGGGGTTTTGTTCGCACCCTGGCCATCAATTCGTTTCTTAAAGTTATTGTCAGGCCAAACCATCACAGTTTTTGCAAAGCGGTCCATGGCACTGTAATTGCTTCGGTTGGGTGGGGCCAGGCAGCGTCATCTGCAAACGAGGGCTCTGAGGTCACTACTCGTACTTTGCTCTTTGCCTTCCCCCGGCCCAGGTTTGAACAGTCGGCCATTGTGGGTGTGAAGGTAGACACCCTAATTGTTTTGTCCAAAGGCGTGCTTCAGCAGGACAGCAAAAGAAGTGCCAAAAAGAGGGTGGGACGGGGGACACGCCCTTTTTGCCCTCCACTGCGTATGTTGAAGGTCTGATGCGGCCTTTTCGTACTGCACTGGCCTTTCATGTCGTGGGGAAAGGGATGGATCACGCTCTAATTTCTTGGGGGGCCCCTATTTCGTGGACTTTTTGAAAAGTCCGTCTCTGCTGCAGTCAAATGTTTGGGGTAGGTCATGAAGGCCAAAAAGGGGGGGCTTGTGCTGCTCTCTGCATTTTTCTTTGGCTGTTTTGGAGAAGCCCATGTCGAGGGTTGATTCTCGAGGGGAAAACCCCGCACTGCGACTTGGGTTTTAACTCGTCGCGAGCCTCTGCAGCCTGTTAGGGATCTTGCAAAATTTTGCTAAAATGCTCAGGAGAAATATTCCTCTTGTTATTTGCGTCATTTTTGTCTCCTTTTTTTCTTTAAAAATTGCAATTTTGGGATCTCTTTTTTTGAGGTACTGTCCTTCCCCCCGCACTTTTTTAAAAGGTTGGGCGGTTTTTTCGGCATTTTGCATGCGCCCACTTGATGTTTTTGGTGGTATGCACCCTTCCCTGGTGTTTTTTCCTGGGGACAGGCCAGATTGCTTTCTCTAGTTTCCCAAAGAGTGGGTTTCTACCCAGTTTCCGCCATGGGGGGGGGTTTCAATCGCACAAGGGCCCTCGTCGGACGTGGTTCTGTCTGGGTACAATTTCGGATAATGTTCCACCCATGCTCCATTGTTGCCCCTTTGCCCCGGTGGTTCTCCCTTGGCAGATTCAGGGGGTTAGTCTTCTTGGTGGGGCCCCTTTGTTTTTTTTGTTGCCGTGTACCCCCCTTGATGTTTCCAGTTGGGCCCCGTTTTATCTGGATGTTTTGACTTAGTTTTGAAGCCGTAGTCGTTTGCGCACTGCTTTGCTAATCTGTACTTGTCTTTGCGGATCGACCTGCGGGTTTTTTTCTGGTGGGGGGGATCGCTTGTATTCCAGGTGGGCGCGGGGCGTTTTCTGTGGCTGGGTGAGTGGGGGAGGATTTGGCCTAAAACCCCAAGTCGTTGTTTTGGGTTTTCTTTTTTTCCGAAAAATCTTCATGGCCAAAGTGCTGTGTCTGTCTCCTGATGGGGGGTCCATCTTCAGGGGCAGGGCCACCGGAGGGTCTGAGTCGAAATCTCGGAGGGGTTGGGTAAATTCCCCCCCCCGCCTTGTCGGAGGTTTGTTCTTGTTAATCCATGCATTTTTTCCCTTCGGGCCCTTTTAAGGGCGATGTTTCTTTTAGGCTGGGAGTGGGGAAAATAAAAAAAATGCTTCTCAAAATGACCCTTCAGCAAGTTTAATTTTCTCCAAGGGGGAAAAAACCTCCAATAGGGGGGGGAAACTCACTAACATGAAACCTGGTCGTATCCCGTATTTCAAAAACTTGGGGTTTTCTCCTAGTGCCCGCGGAAAGTGGTAATTTGACCCCTTGCCTTTTTGTTTTAAAAGAATACAATCCCAGAAAAAAGGTTGGTGTGAATACCCTAGTATGTTTGTTTAGTTTTCAAAAAACCAACCAAAGGTGCCCTTAAAAAAAGCAAAAAAAAATCATAAAAGAGAAAACAAGCTACACTTTCTTTTGGGGAAAAAGTAAAAAAAATTTTTAAAAAGATATCCTCTAAAAACACAAGTGCTGAGGGGGAAATTTTGGAATGAAACCGCAAGGGACAAAAATCAACAAAATTAAAACCAAGGTTGTACCCCACGTTCCGCAATTTCGAGCAGTTGGGTTTGCAATAATGCAAGAAATATTGAATTTAAACAAAACTTTCCTTTGTTTAGATTGAAGAAAATAGGGGGAGATACGCATTATTCTGCGTGGTAGATGATTTGCCTAACTAACAGTATGTGCTTGAGTGGGGGGGAAGGGGAAAAAAAAATTTAAAGCTTCTCAAAAAGGGTTTGGTTTGGTTTTTTGAAAAATCAACAAAAATACTACGGTATTGCACACCAACATTTCTGGGATTGTATTTTCTTAAAACTGAAAAGGCAGAGGAGTCAAATTACCCCTTTCCGCCCCGGGCCTGGGGGGGGAAAAACCCCAAATTTTGAAATATCAGTATATGCCAGGATTTTAGTTGTGGTTTCCCTCCCCCTTTTGGGGGTGTCTCCCCCCTTGGAGAATTAAGCTTTCGGGCTCATTTTTTTAGAAGATTTTTTTTTTTTTCCCCCTTCCCCACTCAAGCCCATCTGTAGTTGGCAGAATCATTACCCCTGCCCGTAGAAGGTATCTCCCCCCTTTTTTTCAAACTAAGAATAAGAGAAGCTTTTGTTTTTAATTTTAATATTTCTTGCAGTTATTTCAACACCCAAATGCTCTGTAAATTGGGGAAAAGGTGCGGTATTACCTTTGGAAATTTATTAGTTTTTTTGTTTATAATATAATATATTAATTTTTATTTTTATTATATAATGATAAAACCCACACCTAATTTTTATATTATATATATTTTTATAAATATTATATTTTTATTTATATTTATATTTTATTTTTTGTGTGGGTGGTATGGTAAACCACCCCACACCCAAAAATTTTTTATATATTATATATATAATTTTTATTATATATATTATATTTAAAAACATAATTTAAAAAAAGTTGATTTATGTCTTTGATTGAAAAAAAAATAGGAGTAAACATTCTATCTATTTTATATCGTAATCGTGAGTGGCAACCCGGTAGAGGGGGAGGGAAGGGTTTTACGTTGTTTCCATCTTAAATGTTGATTGTAGTGCGTTAAGCTTTTTTAAAATTTGTTTTGTGTTGTTGATTGTTAAAACCTGTACAAAGAGGTTGAAAATTTATTTAACGAAAAAAGCCGAAAACTCGTTTTAATTAAAATAACACGCGTATTTTTATCTTTGGGGTCGACAAACTTCAAAAGAGACTTTTTTTTACTTAATTATTATGGTTGTAAATTATATTTACAAGTTTTTAAGTCGAAAGACGTAGGCCAAAAAGCTTTAGTTTTTGAGCCCGTGGCGGATTCAAAACGAACTCTATAAACTAAAAAGACACATTTATTTTAAAACAGGTTTGATGCTGAAAAGGTACAATTACTGCCGATGATTTTTTTAACAAAAATTTTTTTTTAAAAATCGATAAAAAAACGACAAAATCTCAATTAATAGCATCTCCGTTAACCCAGTTCCTTTTTTCAAGGTTTTTTTTTTTTTTCTTTTTTTTTTGAAAACTATGATATTTGATTGACATGTTTTTTGAAATGTACATTTGAAGCAACATACTTTTTATGCATTGATATATTATCCTTGCTTTGCTGTAATGTGGAAAATGTTATGTCAAATGTTTTTTGACATTTCGGGAGATTGAAGGGGAAAAAAAAGGGGAAAAAAAAAAAAAGGAAAAAGGGAAAAACGAGTGGAGACCCCGTACAAAGGTTGATTTTTTTGGCTGGTTTTCGCCCTAAAAGCAGGGAGTAGCTTGTGTTAGCCTGCAAAAAAGGCACAAACCCGGACCCCGACTTGTTTCGCATTAAAGTTTTTGGGGCTCAAGTATGTTTCCACCGGTTGTGTATCGCCAAAAGCTGTTTTAGAAAAAATTAGATAAAACATTCTATCTTAAAAAAAAAAAAAAAAAAAAAACACACACACACACACACACACCAAAAAAAACCCCCACACAACACCCACACACAAAAACCCCAACACCACACACACCCACACCAAATTGTACAAAATGTTTTTTAAAAAATGTTTTTATATTGTTTAAAGGCGATATACCCGTAAATTTAACCCAAACCCCTTTTTGATTTATTTGGACCTTGGGTATGAATTTGGTTTAACATAAACGTTTCAAAACGGAGTGCTGGGGCGGAAAAATGAATCAAAATTTGGAAAGAGAGGGGGTTGTTACCCCAAGGGCCCGACAGGTACGGTAGACCACTCTGTTTGTCTTTTGCCCTTGGGGTAACCAACTCCCCCACCTTCCAAATGTTGGTTGCATTTTTTTACTGTGGCTCTTTCTGTCAGAAAAAAACTGCAAGAAACTTTCCCCGTCAAAAAGGTGTTGTGAATTGACAAAAAATACAATGTGAAATCATGGAAAAAAAATTTGACCAATCTTAAATATGTGCCCCCCCCCCCCCCCCCAAGGCTCATGCTTTATTTTTCCCCCAAACCCACGTGACAGGTGTGGATATTTAAAACGCAACATTTTAAGCCCCCAGTACTCTATTTTTGTACTTGAAGATTAGTAATAATGAAGTCCTACACAGTATATTTGTTTGTAGGTCGTTATTTTTTGGTATTTCGAGCGGAAACACTTTCGCCCAAAACCGTGGAGGAGCAAGTGAGCCAGAATCGGTGTTTTATACGTTCTCTATTTGCCTTGTACGTGCAATCCTTTTCCTGTTTAGCTTCTTGTTTTAAGACAGTGAATTTTATTCACGTTCTTTTTATGTACAAATGTTGTGTGACTCGCCGGCCAGTCAATTCACTACTGAGGAAGGCATTAAAGCCGAAAATTTTTGGAAATCTTTTTATCTTGTCTGTTGTGGTTTTTAAACTCTCTGTTTTATATATATATATATATATATATATATATATATATATATTTTTGAAGAAATAGGGGAGATACGCATTCATAGCTGCAGTGGTAGATGATTCTGCCTAACTAACAGTATGTGCTTGAGTGGGGAAAATAAAAAAATGCTTCTCAAAATGAGCCTTCAACAAGCTTATATTCTCCAAGGGGGAGACATCCTCCAATAGGAGGGAAACTCACTAACATGTAACTCCTGGTCATATACCGATATTTCGAAACTTGGTGGTTTCTCCTCAGTGACCGCGGAAAGTGGTAATTTGACTCCTCTGCCTTTTCAGTTTTAAGAAGAATACAATCCCAGAAATGGTTGGTGTGCAATACCCGTAGTATGTTTGTTGAGTTTTCAAAAAACCAAACCAAAGGTGCATCTAAGAAGCAAAAGAAAATCATAAAAGAGCAAAACAAGCTACACTTTCTTGTGAAAAGTAAAAAAATATATAAAAAGATATCCTCTAAGACACAAGTGCTGAGGGCAAGTTCTTGGAATGAATCCGCAAGGGACTAAAATACAACAAACTAATAAATTCCAAGGATAAGTACCGCACCGTTCCAACAACTTACAGAGCAGCTTGGTGTTGCAATAACTGCAAGAAATATTGAATTATAAACAAAGCTTGCTCTTATGTCTTAGATTGAAGAAATAGGGGGAGATACGCATTCGTATCTGCAGTGGTAGATGATTCTGCCTAACTAACAGTATGTGCTTGAGTGGGTGAATGGGGAAAATAAAATAAATGCTTCTCAAAATGGTTGGTTGGTTTTTTGAAACTCAACAAACTACTACAGTATTGCACACCAACCATTTCTGGGATTGTATTCTTCTTAAAACTGAAAAGGCAGAGGAGTCAAATTACCACTTTCCGCAGTCACTGAGGAGAAACCACCAAGTTTCGAAATATCGGTATATGACCAGGAGTTTACATGTTAGTGAGTTTCCCTCCCTATTGGAGGATGTCTCCCCCTTGGAGAATATAAGCTTGCTGAAGGCTCATTTTGAGAAGCATTTATTTTTTTTTATTTTCCCCATTCACCCACTCAAGCACTTACTGTTAGTTAGGCAGAATCATCTACCACTGCAGATATGAATGCGTATCTCCCCTATTTCTTCAATCTAAGACATAAGAGCAAGCTTTGTTTATAATTCAATATTTCTTGCAGTTATTGCAACACCAAGCGCTCTGTAAGTTGCTGGAACGGTGCGGTACTTATCCTTGGAATTTATTTAGTTTGTTGTATTTTAGTCCCTTGCGGATTCATTCCAAGAACTTGCCCTCAGCACTTGTGTCTTAGGATATCTTTTTATATATTTTTTACTTTTCACAAGAAAGTGTAGCTTGTTTTGCTCTTTTATGATTTTCTTTTGCTTCTTAGATGGCACCTTTGGTTGGTTTTTTGAAACTCAACAAACATACTACGGTATTGCACACCAACCATTTCTGGGATTGTATTCTTCTTAAAACTGAAAAGGCAGAGGAGTCAAATTACCACTTTCCGCGGTCACTGAGGAGAAACCACCAAGTTTCGAAATATCGGTATATGACCAGGAGTTACATGTTAGTGAGTTTCCCTCCCTATTGGAGGATGTCTCCCCCTTGGAGAATATAAGCTTGCTGAAGGCTCATTTTGAGAAGCATTTATTTTTTTTTATTTTCCCCATTCACCCACTCAAGCACATACTGTTAGTTAGGCAGAATCATCTACCACTGCAGCTATGAATGCGTATCTCCCCCTATTTCTTCAATCTAAGACATAAGAGCAAGCTTTGTTTATAATTCAATATTTCTTGCAGTTATTGCAACACCAAGCTGCTCTGTAAGTTGCTGGAACGGTGCGGTACTTATCCTTGGAATTTATTAGTTTGTTGTATAATATATATATATGAGTACACACACACACACACACACACACACACACACACACACATATATATATGTGTGTGTGTGTGTATGAGTAAACACACACACACACACACATATATATATATATATTATATATACATAATTATAAACAAAGCTTGATCTTATGTCTTAGATTGAAAAAAAAATAGGAGATAAACATTCATATCTATCTATATATCGATAATCAGTGAGTGTGCACACGTGTAGAGAGAGAGAGAGAGAGAGAGTCACGTTGTTTCCATCTTAAATGTTGATGTAGTGCGTTAAGCTTACAAAGGTTTCGTCTTAAGTGTCTGTAGATTGTTAACACCTGTACAAAGAGGTTGAAAATTTATTTAACGAAAAATGCCGAAACTCGTTTACCATTAAAATAACACGCGATATTGTTATCTTTGGAGTCGACAAACATATGCAAACAGAGACAATTTTTGACTTTATTATTATGGTTGCTAAATCTTATAATTTACAAGTGTAAGATCGAAAGACGTAGGCCAAATGCTTCAGTTTTTCAGAGCCAGCTGAGCCGCAGATTCAAAATCGAACTCTATAATGCTAAAGACAACAATGATCAAAACAGGTTTGATGCTGAATGGTACAATTACATGCCGATGATTTTTTACACAAATACTTTTTTAAAAAATCGATAACAACGACAAAATCTCAATCTAATACGCATCTCCGTAATCCCAGTATCCATTTCTCAAGGTTTTTTTTCTTCTTCTTTTTTTGAAATTCTCATGATTATTGAATTGACATGTTTTTGAATGTACATTTGAAGCAACATACTTTTTTATGCATTGATATATTATCCGTATGCTCTTGCTGTAATGTGGAAAATGTATATGTCAAATGTGTATGACATATATCGGGAGAATTAGAAGGGGAAAAAAAAAGAAAGAAAAGAAATGGATGAAACAGAGTGGAGACCCAGTACAAAGGTAGATTTTTACGGCTGTGTTTCGCCCCTAAGAGCAGGCACGTAGTCTTGTGTTAGCCATGCAAATGGCAGCAACCTGGACAAAGCACTTGTTTCAGCATTAATGTTTTTGGTGCATCAAGTATGTTTCCACCGGTTGTGTATCGCCAAATGCTGTTGAGAAGAAAATTAGAATAAACACTATCTATCTATAAAAAAAAAAAACACACACACACACACACACACACACACCAAAAAAAAACCACACACACACACACACACACACACACACACACACACACACACACACACACACACACTTGTACAATATGTTTAAGAAATGTTTTTACTATTGTTTAAAGGCGATATACCTGTAAATTTCAACCCAACCCTTTATGCATTTATTTGTGACCTTGAGGTATGAACTGGTTTAACATAACGTTTCAAGACGGAGTGACTGAGGGCGGAAAATGAATCAAAATTTGGAAAGAGAGGGGGTTAGTTACCACCAAGGGCACAGACAGAGTACAGGACTAGACACTCTGTTTGTCTGTGCCCTTGGCGGTAACCAACTCCCTCACCTTCCAAATGTTGGTTGAACATTGTTTACTCGTGGCTCTTTCTGTCAGAAAAACTGCAGATGAAACATTTCCAACGTCAACAGGTGTTGTGAATTGACAACAAAATACAATGTGAAATCATGGAAAACATTTGTACCAATCTTGAAATATGTGCCCCCACCCCCCTCCCCCAAGGCTCATGCTCTATTTCTTCCCCAAACCTCACGTGACAGTGATAGCTGCGATCAATTACAGCAAGCATACCGTGACGTGTTTAGGACTGTTCTTTTTCTTTTTCTCTTTCTCTCTTTTTTTCTTTCTCCCCACTGTTATTGTTGTTGCAGTAGTAGTTGCTGTTGTTTTGTTGTTTTTGTCGTTGTTTGTATGGAAGTCCTGACGAGCTAGGTATTGAAAATGTCCATAAATATCAATGCATGGAATGATCAGCGTTTTTCTCGTAACCTTGATCGATCGCAAACTACAGAGTGGAAGACTGTTGCTGCAGATCTGTTTTTTGTTTTTTTTTTTTTCCCATCCAATCGCTGCTGCTCCTTCAGTCACATGACAACAAGTGCTGTGTGTATGGAAAGAGCGAGAGGTACACAAAAACCAAAGACGAAAATGCACAGTATAGATTTCTTTTGCGTGTTTGAAAAAAAAAAAGTGTGAGACAGCGACATGGTCGAGCGATCAAAAAAGAAAAAAAAAGAAAAAAGAAAAAAAACAACAAACAAACAAAAGGTAAATATATTTTCTTTTGGGGTGTTTGAAACAAAAGCAAAAGTGTGAGACAGTGACATGGTCGAGCGATCAAAAAAAAAAAAAAAAAAAAAAGAGAGAGAGAGAGAGAGAGAGAGAGAGAGAGAGAGAGAGAGAGAAAAGGCAAAGCATATATTTGAGTGTTCGGAAACAGTGTATGACAATAACATGGTCCATTGAAGAAATTAAAAAAAAAACAACTTCACCCACCACCACCACCACCACCACCACCATCACCACCTCCACCACCAAACCACCAAACAACCAAACAAAGAAATTAAAAAAAAAAAAAAAAAAGACGTGCACGTTTCTTTTGAGTACTTGGGAAAATGCGTGTGATAGTGACACACAGTCTTACCCTCCCGCTCTCCACTCCACCCCATCACTCCTTTTCTTTTGATCACTCTGCGTTACAACATCTTGCCTACTGCTACTATTGGTATTGTTATTATTGTTTCATTAATCCATTCATTGTGCATTTGACGACTTCTTCTCCTTCTGCGTACGCAGGCTAATGCTCCTGCGGACACTCCCTGCATAGACAGGCAAGTATTAAACCCATCTGCCCAACAAAGGGAGTGGAGTTTTGTGTGAAGGACCGTTTTTTTTAAAAATCCCGCCATTAAGGCGGCCATACTTCGACTTCGGGGAAGGTGCATGCTATGTGTAACGTGTCATCCATACCAACGGCCTAACCGGCCTTCTCTTCCGAAAGTTGGTGATGGAATTTTACGTGTGTGCAAAATGTTATACGTGCGTTCACACACGGAACCTCGGTTTATAGTCTCATTCGAAGGACTATATGGGGAAATGGAGTCAGAACCAATGTCAACTCAGTGGGAAAAATCCCCCTGTACCGAAACGGCTCGGCGGAGATTCGAACCCGCAACCCCAGGATTACGAGTCCGGCGCTCTACCACTGAGCTATTCCGGTCCCCATTTGACGACTGATTTGTTTAGTTTTGCTATCAGAGTATAAACAGTGTCAAACCATACCGCAGTCCTTTAAAGATACATACGAACCCTATTATGGTGTCTTTTGGGTTCTTTACATGTTTTTTCTTCTTTGATTTCTCTGTCATTTCTCATGTGAGAATCTTGACTTTGGTCTGAGTTCTGTGACTTCATTCTTGCCTGACGATTTGGTAAGGAGGCATATGTCTCAAGTGATAAAAAAAGTGTCGTTTAATAAAACAAGCAAAACAAAACAAACAAACAAGCAAAAAGCATTAAAAAACGCCAGCGAAGCGAATGAAAAAGATATCAGAAAACTAAATTATGCATGCAACAAAATTGGACCGTTCGTTCCCCCCTTTGAATAACGTGTTGTTTAACAAAACAAACACACGAACAAACACGAAGCGTTACAAGCCGCCAGCAAAGAAACCTGACAAGATATCCGACGACCAAATTATGCATGTAACAAAATTGGAGCGTTCATGCACCCCCTTCAATAGCGCGGTGATCTCCTATCAACTCCTCCCTCTCCCTCTCCCCCACCCCTACCCTCTCCTCTTTTCCTCCTATTCGTCTTCCCAGAAATGAGAAACACAAGAAAAAAGGGGGTTAAGGGGGTCGACTTCAAAAAGAACAAATGGACTTTGATCAGGGAAAACCCTGCCCCCCCCCCCCCCCCCCCCGTCCACCCCTCCCCCCACCCCTCCCCCACGTTGAAATGAACTACTTCATTCAAAAACCGGCAAATGTAAATAGAAGTTTATTGAGTTCAACTCCATACCACAAAGAGAAGGGTACATAATTATTTTTGCTGAGTCACCTCCCCTCGACAACGCTGCACCCCCTTCCCACCCCCCATCCCCTTCCTCCTGAAATGAAAACTTGCCTGTGGGTTTGCAAGTTCACAAACCAATTCAAAAATGTTTCCGCAGAGGTGATAAAAGTATTTCACTTTACATACAGATCAAACCTCTCCATTGTAGCACTCACCGCCTCCTTTCTCTGCCAGATCCGTACAAATGTGACGTCCCATTATGCGAACGCTACCAAGCAGAACGTTCAACATCGCCAACGTCCGCCATTTAGGTGGGGGTCCCGACAAGGCGAAACTTGTTACCTCCTAACATCAAAGCGCTTCGCCATGATACAATCGCTGCAATTTGCGAGATGACAAATTTTTATCTCCTTCAAGTGGCCTGTCGTCTCTACCGGTTTCTGTTTGTTAATGTAGCACTTAGACATTGACTTCTACCTTCTCGACGTAAACAGGACTTTTTGTCAAGCGAGAACAACATCAAATTTCATGCTTCGGTGGCCCCAAGGAGCGGAATGGGCACTGCCTTTTGCAACAGATGGGGTGTCTTGATGTCGCAGGTCTTGGCTGGATGTCAATATTGCTCGCCTTTATGATCAAACACCAGCATTAATATTTCATTTTTGTACACATAATGTATGTTTGTGTTTTTTTTCCCTACCAAATGTAGCCAGGAAAGACGTCATAAGCACGTGCAATTTCGACAAACTGCGCAGAAAACGGGTCAAGTGAGAGTGACATCAAACAACTGATTAGAAAAGAAAATACAAAGGAAGGGGAATGGATACGATAATAGACTTTTTAAAGTTACCCCCTGGCTCTTTCGTCTTGAAGGAAGTGATGGATACTTAAACAAACACTTGACCTATATGGTCATCCAGGTCAATCAGTTAGGATTTCAGTTACAGTCGTACCCTGCCGTCCAGGCGGAGCCTTTTTTTTTAGGCTTATCATCACGCAGTGGAAAAACCCAAGCCTGAAAAATAAACAAACAACAAGACGACTATCTACACTGTTTACACAACTCATAGCATGATAGCTTTACTCTCGTCACACTTGAAGCACTACTTCTGCGACCATACCGACGAGTCACGACCTCTGGATCACGATATTCGTAGTCTGGTCTTCCACGACTACCATGACTAAAACGTGTTTGCAGTCACATTTTAATCTAGTTTATGACTGAAATAAAACTGGGATAAGACCATGGCATTTTTCCTCGATCCGTGAGAGTTTTGTAAGAACTTCTTCACGAGCCATGTACAAGTTCCAGCCGATACATTCGATCTTCAGAACGACTCCACGACACTTGTACGGTACTCGTGTACTGATTTCATATTCCCCTGGAGTGGTTTACGAGTGTCCCGACTATGTGTTGACAATTATCACTCGACGAGGTCGTAGGCTGATATAATCGTGCGTGTATAACGTCCAGTCCACACTGATTCTGAGTGCCGAGCGAATGATGACTATCACGTATAAAACCCCGAAATAAAATGAATTTTCATGAACTTGAAGAGGTTTTTGAGACTTTTTGAATTACAAGATCTTGGTCATGATCTGGTCGTAAAACGCTCTTTGTCCAGGTGTAACTGGAGATTAAAATATTACTGTCCTCAAAGCAGATAAAAAACAGACCGTGCTAAGAGAGCCAGCAATTCCGCTTCCATCATCACTCCTTGTTTCTCTTCATCTCTCTCTCTCTCTCTCTCTCTCTCTCTCTCTCTCTCTCACACACACACACACACACACACACACACACACACACACACACACACACACACACACACACACACACACACACGCGTACACGTAACGGTTGTATAAAAAGTACATCAAAGGCCATATGAGCACCCAGCCAAATTACCAACTGGTGTCCACTTTGGATTACTTTATTGTACAGGCTCGCTTACAAAGTCGCCAGATTACGACAAAAGCCAGCGTGTTATGGATTGTAACAAGACAGGGAAAAAAAAAGTTATCAGATTTTCGAGTATCAGAAACAGTTGAACAGGTCACAGCAACAAGGGACAACAGTAAAGAAAGATTACAAAAACAAAACAAAACAAAACAACCCCACCCCAAAAAAAAAAGAAAAAAAAAGGTAGAGGTTAAGGGGAAATCAAGAGACAAATTATTAGCACAAAAATTTCAGGATGGGTAAATAATTCATACTGAATAAATAACGCCCAGATGGGAGCTCAACCAACTACGAGGAATCGTCTCAGCAGCAGCAGCAGCAGCAGCAGTGACAGTGGTAGTCGTATTAGCAGTGTTGCCTATGAACAGTGTTGTGAAAGAGGTCTCTAAAATCACAAGAGAATGCGCGAAACAAAAATCGATGATCAGCTGCTTTTTGCGTCGGACATGATAACGTTAAAACTGTATACATACTTCGCGTGCGCGAGTGAGTGTGTGCGCGCGCGCATGCTTGCGATTGTGTGTGTGTGTGTGTGTGTGTGTGTGTGTGTGTGTGTGTGTGTGTGTGTGTGTGTGTGTGTGTGTGTGTGTGTGTCTGGCTGGCTGGCTGGCTGGCTTTGTATATAACCGTCCGTCAGCCTGTCAGTATGTGCATCTGTCAGTCCATCAATCTATCTATCATATGTTAGTTTTCGTCTGTTTGTATGTTTATGTGTTTGCTTCTTTCTCCTGTCATGGACGGTTTAATTCCAGTCTTGTAATGTTTCATTATGCCTTACATGATTGGCAGGATATCCTCCAGTCTTGTAATGTTTCATTATGCCTTACATGATTGGCAGGATATCCTCCAGTCTTGTAATGTTTCATTATGCCTTACATGATTGGCAGGATATCCTCCCGTCTTGTAATGTTTCATTATGCCTTACATGATTGGCAGGATATCCTCCAGTCTTGTAATGTTTCATTATGCCTTACATGATTGGCAGGATATCCTCCAGTCTTGTAATGTTTCATTATGCCTTACATGATTGGCAGGATATCCTCCCGTCTTGTAATATTTCATTATGCCTTACATGATTGGCAGGATATCCTCCAGTCTTGTAATGTTTCATTATGCCTTACATGATTGGCAGGATATCCTCCCGTCTTGTAATGTTTCATTATGCCTTACATGATTGGCAGGATATCCTCCAGTCTTGTAATGTTTCATTATGCCTTACATGATTGGCAGGATATCCTCCAGTCTTGTAATGTTTCATTATGCCTTACATGATTGGCAGGATATCCTCCAGTCTTGTAATGTTTCATTATGCCTTACATGATTGGCAGGATATCCTCCAGTCTTGTAATGTTTCATTATGCCTTACATGATTGGCAGGATATCCTCCAGTCTTGTAATGTTTCATTATGCCTTACATGATTGGCAGGATATCCTCCAGTCTTGTAATGTTTCATTATGCCTTACATGATTGGCAGGATATCCTCCAGTCTTGTAATGTTTCATTATGCCTTACATGATTGGCAGGATATCCTCCAGTCTTGTAATGTTTCATTATGCCTTACATGATTGGCAGGATATCCTCCCGTCTTGTAATGTTTCATTATGCCTTACATGATTGGCAGGATATCCTCCAGTCTTGTAATGTTTCATTATGCCTTACATGATTGGCAGGATATCCTCCAGTCTTGTAATGTTTCATTATGCCTTACATGATTGGCAGGATATCCTCCCGTCTTGTAATATTTCATTATGCCTTACATGATTGGCAGGATATCCTCCAGTCTTGTAATGTTTCATTATGCCTTACATGATTGGCAGGATATCCTCCCGTCTTGTAATGTTTCATTATGCCTTACATGATTGGCAGGATATCCTCCAGTCTTGTAATGTTTCATTATGCCTTACATGATTGGCAGGATATCCTCCAGTCTTGTAATGTTTCATTATGCCTTACATGATTGGCAGGATATCCTCCAGTCTTGTAATGTTTCATTATGCCTTACATGATTGGCAGGATATCCTCCAGTCTTGTAATGTTTCATTATGCCTTACATGATTGGCAGGATATCCTCCAGTCTTGTAATGTTTCATTATGCCTTACATGATTGGCAGGATATCCTCCAGTCTTGTAATGTTTCATTATGCCTTACATGATTGGCAGGATATCCTCCCGGCGATTGGACATGACAACAAGCACACTGGATACTATCATGTTCTTGTAGTAAATAAGAAAGAACATTCTGGTTAACTAACAATTACACTTAGAAATACCAAATACACGTGATGGAACAATAAGTAAACAGCGTACATTTGTCATGTCCTGACCATATTCGTTGCCTAAAAGGAAACCGCTTCGACTGGCACAAAGAGAGAGAGAGATTATTCCACGTTCTCTGTTTTGTTCAAACGCGTCGAAGGTCATGGAGTTTGTCTCCCATAACGTTTGGATTGCTTTAAAAATTCACGAGTTGTTTGAACAGCGCGCTGCTTTGAATTACCATCAATAATGAAATGTTGAGCAGACACTTCATCTTTATGTGCACCTTCGATGGTGTCAGGTGATAGGCACACCGGGGACTTGGTCAATGACACGCTCTTTGTCTCACAGGCACGTTGACCTCAGACCGGAAGAGGGAACTATAGGGATTGACAAGGGGAGTCACTGTTGTCAACTGTACTATGTAAACTCTGCATCTTGGTTTTTTTCTTTACAGGAGTGGATACTGGCAGGGTCTTATATATTTTTTGTCACAAAAATGACCGGAAGAAAAATTGAACAAAGTCATTGAGCGCTAATCTCCTTTCCGCCCCCCTCCGCCCCCCCCCCCCCCCCCCCCCCTTTTTTTTTTTTTCAAACGATAGTCACTCTTTATGTATTTCAGACGAACGAGACAACAACATGTATTTCAGCATCTCACTTTCTTGTCCGTCCCATTTTGCACTGTCGATTCATTGAAACACCAACATGTCAAATTTCGTAAAAACATTTTTTAATTTTCGGGCATTGCACTTTCAACGTGGTGACAGCCCTGTTAGTTGCACGTGCATCACACAAACTGGACAGTTTCGAAAAGTGGACAATTGGGCCAATTTTCATTATTTGTTCCTGAACTTTTGCTGAAGTCAGTAAAGTGTTACAGTGATGCGTTTACGTACACAGGGAATAACACACACGGAGGGCAGCTTGTGCTTTTATTTTATTACTCGCCTATCATTCTAATCACTCCATACTAATGCCGCTTTCGGCTCCAGTTCGCCTAGCTCCGATGCAGACACAAAGAACACAGAACAAACAAGAAACACACTGTCGTTGATTATTCCATTTATTTTCAGTCAGGCCGGGGTTATCTCTGTTTGCTTTTGTTCTATTGTGTGTTCGTTTGACAATTTCCAAGAGAAAAACACAGCCAATGTGTCGAATTTTCCACCCCACGCAAAGTCTACAACAGCCAACGTGTCGAATGTTCCATCCCACTCAAAGTCTACAACAGCCAATGTGTCGAATTTTCCACCCACGCAAAGTCTGCATCAGCCAACGTGTCGAATGTTCCATCCCACGCAAATAGTTATAATGTCAACGTTTCAATCTAACACTAAGTGTACAATAGCAAGCGTGTCGAATTTTCCATCCCACACAAAGTGAGCAACAGCCAACGTGTCGAATTTTCATCTCGCACAAGGCGTGCAACAACCAACCTGTTTGATTTTACCACCCTACACAAGATGCAAAATAACCACCCTGTTGGATTATCTGTCCCATGCAAGACATACAATAACCACCCTGTTGGATTATCTATCCCATGCAAGACATACAATAACCACCCTGTTGGATTATCTACCATGCAAGACATACAATAACCAGCCTCTTGGATTATCTGTCCCATGCAAGACATACAATAACCACCCTGTTGGATTATCTATGCCATGCAAGACATACAATAACCACCCTGTTGGATTATCTATCCCATACAAGACATACAATAACCACCCTGTTGGGTTATCTATCCCATGCAAGACATACAATAACCACCCTGTTGGATTATCTGTCCCACACAAGACATACAATAACCACCCTGTTGGATTATCTGTCCCACACAAGACATACAATAACCACCCTGTTGGATTATCTGTCCCACACAAGACATACAATAACCACCCTGTTGGATTATCTATCCCATGCAAGACATACAATAACCACCCTGTTGGGTTATCTATCCCATGCAAGACATACAATAACCACCCTGTTGGATTATCTATGCCATGCAAGACATACAATAACCACCCTGTTGGATTATCTATCCCACACAAGACATACAATAACCAACATGTTGGATTATCTTTACCATGCAAGACATACAATAACCAACATGTTGGATTATCTTTACCATGCAAGACATACAATAACCAACATGTTGGATTATCTGTCCCATGCAAGACATACAATAACCACCCTGTTGGATTATCTGTCCCATGCAAGACATACAATAACCACCCTGTTGGATTATCTGTCCCACACAAGACATACAATAACCACCCTGTTGGATTATCTGTCCCATGCAAGACATACAATAACCACCCTGTTGGATTATCTATGCCATGCAAGACATACAATAACCACCTGTTGTATTATATACTGACTTCTATAAAAAACGCGAAAATTTGAAAGGCTATTTTTCGGGTGTAAAAGGGGTGAATATACAATATTGAACCATTGTGGCAAGTTGTTTGGGTCCAAGACTCACGTGCAGTGAAAACATTGTGTGAGCAACACATCATTCCCGGCATTGGAGGGTCAACAAAACTGGCAAACTGGTTGCTGCATGTGAGGCACGTGCACACCATGCAGAGCAAAGTTAACCAGCGACAAGTACGCAGGCATGCAGCCTTTATAAAGCCGCGCTACAAGATTCAGGTAACGACTTGCCGTCTGAGCGCTACAGAGATGCCAAGACTACGAGCAGAGGAACGCAATCGTGCCCTAGGCCATCTGGAGGCTGGTGTGGATGCCAGGCAGGTCGCCAACATCTTTAACGTCCACATCTCAACCATCTATTGTCTGCAGCACCGCATGCGAGTCACTGGTACCACTGATGATCGTCCCCGGCCAGGCCGTCCTTGGGTCACCACACAAAGAGAGGATCGCCATCTTGTTCGAACCCATCTGCGGGACAGGCGGCAAACAGCCGCTAACACTGCTCGACAGGTGCCTGGGAATCTCCAGCAACGAATCAGCCTCAACACTGCGGCTCATTGAGTGGACCAGGTGGTTGGATTACGGGCTGGCATGTAGGCGTCCTCACAGACTCCGGTACTGACACCAAGACACCGGCAGGACAGGCTGCAGTGGGCACAAGCCCGAATCAACTGGCGCAGGCAGCAGTGGGGACGCATACTGTTCTTAGATGAGAGCCGTTTTTTGTATTGACATGGCTGATGGTCGTGTCAGAATATGGCGTCGACCTGGTGAACGCTATGCTGACTCCTGTGTGGTAGAGCGGACCCCCTGGGGAGGCCCGAACGTTATGATATGGGGTGCAATTGGCATTAACCACGCCATAGGACCAGTCATCTTTCAGAACATTGGTCCTAGTCACGGACAGGGTGTTAATGCACAGCGCTACATCAACCAGTGCTCAGACCCCATGTCGATCCTTTTTTTTGCGCAACACCCAAACTGGACATTCCAACAGGACAATGCAAGACCACACACCGCCAGGGCCACCCAGCAATTTCTTCAGCATAACAACGTCAATGTGCTGCCCTGGCCAGCCCTCAGTCCCGATTTAAACCCAATAGAACATTTTTGGGATGAACTTGGCAGACGGTAGGACCTCCTGAGTCCACGACCAGCAACAGCGGCTCAACTTCACCAGGCCATCGTCCATGTGTGGGCTGGTGTGCCAAGGGGATGCATCAACCACCTGGTCCACTCAATGAGCCGCAGGTGTCAAGCAGTTGTCAACGCAAATGGTGGCCACACACAGTATTAGGACTTCAAGCTGGTTTGTCACGTGACCTTGGATTTTCCACACAAAAGATATATTGCTGATGACATTTTCACACATTACCGGTGTAATGAATCAAATCACGTTGAATTCTCGCTTTCACTCTACAAATGTGACCAATAAAATTCACCCCCAACCTTCAGCTTGTTTTGTTTTCGCGTTTTTTATGGAAGTCAGTATATATCTTTTTTTATTTATTTATTTATTTATTTATTTTTTTTTTGCGATTCACCAGAGTCCTCATTATTCACAGATTGTTGAAGTCTCAAACGGCGTGATTAACGTCACTTCCTGGATTACTCTATTTTCAGTTCAGTTCTTATTGTTTTAAGCCCAGCCGTCTCGGGGGTGGAAGAATGGAGGGGGGGGAGAGTGGAGGGGTGGTGGGTGGGATGGCGGGTGGGGGGGGGGGGGGGGGCACCTATCAGAGCTGCCAACTGGACAAAGCCAGTTTCACTTGTATTCGTCCAGTGAACGTTTCAGTGGCGATCGAACTCAAAGTACAGGGTGTACAGGTATTTTTTTATTATATATCTTATGCAAGACATACAGTAACCACCCTGTTGGATTATATATCCCATGCAAGACATACAATAACCACCCTGTTGGATTATCTATCCCATGCAAGACATACAATAACCACCCTGTTGGATTATCTGTCCCATGCAAGACATACAATAACCACCCTGTTGGATTATCTATCCCATGCAAGACCTGCAATGACCAATATGTAGGATTTCCATCCCACATACGAAGACGATAACCAGCCGGTTCGATTTCCATCTCCTATAATGTATACAATGCACCAACCTGATTGGTTTTCACCCCACATAAAGTGTACATTAGCCAGTCTGTTGGCTTTTATCGCACAGAGGGGTTTGCACAAACCAGTCGCTCTGCACATCGCATGAACCTGTCTGAATGATGTCAAGAGTTTCACAGTTAAATAACAAGAGCATTAGGCTGCAGGGCTAACTGCCGTGGATTCAAATCCCTTGTGGCGTCGGATTTTTTTTTAACCAGCAGGTGAATACCGATGGCTCTTGCAACCAACCAGGAGTAAGCTTACAGAAAACGGCAAGTGACGTAACTCGACGTATCTTTTCAATGTAATGAAATATAAGAGACCATGATGAAAAACACGGATGAAACTTAAACAATGTGGTGTGTATTTCAGGTTCTCTCCATTTAGAATTCAGTTCATTTTCAAGAGGAGAAAGATACATGTTGTCAAGCGATAGAGGTCAAAATGAAAATCTTTTCTTATAATATTCAGCCATTATTTTTTCCCCACGCATAGAAATGTGCCTTGATTAGTAGGAATATCTGTCAGGATACGTTCTCTTTTACCGCACGAAAGACCCCTCTGTTCACCCAGCAGTCCACTGAGTATGTAAATCAGTTCATGGGTGGCTAAGGCGAGTGTTGGGCACCCCCTTTCACGGTGCCGTGCCTTCGGGCAATGTCACACGGAAGTGGCAAAACAAGATTTCCTGCTGAAATAAGCGTGAAGCCCGTACATCAACTGGCCTAGCTTCGATATAATCACTGATGTTAAATTGTGGGTGGTGAGAATACCACAGAATTATAGACTGTGGTATACCTCCACATGATGCCAAAGGAACATGCTCACAATCAGCAGTGTCTCACTGACGAGTCTGAATCAACGGGCCAAAAGGCCTCCGAGCAGATGATTTGAATGGTTCTGTTTGTCAAGATAAATTACGATGTTTTCCCCCCATACCGCTAGTGAAGAATTTGATATTTATAATCTAACGTCTTCATCTTTTCAGTAAGATTTTCTTTCTCTCACAACTCCGCTCTCCTCACTCCCTCCTCCACGTTTTTTTTCTTTTTCCTCCGCTTTATGAATCTTGGCAGCAAAGTCCTTCATATAATGACAGAGGAATGGTTAGCTAGCGCTTGTTTCCCCCCACCCTCCACTGAATCTCTGTACATTGTGTGTGAGTTTGAAATGGGTAGTTCTGGAATCACTGTCGTGTGACTTGACTCTTCCAGCAGTTCCGTGCCCCCATGTGACCTTCACGCTATATGGGAATTCAACCTCAGATTCAGATTTAGATTTCAAGACCCCCTTGGAGTATATGGAAAATATATGAGACATATGCAGAAAACACATTACATTAGAACGCATTCCATATTCAACATACATGAATGAATTCCGTAATGAACATATTAATGACAAGTACATTCACACCTAAATATGAATATGGATGCTCACATATTTCTCAAGAAAAGCATTTGCTTTGACCAGTAATACATTCATACTGAATCAAGGCAGCAAAAATTGCTCCAGACTTAGACAATTTAAAAGTGCGAAATTTTCAAGGATTTCTTTTGTAGGAAAACAAACACTGGAACTTGATGCGTTTTGTTGTTGTTGTTGTTGTTGTTGTTGTTGTTGTTGCTGTTGTTGTTGTTGTTTTTGTTGTTGTTTTTAGCAACATGGTGGCAAGATTTTCTTTGTAGTGTCCTGAAAAAGGCGCAACTGAGGAAGGAGCGAAATTCGTCATCGATTTCGTTGGATTTAGCTTTTCCAATGTGCGGTGAACGACGAACCTTGTGGGCGCACTAGGTCATGCTCTACTTCGACTACTTCTTGAAATCTCTGTTTTGAAGAGACAGCACTTGGCAAAGAAAGATGTTAGAACCTACACTCTGTGCAAGAAGAGTCAGTGATCCAGACTGAAATTTGATATGAAATTAGAATCACGGTAAAAATGAATTTTGGATCGAGATTCGTCGCTTCCAGAGGAGGTGATGATCGCTCTCTGAACGCGAAAGGCTCAAGCCGTCCAAAGAGAGAGAGAGAGAGAGAGAGAGGAGAGAGAGAGAGAGAGAGAGAGAGAGAGAGAGAGAGGAGAGAGAGAGGAGAGAGAAGAGAGAGAGACTCGTGACTCGTGACTTTAATGTGAGGCCATCAGCCTATTCATATGAGTACGCAACAAGAAATAATTCAATTTTATATAATTTGAACAAAATTTACCATGTCTGCAACAAAACATTCTTCCATGACAGTATCTACATGTAAAATTCTATCGTAATTATAAATTAATGCTTCTTGGTACGTTCTTCCTTATGAACGTAATGTAAGTATATATATTATTATTTTTAAAACTCATGATATGAATGCTGTTGATACTAGCATGCAATACACATGTTTTCTATTTCATTTCCCTCATCGTATTATCGCGTTTACATATACAGTGAAGACCTTTCTATACCTGCGTCGTATAATTCTCCATGCAACAATTGATAGTAGTCATAAATATTTATAATGCAACCAGTCTATGAAGTATCACTCTAAATATTTTAACAATTCAACATGTATTCCACCACAAGCAATCTTATCCTTTGACCCAAAATTTAAAAAGAGAAAGGGAGGAGAGGAGGGGAGAAGGGGGGGAGAGGAAAAAAGGGAGAGGAGAGAGAGAGGGAGAGAGAGGAGAGGAGGAAAGAGAGAGAGAGAGGGGGAGGAGAGGGAGGGGGGGGAGAGGAGAGAAAATGGAGAGGGAGAGAGAGAGGGGGGAGAGAGAGAGAGAGAGAGATTTTTTCGCGTCAGTCCCTCGAATACTCTATCGGATCCAGGGTTTAAACGTTGCCTTCCTTCTTTAAACCCTAAACTTCATTTCAGAAGAATCCCCATAAATTTACACCAGACTTGAGAGTTTGCAAGAGCATCCCTAAATAGATTTTTTTGTGAGTTTTGTTGAAACATTCGCGAGAAATGTGAGGGGAAGATGACTCAGAATCCTGCCTTTTTCTTTTCTTTCTCAGTGTCAGCAGTGCTGCTTTTCTTTGCTGGAGCGATCATTGTTTTTTTTGTTTTTTGTTTTTTTAAAAGTACCGATGCTTTTTTAAATTTATCGTTATTCACTTAAAGGATATCGGGAAAAAAAAAAGGGTGGCCCTACGCATTGTGAAGTTTTTGGGTAATTGTAGTGTTGTATTTTCCCTCAAACCCCTTTTACCCCTTGGGGGTGTAAAAAAGTGAGTTAGTTTCATCACTCAAAAACACACAAAAACCCCAAACACACAAAACACACAACCACAACACCCGTCGTGCAAAAGCAAGAAGGGTGGATAAAGAAGGAACTCCACGAGAAATGGGGAGGGTATGGGGGGGGGGGGGGGGGGAGAAAAACAGGAAGAAAAAAGGGACATAGAAAAAGGAAGGGATGGTAGGGTAAGGGGGGTGTGAGGAGGGGCGAAGTAGAGAGAGAGAGAGGAGAGGAGGGAAAAGGGGGAGAGAGAGAGAGAAGAGGGGGGGGGGGGAAGGAGGAAGGGACAAGGATTAAAGGGCAGAAAAAGAAGAAAAAAAAACATCTAATACAAAATTTGTTAAACAGTTAACCCCCCCTCCCACCCCCCCCCCCCCACCCCCCCACCCCCCCCCCCCCCCCACCCCCCACCCCCACCCCCCACCCCCCCCCCCCCCCCCCACCCCCCACCCCCCACCGCCACCCCCCCCCCCCAACCCCCCCCCACACCCCTTTCCTTTGCCATTCAACCCCCAAAAAAAGCTCTTTAGGGTAAGGCCAAAAGTTCTGTCTCCCCCCCTCTCTCCTCCCCTTCCTTTCCCCAGGGGGGATAGGGGGAGAGGGACAAGGGAAAAAAATAGGGGAGAAGGGAAGGGAGGGGGTGAGGGAGGGAATGACAGAGGGTTCCTTACAGGTTTTTTTGACAAAAGCGCGAAGGGGGAAAAAAGGTTGTGGAAGAAACGCCCGAAATGTTTTAAAACAGAGAGGGGGAGAGAGGAGAAGAGAGGATGAAAAGAGAGGGGAGAGAAGAGGAGGGGAAAGGAAAAAAAGAGGGGGGAAAAAGAGAGGGATGACTAGAGATATTGCCTAGTTGACAAAAAAAAGAGAGGAGGAGGGAGAGGGAGGGAGAGAGAGAGAGGAGAAAAGAGAAAGAGGGGAGAGAGAGAGAGAGAGAGAAAGAAAAAAAAAATAGAGGGAGAAATGAGAGACGCTGACAGATATTGTCCAGAGAGAGAGGGGAGGAGAGAGAGGAGAGAAGGAGGGAAGAGGGAGAGAGAGGAGGGGAGAGAGAGACCGCCAGACAAAAAGAAAAGAGACAGAGTCGAGATGGGAAAAAAGGAGAGGGGGGAATAGAGAAAGAGAAAAGAAAAAGGAAAAAAAAGGGGAGAGAAGAGGAGAGAGAAAGGGGGGGGTTTAGAGGAGGGGAGGGGGAGGGGAGAGAGAGAGAGGTTGGGGGAAAAAGGAAAAAAAGGCAGAGAATGAAGGACGGCCCAGACACATTGATATTGTCACGGAAAAGAGAGAGAGAGAGGAGAGGAGGGGAGAAGGGGGAAAGGGAGAGAGAGAGAAGAGAAGAGAGGGGGAAGAGAGGGGAGAAAAAGGGAGGGAAGAGGAGAGAGAGGAGAGAGGGGAGGAGAGGGAGGAGGGAGATGCCACACTTACCCCCCAAACCCTTTTACACCCCAAAAAAAAAAAAAAAAAACCAGGGGAAAAAGAGCAATCTAAAACTACAAACAAAAGGGCGCTAAGTTCGTTTAACGACGCCCTTTTTTTTAAACAGGCTCTTCGCGGGGGGGAGATTTAGATTTCCGGGCCCCTCCTGCGGTGCCCCGACCATGAAAACGTCGTTTCATCGAGGCCCCTCAAAGTGAGGTGACCGACATTGTTTGACGGACGGGAGTTTCCTTTTTTCCAAGGGGGCTTGCCCCCCCCGCACCCCAAACCCCCCTTTCCCTGGGGGCCCAACAAAACCCCCACCCCTTTTTCCCCCCACCCCCCCCAAAAATCCCAAAGAATTTTTCCTTTTTTCCCCTTTCCCCACACCCCCAAACCCCCAAACCCCAACCCCAAAAAAAACCATGAAAAATTTGGGTTTTTTAAAAGGGAAAAA
>CM031600.1:30156786-30161786 GCA_018398815.1 Conus ventricosus | reverse complement strand
TGTGTTTTTTTGTGTTTGACAGAAATCGTTCTACTACTAGAATTTCGGCACTCACTTCTGAAATGGCCGCCTGTGGAGCTGAGCAGCCTCCGAAGGCAACAGCTGGCGTTTGGTGTCACTTCAATTTCCACAACGCCTTGTGTTCTTACCGCATCGATTGTACACAAGTTTCCCACCCCGAGACGGGATCGAGTGGTGAGAATGCTTCAGTATTATTTGGCCTTTTTCCTGGTCGTTGCTCTTTGAGAGGTTCCGGGAGGGAAAACCTGCTGCACGAATGTATAAAGACGTGTGGGTTTTTGTTTTGTTTTTGTTTTGTTGTTTCTCTCTATTCTTTTTTTTATACTTTGTCTTACATTCATAGCACATACTCTCTCTCTCTCTCTCTCTCTCTCCTCTCTCTCTCTCTCCTCTCTCTCTGTCTGTCTCTCTCTCTCTCTCTCTCTCTCTCTCTCCACTTTCATTTATGTGTTTTTCGTCTCGACGACCGCAGGGCACCATATTCCGGGCTGCTGTCACATCGTCCTAACCGAATCTACACATTCGTTTGGGAAAAGAAATCACACGAGTAAACCAGTCCTTCGAATCAGACTATAAACCGAGGTTCCGTGTGTGAACGCACGCATAACATCTTGCACACACGTAAGATCCCATCACCAACTTTCGGAAGAGAAGGACAGTTTGACCGTTGGTATGGATGACACGTTACACATAGCATGCACCCTGCGTAAGAAATGGAAAGAATAAAGGATGTAAGGAAATTGTATGAACGATATTGAACGATATTGACTGGATGACACAGGAAACGACTGAATGAAGCGCCAGCTGGTAGCTCTTCGGTCGGCACTACCCAGGTAGGCAGCCCGTTGTGTAAACGAGTGTGGATTGTAAAGCGCTCAGAGCTTGGTCTCTAGCCGAGAATAGGCGCTATATAAATATTCATAATAATAATAATAATGATAATAATTATAAACCAGTTTATTCTACCTAATCTTAAAACGCTTGGAAAACGGATCTGTTTCCCATACAATCGCAGATCAAATGAGAAATAGTTATCTTGTTAGAAAATCTTTATTAAAAAAAAAAATCAGATCTGTATGTATTTTCATCTCTGTTTATTATTTTTTTCTGGAGGGGTGGGGGTGTGTGAGGTGGGAGGGGAGTAGAGCTTAAATGTTTTGAAGACGTGCCCAAATGCAAAAGCTGGCTCGCGCAAGTATGAACACTCACTCACTCACACACACAACACACACACACCACACACACACACACACACACACACACACACACACACACACACCACGCACGCACGACACACACACCACACACAACACACACACACACACACACACACACACACACACACACCACACACACACAGTATTGACTTTCGCAACGCTTAGCGGAGATTGTGAGACATACTCTTTTTAATGTTAACGTGTTGACAGCTCCCAGGTGGTTTATGTGATTGGTTGGGATAAAACAAACAAACAAACAAATTAAAAACAAACCTAAGTGGATCGATTTTTCAGAGTTCCCCAGCTCAAAGCACAGTCAGAAAAATAAGGGTTTGTTTTTTTTTTTTTCGTCCAAAACTTAGAATGAGAGATTTTCTTTTCAACGAAGAGAATAATACTTGTTCATTTTCTACATTGTTTCTTCTCCAACTTAGAGACAGCATTGTTTTTCTTTTTACATGTCTCCCTGTCATTTCATTTTCTGTGTCATATTTTCCCCACGTGTTTATCAACATGTCAGTTCAGCTGTTTGTGGTTAAACTTTACACCATGTCACCGGCTTGGCAGGGGCAGTGGAGGGCCCAGCACACCCCCAAGGACTGTCCACTCCATGGAGGATCAGTGGAGGGCCCAGCACACCCCCAAGGACTGTCCACTCCATGGAGGATCAGTGGAGGGCCCAGCACACCCACAAGGACTGTCCACTCCATACAGGGTCAGCAGAGGGCCCAGCACACCCACAAGGACTGTCCACTCCATGGAGGGTCAGCGGAGGGGCCCAGCACACCCACAAGGACTGTCCACTCCATGGAGGGTCAGCAGAGGCCCAGCACAACCCACAAGGACTGTCCACTCCATGCAAGGTCAGTGGAGGGCCCAGCACACCCCAAGGACTGTCCCACTCCATACAGGGTCAGCAGAGGGCCCAGCACACCCCCAAGGACTGTCCACTCCATGGAGGATCAGTGGAGGGCCCAGCACACCCACAAGGACTGTCCACTCCATGCAGAGTCAGCAGAGGACTCAGCACACCCACAAGGACTGTCCACTCCATACAGGGTCAGCAGAGGGCCCAGCACACCCACAAGGACTGTCCACTCCATGGAGGGTCAGCAGAGGGCCCAGCACACCCACAAAGGACTGTCCACTCCATGGAGGGTCAGTGGAGGGCCCAGCACACCCACAAGGACTGTCCACTCCATGCCGACCTCGTGAGGCCCGCAGACGAAGCAAGTGTCGGGGGTGGACGGACTGAGAAACTGAACGCACCTGTCCACTGTAGTGCGAGCGGATGGTTGGCAGATTAGAACAGCTTCTGTTCGGGATATCTTTCCCTACCGATAGCGCTTGCAATTGTCCAGTCAAAAACGCTTTCCCGGATGAAGAGCGAATTAGCCATGCAAAGCTTACGTCTCTTCCGACATGGCGACTGGTTGGTTCACTGACGCCATTTCAGTTATGAATCCGATCACGCAGAGTATTCATTCGTTCAAATATGCCGAAAATGGAAAAGACTGAATTCCACACACTAAGAAAAAGCACATGCGATTACCTAAAACCGGCTGACTATGAAAAAAAGAGTTTAATCAAGTGTGAGCCTTTGTGAAATGACGTACGAGTGAGCTTCTCCAGTAGAGCGACGATCAATGACGTACCGTGGCGTGTGTCAACTGGGCTAAATACGCAAGTTGTACGTTGGTATTAAAACATTATTGTCTTGCTGCTAATGTCTGACCGTTGCCAATTTTTTTTTTTCTGTATTGATCTCACAGTGACTTCTGTTTCTTCGTTTGAAGGGTGTAGCATTCGCGCAGAGTGCGCGCGCATAAAGCAAGGTGAAAGGTCATGTATGAGAATGTTCCAACAGTATGTGTCGCGTGTGATGATTGGCTAAGTCTGAGGAGTGTGGTATGTCTGCAAACTATCTCAACACGATAAAGATCTCCTTCACTGTGCGCTCAAAGAGATTGAATCTGGTCGAAAGCTCTGGGGGTCCTTGGGGAAATCCAGAGGACAGTGAAGTTTACCTCAGGGACGGCACTACAGATGTGACCGCGAACGAGAAGGCTGTCGGGTGTTGCGACCTGGAATGGAGTCACGCTGTGAATGGCGTCACGCTGTGAATGGAGTCACGCTGTGAACTGAGTCACGCTGTGAACTGAGTCACGCTGTGAATGGAGTCACGCTGTGAACTGAGTCACGCTGTGAACTGAGTCACGCTGTGAACTGAGTCACGCAGTGAATGGAATCACGCTGTGAACTGAGTCACGCTGTGAACTGAGTCACGCTGCGAATGAAGTCACGCTGTGAACTGAGTCACGCTATGAACTGAGTCACGCTGTGATCTGAGTCACGCTGTGAATGGAGTCACGCTGTGAATTGAGTCACGCTGTGAACTGAGTCACGCTGTGAATTGAATCGCGCTGTTAACTGAGTCACGCTGTGAATGGAGTCACGCTGTGAACTGAGTCACGCTGTGAATGGAGTCACGCTGTGAACTGAGTCACGCTGTGAACTGAGTCACGCTGCGAACGGAGTCACGCTGTGAACTGAGTCACGCTGTGAACTGAGTCACGCTGTGAACTGAGTCACGCTCTGAATCGAGTCACGCTGTGAACTGAGTCACGCTGTGAACTGAGTCACGCTATGAACTGAGTCACGCTGTGATCTGAGTCACGCTGTGAATGGAGTCACGCTGTGAACTGAGTCACGCTGTGAATGGAGTCACGCTGTGAATGGAGTCACGCTGTGAATGGAGTCACGCTGTGAACTGAGTCACGCTGTGAACGCTGTGAATGGAGTCACGCTGTGAATGGAGTCACGCTGTGAATGGAGTCACGCTGTGAACTGAGTCACGCTGTGAATGGAGGCACGCTGTGAACTGATTCACGCTGTGAATGGAGTCACGCTGTGAATGGAGTCACGCTGTGAACTGAGTCACGCTGTGAATGGAGTCACGCTGTGAACTGAGTCACGCTGTGAACTGAGTCACGCTGTGAATGGAGTCACGCTGTGAACTGAGTCACGCTGTGAATGGAGTCACGCTGTGAATGGAGTCACGCTGTGAACTGAGTCACGCTGTGAATTGAATCACGCTGTGAACTGAGTCACGCTGTGAACTGAGTCACGCTCTGAACTGAGTCACGCTGTGAATGGAGTCACGCTGTGAATGGAGTCACGCTGTGAACTGAGTCACGCTGTGAATGGAGTCACGCTGTGAATTGAGTCACGCTGTGAACTGAGTCACGCTGTGAACTGAGTCACGCTGTGAATGGAGTCACGCTGTGAACTGAGTCACGCTGTGAATGGAGTCACGCTGTGAATGGAGTCACGCTGTGAACTGAGTCACGCTGTGAATGGATTCATGCTGTGAATGGAGTCACGCTGTGAATGGAGTCACGCTGTGAACTGAGTCACGCTGTGAACTGAGTCACGTTGTGAATGGAGTCACGCTGTGAATGGAATCATGCTGTGAACAGAGTCACGCTATGAATGGAATCATGCTGTGAACTGAGTCACGCTGTGAATGGAGTGACGCTGTGAACTGAGTCACGCTGTGAATGGAGTCACGCTGTGAATGGAATCATGCTGTGAATTGAGTCACGCTGTGAATGGAATCATGCTGTGAACTGAGTCACGCTGTGAATGGAATCATGCTTTGAACTGAGTCACGCTGTGAATGGAGTCACGCTGTGAACTGAGTCACGCTGTGAATGGAGTCACGCTGTGAACGGAGTCACGCTCTGAACTGAGTCACGCTGT
>CM031600.1:30140362-30145786 GCA_018398815.1 Conus ventricosus | reverse complement strand
AGGGTGTGTGTGTTTTTGTTGGTGTGTGTGGGGGTGTTTGTGTGTGGGGTGTGGCTGGCTGGCTAGCTGGCTGGCTGGCTTTGTATATATCCGTCCGTCAGCCTGTCAGTATGTGCATCTGTCAGCCCATCAATCTACTATCTATATGTTAGTTTTCGTCTGTTTGTATGTTTATGTGTTTGCTTCTTTCTCCTGTCATGGAAGGTTTAATTCTAGTCTTGTAATGTTTCATTATGCCTTACATGATTGGCAGGATATCCTCCCGGCGATTGGACATGACAACAAGCACACTGGATACTATCATGTTCTTGTAGTAAATAAGAAAGAACATTCTGGTTAACTAACAATTACACTTAGAAATACCAAATACATGTGATGGAACAATAAGTAAACAGCGTACATTTGTCATGTCCTGACCATATTCTCTGCCTAAAAGGAAACCGCTTCGACTGGCACAAAGAGAGAGAGATTATTTCCACGTTCTCTGTTTTGTTCAAACGCGTCGAAGGTCATGGAGTTTGTTCTCCATAACGTTTGGATTGCTTTAAAAATTCACGAGTTGTTTGAACAGCGCGCTGCTTTGAATTACCATCAATAATGAAATGTTGAGCAGACACTTCATCTTTATGTGCACCTTCGATGGTGTCAGGTTGATGGGCACACCGGGGACTTGGTCAATGACACGCTCTTTGTCTCACAGGCACGTTGACCTCAGACCGGAAGAGGGAACTACAGGGATTGACAAGGGGAGTCACTGTTGTCAACTGTACTATGTAAACTCTGCATCTTGTTTTTTTTCTTTACAGGAGTGGATACTGGCAGGGTCTTATATATTTTTTGTCACAAAATGACCGGAAAAAAAAATTGAACAAAGTCATTGAGCGCTAATCTCCTTTCCGCCCCCCCCCCCCCTTTTTTTTTTCGAACAATAGTCACTCTTTATGTATTTCAGACGAACGAGACAACAACATGTATTTCAGCATCTCACTTTCTTGTCCGTCCCATTTTGCACTGTCGATTCATGAAACACCAACATGTCAGACTTGTCGCGTAAAGTAACCTATAGATTAAAAAAAAAAAAGAAGTTTATGAACGATAATTTGATCAGGCCGCTTTTAAAATTTTGTAAAAACATTTTTCAATTTTCGGGCATTGCACTTTCAACGTGGTGACAGCCCTGTTAGTTGCACGTGCATCACACAAACTGGACAGTTTCGAAAAAGTGGACAATTGGGCCAATTTTCATTCTTTGTTCCTGAACTTTTGCTGAAGTCAGTAAAGTGTTACAGTGATGCGTTTACGTACACAGGGAATAACACGCACGGAGGGCAGCTTGTGCTTTTATTGTGAAACTTTTACTCGCCTATCCCTCTAATCACTCTATACTAATGCTGCTTTCGGCTCCAGTTCGCCTAGCTCCGATGCAGACACAAAGAACACAGAACAAACAAGAAACACACTGTCGTTGATTATTTTATTTATTATTTTCAGTCAGGCCGGGGTTATCTGTGTTTGTTTTGGTTCTATTTTGTGTTTCGTTTGACAATTTCCAAGACAAAAAACAGCCAATGTGTCGAATTTTCCACCCCACGCAAATAGTTATAATGTCAACGTTTCAATCTAACACTAAGTGTACAATAGCAAGCGTGTCGAATTTTCCATCCCACAAAAAAGTGAACAACAGCCAACGTGTCGAATTTTTCATCTGTCATACAAGGCGTGCAATAACCAGCCTGTTTGATTTTACCACCCTACACAAGATGCAAAATAACCACCCTGTTGGATAATCTGTCCCATGCAAGACATACAATAACCACCCTGTTGGATAATCTGTCCCATGCAAGACATACAATAACCACCCTGTTGGATTATCTATCCCATGCAAGACATACAATAACCACCCTGTTGGATTATCTATGTCACGCAAGACATACAATAACCAACCTGCTGGATTATCTATCCCATGCAAGACATACAATAACCAACCCGCTGGATTATCTATCCCACACCAGACCTGCAATGACCAATGTGTAGGATTTCCATCCCACATACAAAGACAATAACCAACCGGTTCGATTTCCATGTCCTATGATGTATACAATGCACCAACCTGATTGGTTTCACCCTACATAATGTGTACATTAGCCAGTCTGTTGGTTTCTGTCGCACAGAGGGGTTTGCACAAACCAGTCGCTCTGCACATCGCATGAACCTGTCCTGAATGATGTCAAGAGTTTCACAGTTAAATAACAAGAGCATTAGGCTGCAGGGCTAACTGCCGTGGATTCGAATCCCTTGTGGCGTCGGATTTTTTTTTTTTTTTTTTTTTTTTACCAGCAGGTGAATACCGATGGCTCTTGCAACCAATCAGGAGTAAGCTTACAGAAAACGGCAAGTGACGTAACTCGACGTATCTTTTCAATGTAATGAATATAAGAGACCATGATGAAAAACACGGATGAAACTTAAACAATATAGTGTGTATTTCAGGTTCTCTCCATTTAGAATTCAGTTCATTTTCAGAGAGAAAAGATACATGTTGTCAAGCGATAGAGGTCAAAATGAAAATCTTTTCTTATAATATTCAGCCATTATTTTTTCCCCACGCATAGAAATGTGCCTTGATTAGTAGGAATATCTGTCAGGATACGTTCTCTTTTACCGCACGAAAGACCCCTCTGTTCACCCAGCAGTCCACTGAGTATGTAAATCAGTTCATGGGTGGCTAAGGCGAGTGTTGGGCACCCCCTTTCACGGTGCCGTGCCTTCGGGCAATGTCACACGGAAGTGGCAAAACAAGATTTCCTGCTGAAATAAGCGTGAAGCCCGTACATCAACTGGCCTAGCTTCGATATAATCACTGATGTTAAATTGGTGGTGGTGAGAATACCACAGAATTATAGACTGTGGTATACCTCCACATGATGCCAAAGGAACATGCTCACAATCAGCAGTGTCTCATTGACGAGTCTGAATCAACGGGCCAAAAGGCCTCCGAGCAGATGATTTGAATGGTTCTGTTTTCAAGATAAATTACGATGTTTTCCCCCCATACCGCTAGTGAAGAATTTGATATTTATAATCTAACGTCTTCATCTTTTCAGTAAGATTTTCTTTCTCTCACAACTCCGCCCTCCTCACTCCCTCCTCTACCATTTTTTCTTTTTCCTCCGCTTTATGAATCTTGGCAGCAAAGTCCTTCATATAATGACAGAGGAATGGTTAGCTAGCGCTTGTTTCCCCCACCCTCCACTGAATCTCTGTACATTGTGTGTGAGTTTGAAATGGGTAGTTCTGGAATCACTGTCGTGTGACTTGACTCTTCCAGCAGTTCCGTGCCCCCATGTGACCTTCACACTATATGGGAATTTAACCTCAGATTCAGATTTAGATTTCAAGACCCCCTTGGGGTATATGTAAAAATATATGAGACATAATGCAAAAAAACACATTACATTAGAACGCATTCCATATTCAACATACATGAATGAATTCCATAATGAACATATTAATGACAAGTACATACACACCTAAATATGAATATGTATGCTCACATATTTCTCAAGAAAAGCATTTGCTTTGACCAGTAATACATTCATACTGAATCAAGGCAGCAAAAAGTGCTCCAGACTGTCTCTTAGACAATTAAAAAAGGGAGACATTTTCAAGGATTTCTTTTGTAGGAAAACAAACACTGGAACTTGATGCGTTTTGCTGTTGTTGTTGTTGTTGTTGTTGTTGATGTTGTTGTTGTTGTTGTTGTTATTGCTGTTGTTGTTGTTGTTGTTGTTGTTTTTAGCAACATGGTGGCAAGATTTTCTTTCTAGTGTCCTGAAGAAGGGGCAACTGAGAAGGAGAGAAAATTCGTCATCGATTTCGTTGGATTTAGCTTTTCCGATGTGCGGTGAACGACGGACCTTTACGGGTGCTTTAGGTCATGCTCTACTTCGACTATTTCTTGAAATCTCTGTTTTGAAGAGACAGCACTTGGCAAAGATGTTAGAACCTACGCTCTCTGCAAGAAGAGTCGGTGATCCAGACTGAAATTTGATATGAAATTAGAATCACCGTAAAAATGAATTTTGGATCGAGACTCGTCGCTTCCAGATGAGGTGATGATCGCTCTCTGAACGCGAAAGGCTCAAGCCGTCCAAAGAGAGAGAGAGAGAGAGAGAGAGAGAGAGAGGAGAGAGAGAGAGAGAGGAGAGAGAGAGAGAGAGAAGAGACTCGTGACTCGTGACTTTAATGTGAGGCCATCAGCCTATTCATATGAGTACGCAACAAGAAATAATTCAATTTTATATAATTTGAACAAATTTACCATGTCTGCAACAAAAATTCTTCCATGACAGTATGTACATGCAAAATTCTATCGTAATTATACATTAATGCTTCTTGGTACGTTCTTCCTTATGAACGTAATGTAAGTATATATATTATTATTTAAAACTCATGAAATGAATGCTGTTGATACTAGCATACAACACACATGTTTTCTATTTCATTTCCCTCATCGTATTATCGCGTTTACATACACAGTGAAGACCTTTCTATACCTGTGTCGTATAATTCTCCATGCAACAATTGATAGTAGTCATAAATATTTATAATGCAACCAGTCTATGAAGTATCACTCTAAATATTTTAACAATTCACCATGTATTCCACCACAAGCAATCTTATCCTTTGACCCAAAATGTTAAGAGAGAGAGAGAGAAGAGAGAGAGAGAGAGTAGAGAGAGAGAGAGAGAGAGAGAGAGAGAGAGAGAGAGGAAAGAGAGAGAGAGAGAGAAACAGAGACAGAGAGAGAGAGAGAGAGAGAGAGTTCTTTCGCTTCAGTACCTCGAACTCACTCCATCGGATCCACGGTAAACGTTGCCATACTCCTTCATTAATCTCTACTAAACTTCATTTCAGAATGAATCCCCATGAATACACCAGACTCTGAGAGTTTGCAAGAGTATCCCCAACATAGATTGTTTGTGAGTATTGTTGAAACATTCGCAGACGCACATGATGAGGGAGACTGACTCTAGAATCCTGACCAGTTCATTTTCTTTCTCAGTGTCAGCAGCTGCTGCTTTTCGTCTGCTGAGAGTGATCATTTTTTATGTTTGTTTTGTTTTGTTTTGAAAGTCACCCGATGCTTTCTTCAATGATCGTTCATTCACTTAAAGGATATCAGGAAAAAAAAAGAGGTGTGACCATACGCATTGTGAATGTGTTTGGTGTAATTGTGTAGTGTTGTATCTTCCTCGAACCCTTTTACCACTTAGGGGTGTAAAAAAAAAGTGAGTTAGTTTCATCACTCACACACACGCACGCACGCACGCACGCACGCACACACGCACGCACGCACGCACGCACGCACGTACGCAAGCACGCACACACGCACGCACGCGCACACACACACACACAACAACA
>CM031600.1:30121099-30131099 GCA_018398815.1 Conus ventricosus | reverse complement strand
TCTTTTACTACGGCGCGTTCCGATGGTTTGTCGCTTAATTAAAAATTTAAAAAAATTTTGGGTAGTGTATGAATGGTAAAAAAGAAACAAAAAAAGGGGGAAAGGGTAAAAAAAAAGGGCATCTCTCTCTCTCCTCTCTCTCCTCTCCTCTTCTTCCCCCCTCTTTTCCCTCTCTCTCTCTCTCTTCCCCTCACACACACACACACACACACACACACACACACACACAAAAACACACACAACAACACACACGCACACACCACTACCACCCACTCCACCACACACACACAACACACACACCAACCCCAAACCACCACACACCAAAACACACACCACACGCGCGCGCGCGCCGCGCGCGCACATCACACGCACACATCATGAAAAAAAAATGTTATAATTATTGATGCAGGAATTTATTCTGTTTACGTAACGTTTTGTTCGTTCTCGTTTTGCCTTAAACCACACATATAAATGTAAAAAAAAGAACAAAGTTATATTTTGATGTTTTTAGTTTTCTTAGTTACACCCTTACATTTTTTTGTATTTTAAATCTTTTACAAAAGGAAGTAACTCTCTCCTCTTTCTCTCCCCCCTCCTTCCCCTCTCTCCTCTCTTCCCCCCTCTTCTCCCCTCTCCCTCTCTCTTCTCCTCCCCTCCTTCTCTCTCTCTCTTCCCCCCCTCTCTCTCCTCCTCTCCCCCCTCCTCTCTCTCTCTCTCCCCCTTCCTCCCTCCTCTTCTCTTCTCTCTCTCCTCTTCCCCCTTAGAAGGGGGAACCTTTTTCCCAAAATTTTGGTGTGCAAATTCTTTTTCTTTTTTTGGAATAAATTTCTTTTTTTTTTTTGTTTGTTGTTTAAATCGTTTTTTTTCCCCTTTAAAGTCATCTACGCCTAACTTTTTAAGCAAAAACTTTTAATGTTGTGAAATAGTATGTTGTTAAAATTTTTTGTAATCTTCGTCGCTAGTCAACTTAGCCCCTTTAAGGGGGCAAGGGCCGGAAAAAAAAAAACATGTGTTTGTTATCTTTTACCCTGGAAATAAAATTTATCATCAACATAAACATCCTCTCTCTCTCCTCTCTCTCTCCCTCTTTCTCACACACACACACCCACACACACACACACAACACACACACACGCACACCGCTGCACGCGCATACACACCCACGCACTCACTCACGCACGCCCGCACCGCACGCACGCACGCCGCACGCCCCAAAACCACACACACAACACACACACAAACCCACACACACACACACACGTTATCTAGGCTTACCTAAAAATTTAAAAATTTCATGCCGCCTCCTCTCTCTCCTCCCTCTCCCCCTCCCCCTCTCCCCTCTCTCTTTTCTCCCTCTTTTCTCTCTCTCCTCCTCTGCGTTTTCTCCCTCTGTCTCTCTGTTCTCTCTCCCCCACTCTCTCATCTCTCCCTTCTCTCTCTCTCTCTCTCTCTCCTCTCTATCCATCTCTTTTAGCCCAAATGGCCTCTCGTGAAAAATGACTTTTTTTCGGGGTCTTATAGACCAGTTTTGGAATGTTAATGATTTCACAAATCGGGTCGTGTCCCTTTCCCAGAAGTCCCTTTTCGAACATAAAAACCATACCCCCCTTTCCCCCCCCCCACACCTACTTCCCTACCTCTCTTTCGTCTTTTCAGCTGCTGTTTGTTTTCTGTGCCTCTGTCTTCATTTTCCTCTTCTCCTCCTCCCCTCTCACTCCTCTTCTCTCCTTCTCTCTCTCTCTCTTTTTTTGGGCGGACGCCGCGCATGTTTGTGTTTTGTTTTGTTGTGGTGTTGGTGTGTGTGTGGTGTGTGTGGTGTGTGTGTGTGTGGTGTTTATCCTGTGTTTGTGTGGTGGTGTGTGTGTGTGTGTGTGGTGTGTGGTGGTGTTTGTGTGTGGTGGTGTTTGTGTAGCACCAGCACAATGTAGCAGACGTTTTTATAAAAAGACCAGCAACGCCAGAAATAGCACGATTGATGCATACAAAGCACAAAAAATTTACCAAACACCCACACACACAAAAAACCACATAAATAAAAATATTTTATTATATATATATAATTTTAAATATATATATATATATATATATAATAAATATAATATAAATCAAAGTAAAACGCCACTCAGAATGCTAAAAATGCTAAACCCCAAAAAGGGAGCGCATCCCGGGTTAAAAAATAAGATTTTAAATAAAACAAAAACCAACAAATTTTTTTGGGGACCGGGGGAGCTCTCGTCAGGGTTAAAATTTGGGGGCACCCACCGTTTTAATGGTGTGGTTGTGCGCGTGAGCCTGCGCGGGGGCACTGGCCTCCCCTTTTTTTTTTTTTTTTGGGGGCACGTTAGGGGGACGGCTGGGGAATGGTGCTTTGACAAAGTTTTCCTTTTGTGCCTCAATTTTTTAGCTTTTCTATTTTTAATTTCAGAGATGCTAGAGGGGGGTTAAAATACACCACTTTTTCTGTATACCAATTTGCATTTTTAGAAATGTTTTGTAGGTGTTTGTCACGGACAAAAAAAAAAAACCGAAGTCGGGGCAGTCCCCCGCCATTTGTTTTTACATAACTCCAACTCAAATATCCGGGGTCCAGGGAGACGACTTAAGGTGTCGCTCAGCCAATTAAGGGACAGCGGGGAAAGGCTCACGGGGACAGCACCGTCCGGCAGACAGACTGAGTACTGGCCCACGCCGAAGGGCTGGCCAACGGGGCTCGGGGGCCGGGGCAACGATCCGCCAAATTTTCAAGACCCCGCCCCAAATAGTCCCGCCGGCTAAAGTAGGAAGGGGGAAGGTATTTTTTGGGGGGAAAAAAAAGCAATTTAAATTTAAAAGACCCATTGACCACCACAGAAGCAAGGCCGTAATTACTTGCGATTTTAATGCCATGGGAATTTGAGGGGGGTAACCTCAGTAGAACGGAAAAACGACCAAGGACTCACCCTTGCACTAGGGAAAAAAAAAAGGGTGAGGGGGGAAGAAAAAGGGGGGGAAGAGGGGAACGAAAAAAGACGGAGAAGGGGGAGGGTTTTAGTGAGCTCTGCACGAGAAAGCAAAAGAGAAAAACCGGTTGAAGCATTACACCAGGGAGATCGCAGAGGAAGGCTAAGGAGAATGGGAAAAGAGTGCTAACGATAAGAAAAAAAAGAAAAGAAAAAGAAAAAGAAAAGCACCCCGTCCATTTGATAAGGGGAAAAAAGAAAAGAGAGAGAGGGAATGCTTAAGCAGGGAAAAAAGAAAGGAGAACAGATCGTGTCTGATAGTCACGTTCAATCTGAACCGGGGGTTTGACCTCTACCTGGGACGCACTTTCATCAAACAAACCCAAAACCAAAAACCCTAAACCGACCGCGCCGCATCTAAACCGACCATGCCACCGTCCAAACCCGACCCGTGCCAGCGGTCCAACCTGACCATGCCAGCATTTTCGTGATGGTGTTTGGAAAATGACAGTGGAAAAAAAAAGAGAAAAAAAAAAAAAGAAAAGCAAAGACAGGATTCGTAAATAGTTTTTTGAAACACCCCAGGTAAATGAAACTGTTATACCCGGGGTTTGTTATTTTGAAAAATAAATGTTTTGTGAAGTTCAAGAAAGAAGAATTTTTTTTTTTGTTGTTTTCCCCCATGCCATTGATGTTTTTTTCCAAGATTATGTTAGTAAAGTTATAGACTTTACTAGTGGTTTGATGTACGAAGCTGATATATGAATGAGATTGAACAACGGAGTGGTTTTGGGCTGTGCCTATCCTTTCCCCCACGACATACCCCGATTGACAGTGTTCCTTTTTTTTAAATCTTTGTTTTTTTGGCTCTTCCCTTTATGGATTGGGGGACCCGAGGGGTTTTAAAAAATTATAAAAGTGTGTGTGTGTTTGTGTGTTTGTGTGTGTGTGTGTGGGTGTGTTGTGGGGGGGGAGAAGAGAGAGAAAGACGAAGACAAACAGAGAGACAGACAACAACAGAGCAACTCAACAGAAAAAGTAAAGACATCAAGGCGACCGGGCCTTTCCCTGCCTTCCCAAACAATATTTTTTCTCCCCGTGCCGCCAAACTGTTTTTTCAAAAGGCATGGGCCCCTACCAGACCTCGATGTAATCTTTTTTGTGGGGAGCAGCGTGAAATAGCATAACACATTTCCTACCGCATTTTCCGGGGATGTTCTGGTTCCAGCCGGTTGACCAGGAGATCAAGCGTGACTCGTCTCCACTTGAGCAGCTAAGTAAAGAAGTGGTTTCGTCTTCAAATAAAACCACACATATTTATTGCCCAGTTTGTGGGACACAGAGGGTCAATCAAAGTGTTTAATTAAAAGATTTTTAGCGACATGAAGCACTTCACTTTTTTAAATGAATAATGACATTAAAAAAAAAAAAAAAAACAAAAACAGATCAGTTGCAAAATGAACACTGCGGGGAAAAAACCAAACAAAACTTCAATAAAATATTAGCGAACCGCCAAGAAAACTGGCAAACGAGCACAACCAAAACACACCGTTCCACCTCTAGGTCTTTTTTCAGGGAAGACACAAACAAAAAAGGGCAGTGAAATGAACGATTTTTTTCACTTATTTCTTGATCTCTTCAGCGCAAGGGAGCAGGGGTTAAGAAAACGAGCGTAGAAGGGAAAGGGGTTGACAAACAGCCTCGTTTTCATTCAACGCTCCTCCTTGGGGAAAGATCAAAACTAAAGGACAATCGTTCATTTTCATTGTCCTTTTCTTTGTCTTGCCTGAAAACCAAAAGGGCAAGGGCGTCGTGTTTTTTTCTTGTGACCGTTTGCCCTTTCCAACGGGTTTGCTAACATTTTTTTTAAGATTTATAAAATAAAAAAAAAATAAATCATATCCGCAGCACCATTTTCAAGCTGCTGTTTCTCTTTAAGCTTTACACTCCGGCAAAAGGGAAAAAAAGGGGTACCAGCGAGAGAAAGAGAGAGAGAGAGAAAAAGGGAGAGAGAGAAGAGAGAGAGAGACGACAGACAGACAGCAGACAACCTGCTTTTTTGGCCCCGCAGGGGCGCGCGCGCGCGCGCGCGTGTGGGGTGTGTCGGGGCGTTCGCGCGCGCGTGTGTATGTGTGCGTTTTTTCTGTATCTGTTGTATGAATTTTAAACTCCCACCCCTCCTGCCCCCTCGCCCCCCTCCCCTCCTCCTCCCCTCTCTCACCTCCTCCTCCCTCCACCCCCCCCCCCCCCCCCCCTCTCTCTCCCTCTACCTCAACCCTCGTGTTAAAACAACCCATCAAATCAACTTTCCGTGAAGTAACCAAACACCTTCCAGAGGGGGAAAAAACTAAGAGGCTCCCCCGGGACTGACAATGGTCATTGAAGGAAGCGGGTCATTTTCCCGGGCGAAGAAAATCTTTTCACAGTGACGCAGTCACAACGCTGGGCGCGAACGGAAAGAGTTTTTAAAGACGAATCCATTTTAACGGGGAGAGGCCCTTTTTTTCATTTGGGGTCTCCTCTCTCTCCCCTCTCTCCTTTTTTCTCCTCTCTCTCTCTCCTCCTCCTCCTTTTTTCTTTTCCCGCACGTTTTTTGGCCCAAATTGCGGGAAAGCTTTTTCAAAATGTTGATCTTTGGAAAATTATCCTTGGGGGGGGATCAAAAGTTTTTTGTGGTGGTTGTGTGGTGGGTGTGTGGGGTGTGTGGTTTCAAAACAACACTGTTAACGTATTTCAAAACCATCAAAGAAAAGAGAAGAGAGGAGAGAGAAGGGGGGGAGAGAGAAAAGAGAGAGAAGAAGAAAAAAGAAGAGAGTTGTGTGTGTTGGGGTTGTGGTGTGGGGGTGTTGTTGTGTTTTTACTCAACACGTTCACGTATTTCAAAATCATCACAGGTAACTGGTTGTGTGTGTCGGGGTTGTGGTGTGTGTGTGTGGGTGGTGTGTGTGTGGGTGTGTGTGTGTGTGAAAGAAGAAGAGAAGAGAGAGAGAGAGAAAGAGAGAAGAGAGGGCCATATAATCCTAAAAACCCCCCTTTCACGCACACCATTTTTTTTCCTCTCTTTTTCTTTTCTTAATCTTTTTTTTTTAGGAAACCCCATCTCCCGGGTACAACGAAACAACTTGGGAAATCCTTTACCACCCCCCGCCCTCCCTTCCCAAGTGGTTTAAGATAACGAAAACATCTTGGGGTACCACTTCGGCCATCTCTAGGCATCAATCACGGCGAGGGGAAATTAAGTACCCACCAAAAAACCCCAAATTGATTCTCTCTCCCCCTCTCTCCACTCCTCTCTCCTCTCTCCCTCTCTCTCTCACGCGCACACACCGCACCACACACACACACACACACACACACACACACACCACACCTCTCTCCCTCTCTCTCACTCCTCTCCCTTTTTACGAAGTATGAGCATCTTTTCGTTGTCGCGGTCATCGCTATTGTGTACTTTACTTTCCCCATGAAGGGGGGAGGAAGGACAGCCGTGGAAGGAAGAGGAAGGAGGGAAGGGAGAGATGAGGAGGGGGATATGGGGGAGAGGGGGAAGGGGGAGAAAAGAGCTTTTGTATTGTGTTTGTTGACCACACACACACTCTCTCTCTCTCTCTCTCTCTCTCTCTCTCTCTCGCACACACACATACACTTTCTCCTTCGTCTTGCCGATGCAGAAACATCAACAATGGCGACAAAAAAGGATAAACAGGATGACATGTGACAGTGACAAAGTAGTTGAATGAATGAGGGGCTCTTTATGCGCTCTCGAGGAAGGAATCATCTTCGTTGAGACAGAAACTCATTCTGTGTTATCTGCTACTCTAAGTGGAAAGAAAAATTAAAAAAAAAAAAAAACAAAAAAAATGAGGGGGTGCGGCAACGGAGAGTGGGCGATTCCTGTGTAAATGAAGACCAAATCCAGAGCGAATAGATTCAAGTTATTGCTAAAACCCCAGCCAACCGCTGTTGGTTGCACAATGGTTGTTCCACGTCAAAATCGATGCTATGTATCCATGTGTAATAACATCGGTTGTTGTTTTTTCCCAGTCATTTTCAGATTCAGTTTCATCAAACAAACGTCACTGAATGTGGATTAGTCTAAACATCCTATAGCTACATGACCAAATAAATTAATCATTTCTTTTAAATCATGTAGAAAGTTCACATGGACAAGCCTTCGCAAATCCCTGACTGCACATTCATTCCAGATATATTAAAGACCGGATGTATTGTCCAAGAAATGATCGTGTAGGATGAAAAATGTTTATTAACTTTTTTTTAAGAGAGTCAAACATCACAACTGGTGAAACATCCATGAGCTAGCTCGTGACGAGGACGTAGTAAAGTGTTTATATAACACCCCTCGGTGGTGGATAGGGCACAAAAGTTATACACTGGTATGTCTCTATTGAAGGTAGCCGCCTGGTATTTCTTACCAAGCCACCAAAATTGTCACTTACTGTTATCGTGTGCCGTCGTGTACCGGTGGAAATGGAGGACACGTATAAAACATCGCATGCATCCTATGTGGAAAAACTGGAGGAATAAATGAGATAAATGAAAATGAGTTACTGATATTTGAATGGTACGGGAAACGACTGAATGAGCGCCAGTAGGCTGCTCTTCGGCCGGCTCTACCTGGGTAGGCAGCCCGTTGAGTGAGTGAGGTAGTGTGTTTATTGTAAAGCGCTTAGAGCCTGGTCTGTGACCGAGGATAGGCGCAACATAAATACCCAATATCTATAATATCCCATGCCAAGGGAGGACTGACAAAATCACCCATGTCTCACCGATGAGGGTGAATCAGCGGACGAAAAGCCTCATGAGAAGGCGATATGAATATTTGTATTCTCAAGGTACAATACGTTGGCCCCCTATGTTGCCAGGGAAACGTTTTATGTTTATAATCTAAAGGTTTTTACCTTTCATTTCCGTTTTCTTTTTCTCACAAATCCTCCCTTTCTGCTTTTTTTTGTTTGTTTGTTTGTTTTTTTTAAAAATGCCAAGTCATTATTGTGATAACGAAGGATGTGTTAACCTGCACTTGTTTTCCCCAGCTACCAATACTGTGTTCAACACAAGTGTTCATGTTTAATGTCATACAAATGCCAACACTGTAAGTGAGTGGTTCACCACAGGGTTTGTATCAGGAAGCCTCCTCACTGTTTGAAATATACATGTGGCTGTTAAAAGAAAGGCCTTTTTTCCCCTTAAGGCCGTACCAGAGCGAAGAAATAAACCTACAAACCAAAGAACAATCTTATGACGAAGAAACGTAATTCAATGCAAACTTTAAAAAAAAAAATTGCGAATGTGCAATCTTAAAACCAAGTGTCTGAATGGAATTTTGATGAAAGACACACAGAAATGAATTCTGGAAAAGAAAGCAGGACTTTGAGTTCACTGGGGAAGTCTGGGTAAAAACTGCATTGCAGCGGAAATGGGAGCACGTGACGTAAAAACTCCCTGAAAAGTCAGTCGACATTTTGAAGTGAATGTTCAAACGAATTGATAAGTGTCTATGAAATAATTCATTTTCATAGAAATTATAATTTTCGAATAGTATAAGTCCGGACAGTTTGAATTTCAAATCATATCACAAGACAAAAAGTACATGGGAAGTAAATCTTAGTCTATCATCACCCATTACTTCCCTTGGCGAGAGTTATCTAGAGAACCCTCGTCGGCGACCTGTGCCCGAGGAATGGTAGCAAGTATGAATTTGTAAGTATACTAAGTACGTTATTTGTAATATGGATGAAGTCTGTTTGAAATATCTACGAAAGCTTTGATAAGCAGCCCCCCTATTATGAAACTGTTCGCCGTTAGACCAGTAGGCCTACCTCATTCTGAAGCGTAAGCTCAAAGCAGACACAAAGACAAACATCCGCAGAGTCACAAAGTGTCAGACAGACAGACAGACAAACCGAGCAAACAGTGACACTCTCTTAAAACTGTATACAATGTATGGGAACGCCTTTCCTTTCAAACCCTATCCCATGTATTAAAGTTCACTTTGTCGCCGACTGGCAGGCGGCCCGCTCTGTCCGGGAGTGGGGGGGCTCCTGTCCCGTGTTTGCTCATTAACGGATGTGGACAATCTGGACACGACTCCTCACACTGACCCGCACAAAGGCGGTCAACGATCCGACGTCTCTCTTTACAACAAAAGACTGACCACGACCAGAGCATACTACATTAATGTAGTATGCTCTGCCACGACTGACGGACGCGCCGCCCGGCCGGATTGGCTGACAAAGGCAACGCCAGCGACAAGCCACAACGCAGCTGTCTGCCACGACAGACCACTCTCACCTCCGATACAATAGCAAAGAGTTGGCTCCCCTTACGCTAACAAAGAGTCGTCTCCCTTGTGTAATGCTTTTCAAAAGTGACGGACTCGTGAGTACCGATCGCCACTGTGGGGCTAGGCTGGCAGCTCATGCGGGAAGGGGTATCGGATGGTGGCCTCTGTTTTGTGGAACTTGGCCGAGACCACAGATAATCAGATTTGGCGGCGGCGGCAGAGTACACAAACACACACACACACACACACACGAAGGAGTGTTTGAGGGGTGTGACTGACTGACTGACTCAGTGACTGACCTTCCGTCGTTATTTAACCTAGCGGACGGCGAAGGCTATTGTCCTCCCGATTAGTACAATGCCTCCCCTCCCTCACTCCCCCCCCCCCCCCCCCCCCCCCCCCCCCCCCCGGGCGGAGTTGACTTTAAACAAGGGCAACATGAAGCGGCGAGCAAACCGGGGGCCGTTTGTTAACAATGTTGATATTGCGGGAGCGAGAGGCTCTTAAATGTTTCCGATAACTCAGGGAGGAGGAGGGAGAGGAGGATAGAGGGGAGGTGTGTGTGTGTGTGTGTGTGTGTGTGTGTGTGTGTGTGTGTGTGTGGTGGGGTGACATTTCATTTTCTTGACATGAGAGGGGACGGCGCCAGAGTTTTCTTTCATGTGTGTATTCACACACATACACACACACACACACACACACACACACACACACACACACACATAACACACACACACACACCCCACACACACAAAAC
>CM031600.1:30106099-30116099 GCA_018398815.1 Conus ventricosus | reverse complement strand
CAAACTCATACAGTAGAAACATCAAAAAGAGTACAATTTGGTACAACACATATGTGCGACCCAAACTCATAATTTGTACAACACAAAAATCCTCCCAGTTCAGTTCGTCCTCCACATTCAAGGATAGACTCGAGGGCTGGTCCACACCGCCCCCACCAGCGGCCTCCCAAACCGAGGTAGCTAGCTCATCTAATGGTCGGGGAGGGATCAGGTAGAGGGGCCTCTGCCATAATGTCAGAGAGCTAAAGCTGTGGGGGAGGGGGGAGGGGGAGGAAGGGGATGGTGCAGAGAGGTGGGGGAGAGGCGGGGAGGGGTGGGGGTTGGGAGAGGGGGGGGGGGGGGCTAGCACAGTCAACGCAGGTGTGAACAGTTTTGGAAGCGCGGAAAGAAGAAGAAGAAGGGGAGAAGTGGGGGAGGGGTTATCAGAGGGGAGGCGAAAGGGGCGCGGAAAAGAGAGAAAGAGAGAGACAGGTATCAGAGGCCAAATTCTAACATGACAAGTTTTAGGTAGGGATGAGAGACAGAAAAAAAATCAGCAGAGACAGATTGGAAAGTACCTTTTATCTCTTCCCAGCCCCCTCTCACCTCCCCAACCCTCACCCCCCTCCCTCCCCCCCTTTCTCCTCCCCCCCCCCCCCCCCTAAACCCTTTCTTTTGTCCCCTTCACTTGAGTCTTTCTCGGCTTGCTCCGACGACACTCCATTAAGGAACAAGACTCAGAAAACAGGCGATTTGAATGGAAAAAAGAACACGAAAAAAAGAAAAAGAGAGAGAGAGACAGAAAAGAAAAAAGAAAAGAAAAGAAAGAAAAAGAAAAGAAAGAAAGCAAAAAAAAAAAAAAAAAAAAAAAAACAGGCTTGAAGATCGAGCGAGCGAGCGAACGAATGAACGTGGGGCTGGCCCGTTTAGCGGCCGGGTGCGAAGACTGGGAAGGCGATAATAAGAGACGACTATCAGGAGCTTCACATGGCCGTCACGCCTCTCCACGACGAAAGCGGCGTTGCGTCACCCCCCTCCCCACTTTCTCCGTGCCGATGAAACGCGATCCGACGCGAACATTGATTGAGAGATGTGACGACTTGGTGCCGCTCGATGAGGCCAAATCCAGCTGAGCTCCCAGGAAAGAAAACTGGGCTGAAAGGCCCTCATTTGTTATCGGGGCCGCAAATGTGCCACTGATCATGATAGTCAAGGGAGATTACCCGTGAAGATTGCCAGCCACCATGACGTTAGTCAAACAAAATGGCGGCGGGGGCCAAGCCCTGTCCCGTCTTCTTTCATTGGGGGTGTGTGGTGTGTGTGTGTGTGTGTGTGTGTGTGTGTGTGTGTGTGTGTGTGTGTGGGTGTGTGTGGTGGTGTGTGTGTGTTGTAGTGTGTTTGTGTGTGTGTGTGTGTGTGTGTGTGTGTGTGTGAGCAAGGTAGGCAGAAAGGTTGCTGGCCTGTGGCGAGGCGATGAGGGTATAGGGAAAGCGGACGAGAGGCGGGGGGGGGGTGGGGGTTGTTTGGGGTGAACAAGGATTGTCAAGGAAGGTTTTAAGTTGTTTTCATCGTTCCGTTTCAATGTATTTCTAGATTCTTTCTACACCTGCACATGCTACTGAATTATATTACTCCCCTATGCATTCTGTACTTCTGCCGGTGCACGTCCGTGCCCACACACGCACGAATCTCGTCACACGCACGCAGACACCGCGTCGTAGACATTCGATGTGAATACCATGACTTGAGTTTCTGGCATCAAGATGCATGGATTTCTTCATTTGCATTTTCGTTGGTCAATCTGCCCTCCATCCCCACCCCTATCCCTACCCCTTCACGGCACCCTCTCCACCCATCCCCTCTTGCTTGAGAGAGAGAGAGAGAGAGAGAGAGAGAGAGAGAGAGAGAGAGAGAGAGAGAGAGAGAGCCTTATCTGCAGGAAACCACAACGCGAGAGAGATGGACAGATGGACCGGCCACAGTGAAATACCAGCTTCTTCTAGCAATTGAAGTCTCATTTAGATCCCAGATACCGACCGAAAGGGGGGGAAGGAAGCAATGAGTCTCCTCGCTGCACCAATAAAGTCGAATTATACCCTGATATCTAACAGAAAAATTACCTACTCATCCCGTCCAACTCCCCCCCCCCCTCCTCCCCCCTTCCCACCCCCATCCTCTCACCCCTTCGTGCGCACGGACACAGAGAGAGAGAGAGAGAGGAGAGGAGAGAGAGAGAGAGAGCTTGCGCGTGCGCACATGCACACATCCACAAAAAGATAATTTATTCATGACTCTCATTAAGGGAAATAACTGAACAGCAAGTTTACGACAGATAGATTGTTTGTGCAGTTATGTTCAATGAGTATTTACGAAATAGCGACAAGACGCCGTTGAAAGACCATTAAAGAAAATAAATCAATAAACTTCTTGTCGCTTTTCATGTTTAGATATGAAAAAAGCCTTATTCTAAACTGCTTTGTGATTTTCAAATATTTCATATTGTAAGTTTGTCGTTGATAGCTGTTTTTGCTGTTGTTCTTACTGTTTGTTGTTGTTGTTTTGTTGTTTGTTTGTTTGTTAGTTTCTGTTTAACTACACAGCACAGGAAAATATTAATCAAAATGAATGTCACCTTCTTTACTATTAACATACACTGGCAAATCAAATCGTAAGAGAGAGAGAGAGAGAGAGAGAGAGAGAGAGAGAGAGAGAGAGAGACAGACAGACAGACAGACAGACAGGACAGACAGACAGACAGACAGAAGAGAAACACACACTATTGGCCCTGGGCCCGGGGACTTTCCCAACCGATCTCGCTCTCCTCTTCTCTCCTAGCCACCCACCTTCTTTAGGCAGGCCTTCTTCTATCCCTCATTACCCGTCAATGTACAAATACATTCAGCCCCAACGCTACGTCATGTTTTTCAAAAGCCTGCTGGCCCCGAAACGCGGCGGCAAACAACGTAACGTCCCAACAAACCGAGCAGTTCAGATTTTGTCAAGTTGGTGCGAACAGCGGGAGAAGGACAGGGACTGTATAGCGACGCTGAGACAGCCCAATGAGCACGTGGCCAGAAAGAAATCTGAAAAACTGATCAGTGTTTGGCCAAAATATGAAGACGAGTGATAATTTATTTGGGAGCTTTTTTCAGAAGGGATTAGCACTTTCTATATTTAAAGGAGGGAGGGAGGGGGGGGGGGAAGGAGGGGGCTGGGACACACAAAGAAGAGAGAGAGAGAGAGAGAGAGAGAGAGAGAGAGAGAGGAGAAGGGGGGGAGGGAAGGGAAGAGTGGCAGGTGTACAAACAGAGCCACACCTTTACAATACACACACACACACACACACACACCAGCCACCGTGGTTACCGTCGTGGGTTGGGCGGTTGCGAGTTCGAATTCTGTCAAATGCATATCCAGTGAGATTTCTTTTTCGGGCTTTGGCCGACTCTTGATATATCCAGATCTGGTTATGCTATGTCTTCACAAGACCTAGAAAACTGAAACCCACACCATGGAGTCTCGCCCACTGTCACGGGTCGGACTTTGAACATTTGTTTTTGATCAACACTGCAGGTGTTTCACTATTGTTTGTGTCTTTCGGGTCTGCTGGTCTGTGAGATTTGTTAAAATGAATCGTGTACCGTCCCTGCTTTATGATATACAAAAAATGGAATTCTTCAACCTCAAAACATCATTGTCTTTTGTCTGCCTTGCTCTTAATTATTGAACATTAAGTAAACTGGGCGTCAAATCTTGTAATTTTGTGCCTCGCTCTGAGGGTGCCATCGTTTTCATCATTGTTATTGTTCTTACTCATCGATCATTGGACATTAGATGAAAACAAAAAAAAAAAGGTTAAAATCCAGTGAATCTTCGAGCTTTTCTTTGATGGCGAGACCAATTTCATCATCGTCTGAATATATGTATTTACCATCCTCCTAAGCAATCATCGAGCATTAACTCTCTCGACGTAGATTTGTGGAGCTTATCTTTTTTCCATGTACTTGCAATTTTCATGGGTGTACAAAGGTTATTTTCGTAGCATGTTCTCCGATCTAGTTTGATAATCGGTACTTTTTAAGGGATCAGTTCACTTCTGATACCTAGAATCGGTTTTAGATCGCAAGAAAATGGTTCATGTGTTTCTGAGCTCTCAAACGGTGGCGCCCATTGCTGGTCAGTACGTTGTGAACAGCGCACCATGCTGCAGCCAACATGTGGGCGGTACGAAGGGAGATAAGGTACCCGATCCTGTAATTCTTCTTGGCTTGTGATGGTGACATCGGTTTCATTGTCGCAGTATCCATCTTACTGGTCATCAATCATTTACCTTTAAATGGAAAAGGCATCCAATGCTGTGAGTCTTCGAGCTTTGGCCAGAGGATGACATCGGGTTTCATCATCGTCATTCATTTATCTTCTTCATTTCCAGCGACTGAACATTAACCTTTTGGAGCCAGTGAGGTAATATTGCTTCAGCCAGGTTCGGCACGAACTTTTCAATTCTGTGCCCAAACCCTGGCCGCGCTTCATTAGATTGATAGCACGGTATAGCGGGATATAAGAGAGAGGAAAAACAAAACCCAGCTTTAAAGTACTGTGAAGTACAGTCATCTTGGTCATCTTCTTCATGGACACCCTCTTGGTCCTGGAAGCCCTGTCTGAGGACATGCTGGTGAAGCTGAGGGTCAGACGAAAGCTGCATCAGGCCTGTGCCGACAGATGGATGGAGCTGCAGTGGATGCCTTCATGCTGTGGCATAACTAGCAATTAATCGGCAGATCAACTGGCTAAAGCTGCTGACACACGAGCCTTTTCGTCCGTACAGTTGAGACAGAACGTTTGAACCTGTGCGGTCCGACCAGTCAGTGTCGAACGGACGGAGTGCTTCACGACAGTTTTAAAACCGTCGAGTTTGATCCCACATGCCGCTTCAAAGGACTGTACAATTGAATACGAAGCTTTTTCTCAAATATTTAGATTCTTATAATTTTATGAGTTGACATTCCAAAGCACATCATGGCCTTGGTACAATTCAATCAAATGTTTGGTCTCCGAATCGGACAGTCTGACCGCCTTGCTGGACGACGCCATTTTCCCTTTGTCATGGGTGTTGGCTCAATGCTGAGCGTTGATTAGTCGGAGGATACTAACTGTCCGTTTCGAACAGATCACGGTGTATCTCGACTGGATGCCGAAGTCCGTTTCAGATGTACGTTTACTATGACAGACGCTACGTTTGGGATCGGGTTCGACCGGTGCTTCCGAAGCGTACGGGCGGGGAGGCTCGTGTGTCAGCCGCTTAAGCTGTGAACAGCAGGTGACCAGCCTGAAAGAAAAAACCCAGTCATCCTTCATGAACAGAAGACAGTGACCAAACAGCTAAGCAGACAGAAGGCAGAAAGGGATGACATACACCCCCCGGCCAGAGCAGACCAGGTCATCATCATCAGGTTTGACACAACACATAGAAATGAAGAGGCAGACAGACTCTCCAAGGCGGGAAGCTACCAAGACCAAACAGCCCATGCTGTATCCTACAGAGAGGCGAAGACCATCATCCGCAGCCAGTTCAGGACAGCATGGAGAGAAAGACTACAGGTGGAGGTAGAGAAGGATGACATTCACTATCTTGAGCGTGCCCAACAAGTAGCCATCTTCAGACTAAGAACTGGACACTGTCAGTTGCTCTCCCACCTCTATCGCCTGAATATATCGCACACAGATGAGTGCCCATGTGGCACTGGCCCACAAAACCCAGCCCACGTACTTCAGTCCTGTCCCACTTTCGACAGCCTGCGGCGTAAGTTTTGGCCCGTGCAGTGGAACTCCAAGAAAAGCTGTGGGGAACGGCAGACTCACTCCGACGGACCGCTGACCTTTGCCCAAGCTACCGGACTTTGTATCTGACCAGCATGACCAGGAATGCAGAAGAAGAAGACACAACACACGAAGGTCTGAGAGTCATGTGAACCACAAGCTGAAGATGAGTCTTACTCTTAGAACGGCCTAAGGGGAAGGTGGATCGACGGCGCAGTATCCAGCAGGACTGCCCCACTCTGTGCTGACCTAAGAGAAAGAACCTGGCCAGAAGGGGCGACGACGCGCCGGAGGCTGTAGGATGCCGGTGGTAGGGGTGGAGGTGGGGGGGGGGGGGGGAGATCGAGAGGACAGCCAAATTCATCTCAGAGACGGTACTACAAGTAGTACAGCGAATAAGAAAAAAGAAGAAGAAAGCTTGGTGGGGGATCAGAGGAAACAACAAGAAAAGAACTTGAATCAGGGCCACTTTGCTTGAATCTTTATACAAAAACTCAAAGACTTGCTTCAGGAACTGGCGAAGTGACAAGTATGTGGACAAAGTGACGGTCAAATCCGCTACCGCAGAGACATGTTGGGATTCTGGTCCTGCTGGCATTGAAAATGGTTAACTACAGAAGGTATTGTGTGCGACGGATCTTGTGCCTTCCTCTGATGGTGAAATCGGTGTTCATTCCTTGGCTGGACTGCCCCTGTCTCTGAGGTGGTGTTTCTGTCACATCGTCGGAAAGGTGAGACACAGAGGGCGGAAGGTGAGGAGAAGATGGGCACACGGCAGGGAAGGAGGGAGGGGGGGGAGCGAGAAATGGTGGTTTCATTGGTTCCGGACCAATCACTTATTCCGCCCTCCCCCTGCCTCCCCCCCCACCCCGCCCCCCCCTCCTCCCCGGTCAACCCAAACACACAACACACACACACACACACACACACACACACACACACACACCACAACAACACACACACACACACACACACACACACACACACACACACACACACACACACAACACACCTCCCACTGCCTAATTCCGCAAGAAAAATCTGGAGTGCCTTTAATTAATGAAGGCATTACGGGGAATAAATCAATTGTTTATAGAAACACTTCACCGAAAAGCTGAAGACAACGTGTCAGTCGCACACTGACACCTCCCTCTCCTCTTTTTCCCCCTACCGCTGTCTCTAACCCCTTCCTGCAAACAAATGTTGGTTGAGTGTACGTCATCTGCCGAAAGAGAGAAAAAGTTCTGCCGCTTTCCTGACACCCCCCCCCCCCCCCCCCTCTCCATCACCACCCCTCTTTTTTTCGCATCCTCCTGCTCTTCCTTCTCGCCTCCTCACTCCCGTTCAACAACTTTTTTTTTTTTTTTTTTTTTTTTTATTGCGAACGAATTTCATTCCATACAAGAAAACCATTTTTAGTCACTGTAGATTTCTGAACGAGGAGCCCATAATCAAATTTCCGGAAAGTTTGCCTGCGGCGTTGATGGTCTTAAGTTCGAAGCATTCGTTATGCTTTTTTTTTCGCTTGAAAATCTTCTCGGTCCACCCAGTATTAAACGTGTACCTGATTCAGTTTAGGGAAGGTTAAAGGCAGCGGAAGGAAAGAGGGTGGCTCCGCTTTCCTTCATGCCGTGCCCCTGACAAGGTAAACCTCTGCCAGTTCACTGTCTCTATGGGCGTCGGGTTATGGATTGTAATCTGTTTAACGTATGACTCTGAAAAGACACACACCCTCCTCCCCCTTTCTCAATTCATCCCCATTTAAAAGGAGATCAGACTCCTTCTCAAAGAAGAAAAGGAGAGAAAAAAGAAGAAGACAAAAGAAAGAAAGAAAGAAAGAAAGAAAGAAGAAAGAAAGAAAAGAAGAAAAAATCGGATCTCACCCTCTAAAAAGAGACCAGACCCTCACTCCCCGCCCTCCTGTACAGACACTAGACCCTCACGCGCCCGCCCTCCTCTACAGGGACTAGACCCTCACCGCCCCGCCCTCCGTACAGGACTAGACCCTGACGCCCCGCCCTCCAGTACAGACACTAGACCCTCACGCCCCCGCCCTCCTGTACAGAGACAGACCCTCACGCCCCGCCCTCCTGTACAGAGACTAGACCCTCACGCCCCGCCCTCCTGTACAGAGACTAGACCCTCACGCCCCGCCCTCCTGTACGTACCAACCCCAGCCCCGCCCTCTTACAAGACTAGACCCTCACGCCCCGCCCTCCTGTACAGAGACTAGACCCCCACGCCCCCCCTCCTTACAGAGACTAGATCCTCACGCCCCGCCCTCCTGTACAGGAACTAGACCCTCACGCCCCGCCCTCCTGTACAGGACTAGACCCTCACGCCCCGCCCTCCTGTACAGAGACTAGACCCTCACGCCCCGCCCCCTGTACAGGGACTAGACCCTCACGCCCCGCCCTCCTGTACAGGACTAGACCCTCCACGCCCCGCCCTCCTCTACAGGGACTAGACCCTCACGCCCCGCCCTCCTGTACAGAGACTAGACCCTCACGCCCCGCCCTCCTGTACAGAGACCACACCCTCACGCCCCGCCCTTCTGTACAGAGACTAGACCCTCACGCCCCGCCCTCCTGTACAGAGACTAGACCCTCACGCCCCGCCCTCCTGTACAGAGACTAGACCCTCACGCCCCGCCCTTCTGTTCCAAAAAAAACAAACAAACAAAAAAACATGACGCCACCCACCCACCTCCCCACCCCATTAAAGATTAAAGACCTTATCCCCTTCCTCTCCTTCCTTCCCCCCCACCCCCCACCCCCCTCGCCCAGCGTCCCATCTTTAATGAAATCAACCCCTCAAAGCCCCACCCCCTCCTGCCCTTAAAAAAAAAATCCAGAATAATCTTCCCTTTAAAAGGTGATCTGAGCCATCCCCACTCACCTTCAGAAAAAAAGGTATAGGAATCCCTTTCTGAACACAAATCGGAACTTCGCTTCTTAAAAGAGATTCGGACACGCACACACCCCAACCCCCCCCCCCCCCCCCCCACCCCCCCACCCCCGCACACCCCCCACCCTACCCCGCCGACTCCACCCCGACAATCCCCTTCCCACCAGGATTGTATCGCACTGTGTTGTGGGTATTGTGTGGCATTTTAATGCAATTTTGTTGTCTTCTGTTCATTTTTCTCATGCTGTGTGCTGTTTAGTGTGGTTGGTGTGTGATGCTGTGGTGTGGTATGGTGTGGTGTGGTGTGGTGTGGTGTGGTGTGGTATGGTGTGGTGTGATATGGTGTGTGGTGTGGTGTGGTGTGGCGTCCTGTTGTGCTGTGCTGTGCTGTTTTGCTGTGCTTTCTTGTGTGGTGTGGTGTGGTGTGGTGTTGTGTGGTGTGACGTGGCGTGACGTGGCGTGGCGTGGCGTGGTGTGGCGTGGTGTGGCGTGGCGTGGCGTGGCGTGGCGTGGCGTGGCGTGGCGTGGTGTGGTGTGGTGTGGTGTGGCGTGGCGTGGTGTGGTGTGGTGTGGTGTGGCGTGGTGGGCTGTGGTGTGGCGTGGCGTGGCGTGGCGTGGCGTGGCGTGGTGTGGCGTGGCGTGGCGTGGCGTGGCGTGGTGTGGTGTGGTGTGGTGTGGCGTGGCGTGGTGTGGTGTGGTGTGGTGTGGCGTGGTGGGCTGTGGTGTGGTGTGGTGTGGCGTTCTGTTGTGCTGTGCTGTGCTGTTTTGCTGTGCTCTCTTGTGTTGTGTCGTGTTGTGTCGTGTCGTGTCGTGTCGTGTCGTGTCGTGTCGTGTCGTGTCGTGTCGTGTTGTGCTGTTCTGTTCCGTGTTGTGTTGTGTTGTACTGCACCGTGCTGTGCTATGCTGTGCTGTGCTGTACTGTACCGTGCTGTGCTGTGCTGTGCTGTGCTGTGTTGTACTGTGCTGTGCTGTGCTGTGCTGTGCTGTGCTGTGCTGTGCTGTGTTGTGTTGTGATAGCGAGGGGGGGGGGGGAGAGGAATGAACCGGCGGAGGATATCCAGAAGATGGGAAAATGATTGATACTGACAGACACACAAACCTACGAACAACCCTCTCTCTCCTCCCCTCCCCCCCCCCCCCCCCCCCCCCCACCCAATCACCATCGAGTAATTTTTTATTTTTTTTAAACTCTCCCAGATACAAATAGAAAGCCATTGATTGAATTCCGTCGCAGAAAAACAGAATTTGTAAAAATAAAAATAAAAGTGTTATTTGGGAAGCATTTGCAATCAGC
>CM031600.1:30086099-30093599 GCA_018398815.1 Conus ventricosus | reverse complement strand
CTGAATGAATCGTCGCTTGATGATTCCACAACTTCCGTTTTCTTTGTTACTGATGAAAATGGTCATCAGCATCTCTGGATTTGTTTGCGTGTTGTTATCTGAACTTTGACGCACTTATCAAAGATTAGGTGTCATAGAAACAGAACAGGTGTGGTGGTGGGGGGGGGGGAGAGAACAAAAAAGGAGGAAGAGAGGATGAAGAAGATAGGAGAAGAAGAAGAAGAGGAGGAGGAGGAGGAGGAGGAGGAGGAGGAGGAGGAGGAGGAGAAAGAGGAGGAGGATGAAAGGAGGAGAACAAGAAGGAAATGGAGATAGAAGAGGAGAAAAGGAGGAAGAGGAGAAGGAGGTTGTCAAAAAGGAAACGAAAGAGAGATTAAGAGGAGGAGAAGGGAGGAGAAGAATGAGGAGAACAAGAAAATGAAGACAGAAAAAAAGGGTAGGTAGAAGGAAAAGAGGAGATGAAAGAACATTTTAAAAAAAAAGAAAACAGGAACGAAAGAGTAGGCAAAAGCAGCGGCAAGAAACGAGAGAAGGAGAGAGAGAGAGAGAGAGAGAGAGAGAGAGAGAGAGAGAGAGAGACAGACAGAAGACAGACAGAGAGAAGAAAAGAGAGAGAGAGACAGAGAGAGAAGAGAGAGAGAGGCGGATCAGATATAACGTACATAAAGAAACAAACTCGGGATAAGACAGAGAGAGGAAGAGAGGAGAGAGAAGAGAGAGAGGAGAGAGAAGAAGAGAAGAGAGAGGGATAGATATGACGTATAAAAAAACTGGAAGAGAGAGAGAGAGAGGAGAAGGAGAGAGAGAGAGAGAGAGGCGGATCAGATATGACGTACATAAAGAAAAAAACTGGCACGGAATGAGAGAGGAGAGAGAGAGAGAGAGGAGAGAGAGAGAGAGAGAGAGAGAGAAGAGAGAGAGGAGAAGGAGAGAGAGGCGGATCAGATAACGTACATAAACAAAAGAAGGGAATGAGAGAGAGAGAGAGAGGAGAGAGAGAGAGAGAGAGAGAAGAGAGAGAGAGGAGAGAGAGAGAGAGAGAGGCGGATCAGATATGACGTACATAAAAAAAAACTGACAGGGAAAAGAGATCAACGAGAAAGAGAGAGCAGAGAGAGAGAGAGATGAAGAGAGAGAGAGGCAAGAGAGAGTGTATAGAGGCCCTATCCTAGAATAGACATCAACAGAAAAACTGCAGACAGAGAGAGACAGAGTACGGCTTGATGATCAGACAGACGTCAGGATAGTCAGAGAGGAGGCGATCAGATATAACGTACATAAACAACTGACAGGAAGAGAGAGAGAGAGAGAGAGAGAGAGAGAGAAGAGAGGAGAGAGAGAGAGAGAGAGAGAGAGAGAGAGAGAGAGAGAGAGAGAGGCGGATCAGATATGACGTACATAAAGAAAAAAACTGGCAGGATAGAGAGAGATCAACGAGAGAGAGAGGAGAGAGAGAGAGAGAGAGAGAGAGAGAGAGAGAGAGGCGGATCAGATATAACGTACATAACAAACAAACTGACAGGGAATATAGCCGTAGATGACGCCACCGTGCGGAGATGAACGGGGAAGCGTCCACACACATCGTCATCACCAGGCCCTACATTACCCCCTAGGAATCAGGACCATCAGCCCTAACTGTCACCGCCGGTCACATTCACTCCCGCCCTTCTTTTGTCCACACCAACGGTCAGTTTAGTCCACCCGACACACGGCCGGCCGGCTGTTGGTCAGTAGGCCTGTTGTACTCTATCAAGGAGAAAATCCATCACAACCATTATCGAGGTTTTCATCTCTGGTCTACCGCTTCAGGTCACGCTTCCGTCGGTCAATATTCCCGCCAAAAGGCAGCACTTCGAGTTTCACGCCTGTTGTGTGCTGCAAAGTGTTGATCCTGTAGGGTGTCCTGACGAAGAAGTTCCTCCCAGGTGAAATCACCCCCCTCTGGTTAAACACGCTATAGCCATTACGGTGTCGAAAACGCTACCAAGGGAAGTAATCTGATCCGGGTTGAGGTAACTTCCGTTTTATGAAAGACATTTTCTTTTCTGTCAAATGTTGAAGTTGGATTCTTTAAAAGAAGTGTGTCAGCTGGGGTAACTGTTTGGCGTTCATTTAACACTTTAAGGCATGCATTTTGTGTTGAAATTCACATTGATCCTGGGCGGAAAGAAATCACGAAGGACAGAAAGCAAGTTTAATTGCAGGCGTAGTGAGCGATAGTTATTCCTGCATAAAGTGATTCTGGCGTGTTACAGTGACGGATTTTTTTTTAATGCGCGTCATTGTTCCCTATGTGTTTCCTTTTTATGTAAGTCGAAAGCTCTCTCTCTCTCTCTCTCTCTCTCTCTCTCTCTCTCTCTCTCTGTGTGTGTGTGTGTGTGGTGTGTGTGTGTGTGTGTGTTCAAGCTGAAACGACTTTTTTTTTCTACACTGCGTGCAAAATGCGAACGTCCTTTTCTTTTTTTTTTCTTTCTTTTTTTCTTTTTTCCTTCGAAATTTCTACTCGTTTTCTTCACCTCAGCACACCCATTCAGGCTCCGTACATGTCACAATTCCCATTCTGAAAGCGCCACTGATGTCAAGGGCACAGTGGCATTATTCCCCTACTTTAAACTGCACTAAAACATCCCTTCTGTGCCCCAAAGCGGATTTCTAACAGGCTAATTAAAAGACCTTCAAAAGAGGTAACCTTCCCCAAAAGGCAGAGATGATGGAAATTGGTGGTAAAGCCATTAAAAAGTTCACCTTTTCTTCAAGTTACCAAAACTCTTCAGGTTTTAATTTCTGCATTTAAAAAGTAAGAAACTTGTGGTTAGAAAAGAATGTTCTAGGTTTGGCACGGTTTTCTTTTGCTCCTTCTCTCCCCACCTCCCCACATCCCCTCCCCACCCCCAATTCTGGACCTGGAGTTCATGGGCTAGCGCGCTAAACTTTCGACTAAGCCTTGCTGAATTTTGAAAAAAAAAATGCCCTGGTTAAAGAGGATCCGGAAGTCCTGAGATGACTTTTCCCAAAGCGGCCACAGCTTGGTAACTAATGGATTTTTCCATTCACAATATTTTCCACACATTGACTACAATACTTCCTTATGACGTGTTCTGGAAATTAACATCTTCTGGGGGGGGGGGGGGGGGGGGGGGGAGGGGAAAGGGAAAATGGAGAAGGACGGAAGGAGAGAGTTTTTTTTCTTCCGAATTTCCTTTTCAAGGGCCTGTCAGATTTTTTTTCCTTTAAAATCTTGAACCCCTAAAACTCCCTCACGCGCCTTTAACCCTTCTTCGTTCCACATCTGTAGCTGACCTGACACAGAACACAACAGAAAAGTCTTCTTTCACTTCATTTTGAAAATACAGTTGGGAACAAAAATCCAAATGAAAATTTATTGGAGAAAAAGTGCGATAGTTGGTGGGATCGTAGCCCTTTTGGGTTTCCATTTAAACCTTCTGCTTTAATTGTACTTTGTTTGTTTTCGTCTATGTCCATGTTATATTGTTATATTTTACATCATGTTTCCACCTCTTTTCCCATCTGATCGCAGTTTATGACGTCCGCTTTTCTGCTGTGATCTGGCGACTAGCTGTCCATTCTGCGGTGGCGATTGAAGCACTTCACCCAAAACACCACAGATATGCCCGGGGGAGATCATTTTCCTAGGGATGCATTCTGCAAATGGGGGTAAGTTTCGCCGACTTTGCTGGAAAGGCGGGAAATTGAATCACAATAGAATCAGGTAAGTTTTTGTCTGTAGCGGCGGTAGCTGGAAGTTCTGTGATGCGATTCCCAGCTCTGCGGCTGGCTGACTGCGGGTGGCTGGATACCCCTGCTACAAACACCTGCACGGGGGGCTGGACGGAAAGCAGATAACGATGGTGATGCCGATGACGTTGCGCGGGACGTTGGTGGGTCTTCAAAGGAAGGCGGCTGGGTGTCCGGGGTGGCGATGAAGATGAGAATCAGACGACATAAACCAGGAGAGTGACAGGGCGCGTCCACTGGCCGCTGACCCCTTCTCCCTCATCAGCCTTGTCCATCTTGACCAGCCCCCAGGCCAAAGACCCATCTACCGTCACGAGGTGAAAAACGAGGTATTGTTAGTCTTTTGTACACTCGCGGACTGGACGTGTGCGCGCGTGTGTCTCCAGTGACATGTGAGCTGGAAGTGATTGGGGGGGGGGGGGGTTAGGGTGAGGGGGGGGGTGGGGTTTTGTTGGGTGGAGGACATGATTTATGACGCGATCCACACCCCCTCCCCTCTCCCTTTCCGCCCCAACCTTTTCCCATCCCCATCCCCAACCCCAACCCCAACCCCCTCCCCCCACCCCTTCCTCCCCACCTGTTTTCAGACTTGATGAGAGGTGCGATTAATGTCCGATTACCATGACGAAAATTCACCTCCCGTCTCAGTTTCAGTTCCGTTTTAAGCCTAAAACGTAGTAGCGATGTCACCTCGCACGAAACGAGAGTGAGGAGAGAGATCACTCTCGTTATCATGGATTCTTGCTCAGTGACAGACTTCCCTCCCTTTTCAACCCTCCTCTCAACGCTCTACTGACGGCTACGAGGACATTGCAATTAACCGTAAAGAGATCGAATAAAGAAAAAAAAGAAAAACTTCATTGTAGAAAAATGCACAACAATCCGGCATACTGACACTCACTCACGCGAACGCACCGTGTACCACTGTTCACCGCAATGCTAGGCACGCTGTGACAATTGAACGTACTTTGTTTATTTCTCGTTTAATAGCAGATCGTGATTATTTTATGAGAGGGTGACCTCCCTTTCGCCGTTGATTGTAATTGGTTTGTTAGCGTCAGTTGGGACATGAGCTCTGATACCATTTTCTATTTTTGCAACTGGATCGGGCTAACGATGGGGAAACAGACCATGTACTGCATGTACAATCCATCATACTGCTTTAAACTTCGCTGTCCTGTAAGCTGACTGATGTCCTGCATGTACAATCAGTACACTTCTGTAAACATCGCTGTCCTGTCAGCGGACTGACGTACTCCATTTACAATCAATACACTACTGTAAACATCGCTGTCCTGTCAGCGACAACGTACTCCATTACAATCCCAATACACTATGTAACCGCTGTCTGTATGTTACTGACGTACTGCATGTTAAACCAAGACACTACTGAAAACATCGCTGTCTGTCAGCAGACACAACGAACCACCAACGCACAGAATCCCTTCGTTCATCCACAATCTCGTGAATTTAAATAAAAGAAAGCGCTCCGAAAATCGTTCTAAGACCCATTGCGCACATCACGCCTGGACAGGGTTCAACTGCCTCAAGGTTCAACTCTCACTACCTAGTTGCCAGAGTTGAAAAACAAAAATTCCAAACCACTGGCGTGTTATAAATTGGAACGTAAGACCAAAATGTGTGAGGGTTTTTTTTCTGTAAGAATAAAGGCAGGTAAATGGGCCACAAATCCATAAGAAAAACCCGCGGAGGACATCTAAGACAGAAAAGAAAATGAAATTCGCAGCGTGAAGCAGAGTGAGGGACACAAAGGAAATTGCTAGCACTCAATCCCCAGAAACGTGAATGGACACACACAGTTCACTCTCAAAAACCTCATAACAGTCATATCCGTGGAGTAAGGACATCCACCCCCCACTTCCCCCACCTCCCACCTCCAAAAAAAGGTAAATTAAAGACAAAAAGGTAGGTACGTACGGCTTAAGGGCCGGGGAATAAAACCGTGGACGACAGTTTAGGAAAGGGATCTTTAAAGCATAGTCAAAGAGAATAAAAGAAAAGAGGAAATTGCTAGCGAACAGTTTCTATGTCGAAGTCATGTAGAGTGTCATGTTGTGTCCCCATTCATTAAACGGCGCCTCCGACAGATACTTCAGATCCACTGGCCAGACACCATCAGGCATGTGGAACTGTGGGAGCGGACACATCAACTCCCTGCGGAGAAAGAGGTGAAAAAGAGGAAATGGCGTTGGATAGGCCACACACTGAGGAAGCCCATCGACGACATGACGCGACATGCTCTGCGCTGGAACCCACAGGGACAGAGGAGAAGGGGAAGACCCAGGAATTCATGGAGGAGAGACCTTGGATGTAGAGAGGAAGAGAGCAGGATACACACATCCATACATACATGTACATGTGCCTCCTGGAAAGATGTAGAGAGGAAGAAAGCAGGATACATAATAACATACATAAAGGGCAGCCCAGGACAGGGCGCGCTGGCGGATTGTTGTTGATGGCCTTTGCTCCAGTGGAAGCTGATGGCTTGAACGAACGAACGAACGTGTTGTGTCAGACTTCGGTGTCACTAGGCTTACAGATCAGTCAGCACGGTCAGACAACACACGTTGAGATGTATTAGTTTATATTTCTATGATTTATCTAGATTCCAGATATGGGTGCTGTGTTTTTTTTCTTATATATTTCCATGCAAGTGTGGAGGTATTTTGCGATCGTGATTTGTTGGTCGTCGTTGAAGAGTAGTTCACCGGGGCATTTTATTTTGATTCGGCCGGGTGCGTAGCGCAATCACTACGTATCTAAAGCACTACCAGTTATTAGCCTACGACCAATAGATCTACGTGTCGTAAACCATACGACCCTTTAAGACTACGTGTCTGTATCACTACAATTGACCATGTATCGAAAGAACTATTCATGTTCGCGTTCTCTAGAAGTACGTGTCTGTATCGCTATGCCGTTTGCTCTACAAGCAGAAAGAAAGAAGAATAGTGACAACGGCCCGTTTGTATGGGGATGGTGTAGCGCAATCACTACTGGATAATGTCAGTAGGTCCCCATTAGGGGAGGCGCCATATGTTCCCCCATGTCTATGTTCCCCCAGGTCTATGTCCCCCCAGGTCTATGTTCCCCACCTCCATATTCCCCCAGGTCTATGTTCCCCCACTTCCATATTCCCCCAGGTCTATGTTCCCCCACCTCCATATTCCCCCAGGTCTATGTTCCCCCCACCTCCATATTCCCCCAGGTCTATGTTCCCCCACCTCCATATTCCCCCAGGTCTATGTTCCCCCATCTCCATATTCCCCCAGGTCTATGTTCCCCCACCTCCATATTCCCCCAGGTCTATGTTCCACCACCTACTTACCGTGCCGTACGTGTCCTCGTATCGTACGTGACCGGATTGTCATACTTGTTACAGAATCCAAGTTGTATCCTGACTAGATATGTTGCAATGTTCATATTTTTTATGCTTTAAACCCGAGAGAAGAGACGGAATACATTTAATTGTTACAAGATTGTATTGATCCTTTCTTTGCTTTGCTTTGTTTTTCTCTGTATTTGGTGACAGGAGTCATTGTTACTCATTAATTTGTTGTTCATTTACAGTTCTTTAGTTAATGTGTTAGTGCACACGTGTTTCCATAGCTATATGGTTGGTGACCTTACGTTAAAATTCCTGAGTCCCTGAGAATGTGGATGTTTAAAGGGGTCTCTTAATTTTTTGTAAATCATTTTCTTTCCCAGTTCCGCCCCCCTCCG
>CM031600.1:30080969-30085099 GCA_018398815.1 Conus ventricosus | reverse complement strand
CGTCCAAGATAGTTAATACTACTTTGCATTACAGCGCCCAGAGTAGATATTTCCACAGATTGCCCTATAAATTTCGCTCTCAAATTGGGTTCAGGCGCTGGGCGTCTTATAAAACTAACACTTTGTCCCAAAGCTAATATTATCATTCATAGGATTGTGCTATTATACATCACTCGTGTCGGTAACCACCAGTTTTGGCTGACGTAGTAGTAAAATCTTGTTCAAAAAAAAAAGGAAAGAGATTAATGGCGGAAGAAAAGAACACCCCTATTGGAACAACTTGGAGCGTCGCTCGTGAATCTAGGTTACTACAGGAGATGAGTTGCGAGCGTTTCGATGAAAACCACATAAGATGAAAGGGATGAACCGCGGAAGACGCCGTATCGCAGTAGAGGCGCAGGAAACAGAAAGATTAAGGATTCAGGCTAATGATAATCAGGCTCGGAGAAACAGAAATGATTAAAGCTAGGAAACGCAGAAACAGAAAGATTAAAGGTTCAATTAGAGTTGGAGAAAGTAGAATACAAAGGGAGACCACCGATGATGGTAGCTTTCACTTTCCAGTGCTCTGTTCGCAAGGCTATGCCCCCCGACCCAAGTTTGCCAAAATTCTCGGAAGGACCGATTCGATTGACGCATACATCAGTCCGTTGCAAACGTTTGCGACCAGTCAGGGTTGGCCTCGCAGAAGAGTGGGCAGTCATTTTGTCAGCGCTATTTGACGGGAAGGCGTTTGCAGATTTTCACTGCTTTTTTTACCAGCAGAACAACATTCGATTTCGGCGCTGTGAAGAATCATTGATGAAAGATATGACCTCACAAGGAGGGTTTCAGGAAGAAATTTCGTTCAGCTAAATTGCAAGCAGGGGAAACTTACACTCAGTTATGTGCACGATCTAGATTCACTATTTGGGGAGTATGGGGAGAGTTGAGTGTACCAAGAAGGAGTTCCTGGAATTGAAAGAGCAGTTATGAAAGACAGATTTTGTCAGGTTGCGGCCCTGATTAAAACCATACATTTGAAAGAAAGACAGCCAGAAGACCAGCAGGGGAGTTGTTGAAGTTGCAGAGGTGGTAAAGAGAGGGCACGTTGGGGCACTAAGGTGCAGGAGAAACGGTGCCTAGGCAACAGGTGAGAAGAGTGCAAGGAGACTAGGAGAGTTTTCTTTTTCCCTGCAAAGTCTGCTAAACCAGAGGTGGGGCAGAAAGGAATGGGCCAAAGGGACATTAGGTGTTTCATTTGCACAAGAAGGACATGTGTGCGAGGGAAGTGGGTGTCGATGGATTCCAGAAGGCAGCAGCCTTGCAAGAGGTGGGATAAAGGTCGGTCAAGGAACGACCTGCAGTGGACACCAAAGGGGATTCAGTCTGAAGAGGGTGGAGTGCAGCCTAAGGCTAGCACAGGACAGGCATGTCAGTGTCAGGATGGAGGGCCACTAGGCTGAGTGGTTCGTTGACCAGTGGAAGAAGGTGATTGCCACAAGTGTGAAAGTGTTACGGGAACACTGTGTTGTTCATGCGTGTAGTACGAACAACGCTGGTCGAGAAAGGATTTGACAGGGCAAATCCAGACCTGAACTTCTAATCGATGCACTGTGAGGGAGTTTCCCAGTTGGCTAAGATAGAAGTACGTACCCCATTACTCTCAGGCGAGTTGTCTGCGTTGGTGAAGGAGAAACCCCTTCATGATTTATCATTGGAAATAATTCCAGGTGCAAGGGATCCCAGGGATTCCTGCGTTGTTGACTGCTACAGGGGCAGCAGTTCAAACACGGAGCAAGAAGGAGGAAAAGGTTGTTAAACCGTTAGTTGTTCCGGGAAGGAAGTCGGGCATAGATGTGTCGCCTGATGAGTTTAGGGCAGCGCAGGAACAAGACCCTTCGCTCGTGAAGTCTTGGAGTTGGCAAGAGGTGGAGAGAAACAGGAGGTTAAGGAGGTGAGACAGAATTTCTTGTGAAAGGCGGGCTGTTGTACCGAGTGTTCACCAAGGGAAGACAGGTAAGGTGACCACTCAGTTAGAGGTACCAGCAGGTTATCGTGACACTGTCATGTCAGTGGGTCACGAGTCGCTCATGGCGGTCATCTCGGCACCAGCAAAACAGCTGACCGAATCTTTGATGACTTTCATTGGCCAGGAGCAATGGCAGACATCAAGCGTTCTGCATGTCATGTGACGTGTGTCAAAGGTCAGCCACAAGAGGGGTGAAGAGGAAGGCGCCTCTTAAACACCCCCTTTAATTGACACACCATTCAGGAGGTGGCTATTGATCTGATTGGCCCAATCTCGCCCTGTTCCAAAGGTGGCACAGGTATGAGACATGTAAGGTTTGCAAGGAAAGTTTGCAGGAGGCTAGGGTCGTCAGAAGAAGCAATAAGACAGGAAGGTGAGGAAGCAATCCCTCAAGGTGGGAGATCAAGTCCTGTACTGCTTCCCACGGTCACAACAAGCTGCTGAGCATTGGAAAGGACCATTCACCATCACTGAAAAGGTCGGTCGGGATTACCGAATTGATGTGAATGGGAAACCAAAACTTTTCCATGCGAAATTTTCCTCCGCAAATATATTCAGCGTGAGACTCAGCACATAGGCGCAGCAGCAATCATTGATGAGTGAAAGAGACCCAGCAGAAGAAGGGGAGATTTTGTTGCCTAAGTTTCCAGAAGAGTCATACAGGGATGTGTCACTGTATGAAGGCTAGACAGTAGGAGTTCCTAGTTTTGTTGTCGGAGGCGACACAAAGCAGCCGAAAGGAAAGGTGGAGAAGATGATGAATTCAGAGAGACCAAAGACCAAAACAGAAGTCAGGAGTCTGCTAGTTTTTATTGGTTCTATAGGGAGTTTGTTCCAAATTTTCGCTGCAATCACGAGTCCTCTCAGTGATTTGTCAAGGCAGGGAAACCGGCAGTGGTCGAATGGTCAGACGCTGCAGAGCAAGCACTGCAGACGGTGTTGGAAAGACTAGTTCCCGTCCCATCTTGAAGCTACCAGATATGTCCAAACCATTTTTGTTGCGGACAGATGCATCAGGTGGTGGGATAGGTGCAGTATTGTTGCAGAGCATGAAGAGGTCGAGTTTCCTGTGAGATATGCTAGCAGGAAGTTGACAAAGTGTGAAGAAGGGTACGCAACGGTGGAGAAGGAGTGTTTAGCTGTCGTGTGGGCCGTGCAGAAGTTCCACAAATACTTGTATGGGAAAGAGTTCGTGATAGAGACAGATCACCAACCACTCAAATTCCTGCAGGAGGCACAGCTGAAAAACAGCAGGGTTCTGCGTTGGGCAATGGCACTGCAGCCCTACAGGTATCGAGTGCAGTACATCCCAGGTCGACAGAATGTCGGAGCTGACTATTTAAGCCGTGTAGTCTAGCAAGCTGCAACTCAGAGGAAGTCAGTCATATCCGGGGTGCTTTGTTGATAATATGTGTTGATGACAGTTATGTTGATTGGATATGGGTCCATTCCCAGTTGGCTATGGTTCATATTATTTTTGTGTGAGACTTGTTCATATTTTCTTTGTGAGACTTGTTCATGTGAATGTAGTTATGCTTGGAGCATACAGTCGCTTGTGTAGTGATGCATTATTTGCAATAAGTGAGGATGGAGATTCCTCAGTGAAGTGTCATGGATCGTGATCATATTATATTGTGCTTTTCATAAGAATTGTGAAGAGAAGATATGGCAAATCCGCAGGTAGGGAATCGCATAAGTGCGCACAGAGGTCGTTATAAAATGAGTTGAAATAACGCAAGAGCGCACGTCAAAATGATCACTCATTTGAGTGGTATTCACACTGATAGTATTTTAATAATTAAAACCGTTGGTTTTAAAGTAGTTTTTTCAAACTTTGCACTTGTAGCTGTGTGTCAGCAAATTCGGTGTGTTGTTTTTTTGTACCGTGGTTTGAGAGAACGATGCGGTGCATAGTCTTTTGCAAGGGGGAAATTGTCAACGGTCAGAGAAATAGAAACAACCAATTTCGTGGTCCAGTTTGTATGGACATACCTCTAACTCAAATATTCTGGTCGCCACGTGAACGGGCCCAAGGATCGGATCCAGCCATTAAGCATAGGTGAGAAGGCTCCACAGAGACGGTCTGTCCGGCCAGGACGGACTAAGCAGCTGTGACCGC
>CM031600.1:30070969-30073469 GCA_018398815.1 Conus ventricosus | reverse complement strand
TTGTTACATCACGGTGAACATTATCACAGTCATAATTAACATTGTTCACGATCATGGTGAACATTGTCACACGCCAGTCATTGTCACATCATGGTAAACATTGTCACAGTCATGGTAAACATTGTCATAATCGTGGTGAACATTGTCATAATATGGTCATCATTGTCACATCACAGTAAACATTGTCACTGTCATAATAAACCTTGTCACAATCACGGTAAACATTGTCACAGTCGTGATAAATATTGTCAGGGTCATGGTAGCGCATTGCCATAGTCATAGCTGATATTAACATAGACATGGTAGACATTGTCTTGCTATCACAATAATGGTAAACATTGAAACAGTCATGGAAAACATTGTCACAGTCATGTTAAACATTGTCACGGTCGTGGTAAACATTGTCACAATCATGGTAAACATTGTCACAAACATGGTGAATATTCTTGCAATCATGGCAAAGATTGTCAATCATGTTGATAAACATGGTCACAGTCAAGGTGGACATTGTCTCAGTCGTGGTAAACATTGTCACAATCATGGTAAACATTGTCACAAACATGGTGAATATTCTTGCAATCATGGCAAAGATTGTCAATCATGTTGATAAACATGGTCACAGTCAAGGTGGACATTGTCTCAGTCATGGTAAACATTGTCTCAGTCATGGTAAACATTGTCACAGTCATGGTAAACATTGTCACAGTCATGGTAAACATTGTCACAGTCATGGTAAACATTGTCTCAGTCATGGTAAACATTGTCACAGTCATGGTAAACATTGTCATAGTAATGGTAAACATTTCACAATCATGGTAAATGTATTAAGTCACAGGAAACATTGTCACAGTCAGGGTGAACTTCGTTAAAATCATGGTGAACGTTGTCACAGTACGTAAATTTGTCACATATGGTAAACATTGTCAGTCATGGTAAACACATGTTAAAGTCATGTAAAATATGATCATTGTTGTGTACAATGTCACATCGTGGTAAACATTTTCAGTCATGGTAACCCTCGTTATTCATGGTAAATATTGTCACAGTCATGGTAAACATTGTCACTATCATGGCGAACTTTGCCACGGTCATGGTAAACATTGTCACAGTATGGTAAACCTTTTTGCAAGCATGGTAAACACTGTCACAGCCATTGTAAACTTTTTACAGTCATGGTAAACATTGTCACAGCATGGTAAACCTTTTTGCAATCATGGTAAACACTGTCACAGACATTGTACACATTTTACAGTCATGGTAAACATTGTCACAGTATGGTAAACCTGTTTGCAATCATGGTAAACATTGTCGCAGTCGTGGTGCACATTGTCACAGCCATTGTAAACATTTTACAGTCATGGTAAACATTGTCACAGTGCGGTAAGCATTACCACGGCCACGATGAACATGATCACAGTGACGGAAAACATTGTCACAATCATGGTGAACATTGTCACAACCATTGTAAACATTTGACAGTCATGGTAAACATTGTCACAGTCACTCTAAACCTTTTTTTTTTTGCAGTCATGGTGTACATTGTCACAGTCATGGTAGACATTAAAAACGGCCACAATGAACAATGTCACAGTGGCGTTAAACAGTGTCAAGCGTCTCGGGAAAACATTTGTACCGAATGAACCCAAACAAAATTCGACAGGCCCACTCCAGCGACGACCTAGTGGTAGGGAATGGATGATCAATCTCTTTGGACACCGTCCAACTGGAAAACGCCCACAGATGTCGCCAGGAATTTGAAGAATTTGCACGTGCAACCTTTCCCCCGTCAAACCACTCCCGACCATTGGAACCCCCCCCCCCCCCCCCCCCCCCCTACCGCCTTCCCTACACCTCATTTCTCATCTAGATCTCACGTCCCAATTCCAGCCCTCCCCCCCCCCCCCCCCCCCACTCATTGCCCGCTGCTCCCCCATATCCCTTCCACCTTTCCCGCTCTGTAGACCGATAGTTTCAGCCTCTGCCACCCCCGCCCCCGCCCCCGCTTTACCTCATTTAGTCACACCAGTACGTCCCTTTCCATCCCTATCCGCCCACTCTTTCTCCTACCGGTGTCCCTCCCCCCCCCCCTTCCCCCCCATCTCTCCACATCCTCACACCCTCCCCTCCCCTCCCCCTCCCCCTCCTATAGATCTCATACCTCTGCTATACTATCATTACTACGACTTCTACCATACAATCCCGCCCACCCACCCCCCCCCACCCCTCCCCCCTACCCCCATTACCACTACTTCCCCCATCAACCCTCCCCCCTACCCACCCACCCAAACTGCACCGACCCCACCCCACCCCCATCCCTCCACCCCCTCCGTCCCACCCCCCTCGCACTCCCTCTACCCTTTCTCCCTGTGATAAATGTCGCCACCCCTAAGTGGATCAGTTTCCGTGTGTTTTGCTCAAGTACGTCGTCTCCTTTGTCAGGGGGGCAGTGACGCTGATGTTTTCTTAGCGAGCGCGTTACCGGGGGGGGGGGGGGGGGGGG
>CM031600.1:30050969-30065969 GCA_018398815.1 Conus ventricosus | reverse complement strand
CACCTCACCCCCCTCCCCTCCCTTTCCTCCCTCATAGCCCTACCTCCCTCTTTCTGCCCCTTCCCCTCCTCCTCTCTCCTCCACTTGCTTATAATCTAGTTTGGTAATTGTCAGTTCTCCCCTCCCCATCCTCCCCACTCTGCACCATAATTATTCGTTCGATGTGTGTGTGTGTGTGTGTGTGTGTGTGTGTGTGTGTGTGTGTGTGTGTGTCTGTGTGTGTGTGAGCGTGCGTGCGTGCGTGCGTGCGTGCGTGCGTGCGTGCGTGTGTGTGTGTGTGTGTGTGTGTGTGTGTGTGTGTGTGTGTGTGGTGTGTGAGTGCGTGCGTACGTGTGTGTGTGTGTGTGTGTGTGTGGTGTGTGAGAGAGAGAGAGAGAGAGAGAGAGAGAGAGAGAGAGAAGAGAGAAACAGAGAGAGATAGAATGTATGTTGTATGTATGTGTGTGTGTGCATGTGGGAGCGCGCGTGTATGTGTGTGTGTGTGTGTGTGTGTTGTTTGTTGTTATGTGTGTGTGTGTGTGTGTGTGTTGTGTGTGTGTGTGTGTGTGTGTGTGTGTGTGTGTGGTGTGTGCGCGTTGGAGAGGAGAAAAACTGTGTGGGGGTGGGGCCGAAAAAGGGGTGCAAAATAGGGAAAGCAATGGTCAGTAGATGCCTCTCTCTCTCTCTCTCTCTCTCTCTCCTCTCTCTGTCTCCCTCTCTCTCTCTCTCTCTCTCTCTCTCTCTCTCTCTCTCTCTCTCTCTCTATCTATCTATCTATCTATCTATCTCTCTCTCTCTATGTCGCCGCGCTCACGTGTTTGTGTATGTGTATAGAGGGAAAGGAGGGAGGATGAGAGCGTGCGTGTGTGTGTGTGCATAATATTTGCTCGCGCGCTCGAGCACATGCTCGACTAAGCACTTTATCACATGCCTGCAAATAAACCCTTGTCAGAATTACAAATTTCACAATATTTAGCGCATCTTCTTTAATATTCGAATACTCCTTGTCTTTCTTGTTAAAAGCCAGGTAATCCCTTTCTTTAAGTCACCTTCAAAAGGAATATGTCTATACTATGCCAAAGAGAACGTTCTTCTCTTAATTAACGTAACAGACCACAAAGGATTCTATTTATTGACTTCAGCTTCTTTACTTACACTGAACGGCCGATGTGGTCACTTGGTCTCGTGGACCAGCTCGACTTTTTTTTCTTTTTCTTTTTTTTCTTTTTTTTTTCCATTTCTTCATTCTTCCATGCCTCATCTTCCGTGTTCTCACCAGTGGCATGATTCTCACGCCGCGCACATCCAGCTCCCCTGTACACACAGTCACACCCAGCCTTGTCCTGTTGCAGCCCCACCACCGTGAGGCAACCCACGAGAGGAGACACCGCCCTGCCGCCAAAACATGGTGTTCGGTGCTGCCTGTCTTCTGATCCAGCAGCAGGCGCAAGACACCACCCACCCACTGAGCAAAACGTGACGAATGTGTGGGGATGGAGACGATGGTGAATCGTAATTGGGTGAATCGTAATCGGGCAAACTGCAGTGCACCGCCATTTCTTGCCGTACTTTTCATGCCCCCGACACACTCCCACACCAATCTATCTGATAGCTTCCTACGAACAGCCAGTTTTTGTTCCGTCACTGTTCCGGACTACAAGAAAGTGCAAGGCCACCAGCCGCCGTGGCGAAGTGGTTAGCGCGCGGACTCCCGCTGGGAGGTCGTGGGTTCGAATCCCATCAGAGTCATGTGGGTTTTTCTGCCCCGACCGGCTCCTACCCAGAGTTGAGTGTGCTGCGGACTCATTTGGGAAGACTGGGACCACACAGTCGAGTTTCATCCACTTAATGGAAGCGTTTCTGAGAGTGTTGCCAAATTTCCTGACCAATACTGCAGGTGCCTGTATCCCTCGGGCCTGGTTGACGCCGGATATATTATGAAAGGAAGCGTAGAGTACACCCTGTCATGTAGTCTCAGACCAAAATGGAAATCCATAGCATCATCTTAATCATCATCATTCTCATCGATCAGCATAAAAAAATGTCTCAAATTCTGTGGCCCTTCATGCCCTGCTCTCATGCTGACCTCAATTTCGATGTCCTCTCCACGTCTGTGGCCTTAGTTTGGTTCCCTCGGGGTCACCGGTATCGGCGAGTCCATGGGGCTGTCGTTGGACGGACGTGGTAGCGCCCTCCCGAGGGAGAGCTCACTCACGCCGGCTCCGCGACTAAGCAATTATTGTCGTCAGCAGGGGCTTAGTAGGTGGTGTCCTGCGCATGTTAGATTAGAACAGGCGCCACTGAACACCACCGAAGTGACTCGGCAGGAGTGCAGTGTCTTCTCCGGTGGATTGCCTCTTGACGACTTGACATTGACTGCTCCCTGTGGATTGCCGGTGCCGGGGCTGCGGCGGGGTCGACCGGGCTGTGGCTGTGGACGGTGTGTCGGAATGAGCGGCGTGGGTGCACTGCCTCTGAGGTGGCGCAGAGGTTTGGGACAGAAAAAAAAAACCCTGCAAGGCCACCCAGATGCAGAGACTTCGCACGTCTACTTACAAAGTCATTTCACTAGCGTTGCGCACTGGTTTCCAACATACTATTTTCTGTTTTGTCAAACATGTTCTTATGGACATACAAATCAAAACCTTCCAAATATACACAAAGAAAAAAGTTAAGCACCCCCTTATATTTTCAACTGTCAGAATTGACAACAACAATGTATGACCCCAAAATTTTCAATTTTGTCAAGAATGGTGTGTCATTGAAAGGATAAAATCAGTCAGTCGTGTATGTGAAGCATAGTCATGGTGTGGCATGCACGTGCATTACGGTTTTGAAATTTTTAAAATTGAGGTTTGGTGAGTATCCAGTTTAACAATCACAGTTGGTTTTAAGAAAAGATAATTATTCTTTGCAAAGAAATATGGTGCGAAGGGGGATAGCAGATGCCAAACGATGGCAAATTATTGGCATGCATTCCACTGGAATGTCCTTCAAAGCAATCGGGCGTCAATTGGGCTTCCACTACACTGTCATCAGCCGGCTGGTGAGGAAACACCAGCAAACCAACCATGTGCAGGACCGCCCACGATCTGGCCGACCCACATGCAACGTCACAGCGCGAAGACAGGGCTCTACTTTCGCATGATACGCCATGAGCCATTCGCCACAAGCACCAGCTTGAAACGACAGTGGATGCCTAACAGACAACTTTCCACAAGAACAGTGCAGAACCGCTTAAAAGCCCACGGATATAAGGCGAGGAGGACTATCAAGCGCCCTCTGTTGACTGACCACCACAAAAGACGGCGTTTGGACTGGTGTCTCGCTCGGCGGGGGTGAACCTGAGGAACTGGAGAAAGATACACTGGTCGGACGAAAGCCGATTCCTGCTGCACGTCACTGATGGAAGATCAAGGGTTTGGAGACGCCCAAATACAGCCTATGCGCCCAGGAACATACAGGCAACTGTTCCTCACGGTGGCGGTTCCATAATGGTCTGGGGGTGCCTCTCACACGACTGCAAGCTGATTTGATTACCATTCGAGGAACCCTCACAGGCGGACGGTAACATCCGAGATGTCATTGAGCCGGTCGTTGTGCCCCATTTTGAAAACCACCCACTTACCACCAGACCAGTGTACATGGATGACAACGCCAGGCTTCATCGTCCTCAAGCAGTAACAGGCTTTCTCCAGCAAGAAGTAGTGCAGACCCTGCCATGGCCTGCCATGAGCCTAGACCTCAATCCACTGGAGCACATCTGGGACATGATTGGCCGTCGTTTGCAGACCTTGGACCCTCCTCCACAAAATCTGCATCAACTGGAAGCTGCACTGCATCAGGTGTGGCAGCAACTGACGATGCAACAGATCCGGCGACTGACTGGAGGATGCGACGCAGGTTGAGGCGGTCATCCAGGCTCAGGGCGGATTCACGCGCTACTGAACATTTTCATTTTCTTTGGTTTATGGAGATCCATGGCAATGTTTTCAAATGAAATTGCCACTTTGATTAAGCACTATGATTTTGTAATGACCATTCTTTTCATGGGTATTTTTTCATTGGAAAATGTCATTGATCTTTCTTTAGCAATACCACATTCTGTTATGATTTTGTATATCATTTGTTGTGTTTTCATGTTGTCAATATCTTTATTTAATAAAAACAAAAGAAAAACATGTTCCACATTGAACAGTTTAGTACAAAAAAGAATTTCAGTTTCTCCAAACTAAAAAACATTGGGGGTGCTTAACTTTTTTCTTTGTGCATAGTTGTGATGGTGCAGAATGGTTGACTCTGATCCACTGACATGACCTTCTTTCTCTACCTTCTCTGCCTGACCTCCTTCTCTCTCTCTCTCTCTCTCTCTCTCTCTCTCTCTCTCCTCTCTCTCTCTCTCTCTCTCTCTCTCTTTCTCTCGCACTGTGAAAACTACAACGAAGATCTTATTCATTTCACGAACGCGTCAATCCAATCGGTCAAACTGACGTCTGAGCAAGTTTGTCCTTTGTGGTGATATTTTTATTTCATTTCACATTGAACAGCCACGATCAGCGAGTGTGCAGTCGTATCGATTCACCATCGATCTATACTGATTTTTTTTCTCCCAGTTTCTATTTCTATCCCACTTCCAGCTTTCGTAGTTTACCCCCCCCCCCCCTTCCTTCTCTATGATCCCCCTTTTCACCTCCCTCACCCCACCTCCAACGTACTCCCCCCCCCCCCCCACCATTTGCCCCTCACCCACCCCTTCCTCTTCGTTTCTGCTCGCTTCTGACCGAAAGTGACCGAAGAAAGTCAACCATTATCTTGGTGTTAACCTGGTGGGATAGTGTTAACCTGGTGGGATAGTGTTAACCTGGTGGGATAGTGTTAACCTGGTGGGATGGGTTAACCTGGTGGGATAGTGTTAACCTGGTGGGGTAGTGTTAACCTGGTGGGATGGTGTTAACCTGGTGGATAGTGTAACCTGGTGGGATAGTGTTAACCTGGTGGGATAACCTGGTGGGATGTGTTACCTGGTGGGATAGTGTTGACCTGGTGGGATAGTGTTAACTGGTGGTATAACCTGGTGGGATAGTGTTAACCTGGTGGGATAGTGTTACCTGGTGGGATAGTGTTGACCTGGTGGGATAGTGATGACCTGGTGGATAACCTGGTGGGATAGTGTTAACCTGGTGGGATAGTGTTAACCTGGTGGGGGTAACCTGGTTGGATAGTGTTAACCTGGTGGGATAGTGTTAACCTGGTGGATAGTGTAACCCTGGTGGGATAGTGTTAACCTGGTGGGATAGTGTTAACCTGGTGGGATAGTGTTAACCTGGGTGGGATAGGTTGACCTGGTTGGATAGTGTTAACCATTATTCTGGTGTTGACATGGTGGGATGTGTTAACCATTATTCTTGGTGTTAATCTGGTGGGGTAGTGTTAACCATTATTTCTTGTGTTAACCTGGTGGGATAGTGTTAACCATTATTCTTGTGTTAACCTGGTGGGATAGTGTAAACCATTATCTTTGTGTTAACCTGGTGGATAGTGTTAACCATTATTCTTGGTGTTAACCTGGTGGGATATTGTTAGCCATTATTCTGGTGTTAACATGGTGGGATAATGTAACCATTATTCTGGTGTTAACTTGGTGGGTTGTGTTAAACCATTAGTCTGGTGTTAACCTGGTGGGGTAGTGTTAACCATTATTCTGGTGTTAACCTGGTGGGATAGTGTTAGCCATTATTCTGGTGTTTAACCTGGTGGGTAGTGTTACCATTATTCTGGTGTTAACCTGGTGGGTGTGTTAGCCATTATCTGGTGTTAACCTGGTGGGGCAGCGTTAACCATTATCCTGGTGTTAACCTGGTGGGTAGAGTTAACCATTATTCTAGTGTTCACCTGGTGGGGTAGTGTAAACCATTATTCTGGTGCAAGTCTAGTGGGATAGTATTAACCATTATCTGGTGTTAACCTGGTGGGGTAGTGTTAACCATTAGTCTGGTGTTAACCTGGTGGGGTAGTGTTAACCATCATTCTTGGTGTTAACCTTGTTGGATAGTGTTTAACCATTTTTCTGGTGTTAACCTGGTGAGGTAGTGTTAACCATCATTCTTGGTGTTAACCTGGTGAGATACTATTAACCATTATTCGGGTGTTAATCTGGTGGGGTGGTGTTTAACCATTATTCTGGTGTTAACCTGGTGGGGTAGTGTTAACCATTATTCTGGTGTTAACCTGGTGGGGTAGTGTTAACCATTATTCTGGTGTTATCTGGTGGGATAGTGTTAACCATTATTCTTGGTGTTACCCTGTGGATCATTTAACCATTATTCTTGGTGTTAACCTGGTGGGGTAGTGTTAACCATTATTCTTGGTGTTAACCTGGTGGGATAGCGTTAGCCATTATTCTGGTGTTAACCTGGTTGGGTAGTGTTAACCATTATTCCGGTGATAACCTGGTGGGCTAGGTGTTAACCATTATTCTGGTGTTGACCTGGTGGGTAGTGTTAACCATTATTCTGGTGTTAACCTGGTGCGGTGGTGTTAACATTATTCTGGTGTTAACCTGTGGGGAGTGTTAACCATTATTCTGGTGTTAACCTGGTGGGGTAGTGTTAACCATTACTCTGGTGTTAACCTGGTGGGGTCGTGTTAACCATTATTCTGGTGTTGACCTGGTGGGGTAGTGTTAACCATTATTCTGGTGTTAACCTGTGGGGTAGTGTTAACCATTATTCTGGTGTTAACCTGATGGGGTAGTGTTAACCATTATTCTGGTGTTAACCTGGTGGGGTAGTGTTAACCATTATTCTGGTGTTAACTTGGTGGGTAGTGTTAACCATTATCTTAGTGTTAACCTGGTTGGGTGGTGTTAACCATTATTCCGGTGTTAACCTGGTGGGATAGTGTTAACCATATTTCTTGGTGTTAACCTGGATGGGTGGTGTTAACCATTATTCTGGTGTTAACCTGGTGGGTAGTGTTAACCATTATTCTGGTGTTACCTGGTGGGTAGTGTTAACCATTATTCTGGTAGTTAACCTGGTGGGGTAGTGTAACCCACCATCTTGGTCCACTCCACCACCATCCCACCCTGTCTTCCCCCTACTTACACTTTCATCCCTCCCTCCTTCGATTCATCTTCCTGTCTTTTTTTTTTCAACTGGATACTGAATGATTTAAGATTTTCTCTGAGAACTGTGTGTGTGCGTGCGTGCGTGCGTGCATGCGTGCATGCGTGCGTGCGTGCGCGCGCGCGCGCGCGTGTGTTCGCGCGTTTTGTGTGTGTGTGTGTGTGTGTTGCGCTGTGTGTATGTGTATGTGTGTCCTGCGTGGTGCGTGCCTGCCTGTGTGTGTGTGCATGTGCGTCGCGCGTGTGTGTGTGTGTGTGTGTGTACATGTGCTGTGTGTGTGTGTGTGCGTGCGAGCATGCTGCAGTCCGTGTGTGCATGTGTGTGTGTGTGTTGTTACGATCTGCTGTCTTTTTTTCCCTAAACCCACTTTTCCTTTTTTTTTTCGGCCCCCCCTCCCCTCCACCCCCCCCCCCCCCCCCCCCCCCCCCAAACCACATCTTCTCATATTACCTCCGTCCCAACAGAGCAGCAGCTTACAGAAAGACGTAGAAGGCCTGCTGACAAAAAATCCCAACAAAGCCTTTAAAAGAGAACTCTCCTCTCGACCCTGGAGTCTTTCTCTTTGCTTCACGCCTCCAGGGCACATTCACACGTTTCTCCACACCTCGCGAAGAAAGACTTGAAGGTCCGATTGAAATCTCCCTGCCACGGTTCACGTGCGAAGCATTTTGACCACCTGTGTGCGCGGTGAGCGAGAGATTAACAGTCAGTTTGGGGTGGTGGTGGTGTTTAGTTTGTTTGCTTTTCCAAAAAAAAAAGGGGGGGGGGGGGGGAGAAAGAAGAAAGAAAAGAAAGTCCACACCCTTCAAAGATGATATGGCAGACGAGGGGTGAGAGTATTAGCGATGATGTCTTATTTTTCTTCTTCTTAAACGTCTTCTAATGTGATAATAATTGGTAGTTTTGGTTCATCATGTTAATGATAGATCTACAAACTTAAAGTTGCTGCCACACTGAGTGTGAGAGATTTAGCGTGTTGAAGATATCCAATTCTTTACTTCTGGGTTTTTATTTCTTCGTTTGTTCGTTTATTTATCTATTTATTCATTATTCACTTATTTATTTATTTGCTTGTTTATACATAGATTTGGATTTTATTTCATTGTTTTTCAAGTGCGGGGTTCTTCTCCTTTTTTTTTAAGCTGCTTTTTCTCCCAAGTCACTCATTGCCACTCTCCTATACACACCTCCAGCTATAACCCAAGCACCACCAGGGCACCATCAACATGAGCTCACCAGTGGGCTACCCTGTGGTGGAATACCAGCGTTGCAGCTGAGAGTTCTCAATTTGATCCTCATTTCAGTTTCTTCCTTTCACGCCTGCAGGGCACGTTTACACGACTCTTCACACCAAGCCAAGAAAGACTCGAAGATCCGATTGGAATCTCACTGACACAGTTCACGTCTGAAGAGTTTTGAAAAAACTGTGTGTGGTGAGTGTGGAGATTAACAGTTCCTGGGTGGAGGGTTTAAGTGGGAGGGTTTTGTTTGTTTTTGTCTTTTATTATGTTCATACCCACTAAAATGGTATGACAGATGGAGAACGAGATTAGCGCCTTTTTTTTTCGTCTTGAATTTCTTCTAATGTGATCATAATTGGTAGATGTTATTTGACGAAACGTTAGTCACACTGATGGTAGATCCATACTGTTAAGTTGGTACCACATTGAGTGTGAAATATTTAATTCGCTGAAGACATCTAGTTCTTTGCTGTCAGATTCTTTTTTGTGTGTGTGGTCCTTTTCCTTCTTTGTTTTCTGCTGCCTCATCTGCATAGTGGAGTTACCCTCTTGTTACTCGGTCTCACTCTCCCTGACATATCTACGACCATGGTCCAAGCACCACAAGGGCACTATCAATGTGAAGTTGCCAGTCAGCTACCCATTGATGGAATCCCTGCATTGCAGCTGAGAATTCTCATCTTCACCCTCCTTTCTTTCTGATCCTTTCACGCCTTCAGTGCATATTCACTCGTTTCTTCACACCATGCAAAATGCCCTTGATGGTGCGATTGGAATCTCTCTGTCATGGTCCACGTGAAAAGCATTTTTTTCCTCATTGTATGCAGTTTTCTAATTGTGTGCAGAGATAAGCAGTCAGGATTGGTGGTGTGTTGTTGTTTTTTTCTTAGTTTGTTTGTTTGTTCCTAAACACTCACACCTATCAAAGATGGAATGCAGATGGTGACAAGAGGATCTCCTTTTTTCATTTTAAATCTCTTCTAATCTGATAATATTTTGGTAGCTGTGCCTGACAAGAGGTTTTTCATATTGACAGTAAATCCAGATACTTAATTTAATGTTGCTGTCACTACGAGTGTAAGAGATTTAACGAGCTGTACACATCCAGGTCTGTACTGTCAGATTTTCTTTTGTTTGATTGTTTGGTTTGTTTTTTTTCTTTCTTTTCTTTTTTTTTTTTTTTTTTGTTTGTTTGGCTGACTGATCAGCTATGACCAAAATCCAAGTGCCACCAGGGCATTATCAATGCAAGGTCAAAAAGGGTGGAATTCCTGGTTTGCTTCTGAAAAATCTCAACCCTCGTGCCTTTTCTTCCTTTTATGTCTCCAGGGCATGCTCCACGTTTCTTCACACGTCATAAAGAGAGAATTGACAATGGAGTTGGAATTTTACTGACACAGTTTACATGGAAATCGTTTTGTCCGGCTGTATGTGGTCAGCGTGGAGATTTACAGGTTATGAGTGCTGGTTTTCTGTAATAGTTTTTGGTTTTGGGTTAGTTGGCTGGTACAGCAGACGAGAATGAGATTAGGTCCAAGATTTTTTTTTCCCATCTCAAATCTCTTTTAATGAGACAATGATGGGTAACTGTGCTTGGTGTAAGGTTCAGGTTCATTATGTTGACAGTGGATACATAGGCTTAAAGTTTCCGCCAGGCTGAATGCAAAAGATTTAATGAGCTGGAGACATTCAATTGTTTTCTGTAAGATTGTTTTAATGAGTGCTTCTTCATTTTTCTGCCTCATTTGCGTGCTTCTTCTTTTTTCTGCCTCATTTGCTCAACAGTGTTATTCCTACACCTCTGGTTTCTATTCTCCCATACACATCTACGACCGGAATTCAAGCACTATCAGTTGGTTACCTGCTGGTGGAATCCAAGCATTGCCACTGAGAACACTCGTCTCAACTCTCGTCTTGTTTCTCCTCCTTTCACGTTTCCAGGGCACATTCACAACGTTTCTTCACACCACGCAAAAAAGAGAGCCTGTTCTTGTTGTTTGTTTGTTTGTTTGTTTGTATGCCTCATTTGACCAGCAGAGTTAATCCCATGTCGCTTATTCCCGATCTTCTGTATATAGCTGTGGCAAGAGTCCAACACTACCGGGGCACCATCGATATGAAGTCGCCAGTCGTCTACCAGTCCGTGGAATCCTTACGTTTCTGCTGACAATTCTAATCTCACTCCTGGTTTCTTTCTCTGCCTTTCCCACCTCCAGGGCACACTTACACATTTCTTCACATCTCGCAAAGGAAGACTCGAAGATCCGAATGGTATCTCACCGACACATTTCACGTGCAAAGCAGTTCGCCCAGCTAGGTGTGGTGAGTGTGGAGAGATTGGCAGACTAGGTGGGAGGGGAGGGCGGTGTCATTTGTCTGTTTTTGATTTTAATGTCCACACTTATCGATGGTGGTATGGCAGACGGGGACGTTCTTTGCATCGGATTTTTTTTTTTTCCTTAAATCTCGTCTAATGTGAAAATAATTGGTGGTTTTACCTGGTGAGGTTCGTCTTACTGACAAAAGATCCATGCATTTAAAGTCGCCACCACACTAAGTGAAAGAGTACTTAAAGTGCTGAAGACATATAATTCTTTGCTGTCAGAATTCTCTCTCCTATGTGTGATCTTTTCCTTTTTGTGTCTACCATCTCATCTGCTTGTAGGAATTAATCTCACACCTCTCGTTCCCACTGTCCTGTACAAATCTACACCCTGAATCCAAGCACCACAAGGGCACCATCTGTATGAGGTCACCAACTGGCTACCTGCTGGCGGAATACCTGTATTGCAGGTGCGAACTCTTATTTCGACCCTTGTTCTTTCTCTTCCATTCATTTCAGGGCACATTTACACCTTTCTTCACATCTTGCAAAGAAAGATTTGAAGATCAAAGAGGAATCTCGCTGACATGGTTCATGGAGAAAGCATTTTGTCCAGATGTGTGTGATGAACATGAAGACTAACAGGTCATGGGTGGTGTTTTTTTCCGTTGTGTTTTTTTGGTTCTGTTTGTTTTTAAAAGTCTGTACTCTTCAAAGATAATAGCAGATGGCGACGAGATTAGCGCCAAGTTTTTCTCCATCTTGAATATCGACTAATGTGATAGTAACTGGTGGTTGTGCCTGACGAGAGGTTCATCACATTGATGGAAGATCCATGTGCATGTATCCATGTGCCTAAAGCTGCTGCCACATTGAATGCGAGAGATTTTAGTGTGCTAAAGACATCCAGTTCTTTTCTGTCAGGTTTAATTCTGTGTGGACATAGGTGGTCTCTTCCTTCTTTGCTTTTGATCCCTCATTTTGTTCTGTGAAATCGCTCCCACACCATTCATTCCCATTCTTCCATGCATGCCTGCAACCAGAATCCAAGCACCACTAGGGCATTAGTCATAAGATGTCGCCAACTGGCCACCCTCTGGTGGAATAGCTGCGTTGCTGTTAAAAACTGCCATGTCGATCCTGGTTTCTTTCTATCACTTTCACGCCTCCAGGGCACATTCACACGTTTCTTCACACCTCGCAAAGAAAGGCTTCAAGTTCCGATTCAAATCTTGCTGACACGGTTCACGTGTGAAGCATTTTTTTGTCAAACTGTGTGCAGTGAGCATAGAGATTGATTATCAGGCTTAGGGAGGTGGTTTGGTTTTGGTTTTGTTTGTTTGTTGTTTCTAAAACATCCACACACGTTTCTTCACACGTCTCGAAGAAAGACTTGAAGTCTGATTAGAATGTTTGTGTGAAGTGGTATGGCAGGCAGGAACGCTATGTTGACGTCAAGGTTTTGCCCTGTAGAATGTTTGTGTGAAGTGTATGCGCCGAACGCTATGTGACGTCAAGTTTGCCTGTTTGTTTATTGTGTTTTATCTGACTCCCTAATGTGATAATCGGTGGTTGTGCCTAGTGGGGAGCTTCGTCACGTTGACGGTAGATGCATGTGTCTAAAGCTGCCACCATGCTGAGTGTGAGCGATTCAATGCACTGAGGGCATCCAGTTCTTTGCTGTCAGATTTCATTCTTCTTTGTCTTCTTCTTCTTTATGGTCAACAGGTCAAAAATGGAATTTCTCCCAGGAGTGCCAGGCGATCTGGGTGATCCGGCCGCAAAAACTCATGAAAACCGGTTCGCAATTTTCTTTCCAGACCAGGAAGTACAAGCGAGGGGTAGGGACGGGATGGTTCAATCTCTCTAATCTTTGTTAGAGGTGTAAAAGCGTGGGAGGGAGGGAGGGAGGGAGGGGGAGGGAGAGGGCGGTTCTGCTAGATGACAGAATGTCCCTTTCCCTGTCCCTTTCCCACAAACCTCTATCCTCCATACCTCATCTCCACCCATCCGCTCAAAATCAGACGGTGTTCTCATATTAGATATTTAAAGTGCGTTCAGGTCTTCAGTATTGCAAAGGCGTCTTTTTTTCAATGTTGACTGCGTCTTGGGTGATATTGGTTTGTGCATTCTGATATCTGCTATTTCTAAAGTCTGAAGAAGACACATTTGTTGCCTGTTTTGATTTGTGTAGGAAATAAGCATTGCCTTTCAATTTGTTTTTGTGTGTTTTATTGTATTCTAGCTTATCATGCGCGTTGATTTATTTCATATTATTGTAATATGAACAGACGTTTATGTTAAGGAGAAGCGTGACTGAACACGGAGTGAACCAACAGCTGTGCAGTGCCTCCTCAGGTGAGTTTCCTCATGACGACCTAAAAATGCAGCCTGGAATTGCAATAGGACAATACTGACTGTGGCTGTGTGTTACAAAACTGGCGGGAGCGGCGTGGAATCAGGCTTGTGATGGGTCACAGACGACGAACCATCAAAGAACAAAAAGAAGAGGAGGTTTATGTTCCATCCGGCTGGACCATCACCCTAGGGGTCAGGTCACTGGCACCGGAGGAGTCAGTGCTGTCAAGCAGATCAGACGTGGTCCAGAACCAGGACTGGGGGAGTCTCAGACTCAGGAGCTCTATGGTGTTGCTCTTATCGTGGCGGACACGCCGGGACATGGATCAAACCGGGAGACACCGCAAGATGGTCGGCACCACTAAAGGGAATCTGCAAGTGGACATCACAGAGGTTGAACGACATAATGGTGATGATAAGTGGTGGACAGGTTTGGAGGTTGGACGTTTTGTGCCCTCGTTGCTTTCAAAGTACTGTGAGTGACCCCTAGAAATAAGATATAAGAAGAAATTTTCCTCTGAGAAGGGCCGGTTGTTGTTGTTGTTGTTGTTGTTTGGTGGTGGTGGTGGTGGTGGTGATGTGTGTGTGTGCGTGCGTGCGTGCGTGCGTGAGTGTGTGTGTGTGTGTGTGTGTGTGTGTGTGTGTGTGTGTGTGTGTGTGTGTGTGTGTGTGTGTGTGTGCGCTCGCTCGCGCGCGCGCGCGCGCGTTGCTGTCTTGTATTCTTTCTTCACACCCTTATTGCCATTATTTTTCCGCGACACTCCTTCCGATATCCGCTACAGAGCCACACCCAGACCTGTCATGTCGCAACCCCAGCATAAACAGTCCACAGGGAGCGATCGTAATGAGGCAGCCCACCAGAGGAGACACTGCACTGGTGCTGGGTTACTTTGATGGACTTCTGTTGTCTCTGTTACAATATACACAGAGTACCACCTACTAAAACCCCCGAATGTCGATCATCACTGCTCAATCCTGAGCCAGCGCGAGCGGGCATCCCTCATCAGAGGACCCCACCACATCCATTCAACGACAGTCCCATGACTTCGCCGTCACCGACGTCTTTGACACAAACTTTCCAGAGCACGGGCGCGTATATGAAATCGAAACTGAGGTCTTCTCGAGAGCCGGGCATGAAGAACCCCAGAAAATGAGACTCTTTTCGTGGTAATCTGTGAAGATGATGATGATGATGAAGATGATGCTAGGAACGTCTATTCTGGTATGAAATAACATGACGTGGCTTTACTCTATGCTTGATTTCATATTGCATCCCTTTGTCAGCCAATTCTGAAAGATACAGACCTACAGTGTTGGTCGGGAAATTTGAGCGGCACTCTCAGAGACGCCTCCATTGAAGTGGCTTAAACACGACTCCGTGGGTCCAGTCGTCCTATCTTAGCCAAAGACACGCACAACAGGCCGGGAAGTCCCACAAATCAATGCCTTCATTTAGACTCGAACAGATTACCTCCCACCCACCCATCCACCCCCCATCCCCACCCCTAATGTGTGGCAAAATCCCACCCCCCATCCCCACCCCTAATGTGTGGCAAAATCCCACCCCCCATCCCCACCCCTAATGTGTGGCAAAATCCCACCCCCCATCCCCACCCCTAATGTGTGGCAAAATCCCACCCCCCATCCCCACCCCTAATGTGTGGCAAAATCCCACCCCCCATCCCCACCCCTAATGTGTGGCAAAATCCCACCCCCCATCCCCACCCCTAATGTGTGGCAAAATCCCACCCCCCATCCCCACCCCTAATGTGTGTGGCAAAATCCGAAGTTATTCAGCCCTCTCCTTAGCTGACTGAAGGTGTGTATTTCTCTGATGGACCTAATACGCGAGTGTGATCGAGCGACAGACCACGCACGAAGACAGGCATATCGATATTTACATCACTTCTGTACCGCCCTTTCAGATGAGATGATAAGCTGAGATTGTGAGTGCCATGTATACGTGAAACTT
>CM031600.1:30020969-30043469 GCA_018398815.1 Conus ventricosus | reverse complement strand
TTCAAAACTGGACGTATATCCTGCGCGATCTGTAACAGTCACTACACAAATGAAGACACGCGTTGGGTCACCTTGTATACATTGCTCCGTTTGCATCCACACGTCTCAGTCAAACAGCCACGTTGTTTAGAATCCAGCCGTGCATCCACATGTCTCAGTCAAGGAGCCACGTTGTTTAGAATCCAGCCGTGCATCCACATGTCTCAGTCAAGGAGCCACGTTGTTTAGAATCCAGCCGATCACCGGAGGTCTTCTTAGGGGTAAAAGCGAGTTCTAATCAGAGCCATCTATACCTCAAAGTCCCAAACGACAGCCCAGGCCACAGGGACTGGTAAACAGAGATCTTGATATTGAATTCCACGTTGATGCACACCTCAACAGACTGTAATAAAGATCCGCAATACTGTTACCAGTTATCCCAAGGACAGACAGAACCGTAATCAGAATCAGAGCTTAGCCGATAAGGCCTAGGCCTCCTTATGAACGGATTATTAATTCAAACAATCAGGCAAAAAAGATCCTCTCCCTTCTCACCTCAAATCTAAACGGTCAGAACGTCACTGAACGACATGGAGGCAGAGTAATCACCAACATTGCACAGTATGGTGTCCACTTTGTCAAGGTCGGCTGGGGACAGACGAAGAGGGGGAGGGGTCTGGGATTTCTGACCCCTCCCCCCCCCCCCCCCATACACACACACACACACACACACACACACACACACACACACACACACACACAGGTTGGAAAAAATGCGTTACGGCATACTGTCCCGCTCCCCCCCCCCCCCCCTTGGAATTACCCCCCCCCCCCCCCTCCCCCTCAAATCTCCCCTCCCCACAGAGAATCACCCACAGACCTTTCTATGGAAACACCCCACTTTTCGTATAACTGATCCGGCTCGATAAGGACATTTCTTTTTTTCTTTTCTTTTTTTGAACTCGTAATTCTCGTTACCGGAACGTGTAAACAACAGCAGAAACTGACTGCAATGTTCATTTCTAGCTCCACTCGGTTGTTTTACTTTAAAGTCATATGGGTTTTTGTATCACCAGCAGTGATGGACCACAAACACAGACTGTTCTAATTTTGTCTTTTTTAACATGTCTTTTCACCCGTAACTTACTGGCTGATTCATGCAGTACGCTACACAGAGGGTGAACAATGTTACCATTAGACACCCCTCCACATGCATCAAATCTTTCAGCTGTCCCTGTCATGGCTTGCCGGCTAAATTGGTTTGGACAGGGTAAAAAATCTGTGACTTTCCTGAATTGTGTCCTAATGTCTGAACAAGAATCTGTTTAGGAGATAGGCAGCAAGATTAGCAGGAGAAGAACAATACAAGTGAATGCAAATGCAAGAAAAATGGAATGTAATTCTCACAGTCATCAGACAAAGGAAAATGCGCGAACAGCAAATCAGTATCTGACACTCTTCTTCAGTGTTCGTGTATATGAATATGAGAGATGGAAGCAAGCGCGCGTGTATGTGTGTGGTGTTGTGTGGTGTGTGTGTGTGTGTGTGTGTGTGTGTTGTGTGTGTGTGTGTGTGTGTGTGTGTGTGTGTGTGTGTGGTTTAAATTTTCAGCCAGCTCAGTTCGCTTAAACAAAATGTTACGACACAATAAAAAGCACCAAAAAAAAAAAAACCGTCACAACAACGAATATCGTCGACCGAACGGCTATTTTCCGACAGTTTTGAAACGGCGCCTGTTTGATTTACGACCATTTCAATTGCTGTATTCAGTCCACGCCGACTAAGGTTCACGCGCACAGATGTCCTTGCTCTATAACGGCAATGAACCCCATCCCTTTTCTTGTCTTGTGTATCAGTAATAGCTAGCAAAAGCACTGGTCGTTAACAGCAATGTGATATTGATGCTACCGGCCTCGACATATACATGACATTGCTAAATTTGTGTTCCCTCCAATGGCATGTAGCCTACCTAGCTCAGCACGTTTTCCGTGTGAAATAACGATAAAATACAATCATAAGACGGTACATGTAAAAGGTAAATTACCTTGCTGTGTTCCTTCGTTTTATTTGTAAATGGAGACTGTTTATCAGGGAAAATCAAAATGATAAAATTCACACGCAGCTGTTTCAAAATTTTCGTCTGTGTAGGTAGTTTTTTCTGTCATTTCCTAACATATGAGAGAGAGAGAGAGAGAGAGAGAGAGAGAGAGAGAGAGAGAGAGAGAGAGAGAGAGAGAGAGACGCAAACAGAGACACAGTAGGAGAAAAAGCGAGTGGTTGAACGAGAACTGGACAAGGGGACTCAACAAGCCACCCGACTCAAAGACGATCCCAGGAGTTAGTTTCAGTACAAACATGTTTCTGTTCTGCAGGACCCCTCGCGTGACACACTGCACTCTCGCTAATCCCTGAAACCCAAACATGGCGACTGTGTTGTTGTCCGACCCGAAACAGCAGACGAGGCCCAGTAATCCTCCGCGACCATAAACCAGAGGAGATAAAAGGGCCGCGGCCTGTCCACAAAGACACCGCAGCGCCATCTTTCAACAAGTCTCGCTGATGACGAGACGACGAGAGCTCATCAAAAGATTTATCAGGAGGTGGGGTTTCGGTCTTCGGGTCCCTAAGGGGGGAATTTGCAAAGCAGCACCTGGTTTAAGTTGTTAACAGTGTCAGCTGATATGCCTCAGAGCTTGCCCTGGATTGTCTGCCGATGTTTCGTTCATGATCTCCTGACGGAAAGATAGATAAGTTCGGCAGCTTTCCATGGCGTCTTTCTGTGGAGGGAGAGTGATCGCCGGAACGTGACCAAAAAATGGGAAATAAACGAAAGTACACCTTCCAGTTTTGCCTTCTGGTTTTGTTGATGGCCATTAAAACTCCCCCCCCCCCCCCCCCCCCCCCCCCCCCCCCCCCTTCCATATCTGGCCTCGTGGCTATTAAAATGTCCTCTTTTCTTCTGGTATGTGAACATAATGATGATGATGATGACGTTGAAAATGTAAGCCCTACCATTTCAAAAGGAGAAATGTCAAAGGCGCTAACAAAGAGAAAACCTCGCAAAGCTGAAGGTATCACAATATAGCTTATAATAATGAAAGTAGTAGCAGTAGTAGTTGTTGTTGTTGTTGTAGTACTTGTAGCAGCAGTAGTAGTAGTAGAAGCAAGTAGTGGCATTGAGGGTAAATATATACTCTCTATCATCGATTAGAGGCCAAGCTCTGAGCGCCTTGGAACTCACCCTCCGTTACATAACGGCTGCCTACCTGGGTAGAGCCGACTGAATACCTGCCACCTGGCTCTAATCATTCGTTCCCCATGTCCTACAGTCGAATATTAGTTACTCAGTTTTTCATTCAGTCCATCGATCTTTCCCGAAGAGCATGCCATGTGCCTACGTGTCACCCATACCTACGGTACATAAACTGGTCATATCTTCCGAAACCTGATGACAGGATTTGACGCGCGCACAGGATGTTAAGTAGTGACCGGAAGAGAACGCGACAGCTGAGGCCATGAAAAAAGCCACTCAACGACTCCTCATCAACTGGCTATTAAAAGGCTGCTCAGTAATATTTTGGTGCACTCAAAAAGCAAGGTGTCATTAATTAAGTCCTATGCCGCCAATATGCGACTTATTTCATGATGTGTATGCCCGTTTTAATGGGTTATGGTCTTTAGAAACGAAACGTTTGAATCTTGAGCTTTTCTCTCTCTCTCTCTCTCTCTCTCTCTCTCTCTCTGTGTGTGTTTTGTATCAACTGACACCAGCTATTTCCAGGTGCATGATGTCATTACTGTCACACGCACGCACGCACGCACGCACGCACGCACACACACACACACACACACACACACACACACACACACACACACACACACACACACACACACACACAGAGGGAGAGAGATAGAGAGAGGGAGACAGACAGACAGACAGACAGACAGACAGAGAACAAGACAATAACATCATCAGACAGATAGAATAAATGAAAAAGAAGAAGACTTCTTGCTCGAAAAACAAAAACACTCTGCTTCTGTATTCTCATTGGTTCATTCGTTCTAACGATCTGTCAGCCTCATAACAACATCTGTCATTTCTCTGTAAAGGCTATGAGACAACAAGAAGAACAACAACAACAAAAAACTCTTCTGGGGGGACAGATCTGACATGGGATATATATTTTCCAGCCGAGAGAGCTGTTCCAAATCGCAGATCACGCAACCTATTATGGGGACAGGCAGCAGATGGACAACTTTCTCTCGTGCAGACGGCTCAATCACGCCTTGATCGTCTGCCGTGGCCTCAGTCACGATCGTGTGTGAAAGTCCCCTTTTGGGTATTGTTTGTTGTCAGACTGACGCTCGTAAATCTGTTCTCAGTGCAGAGAGTAGTAACATGGTCTTGCGTGTCTAGGGGGTTAAGAAGTCTCTAGAAACTGTAGTAGACCCAAGGCGGGAGAAACTAAGGAGAGGGGGGGGGGGGGGGGGCGAGCGGGGGTGGGGGGTGGGAGGGGGCAGGTGGGAGGGCAGGAGGGAGACAGAATGAGTGGGGAGGGAGGGAAGGGGGAGGGGAGAGACGGGGTGGTGAGAGGGGGGCTGGGTCGAGAGAGAAAGGAGACGGAGAAGGATGGAGAGAGGGAGGGTTTTTTGCGGTTTTTTTTTTTTTTTTTGGGGGGGGGGGGTTGGCGGGGGGGGGGGGGGGGGGGGGGGGGGGGGGCTTGAAGTAAGATGGGACGAGCAGGAGAAAGGAGGAGGGAGGGAAAGAGAGAGTTTAGAGGGAGGAGCGGGAGGAAAAAGAGAGAGTGAGAGAAGCGGAGAGAGAGAGGGAGAAAGGTAAACAGAAAAAAAAAGAAAAAGATGATGTAGAGACGGACTAGACAGACATATATAATACAAACGTACCATCGACTGACAACGAGACTGAGTGAGAACAAGAAGTAAATCACCAGACGAAAGAGATCAAAGCATACAAACGGATAGACAGAAGGGTAGCCAAGCTGCAGGAAAGAAAAAAAAAAAAAGAGAAAAAAAGAAAGAACAATAACTCCAGTTCCCACACCCACAATAACGTCCTCCTTCCCATCCTTTCTCCTCCCTCCCATCCCGGAAGTATCCAACCAGCACTCGCCCCGCCCCCTCATCTTTGAAACTTCCCGCTGCTCTAATCAACAGTTCCTTCCCCTGCGTGACGGGCCCGCTGTCCGTCTTGTCGCCCAGGGCAACCTGGCCCAGCACGTGAGCGAGTGCGTCACAAGATGGTGGTATGGGCAGACAATCGGTTCGCTCAGTCGTGAGGTACCACAACGGTGCCAGAACTGACAGGAGTCAAACTGTCTTCCTCTTAGGTGCCAGCCACTGTGACACATTGCTGGTCACTTTTTTTTTTTCCGCATTATTTATATTGGGTATTTATATAGCGTCTATCCTCGGTCACAGACCAAGCTCTAAGCGCTTTACAATAAACACACTACCTCACTCACTCACTCACTCACTCAACAGGCTGCCCACCCAGGTAGAGCCGGCCGAAGAGCAGCCTACTGGCGCTCATTCAGTCGTTTCCCGTACCATTCACATATCAGTCACTCATTTTCATTTATCGCATTTATTCCTCCAGTTTCTCACATAGGATGCATGCGATGTTTTATACGTGTCCTCCATTTCCACCGGTACGCGACGGCACACGACAACAGTAAGTGACAATTTTGGTGGCTTGGTAAGAAATACCAGGCGGCTATCTCTATACCAGGCGGCTATCTCTATACCAGGCGGCTATCTCTATACCAGGCGGCTATCTCTACTTTACATCAATTCTGCCGGGGGGGTCCCCGTATTTGTGTGCTTGCTTTATTTGTTTCTGTGTTTTCCGCATGTGTGTTTTTTAAAAAAATACATAAATAAATGAAATGAGGAAGAAAGCGAAAGAGAAAAAGAGAGAGAGAGATTGAAAGTGTGAGAGGGCCAGGCGATATTCAATATTAACAATGGCAATAGATAAAGCGCTTGTGTGTGTGTGTGTGTGTGTGTGTGTGTGTGTGTGTGTGTGTGTGTGTGTGTGTGTGTGTGTGTGTGTGCGCGCGTGTGTCTGTGTCTGTGTCTGTGAGTGCGTGCGTGCGTGCGTGCGTACATGTGCGCGCGCGCGCGCGCGCGTGTCTCTATGTGTGTGTGTGTGTGTGTGTGTGTGTGTGTGTGTGTGTGTGTGTGTGTGTGTGTGTGTGTGTGTGTGTCTGTCTGTCTGTCTGTCTGTGTGTCTGTGTCTGTGTCTGTGTGTCTGCGTGTGTGTGTGTGTGTGTGGTGTGTGTGTGTGTGTGTGTGTGTGTGTGTGTGTGCGTGTGTGTGTGTGTGTGTGTGTGTGTGTGTGTGTGTGTGTGTGTGTGTGTGTGTGTGTGTGTGTGTGTTCTGTGTGTGTCTGTGTCTGTGAGTGCGTGCGTGCGTGTATACGTTTAAATCCAGCCCTGGCTCTGAGTAGGATCTACAATGAAAAGTAACACATAAGAAATATCGTCATGCAAGGATAATGTCCCCGTGTCAATTCAGACACAGACGGGAGTGGAAGGGGGAGGGGAGGGGGTAAGGCAGGGTACACAAAGAAGGATACAACACAAAGAAATAGTAAGCATGTTTAAGGTATCGTCACTAAAACGAGTTTGACAAGTACGACTCAAGTGATATATGAAAAATGAATATGCTACATGGTGAAATGGTAAAGGGGGCAGTAGGGAATGCATCTAGAACTTGAATCAACATTATTCAAATGGTGCACACCGACACTTACATTATGGGAAATGAGAGAGAGAGAAAAGAGAGAGAGAGAGAGAAGAGAAAAGAGAGAGAGAGAGAGAGAGAGAGATTCAAGTTTTGTTGTTTGCTTTTTTTCTCAGAAAAGCCGTTAACTCGTTTAAAGATGGAACCGCACATTCATATATAGAAACTTTAACATTCTTTAACTTAGTACGCTTTTTGTTTGAACCCTATAACTACGCTTTATTTGATTTTTTGTAAACGCTTTGAGCTCATACGAGTTGTAAAGCTCTACGTGTCCCCATTATTGTAATCATAACACACGTCAATAAACAATTCGGCTGTACCTTGCCTGAAGAAGACCTAAGAGGTCGAAACGCGTTGTGTTTTGTCTTGTGATTCGTTTGTCTACGTTTTCTTGGCGGTTCGCTATTAATCACATTTAAAATTTCTACAAAAAAGCAGTCAGTTGTTGAGACCGTGGAATTTCTCTGATCGTAAACACATGAAAACGTCCCGAAAATCCTGAGGGTTTTAGGTCTGCTCTAAAGTGAAGAAATGAAAAGAATGGTGGGGGGGGGGGGGGGGGAGTGGTGGCGTAAGTAAACTAATTAAGATTTCCGGTACTGTCTGAACCGTACATCCCTCAATACAAATCCGTACTCGCGAAAAAGCCAACCGAAACGTCCAATCCATTCATCAGTTCCCTTTGCATGCCACGTTAACAATATGTCATTGTATTTATGTGGTTATTCAATCTACGTCATCCTGAAAACCTTTCATCAATGCCGAATGCACCTGATGGCTGAGCGAATACACAATGTAAATAACAAAAATCGCTCATGGAATAAAATCTTTAATAAATTTAAACAAAATTAAAAAAGCACAGAGCCAAGAAATGCACCTTTACAATATCATCATCATCAATCTCCAAATTTCAAAACATGCATTATCAAAACAGATTGTCTGTAGAACTTCCCGTTTAACAAATTAAATACTCTGTGTGTAAAACGTTAAGCCACCTCCCTGCTGACTCAGCTACTTTCCATTGAAACAGAGACAGACAGACAGACTGACAGACAGACAGTCAGACAGACAGTCAGACAGACAGTCAGACAAACTGACAGACAGACACGAAGACGGAGGAACACAGTGACACAGAGAGAGAGAGAGAGAGAGAGAGAGAGAGAGAGAGAGAGAGAGAGAGAGAGAGAGAGAGAGAGAGGCAGACAGACAGACAGACAGAGACAGAGAAAGAGAGACAGAGACACAGAGAGAGACACAGAGAGAGAGAGAGAGAGAGAGAGAGAGAGAGATGTACGCGCATGTGAACATAACATTATTTCAAGGGCGATGGCAGGAAAGATCCAGAAGGACAAACTTTTGGAAGGGCGGCGAGGGGAAGGGGGGAAATCGGTGGGAGTGGATGGATGGAGGGGTGAGGTGGAGGAGGAGGGGCGGGTCGGGGGGAGTCCTGCTGAGGAAAAACATAAAGGAGGCCAGAATGAGGAAGGGAGGAGGAGGAGGAGGCGAAGGCGGGAGGGTAGGGTATTCAGACGCTGCTTGGAGGAGAAAAAAGAACTACAGATGTGCCTGATGAGAGGGTACCACAAAGGGAGACAATTGCTACTGTAGCAGGCTCCCCAAGAGGCCTCTGTGACTCCGTTCGGTTCCGGCGCCGGCACAATTCCTTCACGACTGAGCGCACCGATTGTTGACCCGCTTCAGCTTGCATCTCCTCCGCTCACGTGCTGAGCTGGGTTGCCCCGGGCAACCAGACATCCACAGGACGTCCAGAGGGGGAGGAACGGAGGACGAAGAAGGCGGGGGGGGGGGGGGGGATGGGAGGGGTAACCTGAGAGATGTGAGAAGTTGGGGTTTAGGGGAAAGTGGATGTATCTTTGGGGGGATTTGTGTTTGTTCGCGTTCTGCGTGGGTGGATGTTGGACACATCAGGGTCTTGAGTTTGTGTGTGTACGGTTCTTAAGTTCTGTTAATGCTATATGGCTCATTGTGTCGATGGTTGTGTTGCTGTGTGTGTGTGTGTGTTGTGTGTGTGTGTGTGTGTGTGTGTGTGTGTGTGTGTGTGTGTGTGTGTGTTGCTCTGTGTGTGTGTGTGTGTGTGTGTGTGTGTGTGTGTGTGTGTGTGTGTGTGTGTGTGTGTGTGTGTGTGTGTGTGTGTTGTGTGTGTGTGTGTGTGTGTGTGTGTGTGTGTGGTGTGTGTGTGTGTGTGTGTGTGTGTGAGTGATTGTACCCGACAAGTGATGACTATTTAGACTCAAGGTATCGGTTTTAAATGCTTCGTAAATGTGAAGCACGGTTTTGTGCAATCTCCTTTGGGATTCTATATACATACTCAGACAGACAGACAGACAGACAGACTGTACAAATGGTCAAGGGTATTCGTAAAGAAAGAAACTGCTTAAACTGAACTGCAGTGTTCCAATCCGGCAATTTCTAAACAGGAGTCCTGATGCAAATAAAAAACAGAGTTTGACATAACTATTATAATCAGACAGTGCTCCAGCATCGACCTTAGGTGGGGAATGAGGAGATGGGAGTAGGACAGGCGGGGGAGGTGTGGGGGGGGGGGGATGCAGTAGGGAGGGATGGTGGAAGAAATAATCTGTTATCGTCCGTGTATTCGGAAACTCGCAGTACAACCCGCACAGGGAAAAGAAGCAACCACAATGGAAACAAACAAGAAAAAAAGTGAAATGTACTATGATGAAAAAAAAAATTATACAGTTGCAGTAAAAGTTCACACACGTGACGGGGAAAGAATCGAAGGTCTGGAAACAGTCACACGGCTTTTTTTTTTTTTTTTTTTTTTTTTTTTGCTTTAAGAAATATTATAATTACGGGAGAGCTCAGACCTCCACTAATGCAAAATTCGCCCTTCGGTAAGATCTGTATAACGGATCCATATCAAAATCTATTGGATTCGTCCTTGGGTCACGTTATAAATTTTGCCACCTAGTTAAGTGAAAAATCGCTTCAGCAGGTTTCGTGTCAATTGTCTGAACAGATCCTTGTTCTGTCCCATGATCCGATCTGTAACACGGATCGGCATCAACATTTAACGGGTTTGTCCAGGAGCCGCGTCCATCTTCCCATTAATTTCGTTAAGATTAGTTTTGAAGCAAAATTAAGAAAGAGAAGGGTTAATTACCGCCAAGAACACAGAGTACAGGACACCAGACTACAGACAAACCGAGTACAGGACAAACAGAGTCTGTTTGTCTGTATCCTTGGCGGTAACGAACCCCTTCTCTTTCTAAATTTTGCTTCATTTTCCGCCCTTAGTCACTCCGTTTTGAACTAACCCCTGGGTTTGAAGTGTTTGCGCGATCGTGTGAACAGACAGAGAAGAAACAAACTGACAAAGGCGGGGCTGAAAACGTAATCTCTTCGGCGATAAAGTCTGGTCTACATTTCAAACCTACACCAAGACTGTATGTCAAGAACTCATTGTTGCTCTATCTGATATGTAAAGACTGTTTTGAATATCGTGATACGTTTTTCTGAATAAACTGCTGTTGAAACTAGATAAACAGTGTAGGAAGAAAATCGAGAGAACGACCCATACGGTGAAATGAAAGACTATCTTAACCGGATCAGCAATGCATGGCAAAGACATCAGAATAACTAACTAGACAGCTGCAATGAGAAGACAGCAAAGACATCAGAATAACTAACTAGACAGCTGCAACTGAGAAGACAGCAGCTGAAATACCTGGGGAGGAATAAAACGGCCCACAAACAATAAAAAGCCTTCGTGAGAAAACACGGTCAGTGGAAACGTCTGCCACACCAAAGGCATCTAAGATCACCTGCCAAGATGTTTTTGTTTTTCTCGTCGACTCACATCAAAGTCGACTTTTTTTTTTTTAGTACCAATTTTATTTGAGAGGGTATACAGGTATCCAGTAGTTCTTGGCAGAGCAACAAGTAGTTCTTCGTCTAAGTGCTACATCCTTCTTCTCCCCCCTCTCCCCCCCCCCCCCCCTTTTTTTTTTTTTAACTGCTATGCTTGGTGATAGGTATGTTCTACCTTGAAGGATGGACGTCAACTGTTTTTTTATGGTGTCCCAAAATATAATAGAAAGAAAGAAAGAAAGAAAGCAGGAGAGAAAAAGAACACATAGGTATCATCTCCTGTAGAAGGACAAATAAACATAATGGTGATGATTATGATCAAGATGATGATTAATAGGGAGAGGAAGAAGAGAAGGAGGATGAGAAGAAGGAGGACCAGGAGAAGGAGAGGAGGTGGAAGGAAGGAAGGAAGGAAGGAAGGAAGGAAGGAAGGAAGGAAGTCTTAATTGACGCAGGGAGACTTCAACCAGACAATGAAGTTTAAAAAATGAAAACCAAGTGCCAAAACGTATTTGGGTCCCCAAATTCAAACATAACCTGTTGCATGTTAAACGGTCCTATGACGCGTTCAATGTGTTGGCAAAGTGTGTGTGTGTGTGCGTGCGTGCGTGCGTGCGTGCGTGTGTGTGTGTGTGTGTGTGTGTGTGTGTGTGTGTGTGTGTGTGTGTGTGTGTGTGTGTGTGTGTGTGTGTGTGTGTACTCGCTGCCTGTCACTGTCAGCCCTCGTGGCAAGCATCGCTGCCAACCAGCACTGCAACAATAACAATACAGAACCTTTCCACGATAAGTTTTCTGCAGTGGTCCCCTGTTCCAACGTGAACCATCTTTTAATGCAATTGTGCATATATGTGTGAGATGTCGTTTACAACAGGTTCCATACAGATGACCCTACTGAGATCTATCCATCGATTCATACAAGTATGCATCCCCCCCCTCTCTCTCTCTCTCTCTCTTCTCTCCTCTCTCTCTCTCTCTCCCCCCCCCCCCCCCCCCCCCCTCTCTCTCTCTCTCTCTCTCTCTCTCAGTATTAAATAGTATTTGCATCGCAACAAGAAAGCATTAGTCGACTGACTGAATGTTTAAGCAAAAGACTATCCTATTGGATAATGTAAATCACTCCTTAAATACCCATTTTCGCAAAGATTTTCTTTTCTGTGTGTACGTCTGATCTCATATGAATTATGCTTTTACATTATGAAACACAGCAAGTGTACACATTCTGAAACAGCTGCTTACTTTCATGGAGGAGCTCTGAAATCAGTTCTGTTGAAATCGTCATTATATTGTTGTGGTTCTACTAAAGCATTTTGCCAACAAGGCTGAAATTCTTACAAAGTAAGGCCGTCTTGTGTGCTGAAAATTAATTCAGGAAATGCACCTCCGTGTATTCTTAACGAATTGAAGTTTAATGGGAGTCGCTATGCTTATGAAATTTGTCACTCCTTCCCTGGATAGATTTCTGTAAATTAAGTCTTCAGTTCTCTGGTGGTTTATTTGTGGAATCAAATTTCTACCTCCTTTAATGTACGCGTCACTCGAGTAATTTCAATAGAAAATGTTGCAATTGATGAAAGATTTTGTCTGTCTGTGATGACGTAATATACCTCTCTCTCCCTCTCTCTCTCTCTCTCCCTCTCTCTCTCTCTCTCTCTCCTCTCTCTCTCTCTCTCTCTCTCCTGGCTGTCTGTAATTAATCTCCCTATCCTTTCTCCCCACCCCTACCCCAACTGTTATCATCCATTGCCTATCCATCAAAGCACAGCACAGCACAGCACAGCCTAATACATTACAACACAATAAACAGCCATATAGTTTAATGTACAATACATACGTGGAGAACAATTCGTATGAGAGTGCATCTAATTTTTGCTCCATCCATCACTTCTGAAAAAAAAAGAAAAGGGAAGGTGAGGGGAGGGGGAGGCGGAGGGGCGGCAGGCGAAGAAATTACTCTCATCTGCACATAACGATTCGTATCGTCAGACCACGACATTTCCAATACTGACCCTCGATATTAATCATAACCTGCACACATGAGGCGAACAACTCCCCCCCCCCCCCCCCCCCCCCCCCTCCCCCCAATGGCGATGGTCCTTTTCCAGTGTTTATTAACACCTCGACCGTCCTTGATGAACGCAGGAGAGACAATCTGTTCATCTGCCACAAGTCACTCTACCAACCCACCCTCTCTCTCTTTTTTTTTTTTTTTTTAAATATTATCATTATTATTGAAGTACATCCCCTGACGTTTCCTTTCAAACAGGGAACGGAATCTTTATCGATTTCCTGTCTGTTCCACTCACCGTCTTCTTGCTGGGTTAATCAGAGAGGCACATGTGTTGAAGGCATCCCACTATCGTCAAAAGAGAGAAAAATTAATCCAGGACTGTTATTAACCATCGCTGCTGTTATTATTTGTCTCACATACTCGTGTGTTTACTTTTCTGTGAGGATTATATCCTGCTCCTCTGTCAGACCCGTCACAGCTCCTAGTTGTTTGGAAGGAAAGAAAAAAAAAAGAAATGTATCGTGTGGTGGGTCTTTCTTTGGTTTTTTTCGGGCTTGGGAGACCCTAGGAAGTTGTGGGGTGGGGATGTTATTTCATGCTCACACGCAGCGTGAAGGGGACTTGAACTCTATCCGTTATTAACTCAATCACTTGGTATCACTCTGAGGGTGAAAATACCTTTCATTCCAAGCACCAATCAGAGGACTTGTTGTATATGGTGTATGAGGCGAAAAAAGGGCGGTATACAGTTAGAAACGATTTCTAACCTTAGCGCAAATTGGAGCTGACAAAGACAGCATTTTTTGGGGGTTTGTTTGTTTGTTTGCATCGAAAAAGAAGGATATTAAACAGAAATACGCTGAATCATAGGCTAGGTTGCTTGAAAGGCGACTTTTTTCCCTCCTCTGTCTTTGTTCTTTACCTCAATCAAAATATGCGTTGGATCGCGCGATTCGCTGAATTTTGTAAACTCTTTTACGATTGGTGCCTGAAAAGAACCCCCGATCACCTGTCACCATTCTCCAACAGAGATCAGCTCCAGCCAATGAGAACCAGGCAAGAATAATTCGATCGGTGTTGACGCTCTTTAGAGTTTAATTAAATCTTGTGGATACCCCCGCTAGAGGAATTGCCGTTGTGTGTGTGTGTGTGTGTGTGTGTGTGTGTGTGTGTGTGTGTGTGTGTGTGTGTGTGTGTGTGTGTGTGTGTGTGTGTGTGTGAGTGTGTGTGTGGGCGCGCGCGCGCGCGCCGCGTGTGTGTGTGTGTATGTGCGTGGGTGCGTGCGTGCGTGTGCGTGTGTGTGTGTGTGTGTGTGTGTGTGTGTGTGTGTGTGTGTGTGTGATCTGCTGAATAACTAAATTAGGCACAAACGGATACATGGGGTGCAGGACAACGTAGTTTTATCGCGAATGAATCCACAGTTATTTTTAAAAAAAATCCTCTTCGATGCTTTCCATGAAGAGTAACCCAGCTGTGACAAATCTGCTTCGGTCGATTTGATTGAATTTAATATCTGACACAGCGTGAACCATGTGTATCCCTCCCTCCCCTCCCCTCCCCCCCCCCCATCCCCTCCCCTCCCCCCCCCCCACCCCCCCCCCCCCCCCCACCACCACCTTTTCAGAAGCCGTGTTTGTCTGTCTTGATTGCAATCCCAACTTCCCAGTCTTACCCTATCAAAGAACTGTAAACGTTAACATGTTCACTAACGTTTCTTTACAAACTATAATTATTTACAGATATTGTACAACAACACAGAGAGAGAGAGAGAGAGAGAGAGAGAGAGAGAGAGAGAGAGAGAGAGAGAGAGAGAGAGAGAGAGAGAGAGAGAGAGAGAGAGAGAGACAGAGACAGAGAGACAGAGAGACAGAGAGAGGTAGGGAGGGAGGGAGATTTTCGTCAAAGATTTTAGAATTAAAGAAAAGAAAGGCGAAGAAAAGGAAGGAACAGGAAGGGGAAAAAAAGCAAGAAACAGCAAGAAAGAGAAGACGGGAAAAAAGGTTTGAGTACAAGAAAGAGAAGAAGAAGAAGAAGAAGAAGAAGAAGAAGAAGAAGAAGAAGAAGAAGAAGAAGAAGAAGAAGGAGGAGGAGGAGGAAAGGAGGAGGAGGGAGGAGGAGGAGGACGAGGAGGAGGAGCAGGAAGAAAAGAAGGAGGAATACCGGTAATAAACAGATGAAATCAACCCAAAGGACGCAGGGATCGCCATGGATATTGCACGGTATTGTACTGCGCAGCAGTGCGTTGCATGTCATTAAATATCTGTAGGTACTCGACCATATGTCGCTGCTCCTGTGTTTCCTAGAACTGGAGAGCAGGCCAAGAGCTGCTCTACCTTCGATTTAACAGCTGGTATGTACTGTGGTTTGGTGTGGTATTGTCAACTGTGACCCGCTCTATTGTGCTCCACGGTGCTTGAATTGTATTGTGTTAGGTTAAATTAGATTTGTAGTATGATACAGTACAGTACAGTACAGTACAGTACAGTATTATTATCATATTGTAATGAATACTTATATAACGCCTCTTCTCGCTAGAGACCAAACTCTAAGCGCTTTACAATCCACACTCGGTTACACCACGGGCTGCCTACCTGAGTGGTGCCGACTGAAGAGCTGCCAGCTGGCGCTTCATTCAGTCGCTTCCCGAGTCATCCAGTCCATATCATTCAATATCGTTCACTCAATTTCCTTACTTCCTTCATTCTTTCTATTTCTTACGTAGGGTGCATGCTATGTGTAACGTGTCATCCATACCAACGGCCAAACTGGCCTTCTCTTCCGAAAGTTGGTGATGGGATTTTAACGTGTGTGCAAGATGTTATGCGTGCGTTCACACACGGAACCTCGGTTTATAGTCTCATTCGAAGGACTGCATGGGAAATGGAGTCAGAACCAATGTTAACTCCGAGAGGAAAATCCCCCTGTACCGAAACGGCCCGGAGGAGATTCGAACCCGCAACCCCAGGATCACTAAGGTTATGAGTCCGGCGCTCTACCAACTGAGCTATTATTATACAGTCCAGTGTTGGACAGTACAGTATAGAAGTATAGGACAAAATAGGGCAAAAATTAGAACAGCACGGTAGAATACAGCACGGTAAAGGACAGTTGATTGTATTTCATGGCATTGTATTGTTTCGTATTGTATCATAACGTTTTGTGTTGCATTGTATTGAATTGTATTGTCTTGTGTTGTATTGTATTGTACTGTGTTGTGTTGTACTGTTTATCTTTCCTCTGAGCAGGTATTCACTGCTGCTTAGTTCTTCTAGGTGTTTTTGTTTGTTTGCTAACCTATTTTTAAGTTGGCATCATCGGTGTCCTTATCCGTTAAAGAAAAGTTGAAGCCGGTCGCCGATTAACTGAAAACGAGCCCAAATAATTACACACACACACACACACACACACACACACACACACACACACACACACACACACATGAGCTTTTTGTACAAACAAAAGGAGTGCTTTCCCCCTCAAAATGGAGTTTTTGTACTCAAGAACAGAGTATTGTACATACGAATGGAATGTTTGCACCCACAAAGGGAGTTTTTGTACATACATATGGAGTTCTTGTACCTTGTACCCACAAAAGGAGTTTGGTGCCTACAAATGGAGTTTTTGCACACACACAAATGGAGGTTTTGTACTCAAGAACAGAGTATTGTACACACGAATGGAATTTTTGCACCCACAAATGTGCTCTTGTACCCACAAATGTGCTCTTGTACCCACAAATGGAGTTTGGTGCTTTCAAATGGAGTTTTTGCACACACAGAGTTAGTGTTTGAAAACGGTAATGGTGCGGTCTTTTTTTTTTATCTGGCCTCGATCTGGCTGACTATCCGTTCCCGACACCTTATCCCCCCCCCCCCCCCCCCCCCCCCCCCCCCCCCCCCCCCCCCCCCCCCCCCCCCCCTTCCCTCCCCCAACTGACCCCGATCCCCTCATCCCCTTTTTCGTCTTCAGCGCTGAACATAATAAAAAATCTATCTTGTCTTGTCTTGCCTTGCCTTGTCTTGTCTTCTCAAAAAGCGTTTAAAATCACTCCGCCGAACAACATGGACAAACAAATCATAAGACAAAACTCAACGCGTTTTCGACTTCTTAGGTCTTCTTCAGGCAAGATAAACAACACTCAGAACAACGAAAATGAAGAACGGCAATCACTTATCTTTGTCAAATTCGGTGCAAGATGGGCATCCATCTTGAGCCGAATTTGACGAAGATGAAGGATTGCTCGTTCTGCATTTTCGTTGTTGTGAGTGTTGTTTCTCTTCCCTGAAGAAGAATTAAGAGGTCGAAACGCGTCGAGTTCTGTCCTGTGATTTGTTTGTCCATGTGGGTCGGCGGAGGCATTTCAAACGCTTTTTTAAGATTTGTTTAGATATCCGCCTGCAGTTGCCCCGCTTTGCAACTGACTGGTCCAGACTAGTCTGCTTTGGTCTGGACTGATGCTGATCTGGCTTTTTGTTTTCTGCTTCCTCCTTCTCCCCCCCCCCCCACACCCTCACACACACACACACACACACACACACACACACACACCACACACACACACACACACGCATACACACACACACACACACACACACACACACACACACACACACACACACACACACACACACACACACCACGCACGCACGCACGCACACACACACACACACACAACACACACACACACACACACACACACACGCACATCACACACACACACACACACACACACACACACACACACACACACACACACGTGCGCGCGCGCGCGCGCACGCACATACAACACACACACACACACACACACACACACACCACACACACACACACACACACAAAAAAAACCCTCCATTCTCACTCCCACCATCACCACCGCCATCAACCAACATACCATCTCTCAACATTCTCTTCTTCACGTGAACCTTAAAAATAAAAAAAAGATTTCCTCGTCTTGACTGGCTCTTTCTCCACCGCCTCTCTAACCCCCCCCCCCCCCCCCCTCCCCCCTTCCCCCCTTCCCTCCCCCTTCTTCTTCTTCTTCTTCCAACCCCCATCCACCCCGTTCCTCCACTGTTAACCCCATCCTCCTCCTCTTCCTCCTCCTCTTCCTCCTCTTTTCTTCTTAGAGCTGTTTATTTCTTGCTTGATGTTCTTTTATTTTGTCCAGGACAGGGCTTGAGACTGTGTGCTGTGAAGATGTTGGCCTGGGAAAAAACGCACGTCTGGCCGGACGCCATCTGGAGGACAGTGTCCCTGCTGGTCATCATACCTCCCCGTCCCCCCCCCCCCCCCCCACACACACACACAGGGGGTCCCCCTGATGACCTGTAATCACTGCCACTGTCTGCCCCCCCTCACCCCACCCCCACCTCCCCTCCCTCCCCTCTGTCCTTTGTACCACCTTCCACTCACCCAAGCCTCCTCCCTCCCCCACCCCCACCACCACCACCACGCCGCTTGTACTGTACCACACCCAGAAATCCCATGTCTCACTCGCCTCCACTCCAGCTCCACCCTCACCTCCATTCATTCATCCATCTGTTCTCTTCGTGAATGGTCATTCATGACAAAAAGAAAAGGTGTGTGACTCATTCAAGATAATTTTCAAAATGGAGTGACTGGTGGCGGCGAACGAAGCAAAATTAGGAATAGAGTTTGTTTAGAACTTACCGCCAATGACATTGACAAACAAAGCACATGACAAGACACGATGCATTTCAACCACTTGGGTCTTCTTCAGGCGAAAAAATAAATCACATTTAACATGTGGGACAGTACGAACAAAGAACGAAAAAAGAAGAAAGAAAAATGACTTATCCGTTTTCTTCCATGTGGTCGGTGGGCGGAAATGACATGGGGCCGGGGGGATTATGGGAGAGGAAACGGAGGGGGGGGGGGGGGTTGCGTCGGGGGAGGTGTGTGTGTGTGATATGATAGGGTTGTGTGTCTAGTTTATTGGGATGGTGTGGTATCTTTGTGATGGTAGTGGTAGTGGTGGATTGATAGTAATGGTAAGGGGAAAGAAGGGGGGGGGGGGAGAGAAACTGAGGGGGAGGAAAAAAAAAAAAAAAAAGGAATTTAAGGGGAAGGATAAAACAAAATTAAGATTAAATAGATGGAGGGTTGCTGTAACTACTGTATGAAGTGAGTGAAGGGGATGTGGTGGTGGTGTATGTATGTGTGTGTGTATGTGTGTGTGTTGGTAGGGGATATTGCCAACTGATGTGGAAGTGGTGGGTATGTGTGTTTGGTTATTGTTGGATGTTGATGCCTTGGGGTGTAGTGTGCCCAGTTTGGCAATGAGATGGGATTCTTGAGTTGTGCGGAGTCAGAGTTATGGCAGGGTTTTCTGGAGAGAAAAAAAAAAATATATATATATATGTGTGTGTGTGTGTGTGTGTGTGTGTGTGTGTGTGCGTGCGTGCGTGCGTGCGTGCGTGCGTGCGTGCGTGCGTGTGTGTGTGTGTGTGTGTGTGTGTATACGCGTGCGCGTGCGCGTGCGCGCGTGAGTGTGAGTGTGCTCGTGCCCTCATTTGTTTGCTGGCTTTTTTTTTAACGCACTCGCAAGAATGAAATCTACAAACTTTCAGTCACAGCATGAGCAGTATCATTAAACCAACGTGGTAGTTGCGTCTCCGGGTGTTGGCAGTACCTGCTAACATGCCTGGCTGGGTGATCATGTCCTTCTTGACGTCTTCAGTTTCAATAAAGCTGTTTGTTCTCCGACCTCAAGTCCTCGTTAGAACCTGAACAATAGGGAAACACCCCCACCCCTCCCCCAAATCCCCCTCCCCCCCTCTCCCCACCTCTAACCACCCTCCTCCTCTAGGACCACTCTGACATGGACCCAAATTATCATCCGGGCTTCCAAAGATCTTGGACAAACTTAATGTCAGGTTTCGGCTAGCCAATTAGCTGAACTTTGCTCTCGTCTTTTTACAGCGAAGAACCGTATGATCCTTCTGACACATGGCAGATTAGCGCAGAATGGCGGGATCAATAATGGCGCTCGGAGCTTTGCCTCGCAGCTCTAACTCACAGATGGTTCCCTGCCCCTCCCCCCACAGCCCCCCATCACCCCTCCCTCTCCTTTTTCTTTCATCTACAGGCTAAAGGTCACAGTTTGAGGGCTTGCCCCTCACCACGGACTCCTTGCTGAGCCGTACGCCGGTGAGAATCACCTCCCTTATTTTAAGAGTTGCCTACCCGCTGTCCCCAGAACTTCGCGGCGGTGCCGGTAGGTGGCGCGGACATTGTCAGCTGTGGTGTCAACTCTTTCACCTTGGAATGATGAAACTAACAATTTTCCCCCGACGGCTGAGAGCGTGGAAATTAGCGAGACGTGAGCCGGAGGGTCAGGGGGGTGTTGATGAGGCGACCCAAGCGGAAGGATATAATGATGAGAGATGAGATGGGAAAGCTTGAAGACAAAGGCTCCAAAGAGTCGGAGGCGAACCGGAAAGTTCATGGACGTACTTGTCAAGAGGGGGAACCATCATAGACGTCACCCTCAACTGCGTGTTTTCCTACGTGTTTTCGTTCTTGTTTGTTTGTTTGTTTGTTTTTTGTTTTTTTTTTCTCTCAGCAGGTTATTATTGCTCATTTCTAAGCAGTGTTGAAATTAGCTCAATCGCTTTCCTTTCCTATCTTATCAACCGCGTTCTCTTTGCCGCTCATTCCGACAACTTCAGCCACTCCCAAGATCGTTATGTCACAGAGCCAGAGTGGGTTATCCACAGAGAAGAATCAGTATAATGTCGTCAAGAGGCAACCCGTCAGAGGAGACACTGCACTGCCGCTGAGTCTCTTTGAAGGTGTTCAGTGGTGCTTGCTCCAACCCAACATTCGTGGGGCACCTCTGCTGACGACAAGAATGGCTTTGTCAGGGAGCCAGCACGAGTGTGAACCCCGTCACCCATCCACCATCGACAGTCATGATCATTTTGATGCCCATACTGATGACTTTGACATGAACTGATCGTGGGCATGGACATGTGGAGGTAATCAGAACTGAGGTCACCACGATAGCAGAGCACGTACGACCACAGAATTTGAACTGTTTTAAAGTGAATATGAGAATGGTGAAGATGCGGTTTGGGATTTCAATCCCGGTGAGAGATTACACGACAGAGTTGTGCTCTAGGCACTCTTTCATAATACAGCACGGCGTTAATCAGGCCCGAGAGATACAGACACCTGAACTGTTGGTCAGAAATCTCGAGGAACAAACACTCTTGGAAACGTGTCCTTCAGGCAGATGAAACTGGACTCTGATTCCGATGCTTCCAGTTGGACCATAGTACTCTCAGCTCTTGGTAGGAGCCCACCTGACCGAAAAATATCACAAGTGAAGGCCTCTAACGAGACTCACAAACTTACGACCTCCCAGCCCACAAGCTGTGATACTAGCCACAGTATCACTACATCTGGCTTCGTCGTGACTATTATGCGGACTCAGAGAAAGCATAGTTTATTTTCCATTTTGCAAAATTCGCCTGAGTTCCAGTGAATATCTGTAGGCTGAATCATGATTTCATTTGTTTTTGTCCGGACAATAATGTCTGCATGCCAAATCGGTCTCAGAGATTCTGGCACAGACACATGAACAAGGATGTTGTTGCCGTTCTTTTAGTGTTCATCACTAAATTTCATCGGCCATTGCCTGGCTGTGCTCATTTCCTCTGCAAGAATCTGGGGAAAACATCCTGGCGTATGCAGCAGCCCGCCGAACGTTAACATCAGGATCTTCAATCAGAATGGCGAGTGTTGTTCAGATCCCTCGACAATTCCAAATAATTTCAATTAGGGCCATGTTTTCAGTCTTGTCTCTCGTGTACAACTTTGCTCAGAAAGTCGAATATGTGTAGTAACTGTGTTGAACGGTTTTCATTACTGTGCGCACTGGTTTTTTCGGTGTTTTCTGTATTGCGGCTCAGGTCACATGTTGAGTTTGTTTTGGCAACTGAGGCAGAAATAGGGTTTAACATTTGAATCTAATGTTGAGACAAAGTTTTAATTTAGAAGCCCCCTTTTTTGGTCCACTTCACTGATTGGCGCTGTCTCGGGCAGAACGGCTTCTCTTCGTGAGAGCGTAAATGAATAAAATCGACTCAAGATTTTAAAATCTAGGACCAGATATACCAAAAACAGTTCTCCAGCCACCAGCAGGTCCAGACATGTGTTGATTCTGGGCGGTAGCTACCTCCTCTTCAGGCTCCGGGAAAACGTTGAGGTGGTGTGCCAAAAATTTCTTTTCTGACTCATGTTCTGTGCAACTCCAGTGACACTACCCCCACGCCGCTCATTCCGGCTCCTCGTCCGCAGTCACACACTGGTTTGTCTCGTCGCAGCCCCGATATCGGCGATCCACAGAGAGCAGTCCATGTCAAAACGTCAAGAGGCAACCCACCAGAGGAGACACTGCACTGCTGCCGAGTCACTTCGATGGTGTTCAGAGGTGCATGTTCTGATCCGACATGTACAGGACACCATCTTCTTAGTCCTCTGCTGACGACAGCTGGAGCCAGCGTGAGTGAGAGTTCTCCACCGGAGGGCGCCACCACGTCCGTCCAGTGACACGCCCAATGGTCCTACCAATACCGACGACCATTTCGGTGTTTCCATAACCCAGCGAACGTTTACATGGGTTACAGAATCTTGAACGCGCGTACTTTAAAAACAATATATTTCAACATTCAGACAGAAGGGTTAAACAATCCAAAGTAACATGCAATAATAGGTGGAATTTTACAAACTGGGCATACCCACACATTTCATCCTACACTGATCACAGAAACAAGCATAGGAAACACACTGACGTACACATACTGCCAGACACAAACACATGGACACGAATGAAATAAAAGAAGAATCAGCTTGACAATCACCTCATC
>CM031600.1:30008469-30013469 GCA_018398815.1 Conus ventricosus | reverse complement strand
GTGAGGTAGATACTGGAGTGTCCAAATAATTCAGAGACATCATGTGCTACAGTCTGTAACTTATTTTCATTCCTTGCTTCCTTTGAATAGTCAGTATCAGATCTTATGTCCATCTCTGCCCGAAGTGAATTTTCAATTGTGTTTGCTCTTATTGCACACTTTGCTGATGTCAGCTTTCTCATTGTATCAAGAGGGAAAACACCAGCCATTCTATACCATGTGTGTGTGTGTGTGTGTGTGTGTGTGTGTGTGTGTGTGTGTGTGTGTGTGTGTGTACGTGATTCCAAGTCGATCTGTCTCGCAGTTTCGATGTGATAGGAGCTGAAAAATCCTCCTATGTAGACCCAACTAGAACGAGTGGCTTGCTTCGAAGGGCCTATGACCTGAAATACAGGTTATTCCCTATGTTTTGTCCTTGCTGATTTTGACAAGAGAAATTGTTCTGCTTATCAAGACAGATGTATTTGCTGTAGCTCCAGAATTTGAGCAACTCAGCCGTCTACTGATCTGGATTAAACTCACGTGTGCGGAACCAGTCTTCTCTTGAAACATTAGCTCTTGGTAGAAACCATCAACGATTGGTGACTGAATAAAGTCCAAAGCAGGATACATGTGATGGAGTCCACATCTCAGTTGTCAGTCTGTTGTGAAAAGATCAGCGCCACTTCTGTAAGCAAGTCAAGTCATGAAGTTTTCATCCCAGCCGACTACAGAGGCACATCAGAGCTGTCTTTGCTGTCCAGTTTTTATGAACGTTAACGGCGTTTAAAGCCTGGTTCACATTCTCCCGTCTCTAACACAATGTAAAGGGGGTAGAGTTACGTAATTAGGATGTCTTGAACACCGGCATCATATCGATTCATACATAGGAGCCGTTTCCAACGCGTCCGTGAAACATCATCCTCTGCTTGTAATTATCTCTCAACAGAGGGAGATGTTACACTGTCTGTCGCTCATTAGTCTTTTCTCCAGACAGAAATGAATACCCGGTTAAACCAGGTCCTTAACTTGATCTCTTTTTGTTACCTGGAAGTGAATAATGTCTTTTAGATGTTTATACGAACCCTAAATAGCTGACCTCTTACTCGTTTTCCTCGGTGTGAACGGGGAGACAATATCTATCCCACGGGGACGCACAATGCTGCACAAGATGTATGTGTGCATGCCAGTTTCTGTTACGTGTGACCCCCCCCAGAACCACCCACCCCCCCCCCCCCCCCCCCCCCCCCCCCCCCACAATTCATCCCCTACTCATGCCCATCCACCGTTACCTCCCTTCCCATGTCTCTTGTCTCAGCCGCACATTCCCGTTTCTGATTGCCTGTGCACAGATTCTTCTAAGCTGTGTGCCATCCTCTGTTGTGCGTACGTAAGTGCATACTCTGTGTGTGTGTGTGTGTGTGTGTGTGTGTGTGTGTGTGTGTGTTGTGTGTTGTGTGTGTGTGTGTGTGTGTGTGTGTGTGTGTGTGTGTGTGTTTGGACGCCCATGTGCCAGATACCTGTGCCAACCTGTACGCACACATGTCAATTCGCTCATCCACGCGTGAATGTGCGATCTTTAGCCTCAAAATCTGTGTCCCTCTCCCCCACCCCCCTTCTTTGCACTCTCCCACCTTCCCTCCCTCCTACTCCCCATGTGGTCCTGACTTTCCACACCCCCATTCCACCCCATCAGACTAGTCACGCTCAGAATGACCAGGAACAAAAACAACAACAACAACAACAAAACCACCCTCGCCATTGTCGCCTTGACAATCACACCGAGTATCAAATTAGACACTTCATTGCGGTCTCCGGGCTCCTGTATATACAAATAACCTTTCTTTTTATCCCCCCCCCCCCCCCCAACACATAGAGACACTCCCCACCCCCTGCACTCCGCAACCTCCCACCAAACCTCCTCACCTCCCATCTCCACCCCACCTCCACAGGCTACACACCAAAACTAAATGCGCCAAGGACTTGATTAATGACTCAAGTATTTATAGGTAAGCGCGTCTGGATTTTTTCTCAGATTGTTTAATGTGTCTGAAAGTGGAGTTCTCTTCTTTTTGTTTCAATTGCCTTTCGAGAAGCATGCTAAGTGGTTCAAAGAAGACAGATTAAAGTGAAAGGAATAGGGAGTATTTCGGAAGGCCATCTGGCACCAGTATAAGGCCAGTACTCTGGCGTGAAGTATGGAGTAGTACATGTATGTATTCCTAAACCGAGAGTGATGACACCATCGTAAATCTTTTCGAGCAATTGAAATAAATGTTGAGGGTAGGGAGGAGTGGGGTAATTTTTCATTCAGCTATATTCAGTCTCATTTCAATTTTCAGCTCAATTTTATACAATGCCTCAAAACGCCTGCATGGGTTATACTTCTTTGGTGCATATTGCTATATGTGGTGTGTGGCCACTACAACTTCGCTATGTCGCTGTCGTCTCTTCTGACAATCCACGGCCGCAAGTAAATCGTCGCTTGTGAGAAACCCCCGGCGGGCTGCGGCTGGAAGTGAATACTCGGAGGGCAGAGAGGTGACGTTCTTTGGGCCTAATGATGGATGGAAGCGGCGGGTAGTCCTCCCTTGCGTGAATAAGCTCTCCTGGCTTTCGATTTTACCCCTTATAGCACTTCGTGTCCGTTAACGGGGTGCGGAGCGTAGTCTTGGGTTTGGCCCCGGGATCGGCGAGACTTAACGGGATTGTTACGCCGATCGTTCATTACGCTGTTTGTCTGGGAACAGTCCGCTGCACCGCCCTCCGACTAGTGTTTTGATTTGTTTACGGTCTTTTATTTGAATGTGGAGAGAGAGAGAGAGAGAGAGAGAGAGCATGTGTAGGTTCACTTGCAGGGAAGCTTTTTTTTTCGTCCATGTGTAGAAGTATATCCGTGTGAGGGTAGGGGAGGAACCAGGCCCTAACTGGGGTTGTCACCCAGATGGGTGGGTGGGGAAGTGGGGAGGGGGAGGGGGGGTCCGAGTCTCAGTTTTATCATTATAACCCAGCCGATCACACGGGGCCTCTGCCTTCAGGGCTGTCACACGCCTGGGGAAACAGTCCCATCCCCGAAAGAGACAAATAACAACAACAACAACAACAATGTATACATATCTAGAGCAGTTGATGACTTGGTGGCTAAATTACTCGGAATCTTGAGCTGGTTAATAAAACTAGGCAGTGCTGAGGGCGCCCCTCTGTTTCGCTTTTGCTTGTCACTCCCATATGAAAACATGTTCTTGAAACTCATCTGAATGTAACAGCGAATGTGTGAAACGCTGTGTGAGCCAACACAGTCTGCAGAACGGACTGCTGGACTCCACTTTGGACGTTAAATACAGTCCCACAAACCAAGCCGCCAGATTATAGCAAAAAGAAGAAGAAAGAAGAAAAAAAAACAGAAAAAGAAGAGAAAAAAAAAGCTGTCATTTTCTACATTGTGACTCGCGGAAACAAGCGTAAAAAGACTTTTTCTAGGACTGGTACAGGAACATTTGCAAAACAAAGGAGAGAAAAGCAGATACATAAAAATTTTAAAAGAAGGAAAGATGAAGAACAGAATCCGCTCCAAAGGGAAGACCCACTGATCAAACACAATCATAGTGAAACGATTAGAGCGTGGCGCGCGATTTTGGTCATGCTTCGTCGCTTCATTTCTGTGTCACCTGAGTATCCGTGGCCACATGGTCAATGATTGATATTGTACTCTAACTATATATTGCTCCTGTGAAGGACATGGGCAGTACATTTGACTGACAGAAACAAACAAACAAGCAAAACATGTCTCCCCTGTGTGTGAGATTACAATGGATTATACCTATGAGGAGGACGAATGAATAAGAGAATAGCAGAGGGGGGAGGGTAGGGGGCGGAGTTAAAACCAGTTGATAGACACGTCTTGAACACGAATCACAAAATGTTGAGGGCGTGAAGCTTCACACTTTATTCACTTTCTTTTCATGTGAAAGGCTCCATTATGTGAAATTAAGTTATTCCCACTGTCATGCACACAAGCGCAATTGTGCGAACACACACAAACACACACACACACACACTCACACACACACACACAAACACAAAAACACCCACAAAGTTCATGCAAATACTAATTAAAGACAGAGACAGCACAGACAGTAAACAATCAGAAACCTGATTTTTTTTTTCTGTTGGAAATAGAGAGGAAGGTGGCACTAGCCTTCAACCGCCCCTTGTTTTGCCGATTCCACGCTTTTCTGTCTGCTGAATGAGCCATTGTTCTGACCACACTGAAAGCAGACTCTGTGCCCCACCCGCTTTGCCCTAACAGCTTCTGGGAACTTTGGACTCGGGGTGGGCTGTCACCCTGTATGTCTTAATGCAGTGGCGTGACAGGAACGGATGTGTGACAGGAACAAGGTTGTTTTAACCGATCAAGAGGGAAAGAAAAGGTGCTATGAACATTTTGCAGCCCCCACTGCCCCCAAGTATCCCGTTTCTCATTCGTATGTGTGCGTGCGTGCGTGCGTGCGTGCGTGCGTGTGTGTGTGTGTGTGTGTGTGTGTGTGTGTGTGTGTGTGTGTGTGTGTGTGTGAGAGAGAGAGAGAGAGAGAGAGAGAGAGAGAGAGAGAGAGAGAGAGAGATACTTTTTTGTGCTTATCTCCTCACTTCGATCTACAACCAATTCTTCAATGTCCTGCCTCAGTCAGCCTGGGGGGGGGGGGGGGGGGGGGGGGGCGTTCATCCAACAACGCAGGTCGTTCAGCTGGTGCCAGACAACCAGCCAGCGGTCTGTGGGAAAGCTGCATCGGGACAATGCTGTTGTTATTCTGCAGCTAGACAAATACACACACAGAGACTGGAGTGACTTGGGGAGCCGAGAGAGGGAGGTAGGACCCACTCGACCTACTGGACAGAACAACGCTGTAGTTATTCAGCAGTTGAACAACTCCATGCGGAGAGAGAGAGAGAAGGGGCTTGTAGACCTGCTGGGTAGATTTGACTTGCTAGAAAGGAGCAGGAACGGAGGCAAAAGGGAGGAG
>CM031600.1:29995969-30005969 GCA_018398815.1 Conus ventricosus | reverse complement strand
ATCGCATTTTCACCTTGGTTTGAAATCACCCATTTCAAACACAACACACAGGGGTGTGGGGGGGGGGGGGTAGAGTTACAAAATAAGGATGCCCTGAACATCAACATTATCTTCATTACGTGAAACATCACTCTCTGTTAGTCATCATCTCTCAACAGAGGGAGATGTTACATTGCCTGTCGCTCATTAGTCTTCTCTCCAGACAGAAATGAATACCCGTTAATTAAACCAGGGTCCTTAACTTGATCTCTTTTTGTTACCTGGACAGTGAATAATGTCTTTTATGTGTTTGCAAGAGACTTAGATAGCAGGCCTTTCCCGCCTTCTTGGAGTGAACCGAGAGAAAATATCTACCCACCCCCACCCCTCCCCCGTCCCCCCACCCCTCCCCCGTCCCGCCCCGGGGGGGGGGGGGGGGGGGGGCGTACAAAGCTGGGCACGATGTATGTGAGCGGTGCCAGTTTCTGTTGCATTGACTTCACACCCACCCTTACCCCAGTTCACCCCGCCTCCCACCCACCCCCCAACCCCACCCCCTTCTACCTCTTTCCCTTCCACGTGTCCCTCTCTCTACCGCAGATTACTGTTCCTGTGTCCCAGTGTAAAAACGGAATTTCATGTTTGTCATATGCTCTGATACACTCACACATACACACACACACGCATGTGCTTTTATGCACACGCACGTGTGTGTCTGTGTGTGTGTGCGCGCGCACGCGCTGGCGTGCGTGTAAGTGTATGTATATTTGTGTGTGTGTGTGTGTGTGTGTGTGTGTGTGTGTGTGTGTGTGTGTGTGTGTGTGTGTGTGTGTGTGTGTGCATGTGTGTGTGTGTGTGTGTGTGTGTGTGTGTGTGTGTGTGTGTGTGTGTGTGTGCATGTGTGTGCGTGTGTGTGTGTGTGTGTGTGTGTGTGTGTGTGTGTGTGTGTGTGTGTGTGTACGAGCGCGCGCGGGCACGTACGTGCGCGTGATACCTGCGCCGAATGCTTGTGCTGACGTCTATGGCCACATGTTAATACACTCCACTACATGTAAATGTGCCGATCTTTTTCAAAGTCTGAGTCCATTATCTCATCCTCCCCCCCCCCCCCACCCCACCCCCTACCCCCTCCTCCGCTACTCTTAACGCTGTTCTGCCCACTCCTTTTTTCACTCCCCAAGTGCTCCTCTCATCCCATAATTCTATTCCACCCCATTTTACCAATCAATCAGGCTCAGAATGATCGCCAACAACAACAATAAAACGACAAACAAACAGCTGCTACCATAGTCACCCTGATAATCACACAGAGTAGTAAGCTGATCACTTCACTGCTCTTCAAGACACACGCTACGTTGGTTACCAGCAGACAGATTAATTAACACGAAAGAAATTATTGGACTACTTGGAATGGCCAACCGACGCAAAGATAGGGTCAAGGGTGAACTCTACGGCTTGTAATCTGACGTGAGGTATGGGGTAGAGCATGTCATTCAAAATTGAGAGTGATGTCGTCATTGGACATTCTTAGAACTAAATGAAATGATTGTTGCGAGGGGAGTAGTGTGTGTGTGTGGGGGGGGGGGGGGGTAAATTTTTATTTTAACTATGATTGTTGTTGCTAGGGGAGTGAAGGTAGGTCAATTTTATTTGAACTATGTTCAGTCTGATTTTCATCTTCGCCTCAGATTCACGCTACGCCTGAAAACGTTTTTCATGAACTATTTCAGCGTTTTGGTGAACTATTTGTGGTGTGTGGCCTGCACAACCTAGCTGGGACGCTCTCCTCTCGTCTGCTCTGACGAGCCGCTGTCAAAAAGTAAGTCGTCGTCGTTTGAGAGACACTCTGCCAGGCCGGGGCCCGGGCACACGGGATGATGTTCTTTGGGCCTCATGACGGATAGAAGCAGCGGGTAGTTTCCCTTGCGCATTTTAACTCCCTGGCTTTCGATGTCGTCTAAAGCGGTACAAAGTGTTCATGTATGGGAGCAGTCAAATAGTGCGTCGATCGTTTATTACACTTGTTTTTTTTTTCCATAGTGCGTCGATCGTTTATTACACTTGTTTTTTTTTTCCATAGTGCGTCGATCGTTTATTGCACTTGTTTGTTCCATAGTGCGTCGATCGTTTATTGCACTTGTTTGTTCCATAGTGCGTCGATCGTTTATTACACTTGTTTGTTCCATAGTGCGTCGATCGTTTATTGCACTTGTTTGTTCCATAGTGCGTCGATCGTTTATTGCACTTGTTGTTCCATAGTGCGCGATCGTTATTAATTGTTGTTCCATAGTGCGTCGATCGTTTATTGCATGTTTTTCATAGTGCTCGATCGTTTATTGCATTGTTTGTTCCCTATCGTCGATGTTTATTACACTGTTTGTTCAGTTCCGTTTTATCATCATGCCCAGCTGAAAACTCAGACCCTCTGTTTTCAGGGCTGTCATCACATGGGAAGAAAAAAAAATTCAGTTCCTAGTTTTATGATTATAGCCCATATGAAAACATAGAAGCCACTGTTTCCTGGGCTGTTACCATACGGGAAGAATACATTCCAGTACCTAGTTTAACATTATAGCCTGCATGAAAACTTAGAGCCACTGTTTCCAGGTGTTACCATACGGGAAGAATACATTCCAGTACCTAGTTTAACATTATAGCCTGCATGAAAATTTAGAGCCACTGTTTCCAGGTGTTACCATACGGGAAGAATACATTCCAGTACCTAGTTTAACATTATAGCCTGCATGAAAACTTAGAGCCACTGTTTCCAGGTGTTACCATACGGGAAGAATACATTCCAGTACCTAGTTTAACATTATAGCCTGCATGAAAACTTAGAGCCACTGTTTCCAGGTATTACCATACGGGAAGAATACATTCCAGTACCTAGTTTAACATTATAGCCTGCATGAAAACTTAGAGCCACTGTTTCCAGGTGTTACCATACGGGAAGAATACATTCCAGTACCTAGTTTAACATTATAGCCTGCATGAAAACTTAGAGCCACTGTTTCCAGGTGTTACCATACGGGAAGAATAAATTCCAGTACCTGGTTTATCATTATAGCCCGCATGAAAACTTAGAGCCACTGTTTCCAGGGCTGTCACTATACGGGCAGAATACATTTCAGTATCTAGTTTATCATTATAGCCCACATGAAAACTTAGAGCTGTTGTTTCCAGAGCTGTCGCCATACGGGAAGAAAACTTCCAGTTGCTAGTTGCCAGACACGAAGAAGAATTCTATAGTCCTTAGTTTTATCATTAGAGCCCAGCTGGAAACACACGGTCTCTGCTTTCAGGGCTGTTACCACACAGGCAGAACAATTCCAGTTCTTAGTTCCAGCATTGTAGCCCAGCCGATCACCCAGGGCCACAGTTTTCAGGGCTCTGACCACACAGAGGGGGGTGGGGGGAGCCCCTGCCGAGAGTGAGCCAAACAACAAAGACAACGTCCACATATGTACGGCCTTGATCACTTGACAGCTGTACTAATGACATCCTAATGCTGGAGAAAACTAGGTCACGCTGAGACAGACATCCGTTACTTTTCATCTTCACTGCTATACTTTAACATATTTGAAAATAACAATAAATAAATGTCTCATAGGCAAATAGACTCTACAGAATAGACGATTAGCATCTGCTATACAGTGTCACTGCCTGGTTCCTAGATTACAAGCTGGCGTGTAAAAACCTGTGACTGGAGAGAAGAAAAATGCGAAGAAGGTTCTCTGGAACAAAGACGGAGGAGAGAAGAAAAATGCGAAGAAGGCTCTCTGGAACAAAGACGGAGGAGAGAAGAAAAATGCGAAGAAGGCTCTCTGGAACAAAGACGGAGGAGAGAGAAAAATGCGAAGAAGGCTCTCTGGAACAAAGACGGAGGAGAGAAGAAAAATGCGAAGAAGGCTCTCTGGAACAAAGACGGAGGAGAGAAGAAAAATGCGAAGAAGGCTCTCTGGAACAAAGACGGAGGAGAGAAGAAAAATGCGAAGATGGCTCTCTGGAACAAAGACGGAGGAGAGAAGAAAAATGCGAAGAAGGCTCTCTGGAACAAAGACGGAGGAGAGAAGAAAAATGCGAAGAAGGCTCTCTGGAACAAAGACGGAGGAGAGAAGAAAAATGCGAAGAAGGCTCTCTGGAACAAAGACGGAGGAGAGAGGAAAAATGCGAAGAAGACTCTCTGGAACAAAGACGGAGGAGAGAAGAAAAATGCGAAGAAGGCTCTCTGGAACAAAGACGGAGGAGAGAGGAAAAAGGCGAAGAAGGCTCTCTGGAACAAAGACGGAGGAGAGAAGAAAAATGCGAAGAAGACTCTCTGGAACAAAGACGGAGGAGAGAGGAAAAATGCGAAGAAGGCTCTCTGGAACAAAGACGGAGGAGAGGGAAAAAAAACCCTGTGAACAACAATATTGAAAAACACACATAGAGAGTGCAAGGATATAACGGATAATGACTGTGAGGGGAAGGAGTGAATAAAAGAATCAGAAGAACAGGATGGGTGAGGTGGTGCGGATCTTTATTCTTACATCAATGGGCGAGTGTTCAACTTGAATCACAAAATGCTAGCACGTAAAGCTGTAAATCTAGTTCACTTCATCTTTATGTGAAACGCTCTGTTGTGCGAAAATGAGTTTTTCACACCTGGTTGTAGAACACTCACATCAATATCATTTACCTTCATGCATACACACGCAATTATGCGAACACACAGAACACAAAGCCTCACTCAAATACTGACCCCAGATGATGTCAGCACAAGCATTTGGCGCTAAGGAAAAGACAGCAAGGCTGACGGTTTCTAGCAGTGAGCACGACTTTACCGCCTCTAATTCTGCCGATTCCACGCTTCTCTGTCTGCTGAATGGGCCATTGTTCTGACCACACTGAAAGCAGACTGTGTGCTCCACCAACTTTGCCCTAACAGCTTCTGGGAACTTTTGACTTTGCGGCGGTTTGTCACCCTGTATTTCTTAATGCAGTGGCGTGACAGGAACGGATGTGTGACAGGAACAAGGATTGTTTTAACCGATCAAGAGGGAAAGAAAAGGCGTGATAGAAATTTTGCATTGATGATTCCTTCCACCTTACACCCCCAACCTCCCCCACCCCTTTCCATGCCCTTTTTCTCACTCCGTTGTGTGTGTGTGTGTGTGTGTGTGTGTGTGTGTGTGTGTGTGTGTGTGTGTGTGTGTGTGTGCATGCGTGCATGTGTATGTATGTGTGTACATGTGTGTATGTGTGTGTGTGTGTGTGCGCGCGCGCGCGCGCGCATGGGAGCGTGCATTGGTGCATGCGTGCACGCGCGCGCGTGTGTGTGTGTGTGTGCGTGTGTGTGGTGTGTGTGTGTGTGTGTGTGTGTGTGTGTGTGTGTGTGTGCGTGCGTGCGTGCGTGCGTGCGTGTGTGTGTGTGTGTGTGTGTGTGGTTTCTTGTTTTGCTTTTCCCCTGACACCAACCTCCGATTCATTCTTCATTACCCCGAGTCAATCAGCATGGGTGCTGGTGTTGAAATCCAACACAGCAGACCTCAGCTGGCGTTGGAGAACTGGCCAATGGATTGTAGGAAAACTCCATTTGGACAACACAGACTTTATTGTGCAATCAGCCAGTACACACAAGAAGAGGAGAGACTTGTGCGGGGAGGTGTAGAACCTAGCTGAAAGTAGCAGGGGTGGAGACAGAAACTGTGAAGGAGAGACTCGATGATTAAAAAGACAGGAGGGTTTGTTTTTTTTAACCTGAACCAGCGTCAAACGTGCAAACAGGCCGTCAGGAGGGATTTGGAAGAAAAGAGGGGGGTGGGGGTGGTGGTGGGGGGGGGGGGGGTTGAGAATGGAGATGGGGATTGGAGATGGGGGTTGTGAGTGTTAAGGCTGCAAGTGATGAAGCGAATGGCATTGACCGGGTCAGGCAGTATCGCTTGCATACTGTCGGCTCGTTCATTGTGGAGGGCACACACAAGAGTGGCGACAGTTGGGACTCTTTTTCTGTTGTTGTTGTTGTTGTTGTTTGTTTGTTTGTTTTAATATCCTCTGGCTCTGACAGGCCAGGCTGATCGGGGAGGCTGACGGAGGTCAGGCTGTGGGCGGCTTCCTGCAAAGCGGGGTCAGCCAGGGCACAGAGACAACAGGGCCTCTCTCTGCGGGGGCTGTCACAGGAAGGGGGCTGCACTCGGCGGGCCTATTGTTCACTTCACCTCTTGTTTACCTCCCTTTCTCCGCCTTTGCTTACAATGTTTCGAGTGGTGACCAGTTCTGGCTGGGGGGGTGGGGGGGGAGGGTGGGGGGGAGGGGGGGGAGAAGAGGAGGGAGGCGTGGCGAAAGGGGAAAGGTGGCTGGAGTGGAGGAGGGGGGTGGAGGGTGATGGGTCCCCATTTGCTAGTCATTAAAAGTAAAAACTGCAAAACCATCGGTTGAAGTGAATGTCTAATCGCTGTAAGTTAGTGGATCAGCAACATCGTGCGTTCTGAGTTTTCCAAAGATGTCCAAAAGGGCAGGATAAGTATCTCGCTTCTTTTCCAATCATTCGTCTTTGTTGGAATCCTGTTTACATGCATATGCATTTAAGTAATATCGGATACCATAGTAACTGGAGGATTATTCAAATGGCCAGGTTACCATGTATATCAGCTTTTTTTATCAGCAGTTGAGGGAATTCAGCAATGCTGGCCCTTTGCCTGCATTACCCTTTTCCCGAGCGCGAACGAATATGTTGGTGCTGTAAACTGGATAGATTGAAACTATTCGCTGTGAAGAGCGGTGACGGCCCAACTGTGAACAAGAGGCAGACAGGGCGCCAATCAGATCACTAGGATGTGATGAACGTCCTCAGTGTGCGCAATGGAACGCTAACTGGGAGAAGATACTTGTCCTTCCCTCCTTACATCTCTGAGTCTTCCAGGTGATCACTGAGGCAAAGCCGCGGACTAAGTTATGTTGTTTGGTTGTTGTTGTTGTTTTTTTTTTTTTTTTTTTTTTGAATACTTGCTATCGTACGTACTTGTGTAAGTACACGCACGCGTAGAGAGCTGTGCATAGGTGATATATATATAATATATATATATATATATATATGTGTGTGTGTGTGTGTGTGTGTGTGTGTGTGTGTGTGTGTGTGTGTGTGAGAGAGAGGAGAGAGAGAGAGAGAGAGAGAGAGGAGGAGAGAGAGGAGAGAGAGAGAGAGAGGGGAGAGACTAGTCCCGACATGTGCATGTTAGTAAGATACTGTTCTCATCAGCATTTAAACAAGAAGAGAACTATAAAATACCAATCCTGACTCACCCCGCCCTCAACAAAGTTTCGGGCGGTTTGAGTCAGGAATTGGTATTTTATAGTTCTCTAACTAGTAAACTCTACAAACAAACATATTGTGTAGGATTATCCGTTTCAATACTAATTTACAAAACTTTTTAGATTTTAGTTTTTGCTTCAATCCTTTGTAAGAACTTGGGGTGACTTGAGTTAAGAACTTAGAAGTGACTTGAGTGTGTGCATGCGTGGGGTGGGGTGGGGGTGAGGGTGGGTAGGGTGGGTGTGCTATCCCGCCCCCCTCAATCAACTAGGCCAAGTGATCACATAGGGTCGTTTGACATAGTTTGCCGTGAGCTTTGCAGGTCAAACGTTCCTATGTGATCACTTGACCTAGTTTGCTGCTGTGCTTTGCAGGTCAAGTGATCACATAGGATCATTTGACCTAGTTTGTGCTGTGCTCCTCTTTTCTCAACCAGGCTTGAAAACTGGCTTTGGCAGAGTTACAGCAGTTACTGCTGTAGCCGAGTTTTTATGGCGGCTCTAATCGCCAGTAGTTAGTACATCCGTCATTGTTATTTGGAGCATTTATATGGAGATAGTGCTGGCTACACACTACTCCTCTCCATACTGGTAGATGTACTAAGGTCTGCCTAGCCCTATCTAGTTTGTTTGCCAGAACCCCCGAAAATCGCTTTTCAGTTGCATAAGTCTAATAATAGTTTGACGTTTGCTACACAGTTCATTTATACTGATTCCTAGCTTGTGAAATTTAGGATAGTTATAAAAACACACAGAAAGTTGAATAAGTTTTCTAGCATACGAATCAGCCATGTTCACCTGCGTCTTAAGAAATGAACGCCATGTTTGAAGCGTTTTTGTTCTTTCAAACATGGCTTTAGCTGTCTCAAGCCAGCGCCCAACAATCAACGCGTGATGGATTGTTTTGGTTCGGCCGACTTTCAACAATGGCAGCGCCATTTTTTAGATAAGGAACCATCTCATCAATAGTCAAACATGTTTTGAAACCGGCTATATCTTGTTCATATTTCTTTCAACGTTTTCATTTCCTTGAACCAACAAACCTTTAAGATAGTCGTGCATTTCCAAAGCAGTCGGTTCACTTTTTTCCTTTTCTGTTCCTTCCAAAAAAGCAATGCTTCTTTTGGGTTTTGCTGGCAGAGAACAGGCTTCGCCTAGTTCTTTTTTTGACAAATACTCTAACATGCTAGTGAAGTAAAACTTGTGATCTTGAATAGCGCGAACCTGTTCTTCGGTAAACCTGTTAGCCATTTAAAATAACAACACAATAAAACACAGTAGTCACTAACAGCACAGTCAAAAACAACCTTCTCGTGCGGCAGTCCGGGAAAGAATGGTGAAATCCTTCGCATTCAAGAATGTTCTTTGCTGATTGCACCATAATGTTGCAAGTTAACCTGGTCAGGTGAGCGCCGCCAGCCCCGCCTTATGGTGGTTACAGTTAGTTATTTACAGGCATCGTAGGAGCCACCCAGGACCACCGTACATGGTACTGCCTGCCACAATCCCGAACCCTCTAATTAGGGTTGTTTAACCAGTGTCCGGCCAAATTCTTACATGAGTTCTAAATTTAGGGGGGATTTCCACTCTAGTGTTTGCTGACTGTATGCGCGAAAATAAAAAGTTTTTAATTAAGTTCTTAATCAAGTCACCTTTAAGTTCTTAATAAGTTTTTAATTAAGTCGCCTCAAGTTCTTATAAGTTCTTGATCAAGTCACCTCAAGTTCTTACTCAAGGTCACTTCTAAGTTTATAACTAAGTCATCCTCTAAGTACAACCAAGTTCTTATTCAAGTCAACTTATAATTATTTATTAAGTTCTTAAAGTATTATTGCATCTGAAATGGATCAAAATGATGTTTTGTTGTTGGCGGTTCTGGCATGCTGTTGTGTTCGGATTTTGTATTTAGTGGTTGAGATTGTTTGGACTGCTTTGGTTTTCGTTGTCTTTGTTTATATATTTTATAACCGTAATAACCGCTCCCACAGCAATGCCGCCAAAAGGGACAATTGCTTTAAGAAAATATGAAGACTTTGGCGGTTGTAGGCAACCCTGTTGTTGTAGGCCTCGAATCAACTTGTTCTGACGTTTTTATAGCCGGCATTGAAACAAATGGCTGCGGCTCTGGCACTTTTTCATTCTGTAATTGTAACTGTAATTTTTTTTGTTTGTTCCACTCTGCTAATTTTTTTCCTGCTGCAACGCGTCCAGGATGAGGGGGTTTACTGACCACTTTCACCTGATTCAATGTTTTCTGATTTGATTCTGCTGATTTTCTGGCTCGATCATTTTTTAAGGGAAAAAAATCTATATGATTAAAAGTAATTAACCCCATGATTAGCGGCAACAATAATGTTCCAAATCTGTAATACAGATCACATCCTAGAGACTCTAATGACTTTGTTAAAACTGGATCCTGCGTTTAAATCATTACATAAAGTCTTGTTCAGAATCGATGGGGGCAAATCTACTAACTAGTTTAGTGTACAAACTTAAGAACCGTTTGTCCTACACTTTTTACCATTCTTGATCCCAGTTGCGCTTCATACTGTTATGATACTTTACAATGTCTTGTGGCGACATTTGTTGAATCTGTTCTATGCTGAATTCATTTGCCGAGGAACTGTTTTGTTTTTCCACATGCTGCCAAAGAATACAGCCTTTCCTTTTTGGGCATAATAGCTTGCTCATCAACCTGGTCATTTGTAATCATAAGTTCAGGAATGTTTAG
>CM031600.1:29975921-29990921 GCA_018398815.1 Conus ventricosus | reverse complement strand
CACGCAGTGATTACAAGTGGTTACCAACACACACACACACACACACACACACACACACACACACACAACACACACACACACACACCATACACGATGAGAGAGAGGAGAGAAGAGAGAGAGAGAGAGAGAGAGAGAGAAAGAGAGGAGATGATGAAACCTTGTTATGATTATATGTTGAGAGAGAGAGAGAGAGTGAGAAAGAGAGTGTAGGAAAAGGAGAGAGAGAGAGAGAGAGATAGGAGAGAGAGAGAGAGGGAGAGAGAGAGGATGACTGTGGATAAAGGAGAGAGAGAGAGAGAGAGAGGAGAGAGAGAGAGAGAGAGAAGAGAGAGAGATGATGTGTGAATGAAGATGTGAGAGAGAGAGAGAGAGAGAGAGAGAGAGAGAGAAGAGAGAGGAGAGGAGGGGGGGTCACACACAGAGGCGACATTCAACAGAACAAATCTTTATTGGAATGAAATTCATGGAATGAACAACAGACGGCACGTACACACACACACACACACACACAAACCACAAACCATTGAGATCATCCACAACACAGTCAGTTCGTCGCCCAGACATTGGACAACATCAACAAGCCACTCCATTGTACAGTCAATCTTGTGAACGATTTCTGTTCATAAATGTTTCTGGAGAGCCAAATGATAGTCAGTCGATTCATTTCACTACATCGTCATTTCAAAAGAAAACAAAGCGACTATGTATCATATCACCACATTTACCACACTTTTTTTTTTTTTTTTCCATTTTGCGTACAGTTCCTTTTTTTTTCTTTTTTTTTTTTTTTTTTTTTTTTTTTTTTGGGCCCTATTTTGTTAAAAAAAAGAAACGAGTCCATTTCAAATTTTTAGAAAGAAGAAAAATAATAAGAATTTGATTTAAAAAAAAAAAAAAAAAAAAAAAAAAAAAGAAGCCAGAAGAGAAAGGGAAGAAAGAGAAGAAAAGAGAAGAGAGAGAGAGAGAGAGAGAGAGAGGAAGAGAGGAAGAGGTGGTTTAAAATGAAAGTTTCAAAGGAAATATAGACACGAAGGCATTGGCCTGGGGAAAATAAAAAAAACGAATGTACTGCAGTATTCCTTTATGCAGCTTTGCCCAAATTCATCATTTTTTCTCACACTATAAACATCTCATCATACAAAATGCCCAATCCCTTAAAACACCATGACCGTCTGTGTGAGGCTGCTTCAAAGATTCAAAACAAACAATTTTTTATTTCCCCGGGGTACGACAAAAAGTACATGGACAATGATCAGACCAATCAACTTTTCAACAAAGTTTTCCCATGCAAATTTTTCATTTTTCCTAATTCAGATACGTCTTGAAGGACATTTTCCTCGCTTTCCCATGGCTGAAGATCCCTCACAATTGTGTGTCCATGGGCAGGGGTCCACAGACCCCCAGCCCACATTTTCCATCCTGCCCGACCTTTTTGACCCCCTACGACAGGAAACGGGGCCCAGCCCCAGGGGAAATGACCAGGGAGAAGCGGGGGCCCCGGCGACGTTTGAAGAACGGTGGACTCACCAAGACACCGACTGCAATGCATAGGGCGGAAGGGCTGAAGAAGAAGAAGAAGAAAAGAAAAAGAAAAAAAAAAAGAAGAAAAAAAAAAATTGCTTCAGTTAAATGAAAATTAGAACGCTACCGCGAAGTTTTGCCAGAATTCTTATTGAAGACGAGCACCCTAGGCGTAAAATTCTTGCTTCATCGTCTAAAGTCAACCAACGGAAGATTTATTGCCTTATCCTTTTCCATTAAAACAAGCAGTCAACGGGAGGTTGTTAAAAATTGTTTTCATTGAATCTTAAAAAAACGATACGATGAACGCTATGTACAACTGCTTTTGGAGATTTCGGTTTCCGTGTATTAAAAGGAAAACTTCAGTAAGGGATTTTTTGTGAGCTGGTGTCAATTTTCCCTTTCGTAATAATGAACAAGAAGAAAAAGGGGGAAAGAGGGGGGTTTGGGAAGGGAATACCAACTTAACTCCCTTTCCCTTGGAAAGAGACAAAGGGGCCCTTGCTGAGTGGGCATGAGGACCACTGGGCCATAGACCTTTGGTATCCGGTGAAGCTCTCACAGGGAAACTAAGCCTGTTTATTTTCCCCAGACATCTCTCGACAGGAAAAGCCCCAGTTTTCTATAACGGGCGATCATGTTTTCCTCTCAACCCATTAGGGGTTTTCCCCTTTGGCCTTTCAATTTCTTGAGGAAAAAGGGGGTTTTTACTAAAACTCTTCCAGCGAACTTGGTTTGGCTGTTTCTTCACTAGGACGTTCCTTTGCGGCTGGTTTTTCCCTTTGGAAAACCATGCCCATATAAACTGTTGAGGGCCCCCCACTTTTTCCCTTTTTTCCCCCTTTCTATTCAGTCGAGAGCCGTCTTGTGATGGGTTGGAGGTTTTCGTAGCGTGTGACCCACCCGCCCCCTTTTCCCCTCTTGCGTTTTTTTTTGTTGGGTTCCTTCCCCAAAGGGGTTTTGGTATTTTATGTACCATTTCTCCTGTACGTTCCCACAGCGGCAGCGGTTTACAGGGTGGCCTGGGCACTGTCAGTACTGGGCCCGAACAGGGGGAGCCTTCGTAGCAGTACAGTGCACATGTACATTTGAATACACCATTTTTTCCGGGGTTTTGTGGGGCAATTGAATGAACTTTTTTCCTTGAGTTTTTGCACTTTTATTTTCAGTTCATGCGTAGTTAAAATCATCCGGGTCCACCTCTCTCCAAATTTCTCTCAGTGTGTGTGTGTGTGTTGTGTGTGTTGTGTTTTTGTGTGTGTGTGTGTGTGTGTGTGTGTGTTGTGGTGTGTGAGTGTTTTTGGGGTGTGGTGTGGGTGTGAGTGGTGGGGTGGTGCGTGCGTGCGTGCGTGGTGTGTGGATGTGTAAGGGGGGTTTTGTGTGTGGTGGTGTGTGGTGTTGGTGTGTGTGTGGGTTTTTGTGTGTGTGTGTCATGTTCGAGGGGGACGGGCAAAGGGGGCTTGGGGGAAAAAAAGGGCGGGGGGGGCCTGCAACCCCCTGTAATTTGGGGTTTTTTTGAAAAAATCTCAAAAGCTCCCCCCCCCCCCCCCCCCCCCCCCCCCCCCCCCCCCCCCCCCCCCCCCCCAAGATCAATTTTCCCCCACGAACATTGACAAAACAACAACAGCAACAACACATTTTCACCATGGTCATTTGAACAGCGTTCAACACACCATTTTAAAACGTTCATCTCCGTCTTCAAGTCCCACAAGACAGAATCTCGCCAGTTCACGTCTTAAAAGTCTCGGTTCAAAGTCATTGACCACCAACTGAATCCATTCATTGTTCTCTAGAAACACGGTAGGACTGCACCTCAACCCCCTGCCACAGTTCAGAGTTGCGCTGTGTACTGTCCTATTAGGAGGTATCGTCTTGCTTTGCAGACATCACTGTGTAGAATAGCACCTCTTTCTCGTGAAGAGTTTTCAGAACATTAGACTTCCACCAGTCCTGTCTTGCTCAGGAATTTGAAGTGCAGCTTCATCAGCACAAAGAGTACGAGCAGGGCATGCGCAGCCGTGTAATTTCAGCCGCCAGAATGAATGGCAACGAGCTGTATGTCCGTCTGTCTCTCTAGCTGTAACCGTACCCTCTGGCCGTCATATTGGGCAGCAACAAGCTGTCTGTCCGTCTGTCTATCTAGCTGTAGCCGTTACCTCTGGCCGTCAGATTGGGCAGCAACAAGCTGTCTGTCCGTCTGTCTATCTAGCTGTAGCCGTAACCTCTGGCCGTCAGATTGGGCAGCAGAGGAGAGTAGGGCATCAGGGCGACGTTGCGTCCCGAGGCGGCAGCGGCAGCGGCATACATGTACCTGATGGAGTTGAGATGGGCCGTGGGCGGCTGCGAGATGGGGGAGAACGCGGACTTGAACCCGGCGGCAGCTGCGCCTGAGACCCAGAGAGGGGCTCAGGTAGGAGGAAGGAGGAGAAGACCCCCGACCCCCGGAAGAGAGCTACGGACGAGGCCTGAGACGGCCACGTGACCGGAAGAAGGGAGCACCAGGGGGTCCTGCGGTCAGGTTGGTGAGGCAGAGGCAGTCGGGGCGGCATGGCGCTGAGGAAAGAGGAGCTGAAGGACCGGGGGTGGCTCTGCTGGTTGAGGAGACTGTCGATCGTCAGCAGCGCGTCCTGCTGGCAGCCGTCCAGCGCCGTCTGCAAGGTCTCGCGCTTCACGTGCGGGAACACGCGGCACAGCAACTCGATCGGCGAACGACCCGACGAGCTGGACGAGTCTGCTGCCGCGCTCCGCTCCGACGACCCTCTCCCCTCCGTCTCGCTGCCGCTCTCCGAGCGGCGTCTCTTCAGCGTGAAGTCCGCGGCTGAGGCCCCCCCTCCCGGGCCCCCTGCCCAAGACCTCTCCGACTCGTTCCGCTCCGGTCGCGTTGACCCGGGCTGCCAGGTGAGGCGGGCCAGGAGGAGGGCTTGGGCGAAGAGGTGGAGCGAGGGGAAGAGGAAGGGGCTTGGCGGGGGAAGGGACGGGGCTTTGTCCAGGGAGGGGCGGCGCTGGTCCTCCTCCTCCTCGTTGCTGCCGGGCTCCTGCAGGAGTGCGCCGCTCTCCGAGGGCTTCAGGCTGAGGTCGTAGCCGTGAGGGTGGTGATGGGGGCGTGAGAGAGGATGGGGTGGAGGGCGGGAAAGGGAAGGGGGTGGGGTGGGGGTGGTGTCGAGGGGAGGTGCCGCCGGTTGGGGGAGCCTGGAAGTGAAGGGGTCTGGGCTGTCGCTGTCGCTGTCCACGCGTGGTCTCTTCACCACTGCAAGGAACACAAAACAGACAGACGGTAATGATCAGGTATCATCAACTTCATGACCCGTTCTTTACATGTGGAGCGGAACTAAGGTAAGGTAATGTTGCTTATAGCCCAGCCGACCACAAGGGCCATATCAGGGCTGTCACGACGTTAAAATCAACTCACAAGTCATTCATTCACACAAATTGTTTAAAATACATCTTCTAAAAACTCAACCGAAATTTTGTTAAAAATCTTTCCACTGTAAAATCTCAGATCCGATGAAAAATGTTCATCTCTTTCAAGAACTCAAAGATCGCGTCAGGCGGAACATCTCTGAACAAGTTTTTTTTAAATGGAATCTGAGATTTTACAGTGGAAAGGTTTTTAACAAAATTTCGGATGGGTTTTTAGAAGGTGTATATTTGGGTACGTTAGTCATGTTAGAGATGTTGATGGAAGTGATATCTTGAAGCATAGGGATAACACTGACTAAGCTTATCTCTATGCTAAACGAAACAATACCAAGTCAAAGTGTGCCAAACCAAGTGGTAGGAATCAAGGACGATCCTGTCTCCAAACATCATAATAAGTAAGTCAACATTGAAACGAACTCGAGAAAAAGAAGCAAAGTCACGCTTGCAACACAGTACAAAACAAATAATGAATGTTCAATAGATACGTCTTCCTCAGAGGCACAACAGACAGTACAAATGCTAAGATGACCCCAAGCACTATGATAGTGACTGTAAACTCGAGGACAGTAACTTTAAAACCCAAGAGAATGAAAGCAAACATTAATAACACAGAGAATGTAAGCACGAGAACAGTGACTGGAAACTCCAGGGCAGTGAATGGTAACGGAAAATAGTGAGTGTACAGACGTGGACAATGAATGTAAACCCTAGGACGGTGAAAGTAATCATCAGAAAAGTAAATAAAACTCTAGGACAGTGATTGCTAACACCAGACATTGAATGTAAACATCAGGACAGTCAGTTTAAACATCAGATGGTATAAATTCCAGGAAAGTCAACATAAACATCAGGAGAGTAAATGTGAACACTAGGACCCTGAATGTAAACACCAAGACAGTCAATGTAAACGTGAGGACAGCGTAAACTCCAGTGAAGGGAAACACCAGGACAGTGTAAACCCTCGGAGAAGCCCAAACTGTTTGTCCGGTAATCTTAATTAACAACACTTCCTTGATTTTCTTTTTTCACTTAAAAAACAAAAAAAAAAAATTTAAAGTCCGGAGATCATTGTTTCCTGTATAACCGAAACATGTCCTCCTTTCTGTGATCAGGAATTCTTCTATTAAGGAGATCAGTCGGCGTCCTCAGAACCCCTTCCCTTTTCCCTTCCTCCTTCCCCTCGCTCTTGCCAGCTTTAATTATCCTATTAAAAAAAAAAAGCTGGAGTGTTTGGTGGCGGCGGTGCTGGAGAGAAGGGGGTAGGGTAGTAATTATATCAGTTCTTAACAACTGTGTACGTGATATCTCAAGACACTTCCCCAGGCCGATGTCTTAGAAAGGGATTCATGCTTTGTGAGTGGTTTAGGTTTTGATGGCTTTCTTTCATTTCTTTCATTGAAGGGTTGTGTGAGAGGGAGAGAGGGGGGTGGGGGTAGCAAAAAAGTGGTAAAGCAGGGCAAGGGATGGGACGGGGTGGGGGTGGGGGAGTGGTGGTGGTGGCAGGGTAAGATATACGGAGATGGAGGGAAGGTTGTGATGCTCAAACGATGGTACACACCATCGTTTGATAGAAATAACATGGCTCTACGAAAGTGTTCGTAATCTAATAAAGCTAGGACAGAACTCTACAATGAGGCATTGTGCTAAACTACACGTGGCATCCTGTCAGAAAAAAAAACCCCGGGGTAATCTGCAAACTGAGGTAACCAAAGTGGCTGTGCATATGAAGTTGTCTATTTCTGTGTCGGTTTTATCTTTTTATGTTTTAGTGAACGCGTCGGTCGACAACGTACTTTTACTGGTGAATTGATTTGGCACGCTTTATTTTGTACAATTCCTTTAATACTAAAACTTCACCCTGGTGAAAGCAACCTCGGTGAAGATCGAACAAAATCCTGGATGGGGCCCTTTGAGTCAGTTCATGGGCGAAAACAACGTTGTGTAGCCGCCAGGGGAATTAAGAGTTTGTGTAGCCGCCAGGGGAATTAAGAGTGTGTAGCCGCCAGGGGAATTAAGAGTTGTGTACCCCGCCAGGGGAATTAACAGTTGTGTAGCCGCCAGGGAATTAAGATTTTTGTAGCCGCCGGGGAATGATAGTTGTTATAGCTGCCAGGGCATTAATGAGTTTTTAGCCGCCAGGGAATTAATAGTTGTTTAAGAGCCGCCAGGGACATAAACAGTTGTTTAGCCCCATGGAATTAACAGTTGTCGTTAAGCTCCATTGAAAATTCATTATTTTGTCGCCAGGGAAAATAAAAAAAAGTTATCCGCCAGGGCATTATTTGTTAACGAAACGCCACGGGGTTGTATCAGATTATTTTATTAGCCGCCAGGGAATTTATAGTTCGTTTCCGCCCCAGGGGAATTATATTCTTTAGCTCTGCCAGGAATTAATATTGTTTAGCGCCAGGGGAATAACAGTTGTTTTAGGCCGCAGGGCATAATAGTTGTTTAAATACCGCCTGGAAATAATAGTGTTTAGATCCGCCAGGGAATAACAGTTGTTAGAAGGATTCCCAGGGGCATTTATAGTTTGTTTTAGGCCGTCAGGTAATTATAGGTTGTTTAGCCGCCAGGGGAATAATAGTTGTTCAAGAAAACCGCCAGGGAATTAACGAGTTGTTTAGGGGTGCAGGGCATGAACAGGTGATTTACCGCAGGAGTTAATAGTTGTTTAGACCCCAGGTAAATCAATGTTGTTTAGAACCCAGGGAATTAATAGTGTTCACCGCCTAGGGAATAACAGTTTTTAGACGCCAGGCAGTTAACATTGTTAATAGCGCCAGTCGTGCATTAATATTTTTAACCCCGGAGGAATTAATAGTATCTAAGTGGCCGCAAGGGAATTAACATTTTTAGCCGCCAGGGCATTTATCATTGTTTAGAGCCGCCAGGGCATAAATATTGTTTAGCTCCCAGGGAATTATATTGGTTTAGCCGCCAGGGAATTAATATTTTTAAAACACGCCAGGGGCATTAACATGTTACCGGGCGCCAGGGAATTAATAGCTGTTTAGCCGCCAGGGAATACAACGTTTGTTTAGCCGCCAGGGGAATTAATAGTTTTAGCCGCCAGGGATTAATAGTTGTTAGCCGCCAGGGGAATTAATAGTTGTTCAGCCGCCAGGGGAATTAACAGTTGTTTAGCCGCCAGGGTAATTAACAGGGATTAAGAGTTAGAGCCGCCAGGGGAATTAATAGTTGTTTAGCCGCCAGGGGAATGATAGTTGTTTAGGCCGCCAGGGGAATTAATAGTTGTTTAGCCGCCAGGGAATTAATATTGTTTAGGCTGCCAGGGGAATTAATAGTTGTTTAGCCGCCAGGGAATTAATAGTTGTTTAGGCCGCCAGGGGAATTAATAGTTGTTTAGCCGCCAGGGAATTAATAGTTGTTTAGGCCGCCAGGGGAATTAACAATTGCTTAGCCGCCAGGGAATAAAAAATTGATAGGTTAAAACAGAACTGACAAAGTAACTCCCTATGTAATTTTCCCCATAGGACTTTCAAAATACACATGTCAAAACGTCACATTACAAGATTCACATTCCATAGACAATATCATCCATCGATATTACCACTTACACAGTAATTCCCCATATCCTGACTCTGCCGTTTGATCACCAAGGGTCCTCAACCCCAAGCTAATGCTTACGTCCCAGGGTCAAATACCATCTTTCCATAGTCTCACTAAAAACAGTTTTGCAGTCACTGCGTCATTAAATTTGTAACAATCTTGCTAAACAACTCTTCATGCGCCGTATGATCCAGATTGCAAACCATTTCTAACGGATTCGCCCTTGCCGGATTGCCACAAAAATTCAACCTGGTTGTCTTTTCCTTCTGATTGCCACAAAAATTCAACCTGGTTGCTTTTCCTTCTGATTGCCACAAAAATTCAACCTGGTTGTCTTTTCCTTCTGATGTCCACAAAAATTCAACCTGGTTGTCTTTTCCGTCTGATTGCCAACAAAAAATTCAACCTGGTTGTCTTTTCCTTCTGATTGCCACAGAAATTCAACCTGGTTGTCTTTTCCTTGATTGTCACAAAAATTCAACCTGATTGTTCCCTTTTCTTTCTGATTGCTACAAAATTCAACCTGGTTGTCTTATCATTCTGATTTCCATAAAAATTCAACCTGGCTGTCTTTTCCTTCTGATTGTCACAAAAATTCAACCTGGTTGTCTTTTCCTTCTGATTGCCACAAAAATTCAACCTGGTTGTCCTTTTTTTTTCTACTGATTGTCACAAAAATTCAACCTGGTTGTCTTTTCCTTCTGATTGCTACAAAATTCAACCTGGCTGTCTTTTCCTTCTGATTGTCACAAAAATTCAACCTGGTTGTCTTTTCCTTCTGATTGCCACAAAAATTCAACCTGGTTGTCTTTTCCTTCTGATTTGGATTCCTACTACAATACAACGCGTTCGTCCTTGCCGTCTGTTAACCAAATTCCCACTCAAATGTTCATAGGTTTGTGTGGAGTCACAGTCTTTCGAGGACACTTTGGTTACAACGGATGAAGTAGATTTTGTGTAACTCTGCTAACAAAGAAATAAACAACAAACAAACGGAGGCACAAGAAAGAATGTCCTGGCTGAGATTAAAAAAAAAAAGAGGAAAATTAATGTTTCTCTTCTTGGAGTGCACATTCACAACCATGTTTGGAGATTAAAAAAAAAAAAAAAAAAAAGAAGAAAAAAAGAGGAAAACTAATGTTTCTTTTCTTAGAGTGCACATTCACATCCATGTTTGGAGATTACCACTTAAAAAAAAGAGAGGAAAACTAATGTTTTTCTTCTTAGAGGGCACATTCACAACCATGTTTTAAATTGTTTTGTTTGAATTTGGTGAGAACAGCGTCGTAATTAGCAATCGCCTGGAGTTATCTCTTTATGGTAGCAAGAGGTACCCAACTTTAAAAAAAAACACCCTATTTACTGTTAACTGTCCCCAACCTCATTTAAGATTATCTTTCATATCAATTAAATTGATGTTACTTGTGTTTCTTTCTGTTCGTCTGAGCATTCTGTTGGACTATGTTCAAGATCAGAAGGTCTATGCCGGTCTTGAAGAAATGTTAATCTATGTTTGTTCATCTCTTTAGTTGTTGTAAGCAGCATTCGCTAAGAGTATTTGACGTGTGATTATCTCATTACGGGAGCAAGAGTGACCTTATTCACTTATTGTATACTGTTTACTACCTTATTTAGAATTTCTATTTATTCTCGTTGTATTTTCTTATTTCCTATGCATTTGCATATTTCTCAGATTGTATCTATCTTTGCCATTTTCTATGTTATGCTGATGATGATGACGATAATGAAAACTAACTGATTAGTGGTAGTACTAGTACTGTTATGGCTATTTGAATATTTCTTAGATTCCATCTGACTATATTTCCCATTTCTAGATGAATGAGAGGAGGAGGAGGAGGAGGAGGAGGAGGAGGAGGAGGAGGGTGGAGGAGGAGGAGGAGGAGGAGGAGGATTATGATGAAGAATTATACTATTTATTTATCTGTTGGTATAATCGTTACCATAAGAATATTATCGTACTGCTCTTCTCCTTCTTTTCTTCTTTCTCTATCATTATCACAACAGCTCATACTAATCCTATTGTTATTATTATTATTATTATTATTATTATCATTGTTTATCATTATTATCATTATTTTTTTTATTATTATCATCATCATTATTGTTATTATATATCACTTCATTATTATTGTTTATTATTTCATTATAATTAACTTTGTTGCTACAGTTATTGTTGTTATCAGTTTAAATCCGTGTCTTCTATTCCCTTCCAACTTCTTCCCTTTTCTCTTCAGTTCCATTCTGACTTTTAGTTTGTCCACCCCCAACCCCAGTTTGTCCACCCCCAACCCCAGTTTGTCCACCCCCAACCCCAGTTTGTCCACCCCCAACCCAGTTTGTACTCAGATCGAAGAGAAGATAAGTGACTGTTTGTTCGTTTTTGTTCTTTCTTTTTATTGTTTTTAACTACATTTGTCCTGTCTGAAGACCAGTAGGTCGAAACGCGTTGTGTCTGTTTCATAATTGGTTTGTTCCTCCGTTAGGTGGCCGCCTTGTAACTCTGTCTTTGCTCATCTGGTAGAGTGAAAAGAAAACAGAATTAAAAGAGAAAAAAAAAACCACACACACAACTAAATAACAAATATCACCTTCCCTGTTCGTTCAGCCTAATCTCTCTTTCCAACCATCCTTTCGCTCTTCTACCGAGGAAAATAAAAGTCGATACATTACCTCCCTCAAGGAGGTTATGTTGTCAGAAAGGTCTGTTTGTTTGTCTGTCTGTCTGTCTGTCTGTCTGTAAGCGGGATTCCGTAATGATCACTGAACCTATGGTCACCCAACTTCGTCAAAAATGACATGTGGCCCAGAGACAATCGAACTCAAATTTTGGGATAGACACGCATCAAACAGCCATTTCAGGATTATTCAGCGAGATGTTTCTTTTTCAAATTATGCAAAAATTATTAAATCAGTTTCTATCGAAATTTGATTGGAGGGAAAATGAAATGTGGCCCATTTGGGAACCCACAGGATGAAATTTTAGTGCAGATTCATGACCGCAAGTCCGGATCTAACATCAGATCAAGGATCTGTTCATACGATTGATGAAATTATCAAAATTTTCGATTTAAAAGACATTCTGAAATTACTGTTAGAGGTTCATATCTTTTTATGAGGTGGTATATTTTCAAGGAATATTAGGCCTACAACTGTTTTTTTTTTTCTTCTTTTCTTTTGTTTCTTTTCTAGACTATATATAGCCCTTTCTTTTCTTTCTCTTCCCCTCCCCCCCCCCCCCCTTCCCCCACCTTTTTTTTTTTTTTTTGGTCCTTGTTTTATAATTGGAATTTTTGCGTTCATGGGGAGTAACTCCGCTTGTCCGTGCCGAATTTTACTTTTTCCTGGAGGGAAAGGAGAATTGTGTTTTAATTCACGAACTGACTCCAAGGACGGATCCAACATTGTTTCACCTTGGCGGAATTATCTTGCCTCCCGAGCGTCCTAGTTTTGTTTTGTTTTGTTTTGTTTTGTTTCGTTTTGTTTTTGCTCCCATGTCTTACCTTGGAAAAACAAAAGGAAGAAAATGATGCTAAAACAAACAAACAAACGAACAAACAATTCAACAAACGAGAACAGAAGCAACTTGAAAAAAAAAAGACAGTAGTTTCGAAAGAATTATGGGTTTCCAGGTACGTGTTATTAGCATTCTTCATTTTTTTTTTTCGTAACCTCACCAATTGAAGCCCCTTCGTCTATCACATTGCTGAGACTGTCTTCCATAAAAAAAAGAAGTCCCAAACAAAGTGACAAAGAACAACGATAACAATAACAATAAAAACCGACGCAAAGGTGTGAAAGAACGAACAACAAAAGGAACGGAACAAAAGAAATACCTAACACCGAGAAAAGTAGCGATTACGCTCAAAGACAGAACAACAGTGACAACAAAAAAACCAACCAACCAACCAACCAACCAACCAACCAACCAAAAAGTATTACAATTTCAAAAAGGAGAGAAAAAGGACAACAGAGACGCCGATTCGGTTTTGCCGCCCCCCCCCCCCCCCTCCCCCTTCCCCGCCGCCCCCACCCATCCTCCACCCCCACCCCCACCCACCTCCCCACTCCGCCGATCTTTTTCCCTCTCGCAGAAAAAAAGGACCAAAAAAAAAAAAAAAAAAAAAAAAGGAAAAAAGAATGGAACGGAAGAAAGGAGTCTGTTCCCTCTCAACCTAGTATTCAATACAACACAATAGAAGACAATAAATACATTGACGGAGTCATGTATCTTGGTAAATGTGATTTCAGTGCAATGGAATCAATGAAAAGAACTCCGTGTGGTCCGGTGGGATTAAAGCACTGAAACTGAATCCCTGTGTTATATAACAATACACTGAATTGTTGTTCTCACCTCCCGCCCCCTCCTACACACTCACCCCTCTCTCTCTCTCTCTCATCTCTCCTCCTTCTCTCTCTCTCTCTCTCCTTGCACCTTTCCCCACCCCACCTAAGTTTCCACACACACACACACACACACCCGCGCGCGCGCGCTCACAAGGAACGCGTGGGTGCAAGCAAGGACGAACGCACGCGCACGCGCACGCGCAAAGCACACACGCACGCAAACGCACACACACACACACACACACACACACACACACACACACACACACACACACACACTACTTACATTCTGAGCTTAGTATACTACTCAAAAGAATTTAAGGCCACACAGTTCATCACTCCCCAATAATAACTCATAAGTTCCGACAGCTGAAATCAACCAACAAACATTTAATTCAATCATTTGATCATCGATTGGACACAATTTAATCAAGAAAATGCAAATCAATTATCGCGAAAATTTCATTGACATGGACACACCCCATTTTGCAAATTCAGAACAACCGACTGTCAGAATGTCAAGAGTCATATCGTGTGTGACCGCCATTGGCGTTTTATGCAGTCAAGCAGCGCTGTTTCATGGATCTGACCAAAGTCTGGAGGGTGTTCTGAGGATCGCCTGCCACTTTCTGCTTCCAGATTCCTGAACAGACGTCGAGATTGTGTGCAGGAGGTGGTTGTTGCGTGTACCACGGCCCAAACATCCCAAAGATGTTCGATGGGTTCAATCGGTGAGCGGGCAGGCCATTCCATCCTGGTGACTTGCTGCTGCTGGAGAAAGTCATGTACGACCCGAGCTCTGGCGGCCTGGCGTATCGTCCTGTATATGCTCCTGGTCCCATGGCCTGCAAAGCGTACAGCGATTTGGGTCCAGAATGTCGTCTCTGTAGGCTACCCGTCAGGTAGCCTTGGACACTGTGCAGGGTGTTCTTGATGAAACTGAAGCCACCCCACACCATCAGGACCCACCACCATCGCGGTCGTGCTCCGCAACAGTGGCGCCAATGAAGCGCTCTCAACACGCCTCCAGGCGCGAATCCTGCCGTCGTTGAAGGACAGGGTGTAGCGGGATTCATCAGAAAAGAGCACCCTGGACCACTGCTGCCTTGTCCAGGCCAGGTGTCGTTGAGCCCAAGCCAGACGAGCAGCACGGTGAGCTCTGGTCAGTGGAGTCGCAATGCTCAACGCCTTGACCGCATGTTGGCCTCACGCAGGCGGTTGCGAACCGTCTGGTCCCTGACGAGGACGTTGCTGGCTGCTCTCAGCTGCCCCCTGAGCACGTTGGCGGTGGCGGTTCAAATTGCGAAGTGCCGCCAGGGTGATGAAACGATCCTGTCGTCTGTTGGTTGCTCTGGGGCGCCCCAGGTCCTGCGTGATTCTTGAACTCTCCCATAGTTGTTGTACCGTTCTCTCAGTCTTTGAATGACAGAATGTGTTACTCTAAGTCGTCTGCCAACTTCTCGGACCGCCACGCCTTCTTGTGTGGTGTGTGAGAGAGAGAGAGAGAGAGAGAGAGAGAGAGAGAGAGAGAGAGAGAGAGAGAGAGAGAGAGAGAGAGAGAGAGAGAGAGAGAGAGAGAAGTCGAGCTCGCGCACGTGCGCGTCTGCACGTGCCTAATATCAAGTGAAACGGATTAACGAAAATGCATTAGACCGACATGCACAAAAAAGACTGCATTAAATGGTAATGGCTTTGAAGAATTCACAAAGCGGATTTGCATATATAATAGAATTAGCGATTCAATGACACACACTCACAAATACCTATGGAAAAAATCTTTATGGGGACAAAAAGGATTACTATTGTGTAGACACGTAAGAAGACAATTTCTTTTCCAGAATATGTAGATGCATGAAGTAACAAGTTTTGTGTGTTGTGTGTGTGTGTTGTGTGTGTGTGTGTGTGTGTGTGTGTGTGTGTGTGTGTGTGTGTGTGTGTGTGTTTGTATGCGTGCGTGTGCGAGTGTGTGTGTGTGTGTGTGTGTGTGTGTGTGTGTGTGTGTGTGTGTGTTTTGAGTGTGTGTGTGTGTGCGTGTGTGTGTGCGTGTGTGTGTGTGTGTGTGTGTGTGAGTGTGTGGTGTGTGTGTGTGTGTGTGTGTGTGTGTGTGTGTGTGTGTGTGCG
>CM031600.1:29933421-29968421 GCA_018398815.1 Conus ventricosus | reverse complement strand
CCCCTAATCCTGCGTCCTTGACTGCATCCGAGTCAAACAGCTTCACAGACAAAAATATATAAAAACGACTGCTGGACTTCAATAAAGACAATATGAAAAATGAGGAATTCATAGGAGGCTGTTAGCAGAAACCTAACTGACCCAACACACGTAGAAAGCGTTTGTATTATGCAGCGCTAGGCCTACTAGGGGACAAGTGTTACACAATACTATTGTGACATCAATTTGTTGTGATGTAATAAATTTGTTCTTTTATATTCTTTTTCGTCACTTTGACGTTTTTTTCCTTGTGTTTACTGTCTAGTGTTTCCTGATGAAGCGTGTAAGACCCGAAAGCTTGAGTGGTTTTTTTTTTTTTTTTTTTTTAAAAAGGACTTCAAAGTGCTTATTAGCTTTACAGAATTTATGAGACTGCTTTTTAAATTGGATAGTTTTTGAGTTAAGCACACAGGTATACATGTTTAGTTCTGCTTGCCCGTTCTATACACGTCCACTGACAATATTGACATAAATTGACATGATTAACTCGTTTCTATTCCACTCATTCCTCACCCACTAACATACTTCTTTTCTACATTGATGTTACTCCTCTTCGTGTTTACTTTCAACTATATCGAACAAGCAACATGATCTAAACATTTTAGTTGTGTCTGTAAAGCAGTTAGCGTCTCCGATATGAAAATAACACCATTATCAAAGAAGAAGAATATATACTGCCGTGATATCACTAATGAATTGAGTGCCATGCTTTCCATTCCTGACAAACTCAGTAGTGAATTCATCGCTGAAAACAGAAAACGAAACAGGACTGCAGACGACCCCCCCCCCCCCCCCCAACCCACCACCCTCCATCCTCCTCGCTCCACATATCTATTCCTAATTTTCATACGAGTACACAAGAGTCACCGAAGATCTAAATAGTTTTCTACGGACACCGGATTTTAACAATGTAAGAATAAACAAAATTTTGTCAATAGAATCGAACGCCTTCATAAAATCAGTAAAGGCAACGTTACGATTGAGAGAAAAAAAGTTTCTGTGCAAAGGCCTTCAAGGTAGGCTAATTACGATCCATGAGAGAAAATAGTCTCTGTGCAAAGTCCTTCAATGTAATTATGATCCGTAAGAGAAAATGATTCTGTGCATGCAAAGTCCTTCAATGTAATTATGATCCGTAAGAGAAAACAGTCTCGTGCAAAATCTTTCAAAGTAATTCAGATCCATGAGAGAAATATATAGTCTCTGGCAAAGTGCTTCAATGTAATTATGATCCCGTAAGAGAAAATGATCTCTGTGCATGCAAAGTCCTTCAAAGTAATTATGATCCGTAAGAGAAATAGTCTCTGAGCAAAGTCCTTCAATGTAATATATCGTAAGGAAATATGTCGTCAAAACCTTCAAGAATAGATCCTGAGGGAAGATAGTCTCTGCGCAAGTGCTTCAATGTAATTATGATCTATGAGAGAAAATGATTTCTGTGCAAAGGCCTTCAGGGTAATTATGATCTATAGATTAAATTCGGTCTGATATTCAGTAGAAACATTGGTTTCTTCAGGCCATTTTTGAAGAACACGTACTGTACATCTTCCCAATAGATTAGAGAAAAAAATGTCAATAATTATCAGGGCTGGTGTGTCAGAAGAGAAGAGATGAGAGAGAGGAGAGAGAGAGAGAGAGGAGAGAGAGAGAGAGGAGATGAGAGAGAAGAGGAGAGAGAGAGCGAGAGAGACGAGAGAGAGAGAGAGAGAGAGAAGAAAAGAGAGAGAGAGAGAGAGAGAGAGAGAGAGAGAGAGAGAGAGAGAGAAAAGAGAGAGCGAGAGAGAGAGACGAAGAGAGAGAGAGAGAGATTCGGATTCGGATGAGTTTATTCACAATAGGCCACAGCCCCTTGTGAAGGGGTGTGTGAACATAATATAAGCAATTTGTCAATAAACGTAAGTGGGCACAAATTCATACATAAAACAAACCTCAACAAGTCTACCAATAACAATACATAGAAACAGAAACAGCGTAGGGACAGAACCTAAAGAATCATATTGCTAAGACGTTACTAATTCTCTAAACTTAAATGCCTTAGACAGAAATAGTGAAAAATTCCGCACGTCGTGAGGCTTTTGTGAGGACATTAGTAAACTGAGTTTATGGTTTTGTCGAATATGTGTAAGTGCTGGACAGCAAAAAACAAAATGTACCTAATTTTCCTCTGCTTCTTTACACATTGGACAAATTAAAACGAGAGAGAGAGAGAGAGAGAGAGAGAGAGAGAGAGAGAGAGAGAGAGAGAGAGAGAGAGAGAGAGAGAGAGAGACGAGCGAGCGAGAGAGAGAGCAAAACTATGGATTCAGCCCAACTTCCGGGAAAAAAACTTCCATGTCAAGCAGAGAGCGGAGTAATGTGGCAAATCAATTCAGAATCGATCCCGCCGTACAGGCATGTTTTCACATTTCACCAGTTTCGCCATCTGATCCTGCAGCTTTACAGATTAACAAACAACAACAACAAAAAGAAAAAAAAAAAATCTTGCTGCATAACATTGCATCTTCTTTCGTGATACCGACTGAGGCATAATTTCAAATCTTTATAGACTTTGTTAGAAGTGTCTCAAAGCGACCACACCATGTTTCACACGTTTTAGCTGGTGCGTGTGTGTGTGTGGTCTCTCTCTCTCATCTCTCTCTCTCTCTCCCTCTCTCTCTCTCTCTCTCTCTCTCTCTCCTCTCTCTCTCTCTCTTTCTCTTGTGCGCGCGCGCGTGAGACATAAGAGAGAGAGAGAAGAGAGAGAGGTAGATGATGAGATGAGATGAGATTGTAACATGATGATGATGATGATGATGATGATGTTGCCGTCGACGACAATCATTGTGTCTATGAACGAATTAATGATGCATGATCGTAACATTCGACAGCTCACTTATTTCGACAGCAACATACAGTAAGTCCAATGAACAGACTCATGATCCCCACAAACAGCAGCTTATATGAAGCAAGCATATTGAATTTTCGAATCGTCCGCCTACAGGCATGTTTTCACTCCCATCTCCACTACCAGCCTAACAATCACAAAAACAAAAAAAAAAAAAACTTCTGCATACATTACAGCTTCTTCTCGTGTCCCACTGACACTATTCACTTTATAACTTACCCCTACACTTCCTGTACACATCACACCATTATCCACCGTTTCTGCTCAGTATACAGGCTCTCCTCCCACCTTCCTCTACACATACCCCCCTCCACCTTCCCTGCTACACATACACCCCTCACTTCCTCTACACATACACCCCCTCCCTTCCCTCCATACACCCTACACTTCCCGCTAACATACACCTACCACCTTCTGCTAACAACATACAACCCTAACCACCTTCTGCTACACATAACCCTACACTCCCTGCTACACATACAACCTACCACCTTCTGCTACACATACACCCCTACCACCTTCCTGCTACACAACACCCTCACCTTCCTGTCCTAAATACACCCCTACACCTTCCCTGACACATCACCCCACCACTTCTGTACACATTCAATCCTACCACCTTTTCTGCTACACTACACCCTCCATTCCTGCTACACTTACCCCCCACCACCTTCCCTGCTACACATACCCCCTACCCCTTCCCTACACATACACCCCCTACCCCTCCCGCTCACACATACACCCACACACCTACCTAGCTATCTAATACACCCCCTCACCTCCCTCTACACATACACCCCCTACCACCTTCCCTGCTACACATACACCCCCTACCACCTTCCCTGCTACACATACACCCCCTACCACCTTCCCTGCTACACATACACCCCCTACCACCTTCCCCTGCTCACATACACCCCCTACCACCTTCCCTGCTACACATACACCCCCTACCACCTTCCCTGCTCACATACACCCCCTACCACCTTCCCTGCTACACATACACCCCCTCCACCTTCCCCTGCTACACAAGCAGGTCAACAATCCTTCCATCATTTGCACAAAACACTACTTCGCAAAGGACTGTGAACAAACAACGTCAGGGGATGAAGAGAACGCCACAGCAGAACCATTTCAGGAAGAAACAGAGCAAGCAGTGAATGATATTCCACGTGTTTTATGGATGACCTCAAGCGCAAAATAAATAAATAAATAAAAAATAAATATTTTTTATCAAAATAAATAAATATATATATATATATATATGAGTAAGAGAGGCTCAGATGATGAGAGCGGAGTGTGGGTGGGGTGGGGCAGAGAGAAGGGGTGGGGGTGGGGGAGAGGGAGGAGACAAAAAATGGGATCGCTTCACTGCGTTTGAGCCAAAATATTGTTATATAGGTGGGTTGTTGTTTTTTTGTTAATAAGCATGTCTATTTATTGTTTTAAAATGCCTTCTGCTTTGTAAAGATATTTATATAGATTTATTCAAAAGGTTTATGTATGTAGTTCATGCTCAATCGGGAGAGCGCACGTATATTGCACGAGGGCTCGCGCGCTCGCACACACACACATTCTTCTCACCCCCCCTCTCTCTCTCAGGTCCTTATTGTATTTGATTAGCTTGGTTTGACAGAGCACCATAATTTTAGAAACAAGCTTATTTGGCTACTGTCAACAGGTGAAGACAAGTTCAAGCCGTTTGGTCGTTAAAGAGGCCACACATGTTTATAAAGCATGATGAATGTCAATATGTGTACGCGATTCTCGCATTTTTAACCAAGCTTTACACACCCCTCCGTCGTGGAGTTGGTCCCCTATGAATAAATCATTGGCATCTCTCTCTCTCTCTGTCTTCTCTCTCTGAGCGCGCGCCACAAAAACTGTACTGTTGGACACAGGTGTTTACCAATAATCCAGGATACAGTCACATCACAATGAATATCCACAAGGTAACATCAACACATTACCACAGCAAATACATTTTGAAAAAAGAAAAAAAAAAGAAAGAAAATATAGAGAACGTGTTGAAAAAAAACAACGCACATTCTATACAACACTGTTATTTTTCATTAATTCATCACGGACATAACCCATTTTTGTTTGTTTGTTGTTGTTTTATTTTTGTTTTTGTTTTGCTGTTGTTGTTGTTGTTTGTTGTTGTTTGTTGTTTGTTGTTGTTGTTGTTTTTTGCTTCAGTTAGTTTTCTGTTCCAGAAACGAAAACTCACACAACCACCTTTAGTGAGACGGCCGGAACTAGGGAATGCCGAATCCAAAGTCAAAGAAAGGTAGGCTAAAGGTAGGCTGAACTTGAAACAGAACTGTGGAGAATGTCCAAAGAAAAATTTGAATTTGAAAGTGTGCACAGGTGGCCGGAACAGCTCAGTGGTAGAGCGCCGGACTCGTAATCTTGGTGATCCTAAGGTTGCGGGTTCAAATCTCCGCTGAGCCGTTTCGGTTCAGGGAGGATTTTTCCCTCGGAGTTACATTGGTTCTGACTCTATTTCCCATGCAGTCCTTCGAATGAGACTATAAACCGAGGTTCCGTGTGTGAACGCACGCATAATATCTTGCACACACGTAAAATTCCATCACCAGCTTCCGTAAGAGAAGGCCAGTTTGGTCGTTGGTATGGATGACACGTTACACTCAGCATGCACCTTCCCCGAAGTTGGAGTATGGCTGCCTTAATGGCGGGATAGAAAACGGTCGTACACACAAAACTCCACTCCCTTTGTTGGGAAGATGGGATTAATCCTTGGCTGTCTATACAGGGAGTGTCCGCAGGAGTATCAGCCTGCGTACGCAGAAAGAAAGAAAGAAAGAAATGTAGGCCTACTCATTCCATAGTTCTCCCAGACCATTCAGAGAAATGTACATCAAAATAGACAACTCTCTTTCACAAATTGGCAAGGGAACGCGTGCAGGGACTTTGTACATCATGACAGATAGCGCACTAGATTTTATTTTTGACACGGTCTAGGTGATCCATTTCAACAGATATTTAGGCGTTAGATTAAAAGCAATAGAAGAAAACAGATGTTCAAAATTATACCACCATACACATCCAAATGTAATCAAATCATAAAGTTTATTTGGTCACGGTTTTTTTTCCCGTTTTTTTTAAAGTTGGATATATTTGTCAAGGTTATTATGCAAATTGCTTTTCTTCTTTTGTTACGTGCATTGTTTCAGCAAATTTTGTCATGAAGAAACATTTCCCTCTGTGTTGCAGTGAGGACACTCAAGTGAACGCAGACCTCCACCACGTTCGAACGGATCCCGGATCCTCTCATAGATCCGGATCCGCACCAAAATGTAATGGCTTCGTCGAAGATAATTATGGACTTGACCGTGTGGACTTTTGCCGAGTAGACTTTCGCCGGAGGGAGTGGAAGGGGAGGGGGGGGGGGGGGGGGGTTAAGAGTAGTTTTTAACATCGAGGAAAATTCAAGTCACCAAAGGTCTCCCTCTCCGTCTCTGTCTTGCCTGCCTGTCTGTCTGTCTGTCTGTCTGTCTGTCTGTCTCTTTCTCTCTCTCTCTCTCTCTCTCTCTCTCTCTCTCTCTCCTACACACACACACACACACACACACACACCACCATACACACACACCACACCACAAACACACACACACACACACACACACACACACACACACACACACACACACACACACACTCACACCCATACACACACACGCGCGCGCGCACGCGCTCCAGCTCGCAAGCACGCGTGGTTGCGTGCATGCTGGTAATCCTGCGTTCGAATCTTTGCCGGGTTATTTCGAGACAAGTAGATTTTCCCCCCATTAGACATAACATTGGTTCTGACTCCGTTTCGCGAAAAGTGCTTCAATGGAGATGAAAAACCGAGGTTCCGTGTGTGAACGCACACATATCTTGCGCACACGTAAAATCCAATCACCAACTTTTCGGAAGAGAAGGCCAAAATGTTTGCAGCCTACAGATGACACGTACACACATGACATGCACTCTCCGTGGATTGAAAAAAGAAAAAAAGAAAAAAAAGAATGACTGAAAAACCGAGTGTTTGATTTTAGACTAAATGAAACATGCGGGGGTGGGGGTGGGGGGGGCTGAATGTACTGCCAGCAGGCAGCTCTTTAGTCTTCTACCTCGGTAAGCGTCCCGTCGTGTTAACAAATGTGTGGATTGTAAAGTGCCAAGAGCTTGGTCTCTAACCGAGGATCGATGCCACATAAATAATCTGATAACAACAAATAATAATGATGATAATTGTTGTTTGCTTTTCTTTTCTCTACTCTATTTATCCATGTTCAGCGGCTCGTTTTCGAAATAAATCTCGATTCTGCATTATCTCGACGAATATTATGGACAGGAGACAATTTACGCTATTAACAAATCCTTCAACGACTCACCAACCGATCCTCTCTCTCTCCTCTCTCTCTCTCTCTCTCTCTCTCTCTCCTCTCTCTCTCTCTCCACTCACCATACACACACACACACACACACCACACACACACACACACACACACACACACGCACACACACACACACACACACGCACACACACACACACAACACACACACACACACACACACACACGCAAACACACACACACACACACACACACACACACAACACACACACTACACACACACACGCAAACACACACACACACACACACACACACACACACACACACACACACACATACACACACACACACACACACACATACACACACACACACACACACACACTACACACACTACAAACAGACGACGTTCTAGGACAACATGTTGCGGACAAGACACAGATGGCAGAAAAAGCATGAAGTAGATTACGAATTAATGGCCATGAACTTCAGATTAAGGGGTCGATACACACACACACACACACACACACACACACACACACACCACACACACACACACACACTGGCAGACTGGGCACAACATACCACGTTGTGATAAGACTTAGTACATTTTCTTAACGGCTGTCAATTAGTAGATAACCGACGCAATTGTGAGCTTATGGCGAGGGCTGTCGATACAGATTTGCCATTAGAAACATGAAAAGGAGCAAACAAACTTAGGAGCTCATAGTTAATTGCCTCTAGCCCATACTAGCCAAACACATCTCTCTGTTTTTCTCTGTCCAAATACACACGTAAAAACTTAACATATGGTTCGTTCCTTACGCCCCTACTGTTATATGTCATGAGGTCTGACGACGTGGGAATCAGTTGTACTGAAAACTCTAATCGCTGATCACCTGCGTCCAAGAAAACGTCCGGGTTTTACATGACAATAAAATATATTGTTCTCTCTCTCTCTCGCTCTCTCTCTCTTTCTCTAACCCCCCCCCCCACACACACACACACACACACGCCCGCGCGCGCGACCACACACACACACACACACACACACACACACACAACCACACACACACCACGCACACACAAACGCATGAAACCCTAATCTGCGATCATCTGTTTCCAACTTTGCTCTAGGTTTTACACACACACACACACACACACACACACACACCACACACACACACACACACACACACACACGCACACACACCACACGCACATGCACACACACATACACACATACACACTTGTTTGATAACAACCACATCACCGCTGTACTGTCTCTGTCGACGACCACCTATTAAGAACAACTGCAACAACATCTATAGCGAAGGGCTTAGAAGCCGTGGCCAAAGATCACTGCTATTAGCATCAGTCGTGAAAACCCAACTCGTATGCAGCTTGCATATCTGAGTCACGACAACCCTTGGCGCTCACAAGTCGCACTGTCAAATAAGAGTCACTACCATACGTCAATCTCAGATGTAACTATAGTCATATTGTCATAGCGTCGATGACGTCAGTCCCAGATGTATCTATAGTCATACTCTCATAGCGTCGATGATGTCAATCCCAGATGTATCTATAATCATATTGTCACAGAGTCGATGACGTCAGTCCCAGATGTCACTATAGTCATATTGTCGTAGTGTCGATGACGGCAGCCCAGATGTCACTATAGTCATATTGTCATGGTGTCGATGACGTCAATCCCAGATGTACTATAGTCATATTGTCATGGTGTCGATGACGTCAGCCCAGATGTCACTATAGTCCATATTGTCATGGTGTCGATGACGTCAATCCCAGATGTCATATAGTCATATTGTCATGGTTGTCGAGTGATCGTCAGTCCAGATGGTAAACTATTAGTCATATTGTTATGGTGTCGATGAGGTCAGCCCCCAGATGTCACATAGTCATATTGTCATGGTGCTCGATGACGTCAATCCCAGATGTAACTATAGTCATATTGTCATGGTGTCGATGACGTCGCACAGATGTAAATTAGTGTGCTGTCATAGTGTGTCGATGAGTTAGTCCAGATGTAACTATAGTCTATTGTCAAAGTGTCGATGACTCAATCCAGATGTATCTTTACCCATATTGTCATAGCGTCGATGACGTCAATCCAGATGTAACTTATAGTCATTTGTCATGGTGTCTATGTGATGTGTCGTTGTTTCTGTCACTCGTACAACACATAGTGTAAGGAAACAGACTATCTATTCATCGATCAAACATTTATTCAAAATGGATTATGGATCTCTCTCCTCCTCCTCCTCTCTCACTCCTTTCATTCTCTCTCTCTCTCTCTCTCTCTTCTCTTCTCTTTCTCTCTCTCTCTCTGTATGTATGTATGTATGTGTGTGTGTGTGTGTGTGTGTGTGTGTGTGTGTGTGTGTGTGTGTGTGTGTGTATGTGTGTGTGTGTGTGTGTTTACATGTTTGTCTGCGCTGCATCATCATCATCATCATAATCATCATCATCATCATCATCATCATCACAATCATCATCATCATCATCATACATATCATCATCATCACCACCATCATCATCATCATCGTCATCTCATCATCATCATCACAATCATCATCATCATCTTAATCATCATCATCATCATCATTACCACCATATCATTCATCATCATCATCGTTATCATCATCATTATCATCATTCTCGTTCTTATAATCAGTTTCATTATCAATACTACACGTAGCAGCAAAAGATGAAGTCATATCCCACCAAATATTGTTGAGCGAAAAAAATCTCTCTCTTCTCTCTCTCTCTCTCTCTCTCTCTCTCTCTCTCTCTCTCTCTCTCTCCTCACACACACACACACACAACCACACACACACACACACAACACACACACACACAAAAAACACACATCACACCACACCACACACACACACACACACACACACACACACACACACACACACCACAGCGACCAGGAAGAACTGTTTCAGGGCAATGAAATGTGATGCAATACAGTTTCAGTTCCAAACAACACGACTAACATTTACACTGTCAGGAGCATCATACGGATGTCTGTTGCGAACGTTCTGAATTATTTCCCCTGCAGATTTCGGAATCCTTTTATTATCCCTTATTACCGTTCTTTTCTAGGGGTTCTATGTTACCTTACGCTGAACAATGAACAAAACGGTGAAGGCAGCACACCAGAATTCCCTCGATGGAGTATAGTCCGCAACTTACTAAACGTTCTGCTGTCCTGAACATCTGGCCCTATGTTACGATCTTAACGACTCTTTAGAGATTTACTCACTCGGAAAAACAGAGAGAGAGAGAGAGAGAGAGAGAGAGAGAGAGAGGGGGGGGGGGGGAGACAGAGAGACAGAGACAGACAAACAGGCAGAGGGACAGACAGACAGACAGTAGCAAAGACAAACACAGACAGATACTGGTAAGAGAAGAAGAAGAAGAAGAAGAAGAAGAGAGGGGGTGGGGGGCAGTTGACACCGAGAGAGTTGGGACACACAGATAGGGGGGGAGGCGGAAAAACCACACACGCAAAGAGAGAGAGAGGAGAGAGAGAGAGAAGAGAGAGAGAGAGAGAGAGAGAGAGAGAGAGAGAGAGAGAGAGAGAGACACGCTTTTCTCTTCAATAACTGACTCGTTACATCCCAAGAAGTACCCGAAAGTAGCTAATGCAAGGCCTCCTCACATCCACCACACACGACCAATCTAACGATTTTTTTTATTTCCGTTTTTCATCCGATGTCCACCCCCTACACCCCACCCTACCCCCACCCCCCCCCCCCCCTGCAAAAGGTTCAGCCAGTCCTCAACGCCTGGAAACTACTCACCATGGGGAGCCCACTCCAGCGGAGGAGGCGAACCCAGGGGGCGCTGCGAGGGAGGTGAGGTGACGTCCACGGGACTGTTGGAAGCCAGCTCCTCCTCCTCCTTCCCCTTCCCCGCCACCGCCACCGCCGCCGCTTCGTCAGACATCTGCTGCTGATGACGCAAGTCAGTGACGTCGCCATGACTTCTGGTGACGTCAGAGTGACCGCCGATGACGTGGCTGTTGGCGGGTTTCAGGTAGGCCTTGGCTTCGGGGTAGAGCTCCACGCACTCGGGGTTGACCTGCAGCAGCCCGTTGGGCCCGTAGAGCAGACCCAGCTCCCGGGCCTCGTTCTCCTCCTGGGCCTGCTGCCTCCGCAGCGCCACCTGGGCGGCCATGACTCGCTGCCTCTCGGCGATGAGGGTGCACTTGGCGCACACACAGTCCGCCAGCGGCAGTAGCGTTTGTGGCCCTTCAGGGCCGACACCACCCCGTGGTTACGGCAGCGGGCACACTTGGGGGGTACGCGGGTAGCGGTCACTGGCCCGCATGAACAGGCCACCCGTGTCGGGGGCTGAACCGCCGCGGTCTTCTCCGAGCCACTCATCTTCCTCTCCTCCCGCTTCTTCTAGGGGTGATCTGGACAGTCACGTGTGTTTCGTCCTCAGTATGATCTTGATGCTGGCGTGGTCACCGACGATGTGATCCTGACAGTGTGATCTTGACAAATGACAAACAGAGAGATGTTGTACCTGCTAGAAAAAAACACACACCAACAACGGGTTTTTTGGGGGTTTTTTTGCTTCTCAAATTCTAGTCCTCATCACTGTGTGTCTGTAGACTATTGTGTGGGGGGAAAGTCCAGTTTTGATGTTCAGCGTTGGTGACTTGTACAATGTGCGGGTTTTTTTTTTTTTGTTTATTAAAATTGTTTTTCTTCACTAAACTTGGGTTTCTATTTATGATGAAGTTTAGGGTTTTAAATGTCGTTAATTCACCAGCGAGTTTCATGCGATGACAATGTATTTTTTTTTTTGCAAAACATTGACAAGTCAGCTTGAAGGATGGAGATTCGACGGAGTCCTGTACGTGAAGTCTCCAGTCTATGTCAACAGGTTCCAGGCTCTGAACACTTTCATCCTTCTTTCCATGATAATACTGCCGTCCTTTTGACAATGCTCATCAGTAGCTGCAGATCATGTCTTTAAGACTTCAAATCAAGGGAGACACTTCATCTCTAAGACCTCAACCGTACATCTCGAAATCTGGAATCGATGCTGGCATGAGAAGATCTGTCTTTAGTTACACACAGCCGATTTGTCCACAATCAGAAAATCGTGTTCACTTGTTTCTTCTTCAGCTGGCGATCACTCATCCTAAACACAGAGACCACTAGAGGTCGCAGTTCACTCACAGCATCCACCACCACAGAATGTCATCAACAAAACACAGCAGGATCAGCTAAGATCTTTCTGCCTCTGTCTGCCCATCCACCGACCAGCAACACCCACTGACTGAAGTCGCTCCATCGACGGACGGAAAAAACGCAGCAGAGGCAGAGAGAGAGAGGAGGAGAGGAGAGAGAGAGAGCCGCGCGCCCGGTTTGAAATGACGACACCACCACGATCGACGGACAGTGTCAGGAGGGAAGCCGGTCGTTGTTCACCACACCGCTTCTTTCACAACACAGACACACACACTGAACTGTGTCCTCTCATCTGCGATTCTTGCCGTCTTCTGTATGAAGGGAGGAACAGAGACAGACAGAGAGAGAGAGAGAGAGAGAGAGAGACGCAGAGCGAGGAGGGGGGGGAGGGACTTGGGCGAACCCGGGAGCTGGCTATCCGTTAGTCTTGCTGGCTTGACTGACGCGTGCTGTCGTTTTTCTCCCTGGCCCCTCCCTGGCCGTGGCGGAAGGCTGCCTCGTGTGAACGTTCTCAGCGCCCTTCGCCCAGCCTCCACACAGGGTCTAGCTCCGCCCCTCCCTACCACAGAGGGAGACCCATCCCTCCCATGGGTCTACACCGTCCCCTGCCTTGGTTGTCTCTGTGTTGAGTGGCAGGCTGGAGGGTAACGATCGATGGAGTGTGCGTTTCGTGAGAGACTGTCACTGATTTGCGCGTTTGTGTGGCTGAGGTGTGTGTGTGTGTGTGTGTGTGTGTGTAGGGATTGGGGTGGGGTGGGGGTATGTGTGTGTGTGTGTGTGTGTGTGTGTGTGTGTGTGTGTGTATGTGTGTGTGTGTGTGTGTGTGTGTGTGTGTGTGTGTGTGTGTGTGTGTGTGTGCGCGCGCGGCGCGCGTCAGCGCGGCTTTCCGTCTCGGGCTGGGCGCCAACACACGTGCACACGCACCTACAGACAAACACAGACACAGATAGACAATGATAGGCCTACAGATAGACACAGACGCAGACACTAACAGAACACCACACACACACACACACACACACGGTGAGGCCCAGATGAGGCAGATCATACAAGGATGGAGATTGATTCTAAGTTTACATCTTAATCTTCTTGAGAGAGAGAGAGAGAGAGAGAGAGAGAGACAGACAGACAGACAGAGAGACAGAGACAAAAATAATTATTAATGCTCAGAACGAAGCTTAACAGTCTGAGGTGGCGGACACCCATAACAGTGCAGGCTCTAAAATTATTACATCCCTAATCCCTTTGCTAAAGACTAAACGGACGACCCGTGTCTGTGGCGGTGTTTACGAAAGAACGAATTTCACTCCTCACCTCTGGCGTTAACTGTGACAGGCGACAGTAGGCTACAAGCTAAGTAAGCATGGTCATGACTCAAACATCTGGCAGTGTTAAACCTCCCACCACTGGCAGCGAAGGATTTCCCGTAGAACGCCGTAACACGTGAAGACCGCCCCTCCAAAGGGGAACTGAACTAGTTCGCATCTGAACGTCCACCACAGATTCTAGAACTTCTGTTGTCCAGTGGTGGACATCCGCCAGATCTCCTCTCTAAACCTCTTGTAGTAAGGTCGGATAAACACAACATTCAGGACAACGAGAACAAAGAACGAGCAATCGTTTATCTGTCCTCAAACTGGGCGCCGAATGGGCATTGACGTATATTATATATATGTATGTATATCAAAAAAAGACATGAAATCTTGGAGCTTATGGTTAGAGACTGAAAAAGATACAAGGAAAATCAACAGAAAGAATGGCCAGATGTGAGGTGTAGTGTGTGTGTGTGTGTGTGTGTGTGTGTGTGTGTGTGTGTGTGTGTGTGTGTGTGTGTGTGTGGTGTGCGTGCGTGTGTGTGTGTGTGTGTATGTGTGTGTGTGTGTGTGTGTGTGTGTGTGTGTGTGTGGTGTGTGTGTGTGTGTTGTGTGTGTGTTAGTTCTTCAATTTAACGTCTGTGTGTGTGTGTGTGTGTGTGTGTGTGTGTGTGTGTGTGTGTGTGTGTGTGTGTGTACATACATAGATATAAATTCTCTCGCTCTCTCTCTCTCTCTCTCTCTCTCTCTCTCTCTCTCTCTCTCTCTCTCTCTCTTCTCTCTCTCTTGATATGAAAAGAAAAGAAAAGTTCATTACAACGAATTCAGACTAGGTGTGTTAGAAATTGCTGAACATCATCATAGATACGAAACTGTTCATGGCAGGGATTTACTTTGATCATCTAGTCAGGAGAATGAGTCACATGTTGATCTCTGTTGCCCTGCTCCTAGGAACATTCGGGATGAATTAATTAAGCATGAATGCACAGGCACTCTCACCTGATTAAGTTGATCTTGTTGATGTTTTCATGTTCTGCTGAAGACGTTCGAAATTTCTCTCTTTTTTTTTTTTTTTATAAGGCATTTAAGCTTAGAGAAATAGCTGTATCGTGAACATTTTGTGAGATAAGTATTATTCTTTATGACCTATTTCATTTTATCTATGTCTTCATTTGTTTCTGTTTTCTGCTTATCTGCATTTTTGTATAATATTCACGCCCCCCTTTATTAGGGGGCAAAGCCTGTAATGAATGAACTACCCGAATCTCTCTCTCTCTCTCTAATAATAATAATAATGATAATGTATAATACTTATATAGCGCATTTCTTGTTGTACAACTCAATGCACTTACATCCACCATTTGCACTTATTCATACAATATTCATGCACACAGCCTAAAGAAAATACACAATGGCAGACGCACCTACATGCATAAACTGCCTCACCGAACTAGTTGTGGAAGAATTTAGGAGAGATCTAGTTATATTACAGAAGAGAATAGGCTTTTTTGAAGAGGTAAGTTTTGAGCTAAGATTTAAAAGAAGAAAGAGTAGGCTGATTACGAAGGTCTTCAGGGAGGGAGTTCCAAATAGAAGGTGCTCTAAAACTGAAGGCTCTTTCGCCAACAGATTTCAGAGAACGCTTAGGGATTTTCAAAAGTTTTTGTGAAGAAGAGCGAAGGGTACGAGAGCTTTGATAGGTGCAGAGAGAAGAAGAGAGATAATGAGGAAGAGATTCATTGAAGTGGCGGAAAGCAAGAACTGCCAGTTTAAATTGCCACCGATACTGTATGGGAAGCCAGTGCAGTTCGATCAGCATGGGAGTGATGTGCTCACACCTCCTTCTCTTCAAAACAAGTCGTGCAGCGCTATTTTGGACTCTCTGCAGCCGAGCAATCTGTTCTGCGGGAAGTCCAGCATAAACAGAGTTACAGTAGTCCAATCTTGACATCACCGTGGCACAGACTAGCCTGACAGCTACTTCCCTGGATATAAAGCGTCGGATGGAAGCAATACGTCTCAGCTCTAAAAAGGATGAGCGACAGAGTACAGATATTTGATTCTGCATGGTCAGACATGATCAATAGTAACACCAAGGTATTTGACAGAGTTATTGAAAGGCAATTCAGTACCATCAACAACCATTGACTCTGACTCAACGAGTTTGAGGCAGGAGGAGGTTCCAACGGGCATGACTTTAGTCTTTTCACAATTTAATTTAAGCTTATTACTTGTCATCCATTCCTGCACACTGCTGATACACCGAGACACCCCAGATTGAACAGAAACAAACTCATCAGGTGTGCCACTCTTAGAAAGCTCAGTGTCATCAGCATACTTGTGAAAATCACAATCATGGTCCGAGATAACATCCGACAAGGGCTGTGAGTACAATGTAAACAACACTGGGCCCAGTACTGACCCCTGTGGTACTCCATACAAAAGAGGTGACAAAGTAGACCTTACACCACCCACAACCACCGCCTGCGACCTATCTCTGATGTATGATTCGAACCACTGAAGAACTATCCCATCAACACCAAAAGTGACCCTAAGCCTTTCAAGTAAAGTAGTGTGATCTAGCGTATCAAAGGCAGCACTCAGATCAAGTAAGGCTACGAGAGAAACAAGTTTACTGTCGGATTTGCACAGTAAACAGTCCAGTACGCTCAATACAGCAGTCTCAGTGCTATGATTTTTCCCTATAAGCAGATAGACAGGCCTCAAGAAGACCATGGTCTGAAAGATGAGTCTGAAGCTGCTTCAGCACAACTCTTTCAAGGATTTTTGAAAGGAATGGGAGGTTGGACACCGGTCTATAGTTCTTTATCTTATTAAGGTCCAGTCCTGGCTTTTCAAGAGAGGGGTAACCATTGCCTGCTTAAACTGAGGAGGCACTATGCCTGACGAGAGAGATTTGTTTACACTGTTTGTAATCACGAGAATCAAATGAGAGGCACACCGTTTAAGGAGGGAAGTAGGGATGGGGTCAAGGACACAACTCTCTCTCTCTCTCTCTCTCTCTCTCTCTCTCTCTCTCTCTTCTCTCTCTCTCACACACACACACACACACACACACACACACACGCGCACACGCACACACACACACACACACACGCACACACACACACACACACACACACACACACACACACACACACACACACACACACACACACACACACGAACAGACATATACATAAATGCATAGATAGATAGATAGATAGATAGATAGATAGATAGATAGATAGATAGATAGATAGATTCAAATGGATGAAAATGTTACCTCCTCGCCCCTCTGTCTCTGTCTCTCTCACACACACGTATGAACAAACACACGCATAGATAGATAGATAGATAGATAGATAGATAGATAGATAGATAGATAGATAGATAGATAGATAGATAGATAGATCCAAATGGATAAAAATGTTAGCTCCTCGCCTGTCTCTCTCTTTCTCTCTCTCTCTCACATAAACACACAGACACACACACACACACACACACACACACACACACACACACACACGCACACACACACACACACACACACACACACACAATGCATATTGCGTCTGGATGTGAGAGGTGGAGGGGGTGACACCCGGCCTGGGTCAGAACCACTCACCCTTTGTTCCAAACAACTCCTGGTGAATGAGTGAACTGGGTGGCCTGACCAGAAACACTCACCCCCTTCACCCCTTGTTCCAAACCATTCCCTGCTGAATGAGTGAACTGGGTGGCCTGGGTCAGAACCACTCATCCCCTTGTTCCAAACCATTCCTGCTGAGTGAGTGAACTGGGTGGCCTGGCCAGAAACACCCCTCAAGGAGTCAATACAGGCGTGTGTCCAGTTCTACCTCCTTGGCACATAGGGCGGGAGTATTTTGACACGTGCCCATGTTCATTCACCCAGTGAGGTGCTTCTGGATGCTGTCTCAGACCATTTCACCACAGGGGTCATTTTGGAGCAGGTTAGGAAGTGGTCCGGTTCAGAACCAGAATCCCCCCCCCCCCCCCCCCCCCCCCCCCCCCCCCCCCCCCCCCCCCCCCCCCCCCCCCCCCCCCCCCCCCCGCAAAATCAGCCCCCAGATATATTTTGATCAGTCTGTTTTGTCATTTGGGACACTTCGAGAATTTTGAAGGCGGAAGTGATTTCCGAACAAAATGGGGCAGATGGTCAGGATTTACTGCCTGGTAGAGGGGGCAGAGGAGGGAGGGCATGTACACGTTCTCACCCATTGGGGGGAGGTTTCAGGAGCGGAGAAATCATCGCAGGTTACGCAGAGATTCGGAAAAAAAAAGAATTCATTTGGGCACCAATCGAAGAAAAAAGCCATGATTTCAGTTCAAGAAATAGAATTCATCTTGATATTGATGGAAATAAGAAAGCATGATCTCGGTGGAAAAGAAAAGAGAATTCATCTTGATATTGATGGAAATAGAAAGCATGGTCTCAGTGGAAAAAAAAAAGAGAACTCATCTTGATATTGATGGACATAAGAAAGCGTGGTCTCAATTTAAAAAATGAGAATTTACCTTGATATTGATGGAAATAAAAAAAAGCATGATCTCAGTTCAAAAACCAGACTTCCTCCGGGTATTAACAGAACTAAAGCATGATCTCAGTTCACTGTGCAGAGAAAACTGGTCAAAGAAATATAGTTCATCCTCCGGTATTCCACAGAAATATAGTTCATCCTCCGGTATTCCACAGAATATAGTTCATCCTCCGGTATTCCACAGAAATATAGTTCATCCTCCGGTATTCCACAGAAATATAGTTCATCCTCCGGTATTCCACAGAAATATAGTTCATCCTCCGGTATTCCACAGAATTATAGTTCATCCTCCGGTATTCCACAGAAATATAGTTCATCCTCCGGTATTCCACAGAAATATAGTTCATCCTCGGTATTCCACAGAAATTAGTTCATCCTCCGGTATTCCACAGAAATATAGTTCATCCTCCGGTATTCCACAGATATGCACACAGGGCTTGGTGCTGCTGTGTTGCGCAATGTCCTTTCCTTTTGGCCAAATTATGAGCGATCAATCAAAACCGACATAATTATGCTAATCTGTGTTTGGAGATGTTTACAGTTCAGCAGCAAGTGTAGCTAAATGTTTAAACGTCAATCGTTTTACAACAAGACGAAAGCTTTTTAGAGGTCCCGTGTTTGCTTTGTAAACCTCCCCTTTTTCCCTTACTGTAAAGAAACGCACAAGGGGAGATGGGGTTCGGGAGAAAGTTGGACTAGGTTCATCCAAAAAAGAGAAATGAGTCAGGCCAGTGAGATTTTCTTTCTTTTAATTTGGTCTACGGCTTTTTGCACATAAAAGGGGCTGGTGACAATGCCCAACAAAAAGTGAATAGGGAAAAAATTAAAGTAAAGGGAAAAATAAAAAGGAAAAATAAAGGGGAGAAGAAAAGGAAAAGGGCTTTTAGCAACGTGGCCTGTCAATGAAATGCAAACAACGTAAACCACAAATGCATCTTACACCATGCATAGTGTCACGGTAAAAAATAGAACAACCAAGTCGTGGTCCAGGTTGTTTGGACATAAGCTCTAACTCAAATATTCTGGGCGCCACATAGACGGGCCCATGGTTCGGATCCAGCCAATTAAGCAAAAGGGGGGAGGCTCCACAGAGACGGTCTGTCCCGGGTAGGGCAGACTAAGCAGCTTTGACCGACGCCTCGATGTCTAGCGAGACGAGTCGTTAGCGCCTGGCTCAGGCTCATCTAGCCAATTTGGGAACCAGCGCCATTGTTTTGTCGGACGTCGCAGGTTAAAGCGGAAAGGGAGAGGGAGAAGGTAGTGTGTGGTGGGGGTGAAATCTAGCTAATCAATTAAATGACCCAATTGACCACCACAGAGAGTAAGGCGTGTAGGCGTGACTGTCATGATTTGAATATCCAATGGAATTAGAGGGGGATAAAATTCGGGTATCAGGGGTAAAAATCTGACCAATGGTACTCGCCCTTTTTGGACAGATCGGAATGGAATAAGAAGGATGTGAGAGTGAGGAAACGGCAGAACGAGGGGGAGAACGAACAGAGAGACACAGAGAGAGAGAGAGGTTCTGGGGTGTAGTTCTCTGCAGGAGAAAGGCAGAGAGATGAGAGGAGTGAAGTTTTGATTAGCACCAGATATAGTCTGCAAAGGGAGGACTAAAGAGAGATGTGGAAAGAGAGAGTTGCTAACTAATGAAGAGAAAAAGAAAGAAAAGAAAAGGAAAGAAAAGCAACCATGTCCATTTAATAGAGCAGACTAGGAGAGAGAGAGAGAGAGTGCAATGCGTTAATGCAGGAAGAAAGAAAGGAGAACAGATCGATGTTGATAGTCACTGTTCTATCTGAACGGGGGTTCGACCTCATACTTGGCCAGCGCCACTTTCATCGGCAGTCCAACCTGACCAACGCCAGCGGTCTGACCTGACCAGTGCCAGCAGTCCAGCTTGACCGGTGCAGCAGTCTAACCTGACCAATGCCAGCAGTTGTGTCGTGTTGTGAAAGTGACAGTGAAAGAAAAAAAAGGAAAAGAAAAAGACAGTGATTCGTGAATAGTTAAGATCACCTGGCCAGGTAATGTAGAAATCTATTTATACCCGGGTTATTTTAATGATGTTTTAGATAAACGATTTTGTGAAGTTCAGGAAAGAGAGAATGTTTTATTTTGTTTGATTCCATATGCATTGATGTTTCGTTCTATGATCATGTGTAGTAAAGTTATAGACTTTACTAGTGGTTTGATGTGACGAATGCATGGTATATGAATGAGATTGTAAGCAAGCTGTGAGTGTGTTTGGGCTGTGCGCTAGTCCTTCCTCCATCGACATCACCCGAGGTTGACAATTTATTGGCGAGCCTGCCAGGATATTCTGGCCCATTTATTATAATTGTTCAACTTCTCATAGAGGAAGCTGGGTGGGATTCAAGTATTGTAATCCTAAGACAAGGGGTTGTCTTACTGTATGTTCCCAAGATAGTTAAATACTAGGCTTGGCATTGCTTCCAAGATAGTTAATACTAGGCTTGGCATTTCAGCCCAGAGTACTTATTTCGCACAGATTACCTATAATTCACTCTCATAGTTGGGTCAGGCGCTGGGCGTCTTATAAAAACTAACTACGTTGTCCCAAGCTAACATCATCATTCATAGGATTGTGCTATTACGTCACTCGTGTCGGTAACCATCAGTTTGGCTGTCGTAGTTATAAAATCTTGTTCAAAAAAAAAAGGATATAATGGCGGAAGAAAAGAACACCCCTATTGAACAACTTGTGAGCGTCGCTCGTGATCTAGGTTACTCAGGAGATGAGTTGCGAGCATTTGTTGAAAACCAGCAAAAGATGGAAAGGGAATGAACGCGCGGAAAGACGACGTGTCGCGGGAGAAATAGCAGAGCAGGAAACAGAAAAATTAAGGATTCAGGCTAATGATAATCAGGCTAGGGAAACGCAGGAAACGGAAAGGATTAAAGTAGGGAAACGCAGGAAACAGAAAGACTAAGGTTCAATTAGAGTTAGAGAAAGTGAGGATACAAAGGGAGACCACCGAGGATGGGAGTTCAGTTTCCAGTGACTCTGTGCGCAGCTATGCCCCCCGACCCAAGTTGCCAAAAATTCTTGAAGGAACCGATTCGACGATGCATACATCAGTCGTTTCGAAACGTTTGCGCCCAGTCAGGGTTGGCTCCAGAAGAGTGGGCATCATTTGTCAGCGCTATTGACGGGTAAGGCATTACAGATTTTCACTGCATTGCCAGCAGACACCCAATCTGATTTTGGTGCTGTGAAGGAATCATTGATGAAGGGATTTGACCTCACAGAGGAAGGATTCAGAAAGAAAATTTCGTTCAGCTAGATTGCAAGCAGGGGAAACGTACACTCAGTTTGGTGCACGTTTAGATCACTATTTTGATAAATGGTTAGAGTTGAGTGGTACGAAAAAGGAGTTCGCTGAATTGAAAGAGCTAGTTATGAAGGAACAGATTTTGTCAGGTTGCGGCCTGAGTTAACCATACATTTGAAAGAGAGACAGCCAGAGACAGCAGGGGAGTTGTTGAAGTTCGCAGAGGTGTATAGAGAGGCACGTTTGGGCACGAAGGTGCAGGAGAAACAGGTGCTAGGCACAGGTGAGAAGAGTGCAAGGAGACTAGGGGAGTTTTCTGCAAAGTCTGCAAACCCAGTGGTGGGGCAGAAGGAAGGCAAAGGGACATTAGGTGTTTCATTTGTCACAGGAAGGGACATGTGGCGAGGGATTGTCGCATGAGGTTCCAGAAGGCAGCAGCCTTGCAAGAGGTGGATAAGGGTCGTCAAGGGAAACGACCTGCAGTGGAACCAAAAGGGATTCAGTCTGAAGAGGGTGGAGTGCAGCCTATGGCTGCACTGGACAGCAGTCAGTGTCAGGGATGGAGGGCACTAGGCTGAGTGGTTCGTTACCAGTGGAAGAAGGGTGGATTGGCCAGCAGAGGGGTGAAAGTGTTACGAGACACTGGTTGTTCATGTGGTGTAGTTAGAACAACGCTGGTCGATAAAGGGGATTTGACAGGGCAAATCCAGACCTGTACTCTAATCGATGGCACTGTGAGGGAGTTTCCAGTTGCTAAGATAGAAGTACGTACCCCTTACTTCTCAGGCGAGTTGTCTGCGTTGGTGATGGAGAAACCCCCTTCACGATTTGATCATTGGAAATATTCCAGGTGCAAGGGATCCAGGGGATCCTGAGTTGTTGACTGCTACAGGGGCAGCAGTTCAAACACGGAGCAAGAAGGAGGGAAAGGTTGATAAACCGTTAGTCGTTCCCGGGAAGGAAGTCAGGCATAGATGTGTCGCCTGATGAGTTTAGGGCAGCGCAGGAACAAGACCCTTCGCTCGTGAAGTCTTGGGAGTTGGCAAGAGGTGGAGGAAACAGGAGTTAGAGGAGGTGAGACAGAATTTCTTGTGAAAGGCGGGCTGTTGTTCCCAGTGTTCACCAAAGGGGAAGACAGGTAAGGTGACCACTCAGTTAGAGGTACCAGCAGGTTATCGTGACACTGTCATGTCAGTGGGTCACGAGTCGCTCATGGCGGGTCATCTCGGCACCAGCAAAACAGCTGACCGAATCTTTGATGACTTTCATTGGCAGGAGCAATGGCAGACATCAAGCGTTTCTGCATGTCATGTGACGTGTGTCAAAGGTCAGCCACAAGAGGGGTGAAGAGGAAGGCGCCTATTAAACATCCCCCTTTAATTGACAACACATTCAGGAGGGTGGCTGTTGATCTGATTGGCCCAATCGCGCCCCGTTCCAAAGGTGGGCACAGGTATGTGTTGACGCTGGTGGACTACGCGACCAGATACCCAGAAGCGGTTGCATTGAAAGGCGTAGATACGCAACAGGTCGCTGAAGGGCTGGTAGACATCTTCTCTCGCGTGGGTGTGCCAGCACAAATTCTCAGTGACAGGGGGTCACAGTTCACCTCAGGCGTGATGAGGGAGGTCAACAGGCTGCTAGGGATCACACAGCTTCTCACTACCCCTACCACCCACAATGCAATGGCTTGGTGGAGAGATTCAAGGGTTTGTGCTGAAGGGCATCTTAAAGAAGCTCTGTGAGGAAAGGCCAGCAGATTGGGACCGCTACATTCCAGCGGCACTGTTCGCCTACAGGGAAGCCCCTCAGGAAAGCACAGGCTTTTCGCCATTTGAGCTGCTGTATGGGCGGACAGTTCGGGACCAGTGTGCATTCTCAAAGAGCTGTGGTCCGGAGACAGGAGTCAGAAGAGGTCAAAACCACTTATCAGTATGTGGTGGACCTACGCAATAGGCTAGAGGAGACATGTAAGGTCGCAAGGGAGAGTTTGCAGGAGGCTAGGGTCGTCCAGAAGAAGCAATATGACAGGAAGGTGAGGAAGCAATTCCTCAAGGTGGGAGATCAAGTCATGTTACTGCTTCCCACGGATCACAACAAGCTGCTGATGCATTGGAAGGGACCATTCACCATCATTGAAAGGTAGATCAGGACTACCGAATCGATGTGAATGGGAAATCAAAACTTTTCCATGCAAATTTACTCCGCAAATATATTCAGCGTGAGACTCAGCACATAGGCGCAGCAGCAATCATTGATGGAGGTGAGGGAGACCCAGCAGAAGAAGGGGAGATTTTGTTGCTGAGTTTCCAGGGGAAGAGTCATACAGGGATGTGTCACTGTATGAAGGGCTAGACAGTAGGAGACAGGAGGAAGTTAGGGGGCTCCTAGAACAGTATAGGGCGTCCCTGACTGATAAACCAGGCAGGACAACTCTAGAGACATGTACGGTGGAGTTAACATTTACGAAACCCGTACATGTGAAAGCCTACCCGATCCCATATGCCACCAAGCAAGTGATCGAGGAGGAGGTAGAAAAGATGTTGGACCTTGGGGTGATGAACGTCCAAATCATCGTATAGTGCACCCGTCGTCTTAGTGAGGAAAAAGTCAGGTGAGCATCGATTCTGTGTCGACTATAGCGTCTGAACAGTGTCACCAAGGTCGATGCAGAGGTCATACCAAACATGGAAGACTGTTCGCTCAGATCGCCACAAGCAAGAGCCAGTATTTCACCAGGATAGATCTGGCAAGGGTTATGGCAATAGCCTGAGTGAGGACCAAAGGAAGTCACAGCATTCTACTCCCTTGGGCTTACAGTGGTGAGTACTCCTTTTGGATGGGCAACGCACTGCAGTCTTTCTCGGATGATGAGGAAGTTATTGACGGATGGAAGCGGATTCGTCTTGACTTTATGGGGCCTTCCCCAAAACCCCAAAGAAAGGAAAAAGAAAAAGCAACATGGCCATTTGATAGAGCAGACTAGAGAAGAGAGAGTGAGAGTGCTATGCGGTAATGCAGGAAGAGAAGGAGAAAGATCGATGTTGATAGTCATGTTCCATTCTGACGGGGGTGTCGACCTCATACCTGGTCAGCGTCAACTTCGTTTCAAGCAGAACCAAGACCAACGCCAGTGCCAGGCAGTCTAACCTGACCAGTGCCGGCAGTATACAACGGACAGGCCACAGTCTAACCTGACCAGTGCCAACAGTTGTGGTCGTGCTTGTGAAGGGACAGTGAAAAGAAAAAAAAAGGAAAAGAGAAGACAGTGATACGTGAATAGTTAAGACACCTGGCAGGTAAAGTAGGAAACCTATTTATACCCGGTTAGTTAATTATGTGTTAGATAAATGATTTGTGAAGTTCAGGAATGAGAGAAGGTTTTATTTTGTTTGATTCCATATGCATTGATGTTCGTTCTATGGATATGTGTAGTAAAGTTATAGATTTACTAGGGGTTTGTTGTGAAGAAATGCATGATATATGAATGGAGATCGTAAGCAAGCTGTGAGTAGTGTTATGGGCTGTGCGCTAGTCCTTCCTCCATCGCATCACCCAGAGGTTGACAAATTATTGGCGGCCTGCCAGGATATTCTGAGCCCCATTATATGATAATTGTTCAACTTCTCAGAGAGGGAAGCTTGGGTGGGATTAAGTGTTGTAATCCTAAGACAAGGTTGTTGTCTTACTGTATGTTCCCAAGATAGTAAATTATAGGCTTGGCATTGCTTCCAAGATAGTTAATATAGGCTTGGCATTTCAAGCCCCAGAAAGTATTATTTCGCACAGATTGCCTTAATTCGCCGTCTCATAGTTGGTCAGCGCTGGGCGTTCTATAAAAACTACTACGTTGTCCCACGCTAATATTATCATTCATAGGATTGTGCTATTACGTCACTGTGTCGGTAACCACCAGTTTGGCTGTTGTAGTAATAAATCTTGTTCAAAAAAAAAAAAAAAAAAAGGAGATATAATGCGGAAGAACATAACACCTATTGAACAACTTGTGAGCGTCGCTCGTGAGGTTAGGCTACTCAGGAGATGAGTTGCGTGCATTCGTTGAAAACCACCAAAGATGGAAAGAGATGAAACGTCGCGGAAAAGATGCGTGTTTGCAGTAGAAAGTAGCAGGAGCAGTGTGAAAAGCTAAAGAAGCGCTAGGAAACAGAAGGACTAAGGGAAGCACAGGAAACAGAAAGATGAAGCAAGAAAACAGAAAGATTAAGGATTCGGTTTATCTGGCTAAGTGGAGGCAGGAAACAGAAAGATTAGGGAGACGCGGGAAAACAGGAAGATATGGGAAGCGCCGAAACAGAAAGAATGAAGCAGGAAACGAAAGATTAAAGGTTCAATTAGAGTTAGAGAAAGTGAGAATCAAAGTCGAGACCACCGAGGATGGGAGTTCAGTTTCTGTGACTCTGTGCTCCAGTTACGCTCCCGACCCAAGTTGCCAAAATTCTTGAAGGAAACCCGAATCGATTGATTCAATAAATCAGTCGTTTCGAAACGTTTGCGACCAGTAGGGTTTGCCTCCAGAGAAAGTGGCAGCTTTTTGTCAGCGTTTTGGACGGGTAATGCATTACAGATTTTCACTGCATTGCAGCCAGCACACCCAATTCTGATTTGGTGCTGTGAAGGATCATTGATTGAAGGGATTTGACCCACAGAGGAAGGATTCAGAAAGAAATTTCGTTCAGCTAGATTGCAAGCAGGGGAAACGTACACTCGTTTGTGCACGTTTAGATCACTAATTTTTGATAAATGGTTAGAGTGAGTGGTACGAAAAAGGAGTTCGCCTGAATGAAAGAGCTAGTTATGAAAAGAAACTTATTTTGTCAGGTTGCGGCCCTGAGTAACCTTACATTTGAAAAGAGAGACAGCCAGCGACAGCAGGGGAGTTGTTGAAGTTCGCAGAGGTAGTTAGAGGTGGCACGTTTGGGCACTAAGGAGCGGAGAAACAGGGTGCCAAGGCACAGGTGGAAGAGTGGCAGGAGTCCAGGGGCGTTTTCTGCACAAGTCTGCAAACCCAGTGGTGGGGTGAGGAAGGGCAAAGGGACATCAGGTTGTTTCATTTGTCACAAGAAGGGAATGTGGCGAGGGATTGTCATGAGTTCCAGAAAGGCAGCAGCCTTCAAGAGGTGGGATAGGGTCGTCAAGGGAAACGACCGCAGTGGAACCCATAAGGTATCCAATCTGAAGAGGGTGGAGTGCAGTATGGGCTAGCACTGCGACGCAGTCAGTGTCAGGGATGGAGGGCTCTAGGCTGAGTGGTTCGTTTACCAGTGGAAAGAAGGGTTGATTGGCCAAGCAGAGGGTGAAAGTGTTACGAGGATCTGGTTGTATCATGTGGTGTAGTTAGAAACAACGCTGGTCGAGAAAGGGATTTGACAGGGCCAAATCCAGACCTCGTACTCTAATCGATGGCACTGTGGGGATGGTTTCCAGTTGAAGATAGAAGTACGTACCCATTATTCTCAGGCGACGTAGTAAACCCCCCCTAGCCTCCGCCACCTCTTCCCCCCCCCCCGCCCCGTGCGATCCGAGAACCCTTCATGATTTGATCATCGGAATATTTCCAGGTGCAAGGGATCCAGGGGGATCCTGAGTTGTTGACTGCTCAGGGGGCAGCAGTTCAAAAAGGAGCATGAAGGAGATAGGGTTGATAAAACCGGTAGTCGTTCCAGCAAGGAAGTCAGGTATAGATGTGGCGCCTGATGAGAGTTTAGGGCCAGCGCAGGAACAGACTTCGCTCGTGAAGTCTTGGGAGTCGGCAAGAGGTGGAGAGAAACAGGTGGTTAGAGGAGGTGAGGACAGAATTTCTTGTGAAGGCGGGTGTTGTACGAGTCGTTCACCACGGGGAGACAGGTAAGGGACACTCAGTTAGAGGTAACCAGAAGGTTTCGTGACACTGGTCATGTCAGTGGGTCACGAAGTCGCTCATGGGGGCGGGTATCTCAGCACCAGCAAAACAGGGACAAATCTTCGATGATTTTCATTGGCCAGGGGCAATGGTCAGACATCAATCGTTTCTGCATGTCATGTGACGTGTGTCAAAGGTCAGCCACAGAGTGTGAAGAGGGAAGGCACCTCTTAAACAGCCCCCTTTAATTGAAACACCTTTCAGGAGGGTGGCTGTTGATCTGATTGGCCAATCGCGCCCTGTTCCAAGGTGGCACAGGTATGTGTTGACGCTCGCTGGACTAAGCGACCAGATACCCGAAGCAGTTGCATTGAAAAGGGTAAGATAGCAACAGGTCGCTGAAGGGCTGGTAGACATTCTTTTCGCGTGGGTGTGCCAGCACAAATTCTCAAGTGTCAGGGGGTCACAGTTCACCTCAGGCGTGATGAGGAGGTCAACAGGCTGCTATGGCCATCACTCAGTTCTCACTACCCCATACCACCCACAATGAAAAAAAATTTTTGGGGCTTGGTGGAGAGAATCAATGGTGTGCTGAAGGGCATCTTAAAGAAGCTCTGTGAGATAAGGCCAGCAGATTGGACGCTACATTCCAGCGTCCATGTCGCCTACAGGAAGCCCCCTCAGGGAAAGCACAGGCTTTTCGCATTTCAGCTGCGTATGGCGCGGACAGATTCGGGGACCAGTGTGCATTTTCAAAGAGCTGTGGTCCGGAGGAGGAAGGAGAACCTGGAGTCCAGAAGAGGTCAAAACCACTTTCAGTATGTGGTGGACCTACGCAATAGGGCTCGGAGGAGACATGTACGGTCGCAAGGATGAAGTTTGCAGGAGGCTTAGGGTGTTAGAAGAAGCAATATGACAGGGAAGGTGGGAGCAAAATCTCAGGTGGGAGATCAAGTCCTGTTACGGCTTCCCACGGATCACAACATGCTTGATTGCATTGGAAGGGACCATCTCACCATCAATGAAAGGTAGATCAGGACTACCAGAATCGATGTGATGTGAATGGCAAAAATCCAAAACTTTTCATGCAAATTTGCTCCGCAAAATATATTCAGCGTGAGACTCAGCACCTAGGCGCAGCAGCAATCATTGATGGAGGTTGATGAGACCAGCAGAAGAAGGGGAGATTTGTTGCCTGAGTTTCCAGGGGAGAAGAGTCATACTCAGGGATGTGTCACTGTATGAAGGGTCGGACAGTAGGAGGAACAGGAGGAAAGTAGGGTCTCACTAGAACAGTATAGGGCGTCCCTGACTGATATAAACAGGCAGGACACCTCTAGAGACATGTCGGGAGTTAAACAGCGCAAAAACCCGTACATGTGAAAGCCTACCGATCCTGTATGCACCAAGGCAAGTGATCGAGGAGGTGGTAGAAAAGATGTTGGACCTAGGGGTTGATTGAACCGTCAAACATCGGTTTGTTTTTGTTAGTGCACCCGTCGGGGTCTTAGTGAGGAAAAAGTCAGGTGAGCATCGATTCTGTGTTGACTATAGACGTCTGAACAGTTTGTCCACCAGTCAATGCAGAGGTCTACCGAAATGGAAGACCTGTTCGCTCAGATCGCACAGCAGAGCAGTATTTCACCAGGTAGATCTGAGGCAAGGGTTACTGGCAAATAGCCTTGAGTGAGGGACTCAAAGGAAGTCACAGCATTCTCCTCTCCTATGGGGCTCTATTACAGTGGCGAGTACTTCTCTTTTTGGATGGCTCAAACGGCACTGCAGTCTCTCTCGGATTGATGTGGGAAGTTATTGACAGGTTTGGAAGGTGTGAATTTCATGGCTGACATTTGATAGCATCGAGACATGGGAGGAGCATATGAGGCGTAGGAGCAGTTTTAGAGAGTTGAGACAAGCCAATCTCACAGCCAGACCCAACCCAAGTCCAGGTTGGTTTTCAAGCCTGGAGTTCCTTGGTTTTGTTGTCGGTAGGCCGACACAAAGCAGCGAAAGAGGAAAGGTGGAGAAGATGATGAATTCAGAGAGACCCAAAGACCAAAACAGAGTCAGGGTCTGCAGGTTTTATTAGTTTCTTTAGGGAGTTTTGCTTCCAATTTCGCAGCAATCACGAGTCCTCTCAGTGTTATTTGGTCAAGGCAGGGAAACCAGCAGTGGTTCGAAGTGGTCAGACGCTGCAAGAGCAAGCACTGCAGACGGTGTTGGAAGGACTAGGTTCCCGTCTTCTTGAAGCTCCGGATATGTCTCATCAAAAAAACCATTTTTGTTGCGGACAATGCATAGGTGGTGGGATAGGTTGCCAGTATTGTTGCAGGAGGCATGAAGGAGTCGAGTTTCTGTGAAAGTATGCTAGCAGGAAGTTGACAAAGTGTGTAGAAGGGTACGCAACTGTAGAGTAGGAGTGTTTAGCCGTTGTGTGGCCGTGCAGAAATTCCACAAATATTGTATGGGAAAAGAGATCGTGATAGAGACTGATCATCACTCTCAAAATTCTGCAGGAGGGCGTTGAAAACAGCTGAGTGCTGTTCCGCTGGGGCAATGGCCATTGCAGCCCTTACAGGTACCGGTGCAGAGTATGTTCCAGGTCGACTGAATGTCGGAGGGACTATTTAGTGCGTAGTATACGCAAGCTGAATCAGTGGAAGTCAGTCATATCCGGGGGTGCTTTGTTGATACATGTGTGTTGATTACAGTTATGTGAGTGGAATGGGTTCATTCCCAGTTGGCTATGGTCATATTTTCTGTGTGATGACTGTTTATATTTTCTTTGTGATGAAACTTGTTCATGTGAATGTAGTTATGTTGGAGCATACAGTCGCGTGTGTAGTGTGCATTTTTGCAAAAGTGAGGAAGGAGATTCATCAGTGAAGTGTTCCATGGATCGTGATCATATTATATTGTGCTTTTCATAGAAATTGTGACAGAGAAGATGTGGCAAATCCAATGGTAGGGGAATTGCATTAAGTGCGCACAGAGGTTGTTCTTTAAATGAGTTGAAATTAACGCAGAGGCACGTCATGATAACTCATTGGAGTGGTATTTCATAATGGTATATTTTTATAATTATAAACCGATTGGTTGTAAAGTATTTTTTCATACTTTGCACGTGTAGCTGTGTGTCAGCCATAGGTTGTTGTCTTTTTTGTACCGTGTTTTGAGACAATGCGGGTGCATAGTCTTTTGCAAGGGGGAAAGTGTCACGGACAAAAAAAAAACAACCAAAGTCGTGTGGTCCAGGTTGTGTGGACTTAAGCTCAACTCAAATCATTGAGCGCTAGGCAGAGGGCCCTTGTGTCGGGTCCAGCCAATTAAGCATAGCGGAGAGGCTCACGGGTAGACGGTGTGTCAAGCAGACGGACTAAGTAGCTGACCGACGCCTCGATGTCTGGTCAACGAGTCTCGACGCCGGGATCCGACTCATCCAGCCAATTTGAGCACAGCGGGAGACTAATCTAATCCTTTACGGAGCGGTACGGTTCCAGCAGTCAGACTAAGTAGCTGACCGACGCCTCGATGTGTGGTCAGACGAGCTTCGACGCCTGGATCAGACTCATACAGCAATGTACGACGTCGTCTCGGGAACGAAGTGAGGGAAGGTAGTGTGTGGTGGGGGTGAAATCAAGCTAATCAATTTAAAATGACCATTGACCAACAGAGAGGTAAGGCGTTGACTGGTCATGATTTGAATATCCAATGGAATAGAGGGGGAGATAACTTCGGGTACGAGGCTAAGGTAAAAACTACTGACAAATGGGTACTCACCGTGGGACACTAGTGTGGGGGATAAAGTAATGGTGAGTGAGAGAGGGGGAGAACGAAGAGAGAGAGAGAGAGCGGAAGAAGTTCTGGGTCGTAAGCTCTTTTTTTAGGGAGAAGAGCAGAGAGATGAGGGGAGGAGAAGAGAACCAAGATGGAGGCATTAGCACTGATAAAGGTCTGCAGTGGGAGGACTAAAGGAGAGATGTGGAGAGAGAGAGTGCTACTAATGAAGAGAAAAGAAAAGAAAAGCCAAAAGGAAAAGAATAGGCAACCATGTCCATTGATAGAGCAGACTAGAAGAGAGAGAGGAGAGTGCAAGCGTTAATGCAGGAGAAGAGGAGAAGATCGATGTTGATAGTCACTGTTCCATCTGAACCGGGTTCGACCTCATCCTGGCGCAGTCACTTCGTCAAGCAAACACAGACCAACGCAAGTGCCAGGTCTAAATGGACAGTTGCCGGCAGTCCTACGCCAGGTTCAAGTCTACCTGACAGTGCCAACAGTTGTAGTCGTGCTTGTGAAAGTGTCAGTGAAAAGAAAAATAAGGAATAAGTGAAGACAGTGATTCGTGAATAGTTAAGATCACTGGCCGGTTAAGTAGGTACCTATTTATACAGGGTTAGTTAATGATGTTTTAGATAAATGATTTTAGTGATAGTTTCAGGAAAGACGAGAATGTTTTATTTGTTTGATTCCATATGCATTGATGTTTCGTTCTTATGATCCTTGTGTAGTAAATTTATATGACTTTTTACTAGTGGTTTGATGTGACGAATGCATTGATATATGAATTGAGATCGTAGCAAAGACTGTGGCGTGTGTTATGGGCTGTGCGCTAGTCCTTCCTCAACGACATCACAAGAGGTTGGACAGTGTGGTGTGTGGGTGTTATTCTCTGTGTGTGTGTTTGTTGTGTGTGTGTGTGTAATTCTGTGTGTGGGTGTGTGTATGTGTGTGCGTTGCGTGCGTGCTGTGCGTGTGCGTGCGTGATGCTGTGGTGTTAATTTCTCTGTGAGTGTGTAGTGCGATTTGTGTTGTGTGTGTGGGTGTGTGTGTGGTGTGTGTTGTGTGCGTGCGCGAAGTTTGTGTCTGTGTGTGTTTTATTCTCTGTGAGTGTGAGTGCGATTTGGGGGGCGTACGCGACTAATGGTGTGTACGCGACTAATCTCTGTTGTCAGTTTCTTCTCACTTGCCCACCTTTCACACCCCTTTCTTATCAGCAAGGTTTGTTGGGCGGTGTGTATATAATACTGTCGCCGTGGAATCTGTATCGCAGCGGATTGCATTTCACGTGAAAATATTGTTGCAGCAGACAATAATTGCTGGAAGAAAAAATGTTCGCGCGATACCTTTTTTTAACGAAAATGTCCCAAAGAATATTGTATAGCTGTCCATAAAAAATGCAGTATTTCCCGGGAAATTTCTGTCGCTGCCGAACGCTTTTATGAGCGACCGTATTATATACGGCACCGGCAATCCTTCAAAGCCGTCACCTCTGCAGGCCCCGTCTCTAGCCCGCCTGTGTCACACCTGTAGCACAGCAGTAGTCACCCCCCCCATCCGGATGGCTCCGGAGGCCCTGTGTTACACTTCCCCACATTCCTGGCACCCGTGATGTCTTCAGTTACACCCATTATGTGCCACTTGTGTCGACGGCTAACGAGCCCATCGGATCTTTAAGCTTTGTTTAGCTATACTACTATAGGCTCTGTCCAGACTACAGTACTTTACCCCCTCAACTTTTGAGCTGGGGCCTTTTTCTACTGTTTATTCAAAAGTTCAAGGGGTGTTGGACACTGATCTAGAGTTGTCTTCTTATCCCGCTTTTTTTTTTTCTTTCTTTTTTTTTTTTCTCCCATGTACACGGTCTTTTTTTTTTTTGTTTTTTTTTTTTTTTTTTTTTGTTAACCAGGATTTACAGCTCTTGAATAAGGTCTGCCGGTAGTTGCCTGGGGGACTATAGGCAAACGTGAACCTTTGAGCCAACTCTTCATCTAGAGCGATTGCTGAGATGAAACATATGTATTTGAAGGAGTTTTGTGGTGAAGATGAGAATCCAATGCTGATAAGAAACGTATAATGAGGACAAGTTCATTGTTCGCTCAGTGGTGTTATGAACCACTGCAATATAATTATGGTAGTCAAAAAAAATGAGACAGAAAAAAAAAAGAAAGAAAGAAAACCAAGGCTCCTAAAGTTTTGATGGTTCTATCGCCTGGACAAGTTAAAATAACTAATACTGATTTGTCTTTGCGTTGCATATCATTTGAGTCAATTTAACTCGATCCACTGGCAGTGGGTTAAAATGTACGCGTTTACTATTACGGACGCCATTTTCACAAAGGAAGGGAGCGAGAGAGAGAGAGAGAGAGAGAGAGAGAGGAGATGAGATTGGAGAGAGAGAGAGGAGAGAGAGAGAGAGAGAAGTACAGACAAGACAAGACAAGACAACAAAATTCTTAATTTACGAGGATAAAAAGATAAGATGATGTGCTTTTTTACATCCTGTCCTCGCCTGGGTAGGGTCAACCCATGCAAATAAGATTTAGGCAACAAAAGAAAGCATTGCAAAAAGTGACTAGAACTACAATAAGAGAGAGAGAGGGGGGGAGAGGAGGAGGGGGGGGGAGAGGGGGGGGGTTAAATAAACAAGCAATGAAAGAAAGAGAATAGATAAGGATTTTTAAAAAAAAGAATGGCCAGAGAGAAGAGTAGAGAGAGAGAGAGAGACGAGGAGAGAGAGAGAGGAGAAAGATAGTCGGTCAGGGCAACATCAAAAAACAAAAGTCAGTTTCAGCAACAGTAAATTTCCCACGCAACCGCCCCCTGTGACCTGTTTTGGGATTAAGCTTATACCCAAAACAGTGGGTCATCCACCAGCCCCTCCCTGTCACAACTATGGGGGGATGTGCTCTCCTCCCACAGGAACACCCCCCCCCCCCCCCCACCTTAAAGTCCCATCAGGGAGAGCTGGCACACCGCCCATCAGTTCAACACTCGCAAGGTCGCTGAGGGCCAGGCCTGTCCTCCTGTCCGGCCGATCAGACGACCGACCCCGGCTCTTCAGCCACTGACCCGAAACCGGACACCCGCCTCACCAAAGCCCGCCCAATGTTTGTTCTTCACGGCCAATGACCAAAAATAGGGGAGGGACAAATCAAGTCGGCTTCACGGTGAATGGATGGTCAGGAGGGGGGGGCGGGGGGGGGGGGGGGGGGGGGGGGGGGGACTCTGCAGGGGTATAAGGGCGGGACATTGATCTGCGCCGGGTGGAATTCGGCTTGTGTTTCCGCCCGCCTGACAGAACACATCACGCTGTGATCATATTGTGTCGGGCTTTCTATCAATTCTCTTTCGGTAGTCGTTTGTTTGCCCCCCACCAAATATTTATTTTCTTTTAGCTGGGGGTACCACTGGCTTTGTTTGGGATCAAGGCATTTTTTCCTTCGACGCACAAACATTTGCGCTGGTAACGTCCCGGCTTGAAAAGGATAATGTCGGACATGGCTCGCTAATATTCTTTGTAACGGTACACTCTTTCTGAACAGGAGCTCTTTGTTTTCCTTACAGTCCTCTCTCCACTTCCCTTTCCCCCTCTCCTTTCCCACGTCTCCTTCCTTCCCCTCTCCTTTCTCCGTTCTCTTCTCTTCCTCTTACGTACTGTC
>CM031600.1:29914886-29919886 GCA_018398815.1 Conus ventricosus | reverse complement strand
GAGAGAGAGAGAGGAGAGGAGGAGGAAAGGAGAGAGAGAGAGCAAAAACAGAAAGAAGAGAGAGAGAGGACGAGACAGAGGAGAGAGGTAGAGAGGGAGGGAGGGGAGAGAGGAGGAGAGAGAGAGAGAAGAGAGAGAGAGAGTGAGGAGAGGAGAGAGAGTGAGAGAGAGAGAGAGAGAGAGAGATAGTGGAAAGAAAGAAGAGGGGGGGGGGATTACTTTGTGTTTCGTTCTTTCGTCGGGCGTCCTTTGTGTGTCTGTGTTGGTCACAGGGGGTGTAGGAAAGCTGGAACTCCTTTTTTTTTCAGAAGAGTCTCATGTTCATTTCTGTTTGCTGTGTCTGTCCGGGGGAGGGGGGGGGGGTGTGTATCTCACATCCTACATTAGTCTTGAGGTATGGGCATGTGAAGGTCTATCATGGCACATAAATGACATTTATCACTATTATTCATTTTTTTATCAATCATTTTAAGTATCATTATCATTATTGTTTTTTTTATTATCATTTATCATAATCAATATTATCATTATTATAGTATTATTTTTATCATCATCATCATCAATTGTTTTCATTATCATCCATCATATATATCAGTGTTCTAATGTAATGATAATTATCATTTGTAATACTATTATTTATCATCATCAACATTTTTTTAGTCTTGTTATTGTTATCATATAATTATTATTTTCATGATTTCATCATTAATTTACTATTATTATTATTATCATCATCATCATTATCATTATTATTATTATTTTTATTATTATATTATTATTTTTATCATTATTGTTATTATTTTTATTATTATAATTATTTTTTTATATTAGTATTATTATTATTATTATTAGTTATTTTTATTTTTTTGTATTATTATTAATCGTCATTTTCAATAATGTTGTTGTTTACTGTTTGAAGTATGAGCACTTCAAATAGTTCATCATGGGGGACAAGATTACCTTTCTTTTTAGCTATCATTGACCATCTACTGTTCCCATCAAGCATTGAAGATTTCCTTTCAGTGATTCACATAATCACGAGCCGTTGATGACTGCAACAGAGCTCATACTGGACAGGTTGGTAGTTGGGATCCTTGGGGGATTCCAAACAAACAAGGAACAAAATCAAAGGTTTTTTTTTTCAACCCTTGGCCAGTTTAAATGGTGTTGGGACAGTTTTGTGGTGTTACCAGGAGAGTACTCATCGCCCCCTCCCCCATCCCCCACCCCCCCCCTCCCCCGCTCTAAACAAACGGAGTTATATTTAGGTTTACTACCACATCCTCTCGGTTGATAAAACAAACCGGGGATTAAGGGATTTTCTTTTGTTTTTCCCAAGAGAGAGAGAGAGAGAGAGAGAGGAGAGAGGAGAGAGAGAGAGAGAGAGAGAGAGAGAGAGAGAGAGATAGAGTGAGGAGAGAGACTTAACACTGAAGGCGGAGAGAGAGAGAGAGAGAGAGAGAGAGAGTGAGAGAGAAGAGAGTGAGAGAGAGAGACGAGAGGAGAGGAGAGAGAGACTTGAATCTTTTGACATTTGATGGTTTAAACTGTCATTGCTGTAATGCCCTGTGACAGGGGGGTACAAGCATGGATGGACACAAAGGCAGGACTGGAAACCCAACACACAGTAACACTAGTACTAACACTCACAAACACACCCACACATCACACACAAAACACAACACACACACCACACACACACAACACACACACAACACACTAAAACACCACACACACACACACACACACACACACACACAACACACAACACACCACAGTACCACACACACCACACACACCACACACACACACACACACACACACACACACCACACACACACAGACACCCCAAAACCACACACACACACACACACACACACACACACACACAGACACACACACACACAAGCGTATGCACACACACACACACACCCCCAACACACTACAAACCACCACACACACACACACACACAACACACACACACACACCACACACACACACAACACACACACAAAACACACACACTTACACTCACGCGCGAGTGCACGCGCCCCTCATAGAAACGTACAATTGATCAATAGCAACACCCAAATTATACGTAGTCTCTATGTCTTGCCTATAGGGTTGAATACTCATTAAAGTTTTTCGACCGTTTGGATCATAATAGACATTTCACAGATAATACACTCACGAATTATTAAGCATTTTCTTTTTTCGCAGTGACCCCGTCTCTGAAATGTATTCTGCTAGTCAAACAGTTATAGCGTCACTTCAGACGCTAGGTTATTGACTAGATTCTTCCTTCTGCTTCCTTGGACATTCGAAGATGAAGCGACTCTCATCCTCCGGAGCATGACCACACATCGGACATGGGAGAGTAATGGAGAGTTTGTAAACCACATTTTGATCGCATTTAAAACCAAAGGTTCTTGATCTGAATCTGCAAGGATATTCTGTGCCATCTATTTGAAACAACTGACATATATCTTTCTGCTTGAAAAACTGATTTAAAAAAAAGAATCTTTTTACTTCTATTACTACATTCCATTTTCCCATGCCAGTTTTGTTTTATAAATTGGGTATTAATTTAATCTTTCTTTTAAATTCGGATATAAAACCAATTTCGCATCCCTACTCCCTGGAAAATCCAAACCCAAAACAAATCCATGTTCTTCTACAGCTTTCTTGATTTGAGATACCAAGTTTTGTTTACCCTCCTCTGCTTGCGACAACTGCATTCCATTGCCTGTCTAGGAGTCTCGAATGGGTAATCTTGTTAATTTTATCCAACACTTTATACACGTCACGAAAGTTTTATATACAATGGAAACCTGCTGATTCCCCATACAAAACATATTTGATGAATGTAATGGCACGCCAAGGAAACGCTTAATGGCAAATGTGTGAACCTTTTCCATGAAGTTATTGACAGTAAGTCCCAAACTTCCGCTGCATAAGTTAAAATGAGTTCTATCTGAGTGTCGAAAAGTTTCCAAAAACAGGCTTGAGTCTAGAGAACCTAATTTACGTAACGATTTGAACATTTCAGTCACACCTTTTTTTTTCCCTTTTCTCTTTGATTCTTCCCAAAAGATACTAAACTTAGCCTTGTGGTAAATATCATTCCTAGATATTATAGGAGTTAGTGACAGTAATTTCTCTTTCCCATAAAACCATTCTTCATGTGCTGATAGGTGACCTACATTACGAAAAATCATAACATTTGTCATTTCCAGGTTTACTATCAGCTGCAGCTTTCTCTTTCCTGTTTAAGTGCATGTAGCTGATTTTGCAGTCCTATGGGGGTATCTGATAAAAGAATGACGTCATCAGGAAACAACATCAAAAACAGTTCAATCTCCCCAGGAATTCATCTGCATACCATGTTCCCTTTTTTTTTTGATACTTCAATGGCAAGGTCATTTATAAAAAAACGAAAACAACCGAGGACTTAGGAGGCAGCCTGTTTGACCCCCTTAGACATTCGAAAAATCAGAATATATACGTCTGTCACTTTACACAAACAAGTACAGAATCACAAATGCTTTTAAAACTGCATGTATAACTTACCGTTTACAGCTGTTTTCCTTGAAACATTTCACAAAATATTCTGTTCACAGAATCGAACGCTTTATTTAAGTCCACAAAAGCGACACACAGTTTTCTATTAGTTGGAGATAGTTCTGGACTAAAGCATACAAAGTAAATATATGATCTACTGTGCTATGATTGGCCCTAAAAACTGCCTGCTCTTCAATGATTTTTTCCTCTCTTTCTGCCCATCTAGTCAGTCGTTTGTTTTAAAATATGGGCATACATTTTACTTACTATGCTAATTAATGCTACCCTGTGTAATTATCAGGGTTGTTTCTGTCACCTTTTTGTGAATTGGAATTATAATGGACTTTGCCCATTCAGAAGGAAAATGTCCATTTTCAAATAATTTATTGAATAGACTAACAAGAAAATTCAGCACAGTATTATCTACATTTTTTTAACATCTCACTGAGGATGTGATCTGGACCAGCGCTTTTCCCCGTTTTAAGTTTGATGATACTTGATACACTTCCTGCTTTGAAATTGGATCATTGAACAAAGGATCATCGCCCTTGACTTCTTCTTCTTCAGTTTATAAATCAACATGTTCAGCATCTCTGTCGAATGCATTAAAAACATGGGGAAAAAATGATCATACCATTGCTCAATACTAATATCAGAATGAATAACCGGTTTCCTGTTGACTGATCTTATCACTGACCAAAACAACTATGAATCATGAACTGAATTCTTAACTTCTGTAGTCTTTCTCCTTCGAACTTACTTTCTTTTAGTCTTTGATTCACATATTCTTCTTTCTTCTGTGTCCTGTTTACAGCTGATCTGCATCTTTGAAATCTTTTAAGAAACCTCTTGACCCATTTGGCACTCAGAGTCAAACCAGTCATTGAGATTCTTTCTTTTTCCGACGAGAGAGAGAGAGAGAGAGAGGAGAGAGAGAGAGAGAAGGAGGAGAGAGGAGAGATGAGGAGGAGAGAGAGAGGGCGCTTTAACACATTGAGCGAGCGAGCGAGAGAGAGAGAGAGAGGAGAGAGAGAGGGGAAGGAGAGAGAGAGAGTGAGGAGAGAGAGAGGAGAGAGAGAGAGAGAGAGCTGAACGTAATGCTGAAAGAGTTCTTCTTTGACCTCTGACCTTAAATTCTACATCATTACATACCAATAGCGTCGGAACCACTGGAAAGCAGCGGGGGACAGGGGGTGTGGGGGGTGGGGGGGGGGGGAAGGGGAGGTGTGAGGGAGGGGGGTTATGAGGCAGGACAGGCTTCTGCGCCCACCAGTACCCACTGCTCCATCCCCTCCCCCCCCCCCCCCCCCCCCCCCCCCCCCCCCCGCCCCCCCATCTCCTCACCAGTATTTAAGCCTCTGCGACATCGAACTACCTAGAAATGGTTTTGTTTTTTTTTTAAATGGAGACAAAAGTAACATACTTCAGAAAGTCTCAG
>CM031600.1:29904886-29907386 GCA_018398815.1 Conus ventricosus | reverse complement strand
ACGATGAAATTAACCACACGTCCATAACTCCAAAACGAATGCTGCTCAACTCTTTCTCCCATAATGAAATTAATTAACATGCCCATAACTCCAAGCGAAGGCTGATTACGGCGTAAGCCGCATTTGTGTGGAGTGATGGACGTGTAATGAATTTCATCATGGAGAAAGAGTTATCCTGCTCGTTCGTAATTTACTGTTTATTATTCCCTCCCTCATTTAAGATTTCCTTCTGAGACATAATTTGGAATACACAGTCAGAGTTATTTCTTTTGAACGGGAAGTCAGTTTCAACAGGGAGTGGGAAGGTTTGTCCTTTACCAGGTTCCAGAGAGTCTGAGAGAATGGTCACAGATGGAGGGACATGGTCAGGAAGCCGGCACTGGTGCCACTATGTCGGGTATGGTGCCACTATGTCAGGTATGGTGCCTCTATGTCAGGTATGGTGGCACTATGTCAGGTATGGTGCCTCTGTGTCAGGTATAGTGCCTCTATGTTAGGTATAGTGCCTCTATGTCAGGTATAGTGCCTCTATGTCAGGTATAGTGCCTCTATGTCAGGTATGGTGCCTCTATGTCAGGTATAGTGCCTCTATGTCAGGTATAGTGCCTCTATGTCAGGTTGGTGCCTCTATGTCAGGTATGGTGCCTCTATGTCAGGTATAGTTCCTGTATGTCAGGTATAGTGCCTTTATGTCAGGTATAGTGCCTCTATGTCAGGTATAGTGTCTCTATGTCAGGTATAGTGTCTCTATGTCAGGTATAGTGCCACTATGTCAGGTATGGTGCCTCTATGTCAGGTATAGTGCCTCTATGTCAGGTATAGTGCCTCTATGTCAGGTATAGTGCCTCTATGTCAGGTATAGTGCCACTATGTCAGGTATGGTGCCTCTATGTCAGGTATAGTGCCTCTATGTCAGGTATAGTGCCTCTATGTCAGGTATGGTGCCTCTATGTCAGGTATAGTGCCTCTATGTCAGGTATGGTGCCTCTATGACAGGTATGGTGCCTCTATGTCAGGTATGGTGCCTGTATGTCAGGTATGGTGCCTCTGTGTCAGGTATAGTGCCACTATGTCGGGTATGGTGCTACTATGTCGGGTATGGTGCCACTATGTCGGGCATTGTGCTACTATGTCAGGTATGGTGCAACTATGTCGGGTATGGTGCCACTAGGCCAGATATGGTGCCACTATGTCAGGTATGGTGCCACTATGTCGGGTATGGTGCCACTATGTCAGGTATGGTGCAGCTGTGTCGGGTATGGTGCCACTATGCCAGATATGGTGCCACTATGTCAGGTATGGTGCAGCTGTGTCGGGTATTGTGCCACTATGTCAGGTATGGTGCAACTATGTCGGGTATGGTGCCACTATGCCAGATGTGGTGCCACTATGTCGGGTTTGGTGCCACCATGTCGGGTACCAAGGTCTGACCGGCGTGATGGGCTAAAGCGCACACCAGACATATGCAAAGTCGTAGACATGAGACCCTCGTCTTATATCCTCTCATCTTAAATCATTATCAAATCATTGATCCATCGGCTGTAAATCATGCGCAGTGTGGTCTAGAAACTAGCGTATATGGACCAGTCTGCACGCAGTGACACTCCTTGATGAAACTGAAACTGAAACTATGAGTGGTATCTGTATATATACACCCTTCCGTGACTACAAATGGGGGAAAATGGGTTGCCATTGAGAACATCCACTGTAAAGCATATATTTGTTTCGAAAGGCGAACTTGTGTTGTGTGTGTGTGTGTGTGTGTGTGTGTGTGTGTGTGTGTGTGTGTGTGTGTGTGTGTGTGTGTGTGTGTGTGTGTGTGTGTGTGTGTGTGTGTGTGTGTGTGTGAGTGTGTGTGTGTGTGTGTGTGTGTGTGTGTGTGAGTGTGTGTGTGTGTGTGTGTGTGCGTGCGTGCGTGCGTGCGTGCGTGCGTGCGTGCGTGCGTGTGGTGTGTGTGTGTGTGTGTGTGTGTGTGGTGTGTGTGTGTGTGTGTGAGTGCGTGCATGTTGTGTGTGTGTGTGTGTGGTGTGTGTGTGTGTGTGTGTGTGTGTGTGTGTGTGTGTGTGTGTGTGTGTGTGTGTGTGTGTGTGTGGTGTGGTGTGTGCGTGTGTGTGTGTGTGTGTGTGTGTGTGTGTGTGTGTGTGTTCTAAATTAGCCAATGTTTCAGGTTTTTCTTTTCTTCTTTCTTCTCTCTTCTCTGAAATTCCTAGCCATCAGAAATGTCTGCTACTTTTTTTTTCTTTTTTCTTTTTTTTTTCTGAGTTCAGTTTCTCTCTAGTTCTCTAGTGGATGTAAAAACTCAGTCCGTGGACAATGCCCTCGCTTTGGTTTTCGCTCACCAAGAAGAGAATCATAGAATAAATATACCATGGGCTCCACTGCGGAACCCTGGAACACTCCCTGCCTGATGTCTGCCATGATCGGAACCACTCATCACTGTATCACTGTTGGCAGCAGCTTGAGGGGAACTAAGATGGATTAGAGGCAGAGGGTTAGTGAT
>CM031600.1:29887386-29892386 GCA_018398815.1 Conus ventricosus | reverse complement strand
GTTCTGTCATCACTGTCTGCAGCTGTTACTCGTGACAGTATTTCTAGCTGTAGGCAAGCAATTTGTGTCCACCACCCTGCGCGATTTTATTCCAAAGCAAGCATCTCGGACATCTACACCGACTTCATTAGTACAAATCTTAAATGTAATTAACAGCGAACCGCCAAGAAAACGTAGACAAACGAATCACAAGACAAAACACGATGCGTTTCGACCTCATAGGTCTTCTTCAGGCAAGATACAAAACACACAGACCAACGAAAATGAACGAGCAATCACTTATCTTCATTCACTTCAGCGCAAGATGGGCGTTCAATAGTACGTCCACAACTTTGGTTATAGTTACCACCGCGTCCATTTGGCCGGTTGTTTGTCTTTCTGTCAGAAAGATGACGTAATGACTACAGAAAATTTTGATAAACCAAACTCAGGCAATGGCTAAAATGTGGTCCAAGGACGGATCTCTTCAAATTTGACTGCGGATCAGTGACGCAGTTGGTCATCGAATAGCTATGTTTTTCCTTCCAAGCTCATGGAATGGTCTAGGTTTTATTTCCACCAGGCAAAGCTATTCGATCTATGAGAATAATCTAACCTCTGCTGATTCTGTGGGGTCAGCCTGACGTTTGGTCTCTCTGTTTCCTAGACAGGACAGATACTGTTTTCTCTTTTCCCCTCACCTTACCCCTGTTTCCTTCGGAGTATGACTTCTTCCAGTTTCACTAAGGATCACAATTGTTTTCCATTTCTTTTTCTTGAAGAATGACAACTGCTAATTCTGTTTTCTTTATAATAATAACTGTTTTTCGCTATTTTTCTGAAGAAAGGAGCTATTCTCCCAGGGATAACAGGGTAACAGTGATAACGGCGAATAATCACCCTTTTACCTGTTCTCCCTGACATGTGCACGTGCACTGGTATTATTGGTACAACGGTGCCAGAAACGGGAAAGTGGAGTCAGCAAAACAGGGGGAAAAGTTGTGAGCGTTTGGGAAAGCAGCAATGATGGTTGCTTTCTCTGTTATTGCTGTTTTTTCTGAAGAACACTGCCTGTTTTCCACAGGCAGATAGGAAAACATTTGTGACCCTTATTATTAATTATTGATATGCTATCTGAAGGACAATAATGGTTTTCTCCGGCAAAAACAGGGAAAACAGTCGTAATCTTTCGGGATAATAGCGATAATAACTGTTTATCTTTATGATCTCTGTTTTCCTGACAGATGTATATCACAACTATGCATCCATACTGAACAAGGGGTCAGTTTCACCATCTCTTTGTGTCACCTTGCCCTCATTTCTGCATGCAGTTCATTTTTTCTATTAACATCTCATCTGCAAGCTCAGTGGCAGTCGTATGTTCCACACTAAGGCTGCATAATTGATGTATGTAATTTATTACTCACAACCCTAGGTGGTATATAGTTAATACGTATGCATCGATGTAACTTATTCGTTATTAAAATGGTTTGTTGCTTTTTCCATTTCTATTCTCTGTCTGTCTGTCTGTCTGTCTGTCTGTCTGTCTGTCTCTCTGTCTGACTGTCTGTCTGTCTGTCTGTCTCTCTCTCTCTCTCTCTCTCTCTCTCTCTCTCTCTCTCTGTCTGTCTGTCTGTCTGTCTGTCTGTCTGTCTCTGTCTCTGTCTCTGTCTCTCTCTGTCTGTTTTTCTCTTTCTCTGTCTGTCTCTCTCTTTCTGTCTCTCTCTCTCTCTCTCTCTGTTTTTTCTCTCTCTCTCTGTCTCTCTCTCTCTGTCTCTCTCTGTCTCTCTCTCTGTTTCTCGCTTTCTGTTTCTCTCACTTTCTCTCTGTCTCTGTCTCTGTCTCTCTCTCTCTCTCTCTCTCTCTCTCTCTCTCTCTCTCTCGTTATACAATATAGAGATGTTGACCCTTCTGTCCAGACTTCACGTGACCGCCAAATACAATAGCCATATCAGAAGTAGAAAACGCGAAGGGCATGGCCTTGGTTTGAAACATCTCAAGTGCACAAAAAAGAATGACGTCGACGTCTGAGCATCAAACATGATGATGACCGGCGTGACGTCAAAAACCAAAGTTCGTAGCTGTCCAGTCCCACACGCTTCTGTGAAGGGGTCTGGTCCCACATGCAGGAAGAAGAAGATAATGAACGATGAACTGTGCTACACCTTGGCGGTTTCTGCAATACATGCACGAGCGAAACCATCTCGAGACACAGGCGTTTAATCATAAATAAGTAGCTGTCTCTTGGAAGCAGCACATGACTAACGAAGAGCTATATGGACACCTCCCTAAAGTTAGTGACAAGATAAGAACACGTAGGTTTTGCCTAGCCGGTCACTGTTTGCGACATCCAGAGGACGTTGCTTCACAACTTGTACTGTGGCAGCCAACTGGGGGGAGAGCGAACAGGGGAAGGAAGACAACAGACTTCATCGATCTTCTCAAAAGGGACACTGGCCTCGAAAACATCGATGAGATCAAGGCAGCTTTGTTGGACAGGAGCAAGTGGAAGGAGTACGTCACAGAGGCTCGATCAGGAGATCGGCCTTACTGAACTATCTGAAACTGTTTACCCATTTGAACAAGAGAAGAGAAGCGCACAAAAAAAGCCGTCTGTGGGGATGTAGACCAGGGACTTTCAGCAAATCCTTCCCATGTTCTAACCGCGCGACCACAGCGCATTCTGGTATAGCTAATCTGGGTGTCCCCCTGGGTGTCCCCCCGTCCCCTCACCCCCACCCCATCCCCAGTATTTCAGTCATGGACAGTCACTATGCTAGCGACCAATTGTCGCTTAAGGCAGCTTGTATCTACCACGAAAGAGGTGATGAGTGATTATATGGATACACTTTTTCTCGATTAAAGTGGAGTTGTCTGCTCTTTTTCAAATTAAGGGAGAACACTTTGCTTTTTTTGTTTGTTTAATAGGAGTGCTTTTCTTTTCGTTAAAGGACTACTTTTCGTAGTTACGAGGTGTATCTTTCTCCATAACAAAAGAAGATGGCATTTTGTTTTCAAAAGAGGCTTTTTCTGAAATGAAGGAGGTGAACTCTTTTTTCTTTTTTTTCTTTTAATGAGCATAACTTTTCTTTTTCTTTCCTTTTTTTGATTGCAGTGGAGTATCTTTTTTAAGTCAATGAAAAATACTTTTCATTTTAATTCAGGGGTGCTTTAATTTTCATCATTTTAGAAATGCTTTTTGTCAAGGGAGTGAAACCTCTCACAAAAGGCGTTAAGCGCTTAGAGGCAAAGAAAGCCATGAGTGGTAGAGAAATAAGTAATAGGCCGATTAACAATACGCCCTCATCTTGCACACACGGTCGAACTGCGCCAAGGGGGTCGAAGTGGTCAGGTGACAGATGGCACCTAAGGTAGTAAGGACCCTCCCGTGTTCGAACCTTCCCGATTGCGAAAGGGAGGGGAATGTAACCACTAGGACCTCGGAGCATCGAGTAGGCGCTAAATACTCAGTCAGCTGAGGTTGTTTTGTAAACAGTCCTTGAAGAGCAGGAGTCTTGGGCTCGTTCAGATGGTATTGCCGTGGGGCACTGCGTTGAGGCCTTGTCAGGCTGGTTGAATGCGTGTGGACGTTGTTGTAGCTCTCTCTAGGGTAATTACTGTGTTAAAGTGGCTCCCGGAGTCGGCGGGAATTTTCGATGTCCATCTGGTGCCACGTGGTTGTTTGCACGTAGGGATGTGTGTAAACGCTGATGTGTGGAAGAATGTAGCGAAAGGGGAATTCAGGATACGTGTGAACAAGGTAGTGGAGAAGCAGCATGGACAAAGGCATGGGCCAAAGGGAAATCCTTTGTGTCCATCCCTATATAAACTGGGGGAGAACAACTTGACTGAAAAGGGAGAAGACCACCACGAGAGAGAGAGAGAGAGAGAGAGAGAGAGAGAGAGAGAGAGAGAGAGAGAGAGAGAGAGAGAGAGAAGGACAGAGGAGAGAGAAGGGTGGGCAGGACAGAGTAGGGTCGAGAGAAACGTGGTCTGGAAGACAGAAGTGACAGCAAGGTCTTAGGGTAAAAGACAAGCTGGAAGAGAAAAGACTGAGTTTGAAGCCCAGAGGTGGGTGAAAGAGGCGAAGAAGAAGATTTCTACGACGAGATTCCAGAGACAACCACGAAGACCCAGTCCTGAAACTGGGAGCCAGTCAACCAAGGGCGTCACCATCATCCAGTGCTGAAGAAAACTTGAAGAGACTTGTTCAAGAACTGTGGTGTGGTGTGAAAATGTGTGTGGAAGCCTGGCCAGGTAAGAAGCCATTTTATTATAACCCGGGATTGGGAAGTATTGATCTTTTATGTTTTGATTATCCCATTTTGTGTAATTGGATTCTTCATGTTGGATTATAAGTAGCATAGAAATTGTATTCCTTGTTCTCAGTCGTGTTAGGAGAGAACCAAATGCGTGACATCCCATTCCCAGAGAGAGGTGAATGTTTGATGGGCGCATGAGTTTGCATATGCGTGTATGACTGCAAAGATAACCTTGGTGTGTTAAGCTTGACTAATAATACATCAACTTAGTGCGCTTAAGCAATACCATCACGATTTCCCCCGTCCTGGACACTTTTTCTATATTTTCCCCTAAATTCAGAAGAAAAAGCGTTGATAATTAAATGATAGTACCCTTTTTGTACTCCCAGTTTTTAAAGAACAGGGAGTACTTTAGAATGGGAACGAAGAAATGCTCTGTGTGTGTGTGTGTGTGTGTGCGTGTGCGTGTGCGTGTGTGTGTGTGTGTGTGTCCGTGATCAAAATGTGTTCCACTCGCTCCAGACAAAAATACTGGGTCGATCTTTCTGAAAATTTGTAGGTATGTTCATTATGGGTCAAGGATGATGCCCGACGTTTTAGTTTACCGTTACAGCCGTTACAAACGGCTGTAACGGCATGTAACGCTTTTTCTTCTTTATAGAATATCTCAGAAAGTACAAGGCCGATCTTTCTGAAAATTTGTAGGTATGTTCATTATGGGTCACGAATAATACCCGATGTTTTAGTTTACCGTTATAT
>CM031600.1:29869452-29876386 GCA_018398815.1 Conus ventricosus | reverse complement strand
GCGATGCTGTACTTTACAAAAGGTTCCAAAAAACCGCGATGACCGGGGCACTTTCACTTTTCTGGCTTGAAAAAAAACTAAAGCAAAAAGCATAATTTTTTTCCCCAACCGACCCTCGCCACAAACCTAAAATTTTCAAATTAACATCAAAAGAGAAGAAGAAGTAAATCTTTTTGTAAGCACTATTTTGTGACATTTTGAGAGCAATTTCATTTTTTACAAAGTATTGGATATAACATAATGAACTTTAAATCTCTCTCTCTCTCTCTCTCTCTCTCTCTCTTCTCTCTCTCTCTCCCCTTCCTCTCTCTCACTCTCTCTCTCTCTCTCTCTCTCTTTTCTCTCTCTCTCTCGCTTACATTAACACCATAATACAGGATGCAAAATGTAGCTGATGCTTTACGTTTGTTGTTCAAGGTGCTTCTTTTCTTGTTTGAGTTGATGCCTATCTGCATCAGTCAAAATACCAGTGAAATTGTTCTGTTTACACCATACCTACGTGACAGCCATGGCTTCTATTGAATAAAACATGCATCCGTGTGAACCTCTCTCTGTCTCCCTCCCTCTCTCTCCCTCTCTCTCTCTCTCTCTCTTCTCCTCTCTCTCATCTCTCTCTCTCCTCTCTCTGCACGAAGACGACATGTGAAAAAGCAACGCTATCAAAGGTGACATCATCATTGATAAACGTTTATTTAGTTTTGATTTTTACCCCCCCCCCCCCCCCCGTCCTCCCCTCCCTCCTTCCTCCACCCCACATCACCAACTCTGCCAGGTCCCATCCCATATCCCTAGTCTTCACCACCCTTCCCTCCTCCCCCCCATCTCTCTCTCTCTCTCCTTCTCTCTCACTCTCTCTCTCTCATCTCTCTCTCATCTCTCTCTCTCTCAGGTCTCAACTGAAGCGTGTGTAAGGGATAAACAATTAAGAAAAAGCAAACCTAGCCTAATTTATAGCCTAGTCAATCAACTCTCTGTCTCTCTCTGTGTCTGTCTCTGTCTGTCTGTCTGTCTCTCTCTCTCGCTCTCTCTCTCTCTCTCTCTCTCTCTCTCTCTCTCTCTCTCTCTCCTCTGCAGCCCTGTACTTTTCTCTTTGTTTATAAACGAGCTAGCCCTGGAAATAACAGAGAAATGAAGGCACGGTGCAACGTTGACTCTGAGTTTAAGCGGCTGACACACGAGCCTCCCCGCCCGTACGCTCGGAAGCACCTGTCGAACCCGATCCCACACGTAGCGTCTGTCATAGTAAACGTACATCTGAAACGGACTTCGGCATCCAGTTGAACCCGACCGTTTGAGATACACCGTGATCTATTCGAAACGGACAGTTAGTATCCTCCAACCAATAAACGCTCAGCATTGAGCCAACACCCATGACAAAGGAAATTTTGGCGTCGTCCAGCAAGGCGGTCAGACTGTCCGATTCGGAGACCAAACATTTGATTGAATTGTACCAAGGCCATGATGTGCTTTGGAAATGTCAACTCATAAAATTATAAGAATCTGAATATTCGAGAAAAAGCTTCGTATTCAACTGTACAGTCCTTTGAAGCGGCATGTGGGATCAAACTCGAAGGTTTTAAAACTATCGTGAAGCACTCCGTTCCGTTCGACACTGACTGGTCGGACCGCACAGGTTCAAACGTTCCGTCTCAACTGTATGGACGAAAAGGCTCGTGTGTCAGCAGCTTTACGAATTCTTTATTTTGTTATTAGCGGATGACATTGCCTTGCTTTCCGAAACACCAGTTGGTCCTCAAACACAACTGAATAGTTAATGGAGTGCATCTTCAAGACTTCAGCTTAAGGTCAATATGAAAAAGAGTAATGTTGTATCAGGGAAGGTGGTTATCTTGCGGCGAGAGAAAGGTGGTTTCTTGATGGAGAGAAGTAAGATTGTCAACTGTTATAAGTATCTTGGCATATATTTTTCCACTAGACTTAGTTTTGTACTTGCTTGTGAAGATCTTGCAAGCCGAGCAAAGAACGCCTTGCTGTGTATAATGCGAAAGTTGTATATGCTTAAGAATAATTCATTTGCAGTATTTTTGAAAATTGTTGATATCAGGTTCTACTATTGCCATGTACGTGCTGAAATATGGGGATTAGATAAAGCAGTTGCTCGTATTGAAAAGGTCCGCTTATTTGCATTGAAAAAAATTTCAGGGGTATAGCTTAAAACGCCGAATGATTTAGTGTACGGAGAGACAAGACGCCAGGACGTCTGTCCGGTGTATTAGATATTGGTTTAAGATATTAAGTATGGATGGAAATAGACTGCCGGTGAAAGCTACGAGATGCTGATGTGGCTAGACTCACATGGTAAATATACATGGGTTTCAAGGATTCGAGAAACGTTATATCAGAATGGTTTTGGAATGGTATGGCTAAATCAAGGGGTTGAAAATGTCAATGCATTTCTGGATGAATTTCGCCAGATGCTTATTGATTGCCGATGGCAAAACTGGAATGAACATATCCAAGAAAGTGACCGGTTTTCTTTATATAGAACTTTCAAATCATCTAGGAGCTGTGAAAGGTATCTTTTAATTGACATCGACAGACATATTAGATGTTATTTAACAAAATTTAGATTCGGAGTAACAGACATGGCTATACATCGGGACCGATATAATCGGGATCAACTAATTCTGTAGTATGCCCTTTGTGCAGAGATGCAAAAGAGGATGAAGTACATATTTTGTTTTGTTGCCCTAGTTTCTGTGAGCTTCGGCAAGCATTATATTCCAGGAAAATTTTATGCAAATCCGTGTCTATTCAACGTAGCCTTACTGATGGCTAACAGTAAACAAAACAATATACTGAAGAATGTATGCATATATCTATATAAGGCATTCTAAAGGCGTGCGACGGCAGTTGAAGGATGTGAATGTTAACATTGAAGCATGTATCTGTTGTACTCTATGGTCAACAGATGCTGGAATTTGTCATTATTATGTTGATGTATCCTTACTTTTTCTTGTCGTTAAAACGCCATTGTAAATACTTCCCCCCTTCAGTAGGGCTGTGGCCTAACCTGAATAAACCATTTTCCATTTCCATTTCCATTTCTCTCTCTCTCTCTCTCTCTCTCTCTCTCTCTCTCTCTCTCTCTCTCTCTCTCCTCTCTCTCTCCTCTCTTTTCTCTCCCCCCCCCCCCTCTCTCGCATTTCTTTTGCGATATACTGTATTCTTTCTCATTTCTTTTGTGATATACTTTACAGCAACATCAATTCCGGAAGACATTGTTCACATAGAAAATCTGGCTTCCTTAGGACATCTTTTTCTCAGAATCAGTCTTGCTTTTCATCATCACATTCTCTCTCTCTCTCTCTCTCTCTCTCTCTCTCTCTCTCCTCTCTCTCTCTCTTCTCTCTCTCTCTCTCTCTCACCACACACACACACACACACACACACACACACACACACACACACACACACGCACACACATACACACACACACACACCATCTTTTTTGTTTCATTCTTTCTTTCTTTTTTGGTACTAGGAGTGATTGTCATGACCTTGTGACAGTGTCATTCCCCGGGTGGGGGGGGGGGGGGGGGGGGGGGAGGGGTGGCAGTGTTGTCCACATGAGTCATGCTCCCGGGGAGGAGGCGGTTGACTACAACAACTTTTTTTTTCAAGCACCTGACTAGACACTGTCTCGATCTACACTGGCGCGCACCACCACCACAGGGAAGGGAAACCACCCCGTCCCCGTCTCCCCCCCCACCCACCCCCACGGCAGCTGAGTAGGCCCTGGCGACCCAGGGCATTGTTGCCGGTCTGAGAGTTGTGTGCCCGAGGGCTTACAATCCCTATCAAGTTTCCCCAGTGAGTCACGGCGCTTCACCTCACCTGGCTTCTTCTGCTCCCCACAAGTGCTAAAGCAGGGATCCCACGCGGCAATGCTACTTCCCCCCCCCCCCCCCCCCCCCCCGTGCCCCCTTAAACCTGTGTCACACTACGAGAGATTCTCGCTCGAGTGCTCGTTCTTGCGCTTGCTTTTTGACGCTCGGCAAGCGTGACTATCTAGATGAGCGAGGGCAATAGCGAATACTTGCCCAGTTTTGAGGGAGTTAAACGTGCTCATCGGTTTTTTTTTTTCGTTTTTTTTTTTCAGGCGACATTCGCACAGCGAAGGTGATCAGCCAGTCACATCAAGGAGTCAGTACATGTGTTCTTCAGCCTACTTTATTCTGCAGGCACTGATTTTTTTTTTCTTACAAATTTTTCTTCTTCACCAAGATGGAGAATTGGTCCTTGCGTTCAGAGTTTGTGTCAAACACGATTCTATGTGTTAATTTTGTCTTGTATTCTTCACTGAAGTAAAGAAGCCCCAATTAAAGCCCTAACGTGCATTAAATAAACGACATGGAGAGAGACCCGCTGGAGTGAGGAAGGAGATCCGCTTCCAGGTAACGTGACCAATCGTCATGCATTCTCTTGGTATGGCAATAAAATGGTAAGGAAGGAAAACAGCGAGTACAAGAGAAAATCTGTGTCTTGAACTTGAGCAAGAGACCCACTATGTATGAATTGCGTTGCTTGTCGCTTTTTTAAAACCCTTATCGGAGCTGGCGACCTCTCGCTGAATTGCAAGGTAATGGTCACAGTGGGCAAGTTCAGAGAAAAAAAGACCAGTTTGCAGATAGTTTCCATGACTGTGAATATGATACGGCGCACGGTAAGGTGCTCTCACTCCAGTGAAGAATGCTAATTTACAGCTAGAGTTATGTCCGTCTGTCCTGGTAATTCTAGTAAGAAAATATTCCAGACAATCACCCGTCCAGATTTTTTTTCTTCCAATCCCTTGTTGGGGGAGGGTACGATGAAAAAAATGTCACCCGCGTTGTACCCTAGATAGAGACGAAATCGCTGAAGAACAACCCTTCATTTTATAAGTGTCCAGTGGACACGAGCTTCGGGAGTTTGGCTTCAGCAATATGACTTCCATTATCAAGTTCCTCTTCAGCTTACAAACTCCTTTTCCCCCTCCTCCTCCAGACTTTGAATGTATTTTCCCCCCATCTAGTTGGCCTAGAGCATAAAACAATGTTATCGTAATCCATGATCGTTTATTTGATCCCTGCTTGGAACAAGCAGATTTGAGGAAACATTCACTTCGGACTAAACAACTGAGCGAATTCCACCTCCCGTCAAATCCTAGGATAAGACTCTTATCCAAGATCCTGTGTGTAAGCGTATGTATTTAAATAAACAATAGTAAAGAAAACTGTTCCACCAACTTTTATTTGCTTTTGATCCTTCGAAGATCCGTAGATCCGTAGGTGGAATGAATGACAAACAACAACAACAAACATCCACACATGCTAATGTCACATTAACTAATCTTCTCTGGAGATATAATCCACACATGCTAATGTCACATTAACTAATCTTCTCTGGAGATATAATCTGCCTACCTAAACAGTGGGGTAAAGAAGAAAAAAAAAGGCCATATTCCCAAACCATCTCACGAAACGTGAAATTCGTGCTAATTGCCGAGATAAGAAGACGAAAAGTCTCGCTTTTTAATACTCTTCTCGCCGAATCCATTTGTCTTGATTCACGCGCGCAGAATCCCTACGCATGCCCTTTTCCCATATAACGATTCCCACGCTGTTGTTTTCCTTGCTCTTCGCCAACGGTCAGCAGGGAGCCTTAACGTACCCCAGATTACCCAGTGTCAACGGAATACTGTTTCCTTTGCTCACGGGACTTGTGGCGCCGCCGTGGTTTATAGGGTGGCTGAGAAGGCAGACATACCCCACACATTAACACTGCTTTAGAAGGCAGACATACCCCACACATTAACACCGCTTTATTTTATTGCCCGAGGGGCCCACGAGTTGTGAGGTTAGGAACGTGTTCTTTGCTACTAGCAAACATTTTGTCGGCGGCAACGGAAACAAAAACGAGAAAGAGAAGGATCCCATGATTTGTGAGGTCATGAACATATTCTATGCCAAAAGCAAACATTTTGTCGGCGGCAACGGAAACGAAAACGAGGGAGAGGAGGGACCAACGATTTGTGACGTCAGGAACGTGCTTTACTGGCTAACGTTTCGTCGGTGGCAACGGAAACGAAAAACGAGAAAGAGGAGGGACCAACGATTTATGACGTCAGGGACGTGCTCTACTGGCTAACGTTTTGTAGGTGACAACAGAAACGGAAAACGAGGGAGAGGAGGGACAAACGATATGTGACGTCAGGAACGTGCTCTACTGGCTAACGTTTCGTCGGTGGCAACGGAAACGGAAAACGACGAAGAGGAACGACAACTTGCGTAACTGGTCCCACGCTACAGTTAGATATATGCATTATATACCAGCGTTTCAGGCACAACTTGTTCCTAATATCGAGCTAAAATCAAGCCAAGCGTCAGCCATCACAGAACAACCATCCCTCCATATCCTGTCCCAGTCTTTTCACTTGTTTCTCATTGATAAGGATTCCTACTAATGCTATAAATCATTGATAAGGATTCCTACTAATGCTATAAATCATTGATAAGGATTCCTACTAATGCTATAAATCATTGATAAGGATTCCTACTAATGCTATAAATCATTGATAAGGATTCCTACTAATGCTATAAATCATTGATAAGGATTCGTACTAATGCTATAAATCATTGATAAGGATTCGTACTAATGCTATAAATCATTGATAAGGATTCCTACTAATGCTATAAATCATTGATAAGGATTCCTACTAATGCTATAAATCTGAATCTATAAGACTAACTCCTATATGACGTCAGATGTCCGGTCTTAGTTCTCACCCGTGAGCCTGTATGTGTGTGGCGTGGTCATCCTTAAACAAGACCTGTCCGTTCATTTAATTCTGTCAGCTAAGAACTGCCTAGCATGCATGTTGGTGCGCATCTCTCTCTCTCTCTCTCTCTCTCTCTCTCTCTCTCTCTCTCTC
>CM031600.1:29859452-29866952 GCA_018398815.1 Conus ventricosus | reverse complement strand
ATGTCAGCAGACTGTGCTATCTGAAGAGATATGACATTGCTTTCAATGTCAGAAGACTGTGCTATCTGAAGAGATATGACATTGCTTTCAATGTCAGAAGACTGTGCTATCTGAAGAGATGTGACATCGCTTTCAATGTCAGAAGATGTGCTATCTGAAGAGATGTGACATTGCCTTCAATGTCAGAAGATTTGCTATCTGAAGAGATATGACATTGCTTTCAATATAAAACTGCGAGGAGCAGGGTTGCTTGCACATGACAAATCCAGACTTTTATAGCGTCACCATGAAACCCTAGGTGTATCAGTGCCATTGGCGATCAGTTTCGTTACTGTGGTAAATAAAGCCTTTGATTCAGATATTTGAAAAAAATCCCTGAAATTCAGTTACCTCAATACCCCCCCTCCCCCCTCCCCCCCCCCCCCCCCCCCCCCCCCCCACACACACACACACACGCACACAAAATCTAGGTGCGCAACTTCTTCCCTTCTTCCACACGGTCTACTCCTTGTCGTAGTGTGCGAGCTTGTGTATCTCTATGACCCAGAGGGCTATGCCAGCGGGAGCGTATGCTCCTGGTAGGGCCACCCAAGCTGGACAGGTCGAAGGGTAGAAGTCAGACTAATGTAGACCAGCTCTCCCGGAGGTTAAACGGGTTTGCGTAGGGTTAACACCCTTCCTAGAAAAAAGCAAGTTACAGAAGCATCGACAACATCAAACCAAGACATTCACCTGGGAGAGGAAGGGTCTCCATCCCGGAGACTCATGACGTCAGGCAGTGAAAGCCGAGAGGAAGCTGCAAGACCGACCCCCCTTCTGACCCCCAGGAAAACAACAAGGATAGCCACTTGGAACATCAGGACAATGTACGAAGCGGGAAGAACCATCCAGATAGCAAGAGAGATGAAGACCTACAAGATAGGAGTCCTAGGACTGAGCGAGACAAGGTGGCTATAGACAGAACAGCTGAGACTTTCATCAAGAGAGCTGCTGCTGTACTCGGGACACACAGAGGATGGAGCTCCTCATACAGAAGGCGTGGCCCTGATGCTGACACCAGAGGCACAGCGGGGACTCGTCGGCTGGGAACCTATCAACTCCCGCATCATCACAGGCAAGTTTAGCACCAAGAAGAACATCAAGCTAAACATCACCCAGTGCTATGCTCCCACAAATGATGCAGAGGAGGAAAAGACAGATGATTTCTACCAGCAAGTACAAGCTGTGCTGGACAGAAGAGGAACAAACGACATCACAATAGTCATGGGTGACTTTAACGCCTAGACAGGATCATCAACACAGGATATGAAGACATCATGGGGACACATGAACTTGGACAGATGAGTGAGAATGGAGAACGCTTTGCAGACATGTGCGCATTGAACCAGCTGGTGATAGGAGGCAGCATCTTCCCTCACAAGCACATCGACAAGGCCACCTGGAGATCCCCGGACCATGTTACAGAGGGGGTCGGGAAAAAACGGCACCGGAAAAAACGGCACCGGAAAAAATGGCACCGGAAAAATGGCATCGGGAAAATAAGGCACCTGGAATAAATGGCACCCGGAATAAATGGCACCCGGTAATAGGGCCTAATGGTGTGACACACACGCACACACACACACACACACACACACACACACACACACACACACACACACACACACAGAAAGAGAGAGAGAACACATAAACAAGCTCACCCTTTACATTATCACCCCATTTCACCCCATTTCACACACACACACACACACACACACACACACACACACACACACACACACACACACACACACACACACACCTGCGTAATTGGAGCATGGCATGGGATGTCAATAATGCACGTGCTTTTTCTGTCAATAATGCACGTGCTTTTCCACAGTTCTGCCGCGCTCAGCAGTATTGGCGCGCTTTAAACTCGCACTGTTAAAAATAGCGTTTGCTTTACTGACAAGTGTTCAGGAAATGTGATCGGTTCATTTCAGATACAAGGAGCCAGCCATGGAAGTCATATCTAGTAATAAGGGTGGACAAAAAGTGATCTTGGATGGTTTTATTTACACCAAACAGGTTACCAAGCCTAACAACATTCGATGGAGGTGTGTACAACGTGGCACGGACTGCAAGGGTACCTTAGTAACAACTCTCGATCTTCGTAATCCTCAAATAGGCAATCGTCATAACCATGATGTATCTGAGGCTAAAGTATCACCTGCCAAAAGTCGTCTGAGGATGAAAGAACAAGCTAAGAACAGCTTCGACAAACCATGTCAAATCCTTAGTCAAGCTGCTGCTGAGATTGACGTGGAAGCCAGGACGGAATTGGGCTGTGAGGACTCAGTGAAACGCTCTCTCCGCAACCAGCGCCTTGGTCGTTTCCCTGCCGTACCTGACTCTTTGCAGAACCTCATCATAGATGGAGAGTGGGCTCAGACATCAGGACCAGATCCCCAGCAGTTCCTTATCAATGACAACGGGCCAGACACAGACACTCGGGTCATTGTCTTCGGTACCAGTGAGGCCCTTCAGCAACTTTGAACAGCTGACACATGGTACATGGATGGCAATCACGCTGTTGCTCCAGAACACTTCTGCCAGTTATACGTGATACGTTGTCCTTTAGGCAATAGTGCTGTGTCCACTGTGTACGCTTTGCTTCAGAGGAAGTCGCAAGCAAGCTATGAGCTCCTCCTTCAAGCCATCATGGACAAGTGCAGATTACTCCATATGGAACCAGACCCAAGTACAATAGTAATCGACTTCGAGCAGGCCATGATGCGTGCCATATCAGCTGTACTTGGGGACCACATCACAGTGCAGGGCTGCTTTTATCACCTCACCCAATCGACCTGGAGAAAGATTCAAGAACTTGGTATGACCAACCGTTATAGAGACTCAGAAGAGGTAAAACTTTTCTGTGGAATGGTAGACGCTTTAGCTCTGCTCCCTATCGGGGATCTACCGGAAGCACTGGACTTCCTAGAAAACAGTACCCCAGAGGGAATGGAACCCCTCCTCGACTACTTCAAAAGAACCTGCTGTAGAGGAACATTTCAAAGAGTTGAGCGTGCGGCTCCAAACGGAGAGAATGTCATTATCCGCCGCACTCCTCCACTATTTCCCCCTGCCATGTGGAATGTCCGCCAAGTCACACTAGAGGGTGAACAGCGGACAAACAACCTATGCGAGGCGTGGAATCACAGGATTGAACAGTTATGTGGTGTGCAGCACCCATCTATATGGAAGCTGATCTGGTGGCTGAAGCGAGATGCAGCACTTTCCAGCACCCACATCCTCAGCAATTCACGCGGAGATCCTCCACGCAGACGCATCAAACGCGTCTACTGTCGACTACAGGCGCGTCTCCGGCAACTCTGTTGTGGTCGACAGGATGGATCCAAGTCTGTGGAAGAATTTCTCCGAGGAGCAGGACACAACATTCGATGGAAGCCGGGGCCGGGAAATGACATTCACTGAAATGTGATATGTTTGTTTTTGTCACATTTGTTTTACTTACACGTTTTTTACTTTCTTGTTTTATGACTTACACATGTTATAATGCTAACCAAGAAACTTGCACTTTTAAACGTAGAAAGTAAAATAAACATCCTTTACAAATTACTCAACATAAACCCATATAGGATATAATACATCACAAATCAGAATTTAACGGTGCCATTTTTTCCACTTTCTCATATTTCTATTATTTTGGGGTGCCGTTATTTCCGGGTGCCATTTTTTCCGGTGCCGTTTTTTCCGGTGCCCTTTTTTCCTACAACCGTTACAGAGAACCAGATCGACCACATCTGCATCAGCAGGAAATTCAGGCGATCATGGCGGGATGTGAGGGTGATGAGGGGTGCTGACGTGCCATCAGACCACCACCTGCTTGTGACAACAGTGAGACTCCGGCTCAAGAAGTACACTTCAACAAATGCAGCAAGGACAAGATATAATTTGGAGTTGTTTAACAGCAAAGAAATAAAGGAGAAATTTCAGATCAGTCTTATTAACAGGTTCCAGCTACTTGAAGAATTGCTTGAAGAGGAGAGCACAGACATCGAGAACCAGTGGCAGCATACCAAGAAACTTTGGCATGAGACCTGTGAGGAGGTCCTTGGAAAGAAGAAAACCGAACACAAGGAGTAGATCTCTGATGACACTGTTCAGAAACTGAACAAAAGGAAAGAGGAGAAAGCCACACTGAACATGAGCCGGACAAGATCAAGCAAAGCACAAGCCCAAGAAGACTACACCCAGGCGGACAAAGAAGTGAAGAAAAGTGTCAAGCAAGATAAGAAGGACTTCATCGACAGATTTGCCAGACAAGCAGAGGATGCTGCAGGACAGGGCAACATGAGAGAGCTGTACACCACCACAAAGAAGCTGGCGGGCAAGTTCCAACAGACTGGCAAGCCAGTCAAAGACAAAAACGGAAAGACCCTCACAACAACAGATCAACTGAAGCGATGGGCAGAGCACTTCATGGAATTACTAAACCGTCCCGCCCCTGAAGCACCACCTGGCATCCCACCAGCAGAAACAGAACTTCCCATAGTTAAAGCGGATGTTGGTATAGCTGTCAACTTACTGTACAGCCTTTTCGGCAAGACATGGGGAAAAGAGAACATCCCAGCAGAGTGGAGGGAAGGCATTGTCATCAAACTGCCAAAGAAAGGAGACCTTACCAACTGTAGTAACTAGAAAGGGATCATGCTCCTGTCAGTGACAGGCAAGGTTCTAAACAGAGTGTTATTGGATAGGATAAAGGAAGCAGTTGACTCAAAGCTCAGAGACCAGCAGGCGGGCCTTCGGCGAAACAGATCCTGTGCCGACCAGATCGCCAGTCTCGGGATCATCATCGAACAGTCCTTGGAGTGGAACTCGCCCCTTTGCATCAACTTCATCGACTATGAAAAGGCCTTCGACAGTGTAGATAGACACTATGGAAGCTACTGAGACACTATGGAATACCAGAGAAGATCATCTCTCTCATCCGGTGCACCTATCAGGACATGAACTGCAGGGTGGCTCATGCAGGCTAGTTGTCAGACGGTTTTGAGGTGAAGACAGGAGTGCGCCAGAGATGTCTGTTGTCACCTTTCCTCTTCCTTCTGGTCATCGACTGGATCATGAAGACCACAACAACAGGCAGGAACAATGGGATACAATGGACACTCTGGACGCAACTAGATGACCTTGACTTTGCTAACAACCTGGCACTCCTCTCCGACAGTCACAAACAGATGCATGAAAAGACCACCCACCTTGAGACAACATCGGCAGGAATAGAGCTCAAGATAAACAAGAAGAAGACCGAGCTGATGAAGATCAACACCACAGGCAGCAACCCAGTCACAGTCGGAGGCGAGCCCATCAGGGAAGTAGATTCCTTTGTCTACTTGGGAAGCGTAGTTGACAAGCAGGGGGGGGGGGGGGGGGGGGGGGGGGGGGGGGGGGGGGGGCATCGACCAAGACATCATGGCCAGGATAGGCAAGGCGCGAGCAGCATTCATCATGCTAAAGAAAATCTGGGCCTCAGGAGAGATCAGAAGGACAACAAAAGTGTGTATCTTCAATTCAAACGTGAAGTCGGTTCTGCTCTACGGCTGCGAGACTTGGAGAATGACCAAGGCAATACAGCAAAAAAATTCAGACCTTCATCAACACCTGTCTGAAGCGCATCTTCAAAATCAGATGGCCAGAGATGATCAACAATGAAGATCTATGGAAGCAAGCAGGACAGGAACTTGGCCAAGCACATTCTGTGGAGGAAGTGGGGCTGGATTGGACACACTCTCAGGAAGCCAGCATCCAGTACCACACGCCAAGCCCCTGACTTGGAACCCGCAGGGAAAAAGGAAGAGAGGCCGACCTCGTAGCAGCTGGAGGTGAAACACTGAGGCAGAGATAAAGAGGCAGGGGACCAACTGGACAAGCATTCAGCGAGCAGCCCAGAACCGAATGCGATGGCGGAGTGTTGTCGATGGCCTATGCTCACCCTTGAGCTATGGGCCTAAGTAAGTAAATAACTTCTTCCCTTGTCTTTCTTCGCCTTAGCGTGGTCCAATGACACTTGTACACCACCTTCAAGCTTATTATATATCCCACTTCAACACGACGAAGCGAACGGAAAACCTTCCCAGCTTTCCGCAGCTTGGAGTACTACCAATCGTGCGGTAAATCGTCCGCTTCTCACTTCAGCCCTAACCGGAAACTTTGTTCGTAAAACCTTGATTCATTTCTTTCATTTTGGTAGGGTCTTGCCAACGCATGATATCTAAACATTGCAACTATATTCTCACGTACAAACAAGCAGATAAAATGGCGACGGCTGCTCTTGTGGACTACACGAGAGCTGGTGACTTCAATGTGGTCTGTTAGCGTATCGAACATGCGACAGGACTCGAAGAATTTGACTGCCACTTTTTTTTCTTTTTCTTTTTCTTTTTTTTTTAATTTTTTTTTTTTTTTGGGGGGGAGGGGGGAGGGGTTGCAGGTGGGGGAAGAGGTCCTCCTTAGTTTTCCTCTTAAATTTTTTTTCTTTGATTTCTAGTTTTGGTTTTGTCTGAAATCCGAGAATCCGCGAGGTGAGAATCCTGTGTCTGCTCTCTGGGAAGAAACTAAGACTAGAGGTATCATTGCTGCGCCTTCAGTAAATTTAGCGCAGGGATCATACTGGGAGGAGGGAGGGGGGGGAGTGGGAGTGAGGGGGGGGGGGAATGGGGCGGGGAAGGGAGACAATCAACTGCGACAAGCTTTCCCCTAGCCAGTTATGAACTTGTGATCAAGGGCGTTTTGACAGGCATCGGGGAAGTTTACTTCCGATCATGAAGTTCGCATTGTGGAGTGTATCCCTAGTCTTGCTGAAGCACGTTAATAACTTAGAGATTAAAAGAAGTCAAAAGCTTTCTTGTTAAACAAAGAAAGGTCTGGTGGTAAAAAAATTAATCAATAGATGTTGTCCTTGCTGATATGTAATTTGTGTGTGTGTGTGTGTGTGTGTGTGTGTGTGTGTGTGTGTGTGTGTGTGTGTGTGTGCGTGTGTGCGTGTGTGCACGCGCGCACGTGTTTGCGTGCGTGCGTGCGTGCATACGTGTGTGTGTGTGTGTGTGTGTGTGTGCGCATGCGTGCGCGTGTGTGTGAGTGTCAGCACTAGTATGCTGAAAATCGAGCAAATAAGCGTACAAACGATTGTGGTCGCAGACGTAAGTAATAGAGTCATCTTGCATCTGTCCAGTGCTGCGCCCCGACTGATCTGCATAAAGAGCCTGTTCCTACTGGCTAAGAACACTGACTTCAGAACGACGGAGACATCTTCAGCAAACAACACACGACTCTACACCTCTTCCGCATCACTGCGTCTGTCCATCCATCCGTTCTTATCTTTGTTTGGTATTTTATGGAAGAAAAGGTGTTTGTTTGTTTGTCGGTCGCCTTCTGAATCGTGCAAACCAAGAATGCTACAGTACATTCCTATGCCCACCCCTACTCCTGTTTCTG
>CM031600.1:29854452-29856952 GCA_018398815.1 Conus ventricosus | reverse complement strand
TCAAATTCCCCCTCCACCCCACCCCCCTCCTTCCTCCCAGTCCTCTCCCTCACCCTCACACTCCTCCCTCTTCCACCGCAACACCCTCGGTTCCCCAGCGCCCCTCCACTCCCGCACCCCACCCCACGCCACCCCACCCCACCCCACCCCACCCCACCCCACCCACGGCACCCCACAACACCCCACCCCACCCCAACCCGCCCCTCTCTCCATCCCTCCTCCCCCGTCCCAACAGGTGTCTAATTGCTGGACGCGTTGACTGATTGCCTTCAGTGTTATTTCTCTTTCAACGCCCCCACATACCCCCTTCGTACCCCGAACGGCCTGTAACCAGCCACCCGACACCTTGGCAGTAACAACCAGCACGCGAGCGTGCCTACCTGATTCCCCCCCCCCCCCTCTCCCCCCCCCCCCCCACCCCCCATCCGCTCGACCCCATCACACCATCCCCTTAGACCCCAATCGGTTCAACAGAATGTCAAACACATTGGGAGTTCCCTCCTTAGTTAGATCCTTATCGACAGGAGGGACTGGCAACGTGAACGATGTTGCCGTACTTCCTCCTTCTCTGACTAGAAAGTGGTCTAACGGTTTGTTATGGAAAGTGACTGGCGTCAGAATCGGACAGTTGCATTAGGGTCTGTGAGGTATATGTCATCTATCAACTATTGTGTCTGATGCTGTGCAAACTTGTTTTGGGATGACATAATAGGGATCCGGAATAGCTCAACTGGTAGAGCGCCGGACTCGTAATCTTGGTGATCCTGGGGTTGCGGGTTCGAATCTCTGCCGGGCCGTTTTGATACAGGGGGATTTTCCCTTCAGAATTAACATTGGTGCTGACTCCATTCTGACTCCATTGATTCTGACTCCATTTCCCATACAGTCCTTCGAAAGAGACTATACACCGAGGTTCCGTGTATGAACGCACGCTCAACATCTTGCACACATGTAAAATCCTATCACCAACTTTCGGAAGAGAAGGCCAGTTTGGCCGTTGGCATGGATGACACGATACACATAGCATGCACCCTGAGTAAGAAATGGAATGACTGAAGATAGTAAGGAAACTGAGTGAACAATATTGAATGAAACAGACTGGATGACACGGGAAACGACTGAATGAAGCGCCAGCTGGCAGCTCTTCAGTCGGCACTACCCAGGTAGGCAGCCCGTTGTGTAAACGATTGTGGATTGTAAAGCGCTTAGAGCTTGGTCTCTAGCCGAGAATAGGCGCTATATAGGTATTCATTATAATGATAATAATATAATAAAACTTATTTTTTGTTTACAAGAATGGGTAAAAGGTTAACATTGCTGTTATCACGCCGAAAACAATAATCATTAATTATCCAAAAAGAAGGCATGATAATGATAGCTCTGTGTGTGTGTGTGTGTGTGTGTGTGTGTGTGTGTGTGTGTGTGTGTGTGTGCGCGTGTGTGTGTTCTTTAATTTTACCATCACTACTCACCATTATTATAGTAAGAAAACGGCTGATATGATGTGAAAACAGTGTCACGCGAAACGATTACTTCCTCCCGAAAGCAACCTGTTTCAATTGAAAACATTTGTTTGGCGTGAAAATTGTGTCATCGAAAAATTGTTATTTTATACGTTTTGACGCTGTTTAGGCTTCAGATTGTAAGCTGAATGACAGAAAACAATGTTATGACCCACGTGAGCCGTGAGCAATGAAATCAGTCAGGTATTCGACACTCGGCATCTTTTCCAAGCAGTATTTAAAAAGTCCACTTTGTGACACGACTATGTCCACACGCTCTGTTTTATGACTCAGAATTAATGTTTTGACAGTCATCACGTTTGAGAGTTACAATATGAGACTGAAATATAAATACACACACAGAAACAAAGGGCGAAATGATAATCATATAAAACAGACAAGTAATTTTTTCTAATGTCTTCAGACATTACAAACAAACATTAAGAATGTACTAAACAATGTTCATCAAATATATCTCTTCAGAAGTTACGAACAAAAGACATCGAAAAAAAAAAGAAAAAAAGCGCAAAACGGCAATCGTGAGGTCTGGGGAGTGTTGTTTCGTGCACTTTTGAAGTTTGTCGCTTCCAATGTCTGAAGAAGACGCTGTACGGATAGAATGGGTCGTGTCTGCGGGTGTCTGACTGTCTGACTCTCACACAGAAATTCTGGATGCGCGCACGATTTTTCAGACACACACACACACACACACACACACACACACACATACACACACACACACACACACACTCACTCACTCACCCGAACATTGACAGCCAAGCAACAAACACGTTTTTTCTCTTTTATGCTGCCCGAGCCATCTGACAAACATACATACTCTCTCTCACTGCAGAGACTGCCTAACCGGTTCAGCTCACCCGTTTAAACAGTGCGCAGGTGAACAGCAGTCAGGTAAACTTTTCAACCGGCTTCCGGATGACTACCTTCCGGTTAGCACGGTGGCACGAAAAATTGTGACTGGACGGGAAACGGTCCGT
>CM031600.1:29827983-29848189 GCA_018398815.1 Conus ventricosus | reverse complement strand
AGGCTTTGATGGACACATGTCGCAAAATGGAAGGCAGAGAGTTCCAAGTCAGCGGGACTGCAAAGCTGAAATAACGAAATCCGTCCTGACTTTCCTGAGTATTCTTTCTTTCTTTCTTTCTTTCTTTCTGTCATTGATTCAGTCTTTCTAAGTTTATTTCTCTTTTCCTTCTTTCTTTTATTTGTGTCATGCTTTATTTTTGGTTTTGCTGATATCGCACAGTGCGAGAATTTGCGAATTAAATCTCTGTTTTCTACTGCTATCCTGCTATTTCTTCTTCTTCTTTTTCTGTTTCGATAACTGCTATGCTACTACTACTGCCACGGATACTGCTACTGCTCTACTACTACTTACTACTACTATACTACTACTACTACTACTATACTACTACTTACTACTACATGGAGTGTCCTGTGCGTGCCTGTACCCATCGTCAACACAGCGCAGGCCTCCAAGGGTGGTACAGGACTGCTCTAAAGGCAGGTGAAGACAGTGCTTCTCTGGGTCTCCCAGCACCTTCGGGTGTTTCTTTTTCTTTTTTCTTCTACTACTACTACTACTACTACTACTACACTACAACTTCTATTCGACTACTACCACTGCTACAACTACAGCTGCTGCTGCCTCTACTACTATACCAATTCTTCTTCTTTCTCCCCTTCTTCTTTCCTTTATCCTTCCCCCTTCTCCTTTTTCTCCTCCTTTTCGTTATCTTATGCATCCCCTTTTTCCGCCCTCTCCTCTTACTTCTCATTTTCTTCTTGTTCTTTTTGTCCTTCTGTTTTTTTGTGCTTTTTTTTGTTCTTCTTGATTTCTTCTTTTTTTCTCGTTGTTTTCTTGTTTTGTTTCTTTTTTTTCTTCTTTTCTGCTGCGCTTGCTGTTGCCATTTTTCTCTTACCCCTCCTCCTCCTCTTCCTCTTCCCCTGTCCCTACCCTGTTCCTCTCCCCCCCTTCTTCCTTCCTTTCCTTCTCCCCCTTTTCCCTTTTCCCCTCCTCTTCCTTCCCCTCCTCTCCTCCTCCTCCTCCTCCCCCTCCTTCTTTTTCTTTTTTTTTTTTTTCCCTCCCCTCTCCTCCCCCTCCTCTCTTCTTTTCTTGCCGATGTTTTCACAGTACAGCAAATCTATACGGTGGATCGAAGTGCCCCCTTTTAACCTTAAACCACCCCCCCTTTCCCAAAAAAAACAAAAAACAAGAGTGACAAAAAAAACAACCTTTAAAACGAAATTTTGTAGATGCGTGACAAGGCAATTTTTGTGCCCAACCCCGAGAAGGCCAAACGTTTTTCCACCCAATTTTTTTTGGGTCACTAGGGAAAAGTAAGAAATCAAGTTTTTATACACGTCCCAACAGGCACGCACACATCCATGCAGCTTGCAGCACACACAACACACACACACACACACAACACACCCCACACACACACACACACACACACACACAGAAGCCATCCACTCAGCCGCACTCACCAAAAAAAAGCACAACGCAAGCCGCAACATACTACGCACACACGCACACACATACCCCAAGAGAGAAGAGAGGAGAGGAGAGAGAGAGAGGAGGAGAGAGAGAGGAGGAGAGGAGAGAGATCTGTATACCGTTTGCGGTCCGAGGGCTAAAACACACACCAAACACACAGCGCGCGCGCGCCGCGCGCGCGCGTAGGGGAAAGGGGGAAAGAGAGCAGGAGAGGAGGAGCCCGGGAGGAGAGAGAGAGAGAGGAGAGGGAAAGGGGGAGAGAGAGAAAAGGAAAGAGAGGAAGAAGAAGAGACAGAAAAAAAACCCCAAAAAATTTTTTACTTGCAGGCCACGGCCCATTAAAAGTGAGTGAAAAGGTTAAATAAATCGGTACAAGACTCGTAACGAAATCAGCTGAATTGTGTTCAAAGTTAAAAAGAAAAACTTTATGAAGAAAAATGCAGCATTAAGTACTCCGTTCCTAAACCATTGCCTAAAAATGAAAACTCCAACTTGAATGGTTTTTAATAGAAAAGGCCCGCAAAAAAGGGCCTTTTGGTGAGAAGGGTTTTGTAAAAATTTAGCTGGAATCAACTAAAGCGCATTCTGTACAAGGACAAATCAGTAGAAAAAAGAAGCTGTTTCGGTGCTTCCCTTTCATGTTCAGAAAAGTCATGGTTTTTATTGGATTAGTATATCGTAAAAAAAATGGGATCGTAAGGCGACATTTAAAACCCAAACCTTTAAAGTAACCTGCGGATGTTAAATGTTTAAAAACAAGATAGGGAAATTCGAACCGAAATGGTTTATGGGGCCCATAAAATCGTACAATCCGCGTTCAATGTGAACCAGTCTTTGGGTAACAATTTTAAAGTTTCTTAATTCTCAATGAAAGCTTTCACTTTTTCCCAAAACTTTGATTTCCCTCAATTCCAAACCCGAAACCCATAAAAAACATAGCAAAAAATTAGTTGTCCAGGTTATAAAATTTGATTCTGCAGGTGCAGAACTTTTTAAAGGGTTTTTTCGGGAGTCTTTATTTCCATACAAGCAACCGAAAGCCAAAACTTTGCTTTTGATAGTTTAAAAAAAAGGGTTTTTTCTTCCGATTTGCCCTCATAAGTCCTGGGCTTTTTGGGTTACACCAAGAAAAAACTTTTTTAAAGGGAGCTAAGGGACCCTTTCAATTTGTTCCTGGTTAGATGACAGTCCCCAAATCTTTTCCCTAAATTAAAATTTGTTTTGGGAACGAATGCTTTAAAGAAAAAAAGGGGAAGTTCCCTATTTACCTGCATTTGTGATGCGTTAATCCTTTTTTTGATCTGTTTGCTAGGGCACACATAGTTGCTTGGGGAAAAATGTTTGAGTCAGGTTATCCCCAAATACTTTTCATTTTAAAAAGCGGAAAAATTGGCTCCCAAAAAGTCCAATTTTTATTCGAACAAGGGGTTTAAATTCCTGAATACAACAATATTTGACTTTTCTTCCAGATTTCCCAAATAAAACTAAAAAGTTTTGAAATATTTACAAGCATTTAGTTGGGTTTGCAAGCCCAAAGACGTATCAGAAAATAATGCAAAACTCAGCAAATAACGAACAAAGTTCAATGAGGTTGGGGGAAAGCTGAATACCGTGTTTTCCAAAAAGGTTTTTTTTTCTTTATTAGTTCATGATGAACATGAAAAAGCCCCGTGAACACACCTCACCTTGTTTTTTGTCCCCGGGGGCATAGAAAAATGTCAGTAAGGTCACCCCGAGTTTGAACACAGTCTTCACAAAAATTTTACACACTTTGAATGTTTTTTTAAAAAATTTTCCCTTAAAACCTTAACAGAGGAAACCCTTTCCCAATTTTTCCCCACTTACTAGGGCAAAAGCCTTTCCCAAAGTTATTAATGCGACACGGAGCTTCCTGTGTCTTAACAACTGCTTTTGAATCATTGCCAATAAAGTGAAAATTTTGATCTGTTGTACTCGTTTGTCACGAAAACCGCTTGCTCCTCCCCAAGAATGTTGTTCATTTCCCAAGAGAAAAGACGAGGGCACAGGAGAGAGAGAGAGAGGAGAGAAGAGAAGGGGGAAAAGAGGAGGGAAATTCGCGCGCGCGCGCGCGGTGTGTGTGTGTGTGTGTGTGTGTGTGTGTGTGTGTGTGTGTGTGTGTGTGTGTGTGTGTGTGTGTGTGCAAAAAACAAATGCAGGTGAACTCTTCCGGCAGCTGGTTGTGTTGTCAGTAGAGGTCCAGGTCTCTTAGCAGAACATGAGGACCAGTGCTCACTGCATGGCAAGTTTGGCTTTAGAATTGATGCCGGGACCTTTCCACAGAGTTTTTGTGAGATTGCCGAAGACAGCGCTAGCCTCTGCGACTGGCTGTACTACCCGAACGTCCAAAATCCGCTGTGTTGCTCCTAGCGCTGCTTGCATAGCAGAACGTGTCCAATGTCTGTATATCAGTTTTGTTGTTGTCAACAGGTGGAGAAGGTGTATGAAGCCTTTTCTAGCCTATAATGGTGGGGTTGGAGCGTGAGCTCGTTTTGCTGATTACTATTGATGAAGTCAATTAGTCCGCAGGCTGTTGCAAAGCGGTCTGTTTCGCGTTGGATGCCCTTATGGAGTGTGCGGGCCGTCAGACATCCATAGGAGATAGTCACGCAGATTGGTCTCAGATATCCGTTGGGGCCTGAAGACGCTGCCTGTTGAAGAGTTTGCCTTCCGCGCGAAACTAAAAGTATACATTTTGTCAGTTTTCAAAGGCGTGAATCAGCATTACTGAAAAAAAAAGAGAAGAAAATAGGTGGGGGCTGAGACGCATCCTTGTTTCACTCCATATTTCACTGATTACCCATGACATCGCGGAAAGGGAGAGATCGGAGCGACGAGCTTCTCGGCACTCCAAACTTGCACTGGATCTCCCAAAAGGCATCCTATTCCGGATATCAAATGCCTTTGTCAGATCAACAAACACCGTGTGAAAAAAATCCCGTTCTGCTCTCTTTATTTCTCTTGCAGCTAGCAGCTAGCAAAACACGTGTCACTGGTAGTCCCTGCTGTTGAAAAGCACGGCAAGCTTCAGAGACAGTTGGTGTCAGCAATCTGGGTGATGATGCTGATGAGGATGACTGACAGGCAGACTTCCTGTGACACACAGAGAGAGGTCCACGATGATTGTGACCATGTTTACACATCATATGACAAAGTGTCCAACTTCAGGTTCTGCGCACAAAAAAAGTGTGGATTTCCAGCATTGGGTGTCTTTTCACCAAGAGCCAGCTGCGACAGGCAGAATGCGTCGTTAGGCACGCAAGATGACAGGATCCTCAGCACGCTCCCGTTCGACCAGCTGAAGCAGGGGCAGCGTGACCCAGTGACACCCATCATGCAATGACGCACTGAAGACCGGTCTCAAGAGCTGCAACTTGGACACAGTCACCTTGGAAAACACTGCCCTTTACTGATTCTGCTGCAGACACCTGTGACCTCAGAGCGCAAAGAGTTTTGAGATGAACAGAGCGACTGCCATTCAGGCAAAGAGGAACAGGATGACGCAGGGCCCTGCACGGCTGAATTGTTTCCCTTGAAAACGTCTGCCTGGCTGCACACCAAAAATTCATGCGCCAAGACCTTGTATAAGGAATCGAGCATTTATAGACTGGTGCAATTAGATATAGTTTTGAGGATTTTCATTGTGTCTGGAAGCTGGTTCTCCTCGTGTTCTTTCACACGGTCAACAAGGTACAAGGCAAGTGGTTCCAAGCAGACAATTTAACATCAAAGGAATGGGACTGTTTGTGGGAGAACATCTGGCACAAAGACAGGATCACGGGTAAGTGCGAAAGCCTGAAATGTGACGTCAGCTAAGGGGGAGGTCATGTATTTGAAGATTGTGAATGATGTCATCGGTGGAGAATCCAAAAACAAACAGATAAACAAACAAACCAAAAATAAACAAAACAAAAACAAATGAAATGAATGCTGAGGGTTGTTCTTTTGATCAGTTATCCGTTGTTCTTTTGATCAATTATCATTTCAAATGCGGGTTCAAACTTACGTTAGGTCTCAACACGCTTGCATAGATGCTACGGTGATTTGGTGCAAACTCCTCATTGTGGCGTGTGGCCTGCCTCCCATTACGTGACCCAAAGATAGGCACGCCTCCATTCCCACATTAGAACGCATTGTGACAAATGGCCTGCATGCATACCTCCTCGTCTGTCAAACCGACAGGACAGGCCGTCAATTCTATCTATCTATCTATCTATCTATCTATCTATCTATTTATCCATCCATCCATCCATCCATTCATCCATCCATCTGTCCAGGATGGAGGGGATCGTGATGGTATTGCGTAAGTGAAATAAGTTGATATTTTAGTCAGGCTTGACACACCAAGGTTATCTCAGCACTCGTACATGCATATGCGTACTCATGCACCCAACAACCATTCGACTCCCTCTGAGAATGGGATGTCACGCATTCGCTTCACTCCTAGCACGACTGAGAAAAATAATACAGTTTCTACGCTACTTACAGTTACGCGTGACAAATACACGAAACGAATTATCAAAGCTTAAGAGATCAGTACTTCCTAATCCTGGGTTTTTTAACTACAAAAGGCTTCTTACCTGGCCAGGTTTACACACACACACACACACACACACACACACACACACACACACACACACACACACACACACACACACATACACACACACACACACACACACACACACACACACACACACACACACCACACACACACACACACAACACCCACGCACCACGCACGCACGCACGCACGCACGCACGCACGCACGCACGCACACACACACACACACACACACACACACACCCCACACACACACACACACACACTTGCACACCACACCACAGTTCTCGAACAAGCACTTCAAATATTCTTCAGCACTGGGGTAATGGTGACGCCTTTGGCTGTCTGGCAGTTGGTTCCAGAACTGGGTCTCCGTGGTCGTCTCTGGGGACTCGCCGTAGAAATCTTCTTCCATGTCTTTTTCAGCCACGTTTGGGTTTCGAACTCAATCTTTCTTTCTCAGCTTGTCTTTTACTCCTAAGACCCTGTTGTTACTTCTGTCGCCCAAACCACTATTCTTTCTACCCTATCTGTCCTGCTCATTCTTCTACCTCTTGTATTGTGTTCTCTCTTCTTCTGCTCTCCCTCTATCGTGGTGTTTTTCTCCCCTGTTCTCTCCTTCTCCATTCAGTTTATATTAGGGATGGAAACATTGAGTATCCCTTTGGGCCATGCCTTTTCTCCATGGCGCTTCTCTACCACCTTGTTCACATGTACATTAAATTCCCGTCTAGCTACATTCTTCCACACATCAACATTTACACACATCCCTACACAATAGCTAAGCAAACAAACCACTTCGCACCAAATGGACATCGAAAATTCCTGCCGACTTCGGGGGCCACTTTCACACAGTAATTATCCAGCTATGACAACGACGTCCCCACGCATCCAACTAGCCTAACAAAACATCAACACAGTGCCCCATAGCAACACAGACTGAACAAGCCAAGACTCCTCTTCTTCAAGGTCTGGTTGCAAAGCAACTTTCAGCTGACTGTGTCTTTAGCACGTAGTTGATGCTCCGAGGTCCTAGTGGACAAAAATTTGTCGGGAAGGTTCGAGCTTGGAAGGGGGGAGGGGTGGGGGTGGGGGGGTCTTAACTACCTTGGCAGCCAACTATCACGTGACAGTTACTTACCTGACCGCTTCAACCTCCTTGACCAGTTCGGCCATATGCGCTAGGTGAGGGCACTGCAGATAATTGGCCGATAACGCATTTCTCCACTAAGCGCGGCATTCTTGTCGTCTAAGGCACTAAAGGCCCTTTGTGAGAGGTTTCGCTCCCTTGACAATATCCATCTAGCTATCTAGCTATTTACCTATCCAGCTATCTCGCTATCTGTGTGTGTGTGTGTGTGTGTGTGTGTGTGTGTGTGTGTGTGTGTGTGTGTGTGTGTGTGTGTGTGTGTGTGTGTGTGTGTGTGTGCCTGTCTATCTGTCTGTGTATTGATCGACCGATCAAGCGATCGATCGATCGATCTATCTTTCTTTCATTCTTTCTTTCTATCTGCCTGTCTGTCTACCTGTCTGGCTATCTATCTATGTATACAAAGGGGGCCAGAGGAGGACAGAAAGATACAAACAGAGTGAAAAGGCGTAGAGAGTATACAGAAGGGGGCGGAGGGGGATAAAGGGGTACTTGGAAAGAGATATTGGGTGGGGTCAAAGGGAAATGAAAGGGGATTGGGTTGGGGAGCTGAAGGAAGGAAAAGAAAAAGAAGGAAAAGAGAAAGGAAAAGTGAAGACAGACAGACGGACAAACAGACAGACAGACAGACAGATTAAGAGTCAGACAGGAGACAAAGGTGTAATAAACGGAAAAAAGGGAGAGCGATATACGAAGGGATAATAGTGAAGACGGACAGACAGACAGACAAACAGACAGACAAACAGACAGACAGACAGACAGAGGAGACGTACGGAGAAAAGAGGGAAGGGAAATGAGAGAGAAAATGAAGTGATCGAAAGACAGAAAGAGGCAGACAGAGCAAGCGTGAGATAAACAAAGAGAGAGAGAGAGAGAGAGACAGACAGACAGACAGACAGACAGACAGACAGACAGACAGACAGACAGACAGAGAGAGCGAGCGAGCGAGACAGACAGACAGACAGACAGACAGAGACAGACACCGACAGACAGACAGGGAGAGACACACACACTTTGACTCTTTGCCACTTTGATATTTTATTGTCAAGGGAGAGAGAGAGACAGACAGACAGACAGACAGAGACAGAGACGGCGAGAGAGAGATAGAGAGACAGACAGACAGGTAGACAGACAGACAGATAGAGAGAAAGAGGGAGAGAGGGAGACAGGGTGGAAGGGGGAGAGAGAGAGATAGAGAGAGATAGACAGACAGACAGAAACAGAAAAATAGAGAGAGAAAGAGAGTGATAGAGAGAGGGAGACGGAGACAGAGAGAAAGAGAGAGGGAGAGAGAGAAAGAGAGAGTGAGAGAGATAGGAAGAGGATGGAGAGAGAGGGGTGGGAGGGAGGTGAGTGGACGCGGACAGAGAGAGAGAGAGAGAGAGAGAGAGAGCTCTTGCTTCAAACTGTATAAATCAGCCACTCCCGTGTGTGTGACTGCAACAGTTTTTCACGGAGCCACCAAAGAACACGCCCATTTAAACAAGGTGGGCAATTTCACGACAGTCACGCGCGATTGAACGACTGCACGCGGTCGCTCTTGCGAGAAATGCAATCGATGCCGCCCCTCCCTCTCCCTCCCCCACCCCACCCCAACTATGACTCCACACCCTTTGTGTGTGTGTGTGTGTGTGTGTGTGTCTGCCGCCATGAAGCATACAGCCAGGAAATTCAACTCCAGAGAAACGCAACAGCCGCTGGCTGCAAAACTAGGTACAAAAACGCGCACGTGCTTGCGTGCATGTGTGCATGCGTGTGTGCGTGCGTGTGTGTGTGCGTGTGTGTGTGTGTGTGTGTGTGTTTGTGTGTGTGTGTGTGTGTTGTGTGTGTGTGTGTGTGTGTGTGTGTGTGTGTGTGAATCACAACGGATTTATGGCCATAAAAAAAGAGTCAGGCAGGAATATAAGTAGTGTATCTGAACCATTGTAACAGTAATTTGCCGAAAATGTACAAGGAAAAAAAAAATAGAAAAAAAGTACAAAATCTCACTGAAACTTATTTAGAAGCTTTTTCTTTTAATAATAATATAGTTTTATTTATTTTTTTGTTTGATTCATTTATCTGTTTATTCATTCATTTACCGTTAGTAACGGCTATAACGGGGCAAACTAAAACATCAGGCATCATCCGTGACCCATAATGAACATACCTGCTAATTTTCAGAAAGGTCGGCCAAGTACTTTCTGAGATATTCCATAAAGAAGAAAAACCGTTACAGGCCGTTACAGCCGTTAGTAACGGATATAACGATAAACTAAAACATCGGGCATTATTCGTGACCCATAATGAACATACCTACAAATTTTCAGAAAGATCGGCCAAGCACTTTCTGAGATATTCCATAAAGAAGAAAAAGCGTTACAGGCCGTTACAGCCGTTAGTAACGGCTGTAACGGTAAACTAAAACGTCGGCATCATCCTTGACCCATAATGAACATACCTACATATTTTCAGAAAGATCGACCCAGTAGTTTTGTCTGGAGCGAGTGGAACACATTTTGACCACGGACACACACACACACTGACTGAAACCATTTACTGTCAGATTAACATAGTGTTGTACTGACATTTTAAAAAGAAAAACCTTAATAAATTATTGAGATAACGAAAATAATACAAAATAACATCTGAAAGACATAAAAGTTATAAAGGAAAATTAACAGGGAAACATTTAACATTTGTAAGTAACATAATAAATATAAAAAAATTGTAACAATAAAGCAAATTACATCTTAACTGTACTGAAAATCAAAAATCTCTCTCTCTCTCTCTCTCTCTCTCTCTCTCTCTCTCCTCCTTCTCTCTCTCTCTCTCTCTCATAAACACCATAAAAAAAATATTTAAAAAAATTTAAAAAATAAAAATAAAAATAAAAGAAAGAACAACATAACAGCACACACAAAAAACACACACCATCCAATCACACACACACACACACACACACACACACCACACACTCACACACACACACACACACACACACACACACACACACACACACACACACACACACACACACACACACACAAACACACACACACACACACACACACACACACACAACACACACACACAGATACACACACACACACACACACACACACACACACACCACACACACACACACACACACACACACACACACACACACACACACAACCACGCTTCCCCTTCCCCCTACTCACGTGTGTGCGAGCACGCACATATATTCACTCACAGACAAAAACCAAAAACTCTCTCTCTCTCGCACGCGCGCGCGCACGCGCGCACACACACACACACACACACACACACACACACACACACACACACACACACACACACACACACACACACACACACACAAAGCCCCCTCCCCTACACTCATTCAAAACATATACACACAAAAAACGTATAGACGTACGCACAACATGCACTCACATATAAACAAAACCAAGTTCTCCCCCCCCCCCACTCTCTCTCTCTCTCTCTGGCTAACGCGCGCACAACCTATGCAAAAATTTTGTAAATGGAATAATGCGACCTAGTACACGTGAGAGTCGGACAGCTATGTCATGTAACAAATTCTTTGCTCTACGTGTACATCAGACCACTAAACCAAGAAACAAACTTTAAAAAAAAAAAAAAAAAAAAAAATCCGTTAGAAAAATCTGCCAAGTGGATGAGACTTGATCAGATTTACAGCCAAATTGGCTAGACTCCACCCATTTTCTGGGTTGGGACAAAAAACACTATGCAATGTTAAAGGTAGATTTTTAGACAAAATTTTATCATGAAGACAATGAAAGTATGCTTTTGTTAATGAACATTCAAGTAAAGAAGAAAAAGAAACACCCGAAGGTGCTGGGGAGGACCCAGAGAAGCACTGTCTTCACCTGCCTTTAGAGCAGCCCTGTACCACCCTTGGAGGCCTACGCTGTGTTGACGATGGGTACAGGCACGTGCAGGACACTCCATTAAGATATCAAGGGACATAACTGCTCCTGAACAGAGGTAAATCAGACTGCAGGATGCAACTCATAACAGCCTTAAAATAGCATCCCCCATGGGTGTACCAGCCCGTATTTCATGACTGCAGAGCCCACCGGCGAGAAACACCACCCTCCAGCTGCCGAGCACACCCCAGACCCAACCACCCATGCCACGGACAGATGAAGAGAGTGCCACTCCAGACACAGCCAAGCTTTCACCATACGGTCTGATGTGCCCTCAAGAGAGAATCCAAAGTTGTAGTCTTTCCCACTGTCAACAGGACTTTCCCTGTGGTCAGTGGGTCTTTCCTCACCGTCACTGGACCTTTCTCCAGGGTCAGCCTAGTTAAGGCAAAGAAGAAAAAGAAACACCCGAAGGTGCTGGGGAGGACCCAGAGAAGCACTGTCTTCACCTGCCTTTAGAGCAGCCCTGTACCACCCTTGGAGGCCTGCGCTGTGTTGACGATGGGTACAGGCACGTGCAGGACACTCCATTAAGATATCAAGGGACATAACTGCTCCTGAACAGAGGTAAATCAGACTGCAGGATGCAACTCATAACAGCCTTAAAATAGCATCCCCCATGGGTGTACCAGCCCGTATTTCATGACTGCAGAGCCCACCGGCGAGAAACACCACCCTCCAGCTGCCGAGCACACCCCAGACCCAACCACCCATGCCCACGGACAGATGAAGAGAGTGCCACTCCAGACACAGCCAAGCTTTCACCATACGGTCTTATGTGCCCTCAAGAGAGAATCCAAAGTTGTAGTCTTTCCCACTGTCAACAGGACTTTCCCTGTGGTCAGTGGGTCTTTCCTCACCGTCACTGGACCTTTCTCCAGGGTCAGCCTAGTTAAGGCAAAGAAGAAAAAGAAACACCCGAAGGTGCTGGGGAGGACCCAGAGAAGCACTGTCTTCACCTGCCTTTAGAGCAGCCCTGTACCACCCTTGGAGGCCTGCGCTGTGTTGACGATGGGTACAGGCACGTGCAGGACACTCCATTAAGATATCAAGGGACATAACTGCTCCTGAACAGAGGTAAATCAGACTGCAGGATGCAACTCATAACAGCCTTAAAATAGCATCCCCCATGGGTGTACCAGCCCGTATTTCATGACTGCAGAGCCCACCGGCGAGAAACACCACCCTCCAGCTGCCGAGCACACCCCAGACCCAACCACCCATGCCCACGGACAGATGAAGAGAGTGCCACTCCAGACACAGCCAAGCTTTCACCATACGGTCTTATGTGCCCTCAAGAGAGAATCCAAAGTTGTAGTCTTTCCCACTGTCAACAGGACTTTCCCTGTGGTCAGTGGGTCTTTCCTCACCGTCACTGGACCTTTCTCCAGGGTCAGCCTAGTTAAGGCAAAGAAGAAAAAGAAACACCCGAAGGTGCTGGGGAGGACCCAGAGAAGCACTGTCTTCACCTGCCTTTAGAGCAGCCCTGTACCACCCTTGGAGGCCTGCGCTGTGTTGACGGGTACAGGCACGTGCAGGACACTCCATTAAGATATCAAGGGACATAACTGCTCCTGAACAGAGGTAAATCAGACTGCAGGATGCAACTCATAACAGCCTTAAAATAGCATCCCCCATGGGTGTACCAGCCCGTATTTCATGACTGCAGAGCCCACCGGCGAGAAACACCACCCTCCAGCTGCCGAGCACACCCCAGACCCAACCACCCATGCCCACGGACAGATGAAGAGAGTGCCACTCCAGACACAGCCAAGCTTTCACCATACGGTCTTATGTGCCCTCAAGAGAGAATCCAAAGTTGTAGTCTTTCCCACTGTCAACAGGACTTTCCCTGTGGTCAGTGGGTCTTTCCTCACCGTCACTGGACCTTTCTCCAGGGTCAGCCTAGTTAAGGCAAAGAAGAAAAAGAAACACCCGAAGGTGCTGGGGAGGACCCAGAGAAGCACTGTCTTCACCTGCCTTTAGAGCAGCCCTGTACCACCCTTGGAGGCCTGCGCTGTGTTGACGATGGGTACAAAAAACACTATGCAATGTTAAAGGTAGATTTTTAGACAAAATTTTATCATGAAGACAATGAAAGTATGCTTTTGTTAATGAACATTCAAGTAAAAAATGAGATACATTAAGGTTTTGACCACAGACACACAAAGGAGATGGTTTTAAAAACCTGCCTAACCAGCCGTCCACCCGTATTCTGTGCAATAAATTTCGGATCGGAATAGAACCTGGCGGACTTATACAATGACTGCTGGGGGCAGAAAAATCCCATCTGTTCTTCTGAATGGCAGCTTCAAGGTACTGTGTTCTTCTCTGTCCCAGAGTGCTTTTGTCAGAATACTGTTTATTTCAAGAACCGAATAAGGAATATCACATACAACTGCATTCGATTTGCACATTGAAGCCTCTTTTGCACAGGTATCAGCCAGTTCGTTCCCTCGAAGATTGCAGTGACCGGGTACCCATAATAATGTTATTTTAGAACCTCGCATCATTACCTGGTGAATTGAAAATAAAATTTCACTGACGAGATCAGGACGACTTGATGTATTTTGAAGGTGTAAAGCCGTTACACACACACACACACACACACACACACACACACACACACACACACACACACACACACACACACACACACACACATACACGCACGCACAATTCTATCAAATATCCAGTTATTAAACTCACTAAAACTAAACACTCTACATATCTCACTGACTAATAAAACGAATGTATTAGCAAACTATCCTCATAAAGAAACCGGCAACTCATCAACAGTCAACGGCCTATCGATCAAACCCAACTCACTAATATAATTACCTGACTGTAACTAACCAACCGACAAACTCCCTAACTGAATGATTGACCGACTGATGGACTGACCACTGACTGACCATGAATGAGACGGTTGGGTCAAAGTGCGGTTTCTCGGTCGTGTCAGGTTGGATTAGACCTTTGTGACCACAGTGAAAGAGAAGAAATTTGACCTTTGCACTGTGCTTTGCCTCAGGGCTGCACGAGTTGGAGTGTGTGTGTGTGTGTGTGTGTGTGTGTGTGTGTGTGTGAGGAGTGGGGGGGGGGAGGGGGTAGGGGAAGGTAGTGAGTGCCCCGGGGTTTCTGGACACCTTCTCCACCACCATCCCCACCTCCACCCGGTGGGCAAAAAATGGCATATTTGAGTCACACCCCCACCTCCTTGCAATCTAGCTCTCAATGGCCCGCACTCCCTCCCTCGTGTTGCCACCTGTACCTCCACTGAGAGAGAACGCCCCCTCCCCCCACCCCCCACCCGTCCCCTCCCCTCCCCTTTCACGTAATTGATCCGGCCCTTCGTGTTTTACTTCGTTTTCTGCAGTGGATGTATAATTATCACATCCAAAAATATTTCACCGTATCAAATCGAACCACTGGCGGCGGCGGCGGCGGGTTTCTCGTCTGGGACTCGCATTGCACGGTGAGATTTGAAAGTCAGATAACGTAAATCCCTGCGAAGCGACAGCTGTCCGGAAAGTGCTGGCTCTACATTGTAGTCACAGCAGACGACCGTGGCTCACGATTGAAAAAAAAAAAAAAAAGAAATGAGTTGGGATTCTGTTATTTTTATTCTTTTGTTATTATTATTATTATTATTATTATTATTATTATTATTATTATTATTATTATTATATCATTATTATTGTTTGTATATTATTATTATTGTTGTTGTTATTATTATTATTATTATTAGTAGTAGTAGTAGTAGTCTCATCATCATCATCATCATTACTATCGTTAATATTATTATTATTGTTGTTACTATTATTATCATTACTATTTTCATTGGTGGTAGTAGTAGTAAGTAGTAGTAGTAGTAGTAGTAGTAGAATGGTTAGAATGATGATAATGATGATGATGATGATGATGATGATGATTACTGTTGTTGTTTTGTTGTTGCTGTATTTTTTAACTAGGCCTGCGCTTCAAACTGAATATTCACATACGAATGCGGTCCCACTTCTATTTTCTACTCCCTTCCGCACGTCACCAGTGTCACGTGACAAATCGGCGAAGTTGTCTGTGAACCTTGGCATAGCATTCCAAAAGGTTTGCGGTATTAAGTTTTGTTTAAACATAATATCTCATCTCCGTTAGGACGAGAAACGTAACTGGATTCGCAATGCAACTAATTTTGGTCTTGAGCTGAAAACAAGGAAATTCTTGCCAACTTGAATTGTTTTTAATGTTCATTAAACTATGTCGTCTCCTACTATTTAGTGTATAGTCTTTGTAACCATAAAAAGACGTTTTTACAGCTGCTTGATAATCTTAAGTAGTGATTATTTTATTTTCTGTTTCAAAGGCCGTTGCCATGTTTCAAAGCCGTTGCCATGTTTCAAAGCCGTTGCCAATGTTCGTAACGTAATGTAAGAATTTCTCAAGTTTTATTTCAAGTATACATGTGGGTCAAAATAGTTGAATACTTCTTGAGTTGTCGTCGTTTCTACTTCAGTGTAGGGCATTTGTTTCTGGCTTCTTTTTTTTTTTTTTTTTTTTTTTGCTTACAAATTAGTAGCCACGTATAAATGCTCCCAGTTGGAATAATTATATTGACTTCACAACAAACCTACACAAACCCATACCCACACTCACACCCCTTTCTCTCAACTTTCCGCCATCGTTTACAGAGAGAGAAGAGAGAGAAGAAGAGAGAAGAGACGTCGTGGCTTGTACTCTTTCGACACCTGTCATATCGATATCAGGCGGATGGCTCGCAGCAGTCGCCCATTCACAACAGCCAAACATACATTGTTGACACGAACCAGACGCAGCTATACAAGTGTGAAACTAAAGACAAAACTCTCTCTCTCTCCTCCTCTCTTCTCTCTCTCTCTCTCTTCTCTTCTCTCTCCTCTCTCTCTCCCTCTCTCTCCCTCTCTCTCTCTCATCTCTCTCCTCTCCTCTCTCATCTTCCTCTCTCCTCTTTCCTCTCTCTCTCTCTCTGTATGTGTATTTTATGTGAGTGTGTGTGCATGCACGAGTGAGTGAATAAGAAAGAGAGAGAGAGTTTATGTGTGCGCGCGCGCGCGCATGTGTGTGTTGTGCGTGCATGCGTGCGTGCATGTGAGTAACGCGCGCGCGTGTGTGTGTGTGTGTGTGGTGTGTGTGTGTGTGTGTGTGTGTGTGTGTGGTGTGTGTGGTGTTGAGAGAGAGAGACAGACAGACAGACAAGACAGACAGACAGACATACAGGTAGACACAAAAGCTTTCCTTGCAATTCAATATTGCATCTTCACCAGATGTTGTTGAGCCTGTTTTATATACCCAAACATAATGGGACGGGGATTATGAGGATATTCATGGAAAAAAAAGTTTTTTTTGAATGTCTGTTTCCATGACATAGAAGCACTACGACTCTTGCGATTTTTGGTGACGCTGGGGCCTATCCACTCCTACGCTTAATGAATTTAAAGAATGATAACGTTTTGCAGTAATTCATCATCTGATGAAATTTTGGTGAAATGTTCATTTACCTGTATAAAATCTTGTACACATGTACGTGTATTCCTCGCCCCGAATTCGTCACATACAAAACCTTTAAACTGAAAATGGATCAATTGTGTATGGGATACTCAAAGTTTACGTTTGAAGTCTGATTCTTGAAATTACAGTTGATTAATGCCAACACAAATACTAGGATGATGGTTTGTTGCCCGTGAGGGGCAAAAATGTTTACTTTATAGAACTTTTCAGACTGATTTTGGACAAGTTGCTTGACATTTAAGTGTTTGAATTCATGAAATTTTGATTTAATTGTTATAAACTTTCAACTGAATTGGATAGACACAGGGGGAAATAGCAAATGCAAGTCGTGTAATGTCGTTAGGTGATATGTTCCATTTTATTTTTGAATTTTTTGAACATAGAAATAATTTTTAAACCCAAAGATTTCTTCTTGCTGTGAAGTCAGCTTTTTCTGATCAGATGACCATTTGCGTGCAAACCATGCAGCCTGTTCTGTTAAAATCAGTAAAAATGTATCAAGGTAGACAAATTATGCCTTTCTGTAGCCTGCTTTTGATTAAAGGAGGCTGTTTTGCATAAAAAAATTGCGAGAATGAATCAATTGTCCACTATGTCTCAATAAGGGTTAAAGAAATAAATATATTGAACTTTGAACTCTGTGTGTGTGTGTGTGTGTGCGTGCGTGCTGTGCGTGCGTGCGTGCGTGCGTGCGTGCGTGTGTGTGTTGTGTGTGTGTGTGTGTGTGTGTGTGTGTGTGTGTGTGTGGTGTGGGCGCGCGCGTTTGCGTGCACGCACATGTAAGTGTGAGTATTTATATAGTATTGTACCTTCATGTTTGCAAAATAATTCCTAACCATGCGTCACACCATATAATTTTATTTTTTTTTTTTATCTTTCTTAAGAACCTTTTTCGTTGTTCGTTTAAATGGAACTCTTTAACCCTTTATGCCCTGCTGCTGTGAAGACCTCAGCTTGGTTTCATCTCCATAGCCAAGCCCATGATGAATCAACGTCCATGTCTTCGGTGTCGGCAAGTTCATTGGGACTTTCGTTCAGACGGACGTGGTGGTGCTGTTTGTGTGGTGGTGGTGGTGGTGGTGGGGGGGGGGGGCACTCATTTCACACTGATTCCGCAACTACGTGATAGCTATCTTCAGTATGTGGCTTATGGAGGTGATGTCCTGCGTATTCTGGGCCAGCATAGGCACCGCTGGACATCTCCGAAGTGACCTGCAGCAGTGCAGTGTTTCCTCCGGTGGGCTGTCTCCTGGCGACTGATATGAACTGCTGGTGGTGGAGCTGTCACACAGGGCGTGGCGGGTAACAGGAAGCTGGGGAAAAAAGAGTCATGGGAGTGTTACCATAGAGGGAGTGGTGAAGATGAGATAAAAGTAAAAACTCTAACCCTGTCCTTTCTTTAAATGATCCATGGTGAAGAAAACTCTGTATGTATCCTCACACTGTTGCAAGTACACTCCTGCTGTAAGCCAACGCAAGTCTTTCCCAGTCTACCCCTTTCTTTATTGTAAACGTTACTGCTTTGGTCGTCTTCATGCCAACTTCATGCACGAACGAGTGTGTATGCTCACACCGTGACAGTCTAGATCAATGTCAGACATTATACCACCGTCATCTGTCGGCAACCAGTCAACCAGCGAGCAGTTGAGTGAGTCAGCCACGCCAGAAAGTACAAAGGAGTTGGGGCTCCTGTGTCCGCCGACCCAGCTGTATACATCTGTAATTAGAGAATTGTTCTTTGGCGATGCTTATGATTATAGTTATTTATTTCATGAGGAGGTGTCCGGATTGGGCAGAGAGAGAGAGAGAGAGAGAGAGAGAGAGAGAGAGAGGGAGAGGGAGAGGGGACAGAGTGTCTGGGAAGTTGGATGGGTGGTGGTGGGGGTGGTGATCTCAGCTGTGTACGGTTCATGGCACACAAATCCAGAGTTTTATGTGTCACGTGTGGTTTCCTACATGATGTGGAAACAAAAAAAGTTATTTCTTTTTCTGATTGTTTCTTTTTTCACTTTCTGTTCTGTTTTTTTTTTCTGTTTTTCTTTCTTTCTTTCTTTCTTTTTCTTTCTTTCTTTCTCCAGCAGAAAACATGCTTTGCACTGGAGTGGTGGTCTTGTAGTGTGGAGTCTGAAAAGAGAGGTCCAAGGTTCGCCACAATCTTTTCCTTTGCCATGCACGTGACCGTCCCAGTCCTCATTCTGTCATCTTACAGAGAGGCGCGCACGCGAGCACACGTGTGTGTGTGTGTGTGTGTGTGTGTGTGTGTGTGTGTGTGTGTGTGTGTGTGGTGTGTGTGTGTGTGTATGTGTGTGTGGTGTGTGTGTGTGTGTGTGTGTGTGTGTGTGTGTGTGTGTGTGTGTGTGTGTGTGTGTCGCGTGTGTGTATGTATGTATGTGCGTTGTGCGTGTGTGTGTGTGTGTGTGTGTGGTGTGTGTGTGTGTGTGGGGGTGTTGCGTGCGTGCGTGCGTGTGCGTGTGTGTTGTATGTATGTATGTGCGTGTGTGTGTGTGTGTGTGTGTGTGTGCGTGCGTGCGTGCGTGCGTGCGTGCGTGCGTGCGTTTGTGCGTGCGTGCGTGCGTGCGTGCGTGTGTGTACGAAGGGCTGAGAGGTGAGACGAGGGGGTGGAGGGTGGGGGTGGGGGAACAAACCTTCACAAAACGAAACTCGAAAGACGCAGAACGAAGAAGAAAAAAAAAACATAGAAAAAGACCAGCACATACACTCTGTGGATTTAAATAGTGCTTAGCTGGCTTAGAGGTAAAGAACCAGGTTCGCAAACTGAAGTTACGAGTTCGAATCCCCCTGGTGCCCCAACATCAAACTTTTCCGTTCTTCAGTGCTCATCTTAACGTGTTGTTGTCTGGCGCTATCAGTGTTGTGTGTAATAGGCTTCTTGAGCCCACTTTCCTGGCATGGCTATCCCCGTCTGCCATATTACCTCATCCCGTGGATATGATCTTTGAACCTAAAGGGAATTGTCGGTTTTTACAACCGGGCTACTGCCTTTGATTTTCGTCCTCATGGGACTATACTAATCTACTTTCTCACTCCTTTTGTAGTAACAAGAAGGTTAGTCTCCTAGCCAAATGGTCGTCGGATATTGAGCTGCTGGAGGTTTAACGTCTCTAAAATTCGGGCATTACAGAAGGCAGGACTGTCTCCTTCTAGCCGCTTCAACGTTCCGTGAACTGAGTCAGGTACACTTCTGACGCTGGTCGGACACTTCTAACGCTGGTCGGACACTTCTAACGCGGTCGGGACACTTCTAAAAGCTGGTTGGACACTTCTGACGCCGGTCGGACACTTCTAACGCTGGTCGAACACTGCACTTCTAACGCTGGCCGGAAACTTCTAACGCCGGTCGGACACTTCTGACGCCGGTCGGACACTTCTAACGCCGGTCGGACACTTCCGCAACTTCTAACGCGGTTCGGAAACTTTTTAACGCTGGTACAGCGTCAAAACGGTCGGACACTTCTACGCTGGTCGGACACTTCTAACGCCTGGTCGACATCTTACCTTAAC
>CM031600.1:29811039-29826983 GCA_018398815.1 Conus ventricosus | reverse complement strand
TTCCAGTGTAGACAAACAACGAAACAAAGAGTATCGAGAACCTTTTATCTAAATTGCAGTATCTGATTACACTTGCAGTCCAAATCACAGCTTTAAGTCAATAGAGAGGGTTAATCCTCGACAGGGCCCTATACAAACACCATTTCCACAAAAAGTCTGTGTACTGCATCGTCTCAACAAAACATCTGGAATAGTATTTTCGCATTTGTTTGTAAGAAAAAAAATTGCACAGATCAGAATAAAATCGAGTATATCATCAGTCTTATTTACATCATCGTTACCAAACAACACAAATTCCTTCGTAAATCTGAAATTGTTGATATTATCACAATTGTTTAGCACAGCTTGCATTCATTCCAGAAATTTAGTGTCACCTTACATGACCAAAACAGATGTTTAATTGATTCTCATTCAGTCTGACAGAACGTAACATATGTCATTTTCAGAGATGTGCATCTTTGTAGTAATGATATTTGTCGCCAAGATTCTATGAACCAGTCTGATTTTACACCATTTCAATTTAATTTCTTTTTATTTTCTGAATCTTCAGAAATGCAATATTCCATTTAATGCTTTTGGATATTTCGTTTCTCCATTTGTTACAGCAGTTGGGTTGATGTTTGTCTGTCATAGCGATGTTATAGTATAGCTTTGATCGATTTTTTTTTTTTGTGACAGAAAGTATGGTATAAGAGATCTCGGTATATTTCTTATTCTGCTGCCGTCTAGGTTCATTCCAGTTTTCTTGCAATATTCTTTTATTGTACGCATGCACACTAAGAACTCCCATAAAGTTGTTTGAATGCGTCTGTCTGTCTGTCTGTCTGTCTGTCTGTCTGTCTCTCTCTCTCCTCTCCTCTCTCTCTCTCTCTCTCTCTCTCTCTCTCCCCTCTCTCTCTCTCACACACACACACACACACACATTCACATGATTCACATGTAGTAGCGAAGAACTCTTCTTATGAGAAACTGTCTCTGTTACCGATATTCAGCTCTTATGCATGAAGAGTTAGAATTCCAATTTGAAGACTACGATCATGATGGAACTGTTTTTGACACCTTCATCTGTTTTAAGAAAGATATCCTTTTCGCCCTCCTCTCGCCAAATTTGTTTTCTCCGTATCTTGCATAATACTACAGACGGTTGCAGACTTTCTGTGACAATAACTCTGTACTTTACTCGGGCTGGTGGAACCTTGCTGTGTCAAGTTTAGACTGTCCCCTCTGGGACAGTGAAGAATGTGAAATCCTAAAACAGCCCATACATGATTTCTCACTAGATAAAAATGTGGAGAAACTGTGTGAATCTCTCACCACTATCCCTGTATGTTTTATCAGCTCGCTTTCAGACCCCCCTCCGCTAGTGTTCCCAGACATTGACTTGACTGTTGTGGTGGTTCCTGAAAACATCTCCACAAAAAGATTATGTTTTCAGTCCTTCACATTCTCCCCATCTTCTTGAAAGTCGTGATGGTACTATGGATACTACCGTCATCTTCACTTCTGCTTCGCCTGTGGTTCCAACTTCTGGGGAGCAGTATGAACAATGTGAAAAAAACCATTCCAAAGAAAAGCACCCCCATCAGTAAGAGGACAAGAAATCAAACTCGACGCACTTTGCACTATTCGTCGCATCCTAAGCACACCCCTAGCCCTCTCCCTGACCTGAAGAGGAGGGTTGGCCATCTGGAACGGACAGTTAACTCTTGGAGTGTTTTGGATGACACTATTCAAGACACTATTACTGCTATGGTTGAAGACGCCAAAGTGGCGGCCAAAAATGAACTTCGTGCGCATATTTTCCGACAAATTTGATTATCTAAAAACAGAAATCAGCAATCTACAAGCTGCTTTGGAAATTATTGAAGCAAAAAAACAAACAGCTTGTAAAAGAAAACCAATCAATTAAATCCAGTTAAGTAGTATCCAGTCTGAGGCAAGAAAAATGAAAAAATCACAAACTGAAAAAATTATAGAAACTCAAACTGCTAAAAGCTTCACCATGACCAGAAAAGTAAATCGCATCACACAATGCACAGACTACCACACAGACACAGCTGAGACAGTGAGTGAAGAGAGAGAGAGGGTTTCCACTGAAAGTTCTAAAGAACGCGACATGATGAATGTACTGTTGACTGACCAATACTACCAAGGAGGGAATAAGTGGAAATCCAGTTTCAAGAACAGCGAATAGGCCAACGGAAAATGACTGTGACACCGACAATGACAAACAAGAGTACTCTGTACTGACTTCCAATGCCTTTGCTGTCCTCTCAGACATGAACGACAATCAGTGTTCCCAGCCACTGTCACAATCATTAGGGATGAGTTCACCAAATATAAACAAACAAAAACATTCAACTAACAACGTTTCTAAATCCTCACCTCAAGAAACATTAAACCAAATGTCCATCCCGAAAGAGCCACAATGTTGTTAATCGGTGACTCTGTCATTCGATTTATAAATCCTAAAAAGGCTGGCACCAAGAGGTGATACTATGTTTAAGATTTGTGTACCAGGTATGTCGATTAATGACCTACACAGATGGCTTCATTTAGTTCCAGTTACTCCTAACATTAAAGATGTAATTATCCATGTTGGCATCAATTCAGCCCTTCTGGACCTATCACACCAGATACGTGGAATGATCTTGTCACCCTGCTTCTGAAAACGTTTCCCACAGGCAAGTGTGGCGTTTAGCTCAATACTTCCTGCCAGAGGCAAACACCATTTTAATAATTCTATAATTCCATCGAATACAAACTTAAAAGATGTGTGTGAAAAGAATAGGTTATTTTCATTGATCATTTCCCCATGTTTCTTTTGATACAAGTCTGTACAAAGACATGAAGCATCCTAGCCCCAGGGGTACTGCTAAAATAGCTGAAAATATCAAAGCTCTGTGGCGTAAAACAGGCCGAAGATAGAATGCCCCTAAATCGCCTAAGGTCCGGTAGAACTGGTCCCCGAAGGTACACTCAGTCAAGCCAGTCCCATACAATTTACCCTCCCAGATTTTCAGACTTCAATCCCCGCTCTCCTGCATTCACCGCACACAACCAGAATTCTACAATTCAGGACCGACATCACAACTCCCCCTTCTTCAGATCTTGTGATCAATACCCCCCTCTTGTGCCAAATTCACTCCTAGAGTGGTACAATCCCTTGTTCCTCCTAACTAACCCCCCAACTTTCTTTCCCGAAAATTCTCCAAAAAGTAATGTACGTGATTCTGTGTCAACTGACAGCAAACCAAAAGTCAATCCTTTTGTGGCTCAGTATCCAGAAATCAGAAATCCCCCCCCCCCCCGTCCTTCAAACTACACCTGAACAACTTCACCCCTTTACAGAACGTCTTTTACAAATGGCGTCGCAAATACTGGCGAGCCAACATTGGCCTGTTTATCAGCCTAATCATCCCCAGTTCAACTGTTAAACTATTCCTGTTGTATGAGGTTGTATGAGGTTGATGTGTCAATACGCATTTGTGATTAGCATGGATATATTGGAATAGTTATAATGCGCATCAAATGGTGCACTGTACTTCATTGTGAGAGTGAGATTTTCTATATAAACTGAAATTCTAAAAAGCGTCCAGCGGAACACCACGTGCGGGCGTGTGTGTGAGTATGTGTGTGTGCATGTGCGTTGTGTGTGTGTGGTGTTGTGTGTGTGTGTGTGTGTGTGTGTGTGTGTGTGTGTGTGTGTGTTGTGTGTGTGCATGAGTGTGTGTGTGTGTGTGTGTGTGTGTGTGTGGTGTGTGCATGAGTGTGTGTGTGTGTGTGTGTGTGTGTGTGTGTGTGTGTGTGTGTGTGTGTGTGTGTGTGTGTGTGTGTGTGTGGTTGTGTGTGTGTGTGGTGTGTGTGTGTGTGTGTGTATGTGCGCGCGCGCGCTTATTTGAGTGCATGTTTGCAGGGCAGCATCAAAGAACCAGGAGTGGATGAATTTGTATTCCACCTGATTACTTTTGTACTTCCTCGAAAGTACGCACATAGGCCTATCTATGTATGTCAGATACTGTAATGTGTTTGTATGATCTTAATCATTATGGGAGTCACAGTTTTTGCCGGGCCAATATCGTTTCACCTGGTACTTAGTGCAAAATAGTTTTGAATTTGACATTGATTCATTTCTGCCTTTTGATCAAGAGTTCCGTTTCTTTTTTTTTTTTTTTCTGTCTTTTCTCCTTCTTCTTCTTCTTCTTCTTCTTGTCTTATATGAATATAGTCTTTGGAAAAAAAAAGTTGTTGTTACAAACAGTTCGGGTTTCCCTTCCCTTTCTATATTTCATTGTTTATTATTGCGTATTATATTGTGCTTGCCTGTTATTTCCTTGTTTCCTCTTTGTTTTGTTACTGTACCATGCAAGTAACACGTAAACGAGTGGCCATCTGCTGATGGCCTACAGAGTAGGTTTTTTGAATGTTTGTCATTTACAAAATAAGCTTAATGATGTATCTGATATTCTTTTCAATCATGGTAAAAAGCTTCCACATTTTCGGCTTTTCGGAAACAAGGTTATCTCACCAAGTAGTCCGACTTAGAACTACAATACCAGGCTATAATGTCGTGCGCAAAGACCATCCAAATTTAGAGAAACGGGTCTTATTATATATATTCATCAAAGTTTAAACTTTAAGCAAATCTCCTCTCTAGAAAAATACCAAGTAGAATCGTTATGGATCGCAATACAGCTGAAAAAATCGAAACCTATTCTTATAAGCTTTATATATAGAAACCCGCGGAGCGAACTGATGGATAGATGAATTCTCTTTAATGATGGAGGAAGCATCCTTATTCTCTTATGAAAATATACTACTAGGTGATTTCAATATTGATTTACTAAAATCGAACAAATCTTGGACAGAAACTTACAAATCATTTAACCTCGACCAACTAATAGACAAACCAACAAGAGTCACCGCTACCTCCCAAACACTTATTGACCATATATATACTTCTTCAGTTAACACCATGATAGAAATATGCTCACCGACGTTCGGTTTTAGCGACCATTCTCCAGTATGTTTTACGTGGTCCAAGCGAGGAGTTAAAGTTCCAAAAAATTTCCACAAGATAATTACCTACAGAAACTTTTCAAAATTTGACAATGGCTCCTTTCAGCGGGATTTAATGAACTCATTCCTTTCCACGGTCTATCAATTCACAGACCCCGACGAGGCTTTAGAAGTCTGGTATCATAGTTTCCTTAATGTTTATAATAAGCATGCCCCATTTAAAACAATGCGTGTTAGTAACAATCCTAAAAAACCCTGGATAACTAAAGATATAGACACTGCTACCGACTTAAGAGAGTCGCTGTTAGTATCAGGGAGTCGAGATTCCTATAAAAAACAAAGAAACTTAGTCAATTACCTAAAACGATCGTCAAAGAAAAAGTATTTTTCAAATCTTATTTCTTCCAAAGCAGATAACAGATCTATTTGGAAAGCGATAAACGAGCTTACTAATAAAAATGTTAAAGGTCATACTACCTCGCCAAAGATTTATCATCTGATGTCTTGAATTCACATTTTTGTGGCGTACTAACTCAACAATAAAAATAAACAGAACGTCAGAAAATAAATTCGATATTCTTCGGACTTTTGCAATTCTAGAATATATCCTCTCTGTCAAATATACCATTTATGGGTGTGCATGAAGTGTATAAATCTCTTAGTAGCCTAAAACAAAGTAACACAAGTGGTCTTGATGGCATTGATGGGAAAATCTTGAAATTGTCAGCCCCAGTAATCGCCGAAACGCTTACCTACATCTACAACCTATGCCTTGCAAAAAATTATATTCCAAAAGCTTTTAAAGTTGCTAAAGTTATACCCATCTATAAAATCAGGTGACTATGCTGATCCCTCAAATTATAGACCCATCTCCATCTTGTCTATACTCTCTAAACCCTTGGAAGATCACATAAACAAAACATTCTTAATCATTTCAACTCCTTCGAACTGTTTCATCCAAACCAGTCCGGATTCAGGGCCAACCATTCTTGTCACACAGCATTAACTAGTCTTGTTGACCAGTGGCTTACTAACATAAACAATAATAAAATCACAGGTGTTCTAGTAGTAGACTTTATGAAAGCATTTGATGTCGTCGACCACAGTCTTCTACTTGAGAAATTAAAGATCTATGGCCTAACTGACAACGCTTTGGAACTTCTATCTTCATTTCTCTCAGACAGAAACAGTGTGTTTCGGTAAATAGATCAAATTCTTCCATTCTACCTGTTAAGTACGGCGTCCCTCAAGGCTCAGTCCTTGGCCAATACTATTTTCTGTATATATAAATGATCTACCTCTGTTTTTTACAACTTTATGTGAGATGTTTGCCGATGATACCACTATCCACACCTGTCACGATCGATTAGATAACATTTTTATCTCCTTACAAGAAAGTATCAAACAAGCTATCTGAATGGTCTGAACTCAATCATATGCGACTCCACCCCAAAAAACTAATACTTATTGATTACTACCAGGCAAAAACGTCAAAATCTTTCTTGTAGCAATCATTACCTTTGTATTAATGGCGAAAATCTCGAGGAAGTTGATCACCATAAGATCCTAGGTGTTATTATTGATAACAATCTGTTATGGTCGAATCATATTGCGTTAGTAATGTAAAATGTGTCCAGAAAGATTTACCAGCTTTCCAGAATAAAACACTTTTTAGATCAACATAGCCGTAAGTTGTTCTTTCATGCCTAGTTGAATCTTACATAAACTATGCCTCAACAATATGGATTCCGCTAGTGATAATTTTTTAAAACCTTTATTCAGTTTACATAGACGTGCCATTAAACTGATCCTCCTGAAGTCCTCCTCCCCTACTTTCTCAGAATATAAACATTTAGAAATTCTGCCTCTAAAATGGAAGCTAGTTTACAACAAAGCTCTCTTTATGTTTAATATAATGTCCGACCGTGCCCCAATGGCTTTGAAAAAATAGATTCGAAATGAATAAGATTCGTCATGTTTACAAGATAAAAGTACCTCTTCCGAGAATCGATCTGTTTAAATCAAGCTTGTTGTACTCTGGTGGCTGCTTATGGAATTCTGTTATAACTTCATTCGATGTAAATACAAGCCTCCGAGTCTTTAAAAACAAATATCAACACACCTTATGACGCAATACATGAACAGCATCTCCTGATCCTTATGGTAAGTGAATATTTGCTTTTATATCCGGTCTCTCTCTCTCTCCCCTCTCCTCTCTCTCTCTCTCTCTCTCTCTCTCTCTCTCCTCCTCTCTCTCCTCTCTCTCTCTCTCTTCTCTCTCTCTCTCTCTCTGTTTGAGTAGGTTGGTTGTGAACGAGGGGTAGACGGGTGAGGTGGGGTGTTTTGTTACGAGGTGCGAGGATGGAATTGTTTGCAGAGAACACGGGATAGAGAGGAAAGGGAAATTGCGTGCGAATCTGGAGGGCGCAAAATGTGTGTTGTACGCCCCCTTCCGGAACAGATTCTAGGTTTCAATATTGATTTACTATCATGTGGATTTATATTTGTGATTATTATGTGTTCTGTAATTTCTATCTTTTCAGATCATGCTATTCGATAGATGTAATGTTTGACAATACATATGTGTATATGTGCCATGGGGTTATATTTGAATTGTAATGTTATCATTTTTAATCATTATCATTCATTGATGTTGTTATTGCTATTATTATTGCTTGAAAGGATTGTTCGACAGGTGGATGTTTGGTTAATGGTTGGGTGTGGAGGTGGCTTTTGTGTTGAAATGTTTCTTTTTCTTTTTGGGGCAAAGATGCAAACAAGCCTGCTATGTGCTTATTCTTTTCCCTCATTAAACAAATTTCGTTCGTTCGTTCGTTCTCTCTGTCAACCCTTCCATCTCTTCTCCATTCCCTCTCTCGCTCCCTCCTTCTCTGCCTACCCTTCTCCTCTCTCTCTCTCTCTCTCTCTCTCCTCATCTCTCTCTCTCTCTCTCTCTCTCTCTCTCTCTCCTCTCTCTCTCTCTCTCTCTCTCTCTCTCTCATTAGTTTTTGTCATTTACTTCATATTCCTCATGAATTCAGTTAATGAAAACAATTTCAGAACTATTATTACGCCAGCCAACCGACCAACTAACCCCCCCCCTCCCCCCAACACATACACTACACACACGCGCGCGCGCGCGCGCACACACACACACACACACACACACACACACACACACACACACACACACACACACACACGCACGCACGCACGCACGCACGCACGCACACACACACACACACACACACACACACACACACACACTCACTCACTCACTCACTCAACACTGTTGGAACGTCCAAATCCAAGAGACTCCACACAAACCACCGTTATAAAGTCCATTGAGGAAGTAAGGGAGACGAAAAGGTCGGACACAAGGAAGTCGACCCACAAACTCCCATTCTCTCCCTTCCTAAAAGAGTATGCTATGCTCACGTGACAGCCCGTCTTATCCGTCAGAGGGCATTACCATTTGTGGTGCATGGCGGGACTGAAATAGGCCTACTAGCTGAATATGATTCGAAAAGGTTTCCTCTTTGACCTCTGATCCTCTAAGAGAACATTCGTCTTGATCATATTGAAGATGAAGTGGATTTTAAATGGAAAGAAGCGAAATGACACTGTGGATTGATCGAGCTTCTTCGTCACTGGTTTTCACCCCCTGTCTCTTGAATATGTCAGGCTTCGTAATCTGTCCAATTTTGCAAGCTTCGCCCTGATTGGTAGAAAGAGATCTCGGCTTTTACGTGTTGTCAAGCCACCTGTTCTGAGATTGGAAGACAGGGATACATGCAGATACACTCGTTCGAGTTCTGCCTCTCCCATAGCCCAGCCAATAATATATAGTCTGTTCAGAACCGTCACCAAGTTGGGAAAACAACAAGTTCCATCCTGAAAATAGTGAGAAACAATGGAATAATATCGTTATTACAAACAAAAATATAGAGGTCTAATGTTCAGTCAGAGAGAGAGAGAGAGAGAGAGAGAGAGAGAGAGACAGAGAGAGACAGAGACAGAGACACAGAGAGAGACTTACACGAAAGGTGGAAAAGTGCTAATTTGTTCAACTTCATTATTTTAGTCTCATTTTTTTCTGGAAAAAAAAAAGAAGAAGAAAAATAGGAAGTAAAAACATAAGAAAACGCAAGCCTTTTTTTGAACATAGTCATTTTTTTTCCCCTCAGTAATAACGGAAGATACAAATAATTCAGAAACCCTTGACCGGCTTCAAGGAGCAGACACTGAGGTCTTATTTGTGCATGATACCGGCTCAAAAGTTCAGCATCTTGCCACTGAGCCTGAACATAAGTATTCAGACACATTGTTGCGTTTTGGACTTGTTTGTTTGTTTGTTAAGTATAACATTTATGCTAGAGAGAGAGAGAGAGAGAGAGAGAGAGAGAGAGAGAGAGAGAGAGAGAGAGAGAGAGAGAGAGAGAGAGAATCGGACAGACGGCCGCATGAATGAATGAATTGGGTGGATAGATAGTAATTACATAGATAGATGAACACACAGACAAATACGTTCAGAGAGAGAGAGAGAGAGAGAGAGAGAGAGAGAGAGAGAGAGAGAGAGAGAGAGAGAGAGAGAGAGAGAGAGAGAGAGAGAGAGATAATCGGACGGCCGGCCGCATGAATGAATGGATGGATAGAGAGCAGTTACTATAGACAGATGAACACACAGCCAGATACATTCAGAGAGAGAGAGAGAGAGAGAGAGAGAGAGAGAGAGAGAGAGAGAGAGAGAGAGAGAGAGAGAGAGAGAGAGGTGGTGGTGGTGGTGGTTTGGAATTAAGGGGACGAAACTTTTATTCAGATTGCATGGTATGTGTATGAATGTTTACTTCCCTTTACAAAGAAACTCGTTCGACTGCTGGAATTATAAGTCGCTTCAGATTTTCTCGATCATTGGATCAAGCCATGGAAAGCTAAGTCGATGGTATACAAGAATTCACACCAAAGGATGTGGTCATGTCTTTTTCTTTCTTTTTTTTCGGGTGAAACCTCCATGTGTGCGTGCATGCGCGCGCGCGCGCGTGTATGTGTGTGTGTGTGTGTGTGTGTGTGTGTGTGTGTGTGTGTGTGTGTGTGTGTGTGTGTGTGTGTGTGTGTATGCGCGCCGCTGTCTGCCTTTATATACCAGTATTCCATTTCAAGGAAACTGGAAATTAGGAAGGGACGACTGGACGGAAATGCTGACAGGTACAGCACAAAAGCTTCTTTCTTCTCTCCCCTCCTCCACCCCTTCCCTCCAACTTGCAAATCCCCACTCCCTGTCCATCCCCACCGACCTCCAGCCCCCCCCCCCCCCCCTCATCTGCCCTTCACACATGCACTGACTGACTGAAACCAATTTATTGTCAGATTAACTCATGGTTGTACTGACAAAACACACACACACACACACACACACACACACACACACACACACACACACACACACACACACACACATACACACACACGCACATACACACATATACTCAGAGAGAGAGAGAGAGAGAGAGAGAGAGAGAGACAGACAGACAGACAGATTGAACTCATGAACTCCCACAAATGGAGTGAAAAGGTAAGCGCACAGGTTCCACAGCGTACTTCAGTTCAAACGTCATCCCACTGTGACACAAATGTACTCTATAACCATTCTGTCTCTCTTCGATAGATGTGTATTATCTAAATGTATTCACTCTTTGTTTTGAGAAGCTGCAAGCTGAGCGAATGTTGAGGGGTTACAGGGTATCTGTTGGAAGTGTGGGACTTCAACGTATGACAGCTGGAGTTACCGATCGTTTGTAATCACCCTGTTCTCTCCCCTGCCGGGACCCTTGACCTGGTTCATGACGTTAAACAGTTGAAAATTCTTCTCGCCGACACCACCACACAAAAAGGTAACTGACACCAACACACAAACTCAAGTCAAGACAAAAGTTTATTATTACTCAGCGATTATCACACACAGAATTCTCTCGTTATAATATGCGTCCTACAGAAACAAAAGAAACAAATGTCTTCTTAAACTAAGTAAGTCACGTTCAAAGAAATCAAATTCTGGTATACTGTTTTGAGAACAGATTGTCTCTCAAGAAAGGCCCACTTCGTTTTAATGCCACATCGTACATACTGACGTTTCCATTACTAGCAAGACTTAACCTTGTGGCTTAAGTACAAGTGGAGAATGTTATCACAATAAGAACAATTAAGATATGTTATGATATCGAGCTCAAACCTTCAGACCACGTAAACCAGTAATTTGTCCACACGCGCGCATGAACGCCATGCTTGCTTGCATGCACGCGCATGTCCACAAACACAGACAGACAGACAGAAACACACACACACACACACACACACACACACACACACACACACACACACACACACACACAGTGTCCTCTCACAATGTTACCGTTCTCGTGATGTTTTCCGTTTTGTTTTTCTTTTCTTGCCACTCACTCCCCTTTCCCCCTTCCCCTCTCTCTCTCTCTTCTCTCTCTCTCTCTCTCTCTCTCTCCTCTCTCTCTCTCTCTCTCTCTCTCTCTCTCTCTCGCGTTTCTTCTTCCCTGACACTGCCTCTGCCCAGGAGGGCAGGTTTGCGCCCGCATTTATTGGTTTGTTGATCTGTATGTAAGCAAGATTGCATAAACACTAAATTGAAACATGCCATGTGGAAAGATTTTGGTGCGGATCCGGATTGCATGACAGATCCAGGATTCGTACAACCTTGGCAGAGGACTGCGCTGTCCAGAGTGCCCTTTTAGTTTTATTTTATTTACTTTTTTTTGGGTGGTGGTGGTGGTGGGGTGGGGGGGGGGAGCTCCATGTTTTTCTATTTGTATTTTTCTTCATATTTCATGTTTTTCAGTTTCTTTATATCATATACATTTACATTTTTTAATGCTAGTTTTTCACCGTGTTTGTTTTAGGTGAAACGTGGAATGGCTGGAGGCCAAAGGTGAAGCTAAAGAAGAGAAAGCTGAGTTACTGGTCCACTGACCGAACGCCACAAACCCATGACAGGACAGAGGTGACCGAGCTTCGACACGTCTGTCTTCCACAGACCCTGGTTATTCGACTGTTCCATCGATATGTCGGGCCAGTAGATAGTTACCCACGGTCTTGTTCTCCTGTTGGTTTCCGATGTGAAAGCTTGACAGCACGGCAAACGTGCCCATCAACGTTGGAGGGTTGAGGGGTTAAAGATGGGTGGGGCTGAGGGTGGGGGGAAGTAGGGGAGCGGGAGCCTGTTTGTGCCTTTGTTGTGCAGACAGCGGGCCTATGGGGAGGGGAAAAAAAATCGACTGAACTCGGGGTTGTTGTTTTTTTCTTCTCTCGCGTTGGGTTCATTTAACATTATGCTAATGATGATTCCCTTCTTATCAATGATATTGATCTCAAATGAAAACCAGAAGGACACAGTAAGCTGGGAAAAAGTAACGTCACTTACAGGCGTACCGTGGAATCAATGAATGTCTCTTATTAAAAAAGCAACGAACGACACTGATCCTCACTGTCGGGATAGCACCGCAGCAATATCAAATTGTTGTCATGCCAGCTGTTTCTCAACGTTTTTTTTTTTAAAGAAATAGGACAAAATACAAATTATTCAGATTGAAAGGGACGACTAATATAGAACAAGACGATGATGATCATTTTATAACACTGATACATAGATTTTCTGGAAATGAGCCTATAGTAACATTATCGCAACAACAACAACAACAACAACAAAGAAAATAAAAGAAAAAGGAAACGGGAAGAGAACAAAAACAGAAGAAATGAATACATGGGGGAAAATGATATTTTACAGCACAGGACACTGGTTATGTATCAATCTCCGGACCTTCACAACAGATTCACCAAACTTTTTTTTTTCCTGTCAGCCAGCGTTCATGGTGTTATTGGGTTGTTTTCCTTTTAACAAACGTTCAAAATGTCAGGAAAAGGTAATCTAAAGAAAGGACTTTTGTTTCTACAATGAAAAACATTTTTACAAATAAACTCTTACTCAAACAAGAAGAAAACCGAGCAAACAAAACACTAACGGCGCACCACTTAGCCACAGAACGTTTCGTCCAATTCTAGCATTTAAACAACTCGCTGCATTGTATTAAAGTTGAAAACAATCAATTATGCAGTATAGTTATAAAAAGAAAAAAGAAAGAAAGAAAGAAAGAAAATAGTACTGAGACCTGTCTACAAAACCATACAATCAACATCTACTAAAAGCAAAGGGTATTGAATATATATTTCATGTGTACGTCACAGAATTTCATAAGCTAGAAACGCTACACTTCGATCTTTGCGTATTCTAGTAAAGAAACTGAATATACAAAAAGGGTATGGAGGAGTAAGTGAAAACCAAAGTTAAATACGTTATAGATTTTTCGTAAGAAAAAAACAATGTTCTAGCAAAAAATCAAAACAACCAAACAAAAAAGGGTGGAGGTGGGGAGGACTAAGGGTGGAGGTGGGGAGGGACTATTACTTAGCAGTAACTGAGAAACATATTACTCAGCAATAATTGAGAAACATGTCTTCAGTCCGGTCCAATTTTCCAGACTGTGATTTTATTTCACACACCGTTTTCTTTTTTTTTTTTTCCCCCTCTCTTTCAATCTGATTTTCAGTGCCCCTCGGTGGCATTTCTCCAGACTGCTCATTCTGGTCAGCATACACAGCCACACCACATTCGTCCCATTGCAGTCCCAACACCAGCAGTCCACAGAGAGCAATTACTGCCAGGAATCCGTGAGGCGACATGCCGGCGCAGACCCCGCCTTGTGGCCGAGTCACGTGGATGTGTTCAGTAGTGCCCGCTCTGATCCAACAAACGTCCAGCACCATTCCTACTACCGACAATGATCCGCTTACTCTCGGACCCAGCGTGAGTGATGGTTCCTCTCCCGGGGGGTCCCCATCATGCCCCTCTCCAACGACAGTCTGCACGAACGTGCAGATGGTGACTACTTTGCCATGACTTTATCATGAGCGTGAAATGGACAGGAAATCGAACGGGAGGTCACCACGACAGCAGGGCACAAAGGGCCACAGGATAGGAGACTTGAGACTGTTTATGATGCCCATATTTTAAATAATGCAATTCCACCCCACCTCCACCCCCTCACCCCAACTCACACACGAGAGAGAGAGAGAGAGAGAGAGAGAGAGAGAGAGAGAGAGAGAGAGAGAGAGAGAGAGCATGGTCATCAACTTTTCCACTTTACCTTCCCCCCCCCCCCCCCCCCCCCACCCTACAGGATGATATGAAAATGTTTAATGTTGCCCAACAAAAGACAATTTTTTTCTTCACTCGAGCTAATGTTACTTCTATACAGACCCCCTGGCTTGATCTGTTGCACCACCGGTTCACATTTCACCACCATCAAAATGAGAAAGACGAAATGGCACCGGACACGTTTCAAGATCAGCAAGCTTGGCAAGAACCCATTCAGCAAGGCACAAAGTCAGAAAGTCGAAGAAGAGGCAGACAGACGAAGAGATGGGAGGCCAGCATCAGGGAGTGACAGGACCTGTTCTAGGTCAGCTGTAACCGAAGGCCGCCACAGAGAACTGCGGATGGTGGATGGGCAGAGTCAGGAAGCCATTGATAGTGCCTCAGTGTCAGCTTGCCTCGGTTACAACGCAAAGCAAGGGATAGGACAGCAAGCCTCCGGTTCATAAATCTACTACCAGCCACTGACTTTTACGATGACATTTATAACTGAAATCGTTTCCCTGTTTGTGAAAAAAAACAAGATGCAAAGTATATAAACGTAGTCCCAGTTTATCTAGGAATCGGCCAAGTACTTTCTGAGATATTCCATAAAGAAGAAAAACCGTTTCGGGCCGTTATAGCTGTTAGTAACGGCTATTCTGGTAAAACAAAACATCGGGCATCATCCGTGACCCATAATGAGCATACCTACAAATTTTCAGGAAGATCGGCCCAGAAGTTTTGTCTGGAGCGAGTGGTACACATTTTGACCACGGACAGACACACAGACAGCATTTCTTCGTTCCCATTGTAAAGTACTCCCTGTTCTGTAAGAACTGAGAGTACAAAAAGAAGCATGTATGCCGGAAATAAGCCACAGATCAGAACGTGCCCCCAGACTGGACCCCTGTTATCCATCTTAATGCGTTGTCCTTCAGGTAATGCAGTGTAGCTTAAGACAAGTCTCCGCCCCCCCCCTCCCCTCCCTCCCCACACTTTCCTGGCAGGGTTATCCTGTATGCCGTATTACCGTGAGATATCTGTGAATATAAAAAGGGAATGCAGCTCACTTGGGTTCCTCTTTTTGTAAGCGACTTGCGGACCAGGAAAACTGTCCCCTTCCCTCTATACGTCCCCCTCCCCTTCCGTGCGAGGACACAATTCGCTGCAGCATTGCCTAGAATAAAGGCCTACAATCCAAAACACTGGGAAGTATGGCTACTAAGAAAGTCACTTCTACAACCCACATTCTCGACTGTTTTTCATGGTACAGGAAAACATTTATGTACAGATGTGAATCAGTCTTCTCTGCATCACTAGTATCACAAGACACTAAAACAATGGAGAAAACATCGGAACGAATGGAAACACTTCACCTCGAACCGTCACTTTACAAATGTAGAATACACAGAAATCAAATCTAAACATTGTTGGCAAAGTTCAAGAACGATGTACATAACAAGAAGAAAAAACGTGCATAGTTTGGAAATGAAGTATTGTGTCAGCGAGAGGAAGAGGTTCCCCTGCGCAAAACAACGAAGAAATCTGAAATACAGTAATAACGGTAAAGGTAATGACAGCGACAAAAATTTGGTAAACGACATCATAGTTAATCTTTCTGTCCTTGATGAAAAAAACAGCACAAAGAAAGCAGTGTCTTCATTGTGAAACAATGCTATGATTCAACCGAAGAATTGAGAACTTCATT
>CM031600.1:29788539-29798539 GCA_018398815.1 Conus ventricosus | reverse complement strand
GCCGTTATAGTCGTTAGTGACGGCTATAACAGTAAAATAAAACATCTGGCATCACCCGTGACCCATAATAAAACATACAGATTTTCAGAAAGATTGGCCTAGCAGTTTTGTCTGGAGCGAGTGGAACACATTTTGACCACGGGCGGACAGACAGACAGACACACACACAGACAGCATTTCTTTGTTCCCATTGTAAAGTACTCCCTGTTCTATAAGAACTGGGAGTACAAAAATGTGATGCATTTTGCCTTCTTCTCACAACGCAAACCTGTCAACCTCGATGGTAACCATCCCTTGAAATCGCTACAGAAATGAAGCGCCAACGTCGAGTCTTACTATTGCGTTGTTGTCCTGTAGGTTATGACAAAGTTGAAAGATGGGACCAACGATATTCAGTAGACAGGATCAGGATCTTTTTATTACACCAGCTGGAGTCCCATTGCACATATTAGAGGCATTCATTACATCCTGTTGGTCTGAGTGGCTCTCTGTCTACCTCTGGTTCACAGGTTGGCCATTTTTTCATCACACTTCGCAGGTACGAAGTCAAAAAAGGAAGCTTGAAGCACACACACACACACACACACACACACACACACACACACACACACACACACATACACACATACACACACACATGGAGGATTGCGTGTGGGTAAAGGTTACGAGCGAGCTTTTGAACAGCGAGCCACAGCAACCTGGCATACCTGGTTGCCTGAGACGGCACCGGGACTCCAACAAGGGAAACAGGCAAAACGAGGCAAAACACTGATCCTCTATCCGTACATCTTTGGACGGAGTAAGCTAGGTAAGACCATAGATCTGTAGAGGAGAGGATCGACACCCTACCTCACCGTTCCACTCTTGGCCTTGGCTGGAGTCCCATCCGCTCGCGCATGTGTTTCCTTCCCAGTATACAGTCATTATTCTCTGAGAACGCCTCTTCACCACTAGCTTCTTTTTGTTCGCTGCTGAAAGAGGCAGGCCCACTGCCTTGCACGTAGTCTTTGCCCGCATGTGAGTAAACCCACCACGCATATGCTTCGGACTCGACACTATGACACGACCAGCAGCAAAGCTGACGAATAGACATCCAACGGTGAATAGGAGGTAGACAGAGAGCCAATACAAAAAAAAGAAGGAAAAAAAATGGAGATTGCCGATATGTGTAACGAAACACGAACTCCCGACAGATACTTATCCTGTCACGTTTTGATCTATGGCAAGACCAGTAAAAGCAGACACACGTGCACGGCACTCACGTCTTGGTGAAGTTGAAGAGCGTGATGCCCAACCACACCGTGCCCAGCATCAGCAGCAGGAACAGGATGCTGTTTTCTCGCAGGCACTGCCCCACCCCCTCCCCCTGCCCCGCCCCTCCCCCCTCCCCAGCACTGCTCAAATTGCTGGTCAGGTTAGTGGCCAGTGATGTTAGTAGGGTGGTGGCGGTGGTGGTGGTGGTGGTGGTGGAGGAGGAGGTGGTGTTAGTGGTCAGGTTGTTGTTATTGTTGTTGTTAGCAGGGGCGGCGCAAGCATCAGTGTAGTAGTTGGTGTTAAAATCTGCAACAAGAGGAAAAGGTTATTTACTGTGTGGGTCAGTGGGTGAGAAAAGGTGATCGTTCTTCGTTTAAGAGGGTAATGCGAGGCATGTGTTTGCTCCCGAAATACATAAAGTGTTTATAAGAAAGAAAAACAAAAAAACAAAGATGAATTTGTTAAGGTTAACAATACAAGCACAACAGTGTTTATAACAACAACAATAACATTGATAATGATGATAATAATAATGATAATAATAATAAGGATAATGATAACCATAGTCATAATCATAATCATAGCATTAGTACTACTAACGATAATATCAATAATAGTAATGTCATTATTATAATCATCATCACCGTCATCAGTTTTATCATTACTATCATCATTATCATTATCATCAGTAGTAGTAGTGATGTCATTATTATTATCCTTGTTATCATCATCATCATCATCATCATCATCATCATCATCATCATCATCATCATTACCATTATGATTATTATTCTCACTGTTACTGTTATAATTATTATTGTCAATATTACTATTATTATCAAAATTTTATTATTATCATTATCAGCATCATTATTATTATTATCATTATCATTACCACTATTATTATTCATGGCGCCGTAGTCGACAATGACGAATCTCATTCCAGAATCTAAAACGTCAGCAGATGACATTGCAGGTGAAATCCAAAGCAAGGAACAAAACCATTATTAAGAAATACGCTTACAAACGTTAACAGAAACAAGGCCTGCAACCATCCTGCACACACTTTCACAACAGACAGACCAAAAAGACTGTATAAGCATCCATCCAACTATCTATATGTAAACAAGGCTGTCACCACGTAAAACGAAAAGGGAAGGTCAATTCTGTAAAGGGAAGGTCAATTCTGTTGCGAAAATAAAAGATAATTTCTAAAAATGCCCAGTTTGTGATACTTTAATTCAGATATTGATATCCCTATGGCGAATAAAAAGTTCGGTCGTCCGGAGTGCGCCAAGCTATTCAGCATACTGTTTTTTTTTCCCTTAAAGATCGTTAAAAAAATCGTTAAATGGTTATTTCAAAAATTGAATGCAAAAAAAAAAGAAAAAAAAAAAAAGGAAAAGCCACATAGCATTGCAGAAGAGACAGTGTTATATCCTGTCGTCAATTTTTTTATTGGATTACGTAGTTGTCAGACAACAGACAAAATTTAACATTATGAATGGAGAAATTAGTTTAGTTTACAGGGTTATTAGTATACAAGGAGAAAACAAAACAAACAGGAAAAAAAGGGTGATATAACAAAACAATAACCAACCTACCGGAGAGCAACACATCTGCCGCTCATCAACAGTGTGATGTTCTCAATGGAACACAAATTTCATTCTATTTACAATATACACCAAAATCACGCGCATTTGTCAAAACTGAAAACAAAACCCCGATTATTCATTGACGTTACGTGATAAAGATAACGAATTCAGCCTATTCTGATACTGATATGATACACAGTGATTTGATGCGCTGGAGAACATTCAAAAAAAAAAAAAATTATGAGAAAATGCAACAAAAAAGTTAAACATGCTTCTTAGGAAATGTTCTTATAGCCCAAGTATCACCTCTTACAGGAGTATACCAGCTTGAGATGCTTCTAGGGGAAACCCCTTCTTTTCATAAAAAGAATGAAACAGCACCGTAAATGTTTGCTAAATACAAAAAGGTATTAAGTGAAAAGAAAAGAGTTCATGCAGCTATCACGAACGTTGCAGCTAGCCATTATGACAGGTTCCTGAGGTATTTCTAACAGTCTGGTGACATCTTCGTCTTCACTGTACTCACTGGCTATGGTGTCCTTGACGGCATCTGCAGAGAAGGCGAAAGTGATGAACAGGGAGAAGATCTCTTCTGTGGATCTGAAAATACGTCAGATCTGGTTGGTTAGTCGGAAAATACGTCAGATCTGGTTGGTTAGTCGGAAAATACGCCAGATCTGGTTGGTTAGTCGGAAAATACGTCAGATTTGGTTGGTTAGTCGGAAAATACGTCAGATCTGGTTGGTTAGTCGGAAAATACGTCAGATCTGGTTGGTTAGTCGGAAAATACGTCAGATCTGGTTGGTTAGTCGGTTGTGGTCGGTGGAGTGATCTGTTCATTGTCTGTTCATTAGTGGGATTACATTAGACTGAGAATGCATTATCAACGGAACCTTGAGGTGGTGAGAGAGAGAGAGAGAGAGAGAGAGAGAGAGAGAGAGAGAGAGAGAGAGAGAGAGAGAGAGAGAGAGAGAGGGTGGGAGGGAGAGAGAGAGACTGGGATAGAAAGAAAAGGAGGGTAGGAGAAGGAGAATTAGAGAGAGAGGGGGTGAGACAGAGAGAGAGAGAGAGAGAGAGAGAGAGAGAGAGGCGGGGGGAGGGAGGGAGGGAGGGAGGGAGGGAGAGAGAGACTGGAATAGAAAGAAAAGCAGGTAGGAGGAGAATTAGAGAGAGAGGGGGCGAGACAGAGACAGAGAGAGAGAGAGAGAGAGAGATAGAGAGAGAGAGAGACAGACAGACAGACAGACGGACGGACAGACAGACAGAGACAGAGACAGAGAGAGAGAGAGAGAGAGAGAGAGGGGGGGGGGGAGGGAGGGAGGAATACAGCATCAGACTCAACCACGAAGACCACTTAAAAAGAAAAAAACAGCCGAGATGCCTCTTCAACTCCCCTTCGTAACGACACGGGGCACTCACCTGGAGGACCACCTCATGAGCTTGCTGACGTCAAAGAGGGAGTAGAGAAGCAGGAAGAAGGAGTTCCACAGACCCACGCAGGCGAACATGGCATAGAAGTTCAGCCCGAAGTCTTGGCTGATGCTGTAGATGACTGGAAGCACGCACGTTGAGGTTAGACAGCTGTGAATGTTTTTTTGTCGCTCTTTTTGATTACATTAAGTGATCACGGAGGGTGAATGATGGTGGGTAAGGGCATGGGGAGGGGGGGGGGGGGGGGCGTGCAAGGGAGACGTAGTGAACGAGGTTGTCAGTTCTCTCTGACTGTCTGTCTGACTGTCTGTTTGTCTACTCCTCTCTCTCTCTCTCTCTCTCTCTCTCTCTCTCTCTCTCTCTCTCTCTCTCTCTCTCTCTCTCTGTCTGACTATTTGTCTACTCTCTCTCTCTCTCTCTCTCTCTCTCTCTCTCTCTCTCTCTCTCTCTCTGTCTGACTGTTTGTCTACTCTCTCTCTCCTCTCTCTCTCTCTCTCTCTCTCTCTCTCTCTCTCTCTCTCTCTCTCTCTCTTTGTATTTGTACGTGTATGCGCACTGGAACGAAAATTTACATGTGTTTATTAACGTGTGTATTACTTACATGGGCATGTGTATCTCTGTGCGAGATCTCCACTAGAAATAAAATGTGTGTGTGTGTGCGCGTATGTGTGTGTGTGTGTGGGGGGGGTGGGGTGAGTTTGTATGTGTGTGTTTCTTTCTGTTTTACAAAACCAAGCCATTTGTGATCGTCTAACAGAGAAACAAGAAACACAAAACAAAACAGATGACGGTGCAACACTAACATGACACTAAATCAGTCAGCTACATATACACAATGTCCCTCAATCACACACACACACACACACACACACACACGCGCGCGCGCGCGCGCGCGCGCGCCCCCCCCCCCCCCCCCCCCCCACACACACGCGCGCGCCCACACACACACACACACACACCCACACACACACACACACACACACGCACGCACGCACGCACGCACGCACGCACGCACGCACGCACGCACGCACACACACGCACGCACGCATACACACACACGCACGCACGCACACACACACACACACACACACACACACACACACACACCATCTCTTCCGACCCTCCTAATGCAGGACGCTGATCAACGTCTGATTTATAAAAAGACAAAAAAAGATCGACAGTCACCAACACATCCCTCCTCAGCGCAGAAGTGGACGCTTAATTAAATGGGTCATGCATCTGCGTCTGATCCCAGAAGCAAGCCCTGTCTGACACTTTCCCCTCCATTTAACTAGACTGCGATTGCAGAGGGGCACCCAGGAGACTTCAATGCGGCCTGGCGCCCTTAGAGTTCAGGGCTGAAACACTTCGATAGAAACTTCTCCGAAGGACTTCTGGTGTCCTGCTCTCCGTGAAGCTTCTTCTTGTTTAGATAATAAAAACGAGACGTTATGTCGAAAGTTTGTGTACGATATGCACTTACCGCAATAGTCAAAGACATCACAACGAAAGAGCTGACACTACCAAAGTTCTGAGAGACATGTACCGACCAGGAACGTAAGCATGAAAGGGCTGTTTCTGCGACCGACCCGCGCTATCTTATTTTCAGATAACTCCTTCGATATGTTTCCCCGTGTCGATTTTGAAGGCAAGCCGAAGCATGCTGTGAAATCTATTTGACAATATGGCAGCGTTTACCATGGCGGCAGTTGAAAGGGAAATTCAAGCGATAGTGGAATCTGAACTTCACGTACACAGAAGTCGAGCGGAAGGGGAAATGCACGACAGTTTTATTTCAAAAGAGGTGTTCGGTGTGCGTATATCAGTACTTGCATTAGACTGCCAGTACACGAACAAATCATCATTCATATTTTCCATATTTTCAGTTTAAACTAGTCCCAGAATTTACGGCGGTCTCAGCTTTCTTGAAAACAAAAATTTATTGTTCTGTATACAAAGGGCCGCAACTTTCAGATAGCAAGTGTCGACATGAATGATGGCTTGCTTGTTTATGTCCCTTTACTGGTTGTGGTAAAAGGAAAAAATGTAGACAGTTAAAAAAAAAGAAAAAAAAAAGTATGCGGCGCCGTGCCATGGCTATGTACTCCTCACTGGGAGCGAGATTAGTTTGTATTTCACACAAAGACATCTGTTGTGATTGTGAAATCACACAACATAAAACAGGAAGATGACTGCACTGCAGAACTGTGTTTACTCGATGTGTATCACAGCACTGTACAATACAATGCAATGTCTAAGAAAAAAAAAGTGATATAGCACAACACACTACAGTATAATACCACACAACACAGTAAAGACGATCCAATTTGATGGCAACGCGGCACAGTACAACACAACATACAGCGACAATGTACAGAAACACCACACAGCACACAGACCACAGCACAGTACAACACAACATACAGCGACAATGTACAGCAACACCACACAGCACACAGACAGACCACAGCACAGTAACAACACAACATACAGCGACAATGTACAGCAACACCACACAGCACAGTACAACACAACACACAGCGACAATGTACAGCAAAAACCACACAGCACACAGACAGACCACAGCACAGTACAACACAACATACAGCGACAATGTACAGCAACACCACACAGCACAGTACAACACAACACACAGCGACAATGTACAGCAACACCACACAGCACAGTACAACACAACACACAGCGACAATGTACAGCAACACCACACAGCACAGTACAACACAACACACAGTGACAATGTACAGCAACACCACACAGCACACAGACAACCACAGCACATTTACAACACAACACACAGCGACAATGTACAGCAATACCACACAGCACACAGACAGACCACAGCACAGTACAACACAACACACAGCGACAATGTACAGCAGAAACCACACAGCACAGTACAACACAACACACGGCGACAATGTACAGCAATACCACACAGCACACAGACAGACCACAGCACAGTACAACACAACACACAGCGACAATGTACAGCAGTACCACACAGCACAGTACAACACAACTCACAGCGACAATGTACAGCAACACCACACAGCACAGTACAACACAACACACAGCGACAATGTACAGCAACACCACACAGCACAGTACAACACAACACACAGCGACAATGTACAGCAACACCACACAGCTCACAGACAGACCACAGCACAGTACAACACAACACCCCAGCGACAATGTACAGCAACACCACACAGCTCACAGACAGACCACAGCTATGCCAACACCTACTCGTGGTGTAGAGGGCCAAAGGGGCAGTGGTCAGCAGCACGATCAAGGGCTGACCGCCGATCATGGCGAACAGGATGCCCCCAAACATCTGAGAGAACAGGATCTTCTTCAAGCCTGCCACCAACAACAACACACGGCAACATTGATCATGGATGAACTTACGGCGAGTTATGAGGCGCCAACAGTGTCACCCGGTAGCAGTAGTAATAGGAGGAGCAGCAGCAGCAGCAGCAGCAGCAGCAACAATGGCAGGGGAGTAGTAGCGGCAGGAACAGCAGCAGCAGTAGGGGATGTATATACCAGAGTAAGCAGCAGAAGCAGAAGCCGCGGCAGTAGCAGTACAGCAACAGTAACGGCAGCAAAAGCAATTAAAAGAGCACAGTATCAGACAAAGCTGCAGCAACAGCAGTAGCATCAGCAGCAGAGAAACAGTAATAGTGAAAGTATTATGTTGTAGAAGCAGCAGCAGCAGTTGAAATAGCAAAGGCGGTAGTAGTAGTAGTCACAACAGTGGTTGTAGAATTAGCAGTAGGTGCAGCTGCAGCAACAGCAGCAGTAATAGTAGTATGGTGGTGGTGGTGGTGGTGGTGGTGTGGTGGTGTCTGGGGTGATGGTGATGGTGAGTAGTATAGTAGTAGTAGCAGTAGTAGTATAGTAGTAGTAGTAGTAGTAGTAGTAGCAGCAGCAGTAGTAGTAGCAGCAGCAGCAGCGGCCGTAGTAGCGCAGAAATATAAGTACAAACAGAACATTAGGGGCAGCGGTTCTAGTAATAGCAGTAATAACAGTATTAGCAATAGCAGCAGCAGTAGCAGCAGCAGAAGCAGCAATAGAACTTCTAACAACAGAAGCAACATCAGTACCTTAGCGGCAGTAGCTGTAGTAGTAGTAGCAGCAACAACAGAATATAGCGGTAGCGACAGCAGCAGCAGCAGCAGTAGTATAGTGACGTGATGGTGATGCGGCGGTGGCGACAGCACCAGCACCAGCACCAGCAGCAGCAGCAATAGCAACAGCAGCAGTAGCAACACATCAGCAGCAGCCCGACTCACCAATGGCTCCATCCGTGTTGTTGTTTGTGAGCATACCAAAGGCAATGTTGGCAGGCACGCAGGCGAAGTAGAGGGAAAAAGGTGGAGGCCACCACCTTGTGCAGGGTCTTGTGGCCCACCACGCCTGCCCACCCACAGTCCTGGCATTCACATCAACAGCCACACGATTGTTTGCGTCATCGTGCCTGCCCGGCCGTCATGGACAAAAGTCACAGGCTTTCCTAAGTGGCACGAACGAAGTTTCGTGCATCATGATCTAGAACTGTGGTTTGGTGTCGTTAAAAGTCCAGGAGGCAGAAAACGTCAGTGAGCAATGTATGTCGTTAAACAACCGGGAAAGGGGGCAGTGAGAGAGAGAGCGAGAGAGAGAGAGAGAGAGAGAGAGAGAGAGGAGAGAGAGAGAGAGAGAGAGAGAGAGACAGACAGACAGACAGACAGACAGATAGACAGACAGAGACAGAGAGACAGAAAGACCGAGAGAGACATACAGACAGAGACAGAGACATACACAGACAAACAGACAGAGGTGGACAAGGGAGGGGGGGGGGAGTGCGTGATGAGCCGCACTTTGAAATCGGGTTTACCCTCCTCCTGACCACTATTCCCTACACCCCCCCCCCCCCCCCCCATGCCATCCTTCGCAGTCACTTTTCTACTCCTGTCCCCCCCCCCCACCTCCCCCTACTACTTATTCACCATCACCCCACCCCCCTCACACTTTTTGTTTTCTCCAAATCCTCACAACAGCGCAATCTTCGACAATCACCCCAAACTACACAACACCATCAGCAACATGATGTTGGTCGTATGAAGGAAGAAGAAGAAGGATCCTCGTACAATTTCGCCAGGACTTCTGTAATTCCATCTTCCCCATACTGTTGGAACAGGAGCTCTAGGACCTTCAGAGGATTTCACAAGGGCTGGGCTCCTGTCATTCAGGGTGAAAAAATCTCTGGCGTGGCATCTTGGTCAAGTCAAGTCAAGTCAAGTCAAAATGATCTTTATTGAGGGTTAAAGAATAAGCTTGACTGTTTTTTTTCACCATGCTCTCACAAAAATAATCACTGAAAAAAACAAAACAAAATCAAATAACATTATTATTAACACATTATTGAAGTAATGAACACATTATTGAAGTAATGAACACATTATTGAAGTAATGAACACATTTTTGAAGTATGAACACATTATTGAAGTAATGAACACATTATTGAAGTAATGAACACATTATTGAAGTAATGAACACATTATTGAAGTAATGAACACATTATTGAAGTAATGAACACATTATTGAAGTAATGAACACATTATTGAAGTAATGAACACATTATTGAAGTAATGAACACATTATGAAGTAATGAACACATTATTGAAGTAATGAACACATTATTGAAGTAATGA
>CM031600.1:29771039-29773539 GCA_018398815.1 Conus ventricosus | reverse complement strand
TGTTCTACCGATAATGTTGCTGAAGGAAATCATTATTCATTTTATCAGCGTCACTTCTAATAGCAATAGGAACAAATATTTATCCAAATAATACAAATTTGCTTAAATATCTTCCGTTATCATAACAAAAATATACTGCACAGATGCTAATGTTAATTTGTTTTTTTGTTTTTTATAAGTTCACATCTTTGCTGAGTCATTACTATAATGACTGAAGAATTGTTAACCTACACTTGTTTTCCCCCACTACTTAATTGTTCAGCATTATAATTCGAGAGAGAGCGTTCGAGAAATCGATAATGTTTGTTGTGTGTCCTGTCTTGAGTTACTGCGTTTATGTGAAGACCAGTTGTGACATGGTTTCGGTCGTAATTGTTAACAAAAAGTTCGTCCGAAACCATATGTCACAACTGATTTTCACAAAAGCGCAATGACAGAAATTTTAAACGAAAACGATGCCAGTTCATGATATGAGATTACCTCAATAATTTCTTCTGAACTTGATGGAAGTGTTTAACAAAAACGATGCCAGTTCATAATATGAGACTACCTCAATAATTTCTTCTGAACGTGAATAAGTGGTGGGATTCGATGGAGCAATCTGAAGTGGATTCACCACAATCCATATTTTACTCCGGTGAAATGAAAATTATTGATTTCCTTCAGAAAATTAAAAGAGAAATCAGACGGAAAGTCTTGATACAGGGCCATCGTGGGCACAATAATCTACAACTATATTTATGGGATAATTCGGCCTCGACTCGATAATGTTTGCTCTTTGATTTTGTTTTGTGTTGTCATCTTCAGCGCCAGTCACTAATTAGTTCTTGTTGTCGTGCGCATATCTATTTCCGCATTGTTGCATTCAATTTGTAAGCTTTTTTTTAACCGGTGTAAAGAACTTAAATGCACCATCACTAAAGATTTACCCCCGGATAACATGTTTGTAATAATCCAGATATTAAAAAGAAAATTTCATGATGCTTAGATGCATGCAAGATGTTATCACACATTTCAGCTTATAAGACTAACGAACTGTAATAATGATAAATAACAATGAAGGTTACATAAAACAGAGTAAGATCTAAACTTGCCGGTGTCGTATATAATACTGTCGCTCATAAAATCGTGTCGCAGCGACAGTATTTCCCGGGAAATACTGCATTTTATGGACAGCTACAATATTCTATGGGACATTTTTCGTGAAAAGTTGTCGCGCGACATTTTTTTCCAGCAATTATTGTCGCTGCAACAATATTTCACGTGAAATGCTATCGCTGCGATACAATTCCACGGCGACAGTATTATATACGACACCGGCGCCAACGAATTGACCGGAATCATCAGAGGCATTGACATGAGGGAGGGAATCAAAACTGAGGTCACCACGACAGCCAGTCACGAAGACTACAAAATTTGAAGAAAACTGGTTGGCCTTTGAAAACAAGGCTAAATGAACACACTACCAAAATTTACTTCTGCATATTATGAACATCTGACAACAACAACCCACCATACCAACAAGTTTCAAGCCACCATAATTGCAGCTGAATCACAGTTCACAAAAAGGAAAGTGACAGAAGCAATAGAAATCAGGGAGAGAAAACCAAGCTTGAACAGAGACTGTGGCTATGACCTGCCCCCCCCCCCCCCCCCCCCCCCCCCCCCCCCCCCCCCCCCCCCCCCCCCCCCCCCCCATTTACAAGTGTGTGCTGAACACCAATCACTCCACCAGAGATGACAACTCAGAGGACACCAACACCCACCACAACTACCAGTCAGTCTGGGCTGATGAAGACCAGCAATAGCTGGCCGAAAATTTCCCTCAGGTAAATTTCATTAGACTGTGAGTCAGAACACACAGAAACATACAAAACTGGAGACTTTTGAAATGAAGATCCAAGACTATGAGGATAATGATGATGACATGAAATTCCGTCCTGGTCTGAGTCCGAATAATAAGGATGTACTCTAACTTTTCATAATATGACCCAGCATCAATCAGTCCCGAGGTATACAGACACCTGTAGAGTTTGGTCAGGAAATTTGATCAAAATTGTCAGACAGATTTATTTATGAAGTGAACTGGTTTGGAATGTATGATTCAGCTCTTCCAACAAACAGCAGCCTCAACTCCAGGTAAAAGCCGTCTTTTCAACAACAAAATCTAAAATGCTTTTAACTGGACGCAAATCTATGACCTTACCACCGGTAGTCTGCCACGCTGACGACTGAATTATGATGTTAATGACATTCAAGTTTGAGGTCCAAACTCGCCATAGGAGAATTATGGCAGATAAATGTCCCAGGACATTGAAGGTTGGGGACGTCACCTGCACAACCGTTGCGAAAACATATTCAAATGGGCAGTGAAAAATTATCTTTTTTTTGTTTACTACGAGTGGGATTCGAACGCGTAACACCTGACTGCTCTATCACTAAGCAATTTCAGCAATTATTTCACACACGACGGCGGCACCGCCAAAACGACTTTCACACC
>CM031600.1:29756039-29758539 GCA_018398815.1 Conus ventricosus | reverse complement strand
CACAGTTCTTCTCCATGAATCATGAACGCTCAAAACTACTACAATACGATACAATTCAATACACACACACACCACACACACACACACACACCACACACACCACGCGTGCGCGCACACACTCTCCTCTCTTTTCTTCTCTCTCTCTTCTCTCTCTCTCTCTCTCTCTCTCTCTCTTTTCTCTCTCTCTCACCCCCAACAAACACACACACACACACACACACACACACACACACACACACACCCCACACACAAACACACACTTTGCCGCTTGCGCGTGCACTTACGCTGAACCACACCACACACACACACAACACACCACACACACCACACACACACACACACACAAACACACACACACACACACACACAAACACACACAACACACACACACACACACACACACACCCCACGCCCACACACCACGCGTGCGCACTCTCTCTCTCTCACCCATGCGCGCGCGCGCGCACAACACACACCCCACACCACACACACACACACACCACACACACACAAACACACACACGTGCCCGCTTGCGCGTGCACTTACGCATGAACAACACACACACACACACACACACACACACACCCCACAACACACAACACACCACCCCACACACTTTTACAAGGGACTTGACGGTCTCTTACATTCACACACAAGGGGAACCGGCTGGAGAGGGACGGGGAGGGTAAATTCGATTCTCTACTAAAGATGTTATGACTCTCGGTTTTGGGGGGGGGGGGGGGGGGGGGGGGGGGGGGGGGGAAGATGAAATGCATAGCTGACACGTCACTGACTTTAAAGTCGGAATAAAGGGGGCCGGAATAGCTCAGAGGTAGAGCGCCCGACTCGTAATCTTGGTGATCCTGGGGTTGCGGGTTCGAATCTCCGCCAGGCCGTTTCGGTTACAGGGGGATTTTTCCTCGGAGTTAACTTGTTTTGACTCCTTTTCCCCATCCCGTCTTTCGAATGAGATTTTAAAGCCAAGGTTCCGTGTGTGAAGGCACGCATAACATCCCATCACCAACTTTCGGAAGAGAAGGCCGGGTTTGGGCCGTTGGTATTGATCACACGTTACACATAGCATGCACCCTGCATGGAAATGGAAAGAATGAAGGAAGTAAGGAACTGAGCGAACGGTATTGACACGGGAAACGACTGAATAAAAGCGCCAGCTGGCAGCTCTTCAGTCGGCACTACCCAGGTAGGCAGCTCGTTGTGTAAACGAGTGTTGATTGTAAAACGCTTAGAGCTTGGTCTCTATCAGAGGATAGGCGCTATATAAATATTCATTATTATAATAATGACGAAAAAGTGCCACCATTCCTCATCATAGCTGGCCAACAAATAAAATTTCAGTCTTCAAAAATCTACCAAAAAAAAAAATTTTTAAATAATAATAACCGGGTTTGAGTCAGTGTTAAAACAGACACGCTCTAAAACCGGGGTTAAGAACAGGTCAAACAAAATTATTTCAATGTACGCATGTAAAAGAAACATTTTACGTCGAAACCTGAATGAAAGTATTGTTTCATGGCTATACCGTCTGGTTGCGAATACCTGGGGGAAAGGAAAAGAGGATGGACGGTTGGTCACGAGACAAAACAAAACGACAATCGATGTTTAGAGGATGGACGGTATGGTCACGAGACAAAACAAAACGCCATCGATGTTAGAGGATGGACGGTTGGTCACGAGACAAAACAAAACGACAATCGATGTTTGGAAAAAGAACAAATCAAATAACATCGCCGATGTTTCTCTCGTAGTTTTTCTCGACACTGATCGAAGCGTTTGGCGATTTTCCTTCTTTTTTTCTTCTTCTTTCCTTCTTTTTTCCCTTCTTTTTTCTTCTTCTTTCTTCGTTTGTTGGGTTTTATTATTGGTTTTTTCAAAACAGCAACAAAACATCTTCATAACAATAATTTAGTGTTAATCTACTTTTTCTTTTAACAAAAAATTTATTAGCGGTCAGTATACTATCTATGGAGGGTTTATGGCAGGGCATGGCATGGCATGGCATGGCATGGCCATGGCATGGCATGGCATGGCATGGTATGGTATGGCATGGTATGGTATGGTATGGCATGGTATGGTTTGGTAGGTATGGCATGGTATGGTATGGTATGGTATGGCATGGGTATGGTATGGCATGGTATGGTATGGTATGGCATGGATGGTATGGCATGATATGGCATGGTATGGTATGGTATGGTATGGCATGGTATGGTATGGAAATGGTATGGTATGGCATGGCATGGTATGGCATGGTATGTATGGTATGGTATGGTATGGTATGGCATGGTATGGTATGGCATGGTATGGTATGGTATGGTATGGCATGGTAGGGTATGGCATGGTAGGGTTTATGGCATGGTATGGTATGGCATGGCATGGCATGGCATGGTATGGCATGGTATGGCATGGTATGGTAGGCCATGGCATGGTATGGCATGGCATGGTATGGCATGGCATGGTATGGTAAGACACCACGGAACAGCG
>CM031600.1:29743539-29748539 GCA_018398815.1 Conus ventricosus | reverse complement strand
TGATTCAGGCTGGAGGAGGTCAAACGGGGCAGAAGGACAGGGATGGGCGCTGTCTTTCATTACACTGTGCCCACGATACATTACAACTCTTACATCTCACCACCCCTTCCGCCTTAAGCTATGGCACTTTAATCGTAAGCTCTTTTTTTTTTGTAAATCGGTATGGTAGATGTTGGACTTTAACCGTAACCTTTTTGTGATTCAGTATGCTAGTCGTTCATGATGCCTTCCATGATATCAGCTGAAAACAAACTTGAACGGATAGTCATCCGTTTTCTATCTGAGGGTCCAGAATATTTTCATCCATCACTGTCGGTCAGAGCTTACTGGCTTTTTTTTTAATGATGAAAGCTATCATCTATTGCCATGTGTTGCCCAGAATTCTGCGCTCTTTTCTATGTCCCCCAACTCTCCTGACTCAGCTAACACTACAGGTCAATCAAGATTCAAGATTCAAGATCGATTCGTCTTCGATCCCTACAATACTATGAAAGTATTTTTCAAAGCATACAGCATACGACCCCAAAAAACCAAAGACACCCAAGACGAAAACAGTATTCACTCTTTCCTCCTCGCTCAATCGAGATTGATAAATTCATTGATTTTTTTCATGTTCAGAGGAAAACATATTACAAACAGCAGAAACAGTTGAAACGGTTTTTTTCGTCACATATATTTTGGAATTCCGACACAAAACAGAACTGAAGGCAATCATGTCACAATACTTATCTACAGTCTTTCCTTTCCAGGGGCATCTCAATTTGTAATCTACCATAGCCCGATATGGCCCATGAAATTGAAGTACTGCACCCAATTTCTAATCTACCATAGCCCCGATATGGCCCATGAAATTGAAAGTACTGCACCCAATTTCTAATCTACCATAGCCCCGATATGGCCCATGAAATTGAAAGTACTGCACCTATTTGATGAGGGAAGAAACGCACTTTTTGTTACCAAGTTTCAAGTTATAACCTTTGTAGTCCAGCCGACCACAGAGACCATTTTCAGCGTTTTGTCACTCACACAGACAACAAAAAAATGCCTCGTCAAGAACAAGTCAGACCATTGGGAAAAGAAATGTCATATGAAAAAGAAACAGACAACAGACACTGTCTATGGCATGATAGTTAAACTATTGATATATCATGGCGTGCACAGCAGGTACGCCGCACTGTCTATGGCATGATAGTTAAACTATTGATATCTCATGGCGTGCACAGCAGGTACGCCGCACTGTCTATGGCATGATAGTTAAACTATTGATATCTCATGGCGTGCACAGCAGGTACGCCGCACTGTCTATGGCATGATAGTTAAACTATTGATATCTCATGGCGTGCACAGCAGGTACGCCGCACTGTCTATGGCATGATAGTTAAACTATTGATATCTCATGGCGTACACAGCAGGTACGCCGCACTGTCTATGGCATGATAGTTAAACCATTGATATCTCATGGCGTACACAGCAGGTACGCCGCACTGTCTATGGCATGATAGTTAAACTATCGATATCTCATGGCGTATACAACAGGTACGCCGAGAGCGTCACGTATCTCTCATAACTTTATATTTCCGGATTTAAAAAAGGGAACAGAATTAATGAAAAGCATTTATATCTTACCCTCCCCTTCTACACACACACACACACACACACACACACACACACACACACACAACCGCATGAACGCACGCACGCACGCACACACACACACACACACACCACACGCACGCACGCACGCACGCACGCACGCACGCACGCACGCACACACACACACACACACACACACAGAATCTTATGGGCAAAGAGACATTGCAGAATGGACAAGTGATCTCCACTCAGGATAGTACGCACAAGTTTTCAGTAACCAATGGTCAGATTACAACAACAACAACAACAACAGCAACAACAGCAGCAACATAACTGGCATGTCATATATTACGATCTGGTGACAAAATGAATAAACCTTTCCAAAGACAAGGATAACAGTCAGTCTATCAAGGCAGAAAAACGGCGAACGACAGAATAGGAAAACAACCCCTAAAAACAACGTTTTCAAAAAGGCAGAGTCAAAAATAGTGACCGAAGCAGGCAGTTGCATACAAGGAACTTCCAGAAGGTTGGGGACTATTTGCAATGAAAGCGCCTCTGGCATCCCTACCGGAACACCCAAACAGAGGCGGAATTATTAAAGAAAACAAAGACATTGGATTGTCCTCAGGAATTCCTCCCAATATTGGAAATAGGTTTTGTTAAGATATTCGGACCAATCCCGGAAAAAAATTGTAGTTTTTGCTTAAGAATGACCGAGACTCTCAACCACAGTCATACCCGATCGACTTAGCTGACCTTGTTGACGTCAGTCTGAAAGTTGCAAGCTGACCCAATAAAATGGTCAGTCATTTGTCAAGATAACCCTGATCTGTAAACGAGTGGCCAGACGTTTGAAGGACGTCTAGGATAAGCTTGTGGTGATATTAGGAACAACGGATGCTGGATTGTTATTTTCTTTAAACGTACATTTGTTAGTCTTTTGTTGTGTTGCAATGACTGCAAGAATATTGAGTTATAAACAAAGCTTGCTCTTATGTCTTAGATTGAAGAAATAGGGGGAGATAAGCATTCATATCTGCAGTGGCAGTTAATACTGCCTAACTAACAGTGTGTGCTCAAGTGGGTGGATGGGGAAAAATAAAATAAATGCTTTTCAAATGAGCCTTCAGCAAGCTTATAATCTTCAATAGGGAGGAAACTCACTGACACCTAACTCCTGGTCATATACCGATATTTCGAAACCTGGTTGTTTCTCCTCAGTGACCGCAGAAAGTGGTAATTTGACTCCTCTGCCTTTTCGGTTTTAAGAAGAATGCTATCCCAGAAAAGGCTGGTGTGCAATACCGTAGTATTGTTTGTTGAGTTTTCAAAAAACCAACCGAAGGTGCCACCTAAGAAGCAAAAGAAAATCATGAAAGAACAAAACAAGCTACATTTTCTTGTGAAAAGTAGAAAAAATAAAAAGATAACCTCTTAAGACACAAGTGCTGAGGGCACTTTATATTATATATATATATGCGGTGTGTGTGTGTGTGTGTGTGTGTGTGTGTGTGTGTGTGTGTGTGTGTGTGTGTGTGTGTGTGTGTGTGTGTGTGTGACATGACATCTTCGTATGTTTATACGTTCATGTTTGTGTAGGCCTATATGTATTTTATGCTATTTATTTGTCGATGGTGTATCATCATAGATTGCTAGAGTGTGAATCAATGTATGAGCCTAAAAGCTCACGCCGTTCAGTTTATGAGTGAATGAAACGATTATTTTCAGTAGTAGTAGTCGTTTGTAGTAGTAGTAGTAGTAGTAGTAGTAGTAGTAGTAGTAGTAGTAGTAGAAGCAGTAGTAGCAGTAGTGGTGGTGGTGGTGGTGGTGCTACATCCATTACTATCACTACTGTTGTTGTTGTGTTGTTGTTGTTATTATCGTTAATATTATCATTATTATTATTATTATTGTTATCATCATCATCATCATCATCATCATCATCATTATTATCATCATTATCATTATTATCATTGGGGGACCCTTTACGTCCATGACCGGATGGTTATTTCTACATCAGTACACCGTCCTCAGTCTCATTCTTCCACCTTTTCCAAAAGAATTATTCCCACTTTCCATTTTCGTTCTGCTCCTTATTGTATTCATGAACGTAAGTAATACATTTCCGTTTCAGTTACATTAAATTACAACTCAGCCTTTTCAGGACTGTCACCACCAGAGGACAGAGAAATGACTCCTGTCACACAGAAATACAGACCAACAGACACACAAATTTTCTTGATCAAATGGAACATGTTACTTCAAATATCACCATCCTTGAGATACATGAAAACTGTTTTGAAAGCCGTGCCAACTTTGCCAGCCTCACTTGGAAAAACTTTTTTTGTGCTTATCAATGTCATAGGGATTATTGTTGCTCACGTGATGGCAACTAATATTTATCGTCTTCAAAAGTCTGCTGTTTCTCAACGACGTCACGTATTCAATCCGATGTATTCAATCCAATTGAAACTTCCCCGAAGTTGGAGTATGGCTGCCTTAATGGCGAAATAAAAAAACGGTCATACACACAAAACTCCACTCCCTTTGTTGGGTAGATGGCATTAATCCTTGCCTGTCTACACAGGAAGTGTCTGCAGGAGTATCAGCCTGCGTTCACAGGAAAGAATCCAATTGAAACGTTAACAAGATGCAAAGCATATAAATGTACTCCAGTTTAGATCTATCTTTAATACGCGCGTAAAAAACAAACGTCACAATCAAACTTGCGTCAAAATGAAAAGAAAGAAAAAACAAACAAACAAACACGTCGCACTCAAAATGCGTCATAATGTATTTCGTCACTGAGATAAGAAATCGGCGAAGTACTTTCAGAGATATTCTATAAAGAATTAAAACCTGTTTGGGCCGTTATAGCCGTTATATTTTGGTAAAATAAAACATCCGGCATCATCCATGACCCATAATGAACATGCCCACAAATTTTCAGCAAGATCGGTCCAGAAGTTTCATCTGGAGCGAGTGGAGCACATTTTGACCACGGACAGACAGACAGACTGACAGACAGCATTTCTTCGTTCCATTGTAAAGTACTCCCTGTTCTATAAGAGCCGGGAGTGCAAAAACAGTTGTTTTTCTGTCTTCTCTTCCATGCCACTACAGTAGCATTACCTCTATGACTCTTCTTTCAGCTCCTCACGGCCACATCCTGCCTTCTCCCCCACAGTACCGGCACGGCAGTCCGCAGGGGCAAGTCAATGTTGAATTGTCACGAGGCAGTCCACAGGGACAAGTCAATGTTGAATTGTCTTGAGGCAACCCAACAGAGGCGACTCCGCACCACTGCCGATCACTTTGATGATGTTCAGTGAAGCCTGTTCTGATCCAACAACATACGTGACGTTCAGTGATGTCTGTTCTGATCCAACAACATACGTGACGTT
>CM031600.1:29733539-29736039 GCA_018398815.1 Conus ventricosus | reverse complement strand
AGGACTGTTTTTTTTTTAATGGCAGCTCAAGTGTTGTAAATCCTCTGGTCGTTGAGAAAAACATTCACAGGCTTCTGGCAAGAAAAAAAACTATTGTACATATAATATGTACAAGCATACAACCATTCATTGATACTAGTTTCACCCTTCACCACATAATATGTACAAATATACAACAATTCATTGATACTAGTTTAACCCTTCACTTCCTGACATGGAGAAGATGAGGCCATTATGCATGCGCTAGCTCGTTCCGCTTAACTGATCGCACGTAGGCTTGTTTCTTGAAGTATAAGCAAACAAACAAACAAACAAACAAACAGTCAGATTCACATGAACGCCACACAAAAATGAATAACATGACCATATAAACAACTGCCACTGCACAGTACAATGGACTATGTACATGCTACTGGTTGGTCGTTGGGCCCGGCTTTACAGAAGACGTACAGTTAATGTAGCGCTTAAATTAAACAGCGCAGCTAATGTAGCGCTTAAATTAAACAGCGCAGCTAATGTAGCGCTTTATGTAAACAGCGTAGCTAATGTAGCGCTTAAGTTAAACGTAGCGCTTACGTAAAACGGCGCAGCTAACGTAGCCCCTAAGTCGAGGCGTCTAGGTCTATTACTATCCCGGGAGGGGGACATGAAATTTGTGCACCCGCTGTCGAGTGCACGAGGGAAGCGGAACGATCGCTCACCCAACGGAACAGTTGTCACGCTGCACTGAGGAAAGAAGTGAAAGATGATTTCGCACGGTACGGCTACGTGCATAGTGGACCCGGACCCGGCCGCGCAAAGCACTGCCGAGTCTCACCCGGTTGCACGACCGGCAAAATCACGGCTCTCATCACACGGGTCGGACCGGGTGCACTGTGCACGGCTTTGGCCGTCGCCAGTCAGTTGGAAAAGAGATGAACCGGAGCAGGGTTTGTTTTGTTTTGTTGTATTTTTCTCCCGGACGGACGGCGCACGGCCGGGTCCGGGTCTGTTTGTGCACACACTTTAAGGCATTTAATGGGCCACAAATCGTCGACAAGAGGATGGACGATGGTAAAGAAAGATGTTGTTTAAGACAGAATCTAAGAAAGAGTGAATCATCGAGATATTTTATTTTTATTATTACACATTTATTTTATTTTCAGTTTCTATACAAATAATTTCAATATTTTCACAAATGAACAAGTAATGGGAAATATAAGCAGGCTCGGGACAGAAAAAAAAAGGAAATATAATAAAAAGAGCAACACTTAACCAATCGAAAAACACATATACACACAAAGAAGAATATGAATAACTGCCAGCCATTTCTACAAAGAAAAAAATTACCTATTGATGGTATCTTATGAGTATTAAGCAGTATTTTTTAATGAATACGCAGACGTTATAATTACATACACATGACTGGCTCGGAAATTTTGTTCTTTTTTTCTGTTAATATTTCTTTTTAATGAAATATGTATTTTCGTTTTTACATTCATTTACTTTCAATTAATTCTTTATACTTACGTCAGTCAGTGTTAAACTTTACTGTGTTAAAATTAACATAAGTGATTCACTTTTCTGTTTCATGCCCGTCTTTCAATAATTTAATGAGCAATTTACATGAAGAAATTCATTTCTGAATTTACTTTTGTGAATGTAGAATATACCCAACAGCAGGATAAAGTTAGATCTAAAATCTGAATCGTGTCCAAACGGTATCATTTTCAAATCATCGAGATAAATGACAAGAAGAGGTAACACTAGTCTTCTAAAAACATGTTTCCGAACAAGAAAGCATCCAGACCGTTTAACGAAATATATAAATGAAGATGACTGGAAACGAAACTACTGCGGGAAATAGACAAAACTGGTAGACTATGAAATCACATGGAAAAAACCCTTTTCGGAAATCCATGGACACTAAATTCAGATGGCTACAGTGAAAGAATGAATCCTAGCAACAAATGCAGGTTTAAAGGAAACGGGAGTTGAAGAGAATACAAACTGCAGCTTCTAAAAAAACCCTGAGAAAGACAATAATATGCATGCTCTGGAGATGCAGCAGGCCAGGTTGGCACAGACTGAAAAAAATTATCAAGCCTAAGAAAAGGCTGCCTGTGTTCAGAGCGTAGAAAGTATAGTGTTGTTGGGATCAACCGGAAAGTCACACAGGATGACCTGTTTGATCTCACTAGCCCACATACCCCATATTGTATCTGCTACATGATCTGACCACAACGACACTTCATTGAAACTGTCTTCCATCAGTAGAGGTATTCAAAGGTATTCTGGTAACAAGGTTTCAGACAGAATGTAACTCAAACATAGTGGTGGGAGAACATGATTTCAAAACGACGGTGTCATCATGCGCTACGTATATTGAAACTGAATAAAGAAAACTAAATTTATTGAAACTGAATAAAAAGAAGAAAACTGAGGAAACTCATATTCATACCACAAAGAAATCATGCACTATTTGGTGTGGTAGTCATGGACATGCATGTTAGGTTGCATG
>CM031600.1:29723539-29731039 GCA_018398815.1 Conus ventricosus | reverse complement strand
TTATCCAGCATTCCCCAGACTTCTGATGCATATGTGAAAATAGGCTGTATCTGTGAATCGAATAATTTTCACAATAGATTCACATCGTTGGAGTTCAATTTTTTCATAGTCCTCAAACATCCATGATACCCCTCTTTCCCTTTCTGCATATCTCAAGTCACCCCTTACTCAAGCTTAATTTTGTCGTGAACAACATCTCGAGGTATTTATAGCTACTTGTCACTCTAAATTCTACTCCACCATAAAACCATCTTTCATATTTTGATAAGTAACCATCATTTTTAAAAACCATCACATTAGTTTTGTTTTAGGTTCACTGTTAAGTTTAACCTATCTGATTCCCTTTTCAATGTGTCTAACTGATTTTGCAAACCAATAGGGGTATCTGCTAGGATGATAACATCATCAGCGAAAAGCATTAGAAATAAGTCGGCAGCACCAGGTAACAACTGTATTCTTATGCTTCCCTCCCGTCAGTATCTCTATCGCTAATTCGTTTATAAAGAATGTGAACAAAAGTGAGCTAAGCAGACACCCTTGTTTCACTCCCCGCGGGCAGCTGAAATAATCAGTATAAGCTCCTTTCTCTCGAACACATGCAAGAACGGACTCAAGCATTGCATAAAGAGCTGCATATAACTTCCCATTTACGCCATTATTCCTCAAGATACACCATAGAACATTTCTGTTGACTGAATCGAACGCTTTCTGGAAATCAATAAATGCAATATACAATTTGGATTTTGTTGATAAGTATTTTTGCACTAAAGCATACGGAGTAAATGATCTGTTGTACTATATTTGGATCGAAATCCAGCCTGCTCTTCCATATCTTCTCTTCTCTCTCTGCCCATGCTTATAATGTTTTGTTAAGTATATGTGTATACAGATTACTAATAATACTCGTCAGTGCAACACCTCGATAGTTGTCAGGATTGTTACTATCACCTTTCTTGTGACGAGGAACTTTCATGGATTTAGACCAAGATTCTGGAAAGATTCCCTTATCAAAAAACACTGAGTTAAAAAGATTAACCAAGAAATCAACTACAACAGAGTTAGCACATTTGAACATTTCTCCCACTACTTTGTCTGGCCCAGCACTTTTTCCACATTTGATGTGTTTTATACTGTTCAAGACTTCATTTCTTGTTATTCTATCATTATACAGTGGTTCATCTGTAATCTGTTTGTCACTATGAATATCTACGCTCAAATCTTCACGATCGTTATCAAATCCATTGAATACACTGTAGAAATGTTCATACCATTGTTGTGAGCTGATTTCATTATAAATTACTGGTTTTCTACTGATAGATCGAATGGTAGACCAGAATAATTAAGGGCCGTTAACAGATGCTTTCAGTCCATTAATTTGTTTGTCATCAAATTCTTTTCTTTTCTCTTTTTCAGTAAATTACAGTCTTTCCTTTCCCTAACGTAAGTTGCTTTGTGGGTTTTTTTTTCTGTTACAGATTTGGTTGTTTGATATCGCTTCAAACATCTTTTCACAACCTTTTTCTTATTCTCGCAAGCACACTCAAAATCAAACCAGTCGCTCACTTCTTTCTTGTTTTTCCCCTTGGTTCTTACCATACATGCAGCTTCACTATACAAAGCTTTCATAAAATATTCTAAACCAGTGTTGATATTCATATTGAGATACTCTGTAGCTTCGTCACAGCACTGTTTGAACTAATCTGAATCTATTTCCTCCTTGTAAGTCTGCGTGATCTTCAGACCAAACAAAGCGCTCTTCTGTATGAAATACTGGATGTTCATTTCTTATATCAATATTACCTGTTTTCCATTTTAATTCTACAGGTAAATGCCAGGAAAATAAACAATTGCCAATTCTGCAATTTCTTAGTAAATCTTTAGTAACCATGAAATAATCAGTTAAACTACTGTCATTAGGTGACACAAATGTAAACTCTCCTTTCGAATCATCATCGTATGTACCATTCACAATATCTAGGTCAAACATAAAACACAAATCTAACAAAGATTTACCAAACTTATTTACACACAAGTCTTTAGAGCAGCGCTGTAACACATCATTTCCATCATCTTTTGCATGATCATCTTCAGTACAACCATCTCCATCATACGAATCATCACCATCACAGACATCAATATCATAATCACCCTCCCCAACAACATCACAATCTTCATCATCATCACTATCATCTTCAGGAGTGAAATTTGACATAGTCTCCAGTTTGGATTGTTGACGTCCAGTCCGTGCATTCAAATCACCACATAACAGAATAATTGCATCCTTATTTTCTGTAAATTCTAGCATATTATCTTGCAAGATCAGGATTCCATCTTTAATTGCATAGTTGTTATACATCGGCCTTCTCTCTGGTACTACATAGCATGCAATTAGTAGAGCGAGAGAGAGAGAGAGAGAGAGAGAGAGAGAGAGAGAGAGAGAGAGAGAGAGAGAGAGAGAGAGAGAGAGAGAGTTTATGTGGTGTGCGTGCGTGCCTGTGTGTGTGTGTGTGTGTGTGTGTGTGTGTGTGTGTGTGTGTGTGTGTGTGTGTGTGTGTGTGTGTGTGTGTGTGTGTGTGTGCGTGCGCGCGCGCGCGCGCGCGTGCGTGCGTGCGTGCGTGCGTGCGTGCGTGCGCGCGTGTGTGTGTGTGTGTGTGTGTGTGTGAGAGAGAGAGAGAGAGAGAGAGAGAGAGAGAGAGAGAGAGAGAGAGAGAGAGAGAGAGAGAGAGAGACGTTTGAAGAAGGCGCATGTCTTGAAAAATTACACGTCCTTTCTACACTGGTTGTTAGATTTACCCTGCACTCTGTTTTAGGTGTCTGTTTCTGCAGTTCAGCCTAAAGCTATGGACCCTAACGAGATGGGTTTAGGGGGATTTAAGCCATCGACAAACACTCAGCAGTGCATATTAAATGGCCTGCGGTGCTGAAATCAAATGCCAATAAAGTGACATAAAGTGACGGCATGATCACTGGAAAACATTCTAACGTTTAGCTGTGGGAGAAATACGTCAATGCAGACCAGAAAACCTTAGCAGAGCAAGAGAACATCATAAAGCCTTACGAACAGATTTTCATTTAGAAAAGGAAACCTTTATTACGTCATACGATAAAGATAACCTTAAAGGGTTAAACCAGTTTAGATTCTTAAGTTTGATTGGCTGAGAAATGGAGATAATGTTTTTGCAAATAAAACGGTGTATTTTCTTTCACTGTCGCAAAAGTACGTACCACTGAACAGATAGTGGAAGTTATGACCAATTTCATCTACATGCAATTCAGCCGATGGTATTCCCGCTGTTATTGAGTGGTTATCTTCCCTTCTCATCACGTCACTGTAGTTTATTGTCATTCACAAAAAGGGAAATAACTGGTTCAACAGAAGCAGCGGAAGTTAATTTTCCATGTTTCTGTGTACGGAGCAGAATCAAATCTGTGATGATTTGCAGCCCACTTCCAGAAGAAAAACATCTGCCACAATCATTACTAAGATCAGTGTTTTCCTTGTGTGAGCATTTGCTGTAATAACATGAAGGAGATGGTGGTTATTATGATGAATATTGCCATGAAAGGAAGAAGGAGATGGTGGTTATTATGATGAATATTGCCATGAAAGGAAGGAGGAGAGAAAGGAAAAAAGAAAACAACAACAAAAGCAAGCAAGCGCTGGCACACACACACACACACACACACACACACACACACACACACACACACACACACACACACACACACACGCTCACCCCACGACCCCCACCCCCCACCAACCCCCCCCCCCCCCCCCACACACACACACACGCTCACACACACGCGCGCGCGCGCGCGCGCGCGCTTGGGTCGTTAAGTTTATCAGAATCACACGAAGACGTCATGCATGCGGGCTAGTTTCTTTAGGCAACCAGCTTGGTTAAGCTAATGGCACATCTTAAATCTTCAAAACATTTATCGACGTCGATGCCAATGTCTGGCTCGCATTTGATGCATAGACGGTCGCCTGCTCCGCTCTGTTTACATTCTGGATTTATGTATCGACCTTTAGGGCCATCGCCAACAGGACGTCAGCGTCAGAATCAAGATCCAACCCAGCAGCATACATCATGTATCGACCTTTAGGGCCATCGCCAACAGGACGTCAGCGTCAGAATCAAGATCCAACCCAGCAGCATACATCATGTATCGACCTTTAGGGCCATCGCCAACAGGACGTCAGCGTCAGAATCAAGATCCAACCCAGCAGCATACATCATGTATCGACCTTTAGGGCCATCGCCAACAGGACGTCAGCGTCAGAATCAAGATCCAACCCAGCAGCATACATCATGTATCGACCTTTAGGGCCATCGCGAACAGGACGTCAGCGTCAGAATCAAGATCCAACCCAGCAGCATACATCATGTATCGACCTTTAGGGCCATCGCGAACAGGACGTCAGCGTCAGAATCAAGATCCAACCCAGCAGCATACATCAAGATGTATTCAGTTCTTGTTCCTTGGTGTGATAATCTTGTACTTTCAGACAGGTGACTGTTTTTGAATATCTTGGTCGGGTCATGTAAGTTGAGGATACGGGATTCATGTCTTCGTCTTTCGCCTGTTAGAGTCCCGTTGAAGGCATTGACCACTTCCTGTTGGTCTCATTGGCTCGATGTCTGCCTTTGTTTAACGGGTTAGGCTGCCTGTTCACCACACCTCCTCACTGAGACTGTCAAACTGCCAACATTGAAGCGCACACGCGGTGGTTCACATTCGGCAAAGGATACGTTCAGGCTTGAGGCCGACCTCACTGAACATTAAGAAGAAGAAGCGTGCGTACGTGATAACCGGAAAGGGCAGCTCAGCCAACTGAACATTTCTCTCGTCTGGAAGCGGTTCGTCCCTTGCACGAGTGAACGGGACAAGAACAGAGGTGAATAACAAGAAAACGAAGCGACATGGTGTTCCTTTCCATATTCGCCTTTAGTCCAGCGTACTCCGTGTTCGGAAAGTTTCGTCCAGAAAAATAATATCAAAACTAGCCTTGTGTCTGGCATGGTGAATTGACAGGGCGTAGCTGTATATATTTTGCTGGATTCGGTACAGTTCTGTTAATATGCACGTCTCTTCCTTGTTTGAATATCCGCCATCTTATATTGCTCTGTCGCTCAATCATGACAGTGCCAGCGCCCCTTGTTTATCAGTTGTTCTTCCGGACTGAATGGGCATCAGATGTACACCGTGGAGGGTAGAACAGGAGCAGTTTTAAATCCCGGCCTAAGAGAAAAAGAACAAGAGGCTGCACATAATCACAGACAATGGAAAAGCTGAGGGCCTTTCATGCTAATCAGAGGGCTAACTGTTTTGGTGCAAAGAGACAAAAATAATCGCTGACTGTAATTTGGAAAGATTTCTTCTTTGATCACTAGCCCTTCAAGACAACATCTATCTCGTTCGTATAGGGGATGAAGCGGATTTTAAAGATAAAGAATCTGAGTCAGTCTCTGCATTGGTTAACTACTATTTGCCCCCACCCCCCACCCCCACCCCCATCCTCTCTCTCTCTCTCTCTCTCTCTCTCTCTCTCTCTCTCTCTCTCTCTCTCTCTTCTCTCTCTCTCTCATTTGTAACTATTGTCGTATATGTTGGGGTATGTGATTCGTCCAGTTCTAACTTTCTTCCAGTCACCTGTAAAGTTTGGCATCCTGAAAGATGCACTTTGAACGACATAATCTGACTGTGACAACGTAACTAAAGCATGTTAGCTTAGGTAGAGTATGAACGACGCACAGAATGAATACCTATTTAAGGACGTTACTATTTATGCTGCATGGAAAACGATGGTGGTGGTGCATCATTATAAAGGACAAAAGTTCCTAAATAACGGGGAACCATAGTTACACCTGTTGCTCTTAAAACAACATTCATTGTGTTTGTATCATGGATTATAAACGAAGGACGCTGAATTAGCGACCAGACGGTTTTAAACTGTCACTTTGGTGTTGTTGTTGTTGTTGTTGTTGTTGTTGTTGTTGTTGTTGTTTTCATCTCTGTCTCTTTCAGTTTCATTTATTGACGTATGTATTGGGTTACGCGATTGGATAAATTCTGCCAACATTCTGGCCATTGGTAGGAATCAGCAGAACCGTTCACCTGCTGTTGGTGCTAACGGCTTTTCCGCGCGCACTCTTTGGGTTGTTTCATTATTCAATACAGCTCACGTCTAAAAGACATGCGAATACAAGAGTTAAAAACCAATCTATCTAGTTCGAGGCAAGGAAGCAGGCCACTAGATTTCAGCTTCTCGTTTCCCCGTATTTTTGTTTGCTCGGGTGGGTGGGAGAGAGAGAGAGAGAGAGAGAGAGAGAGAGAGAGAGAGAGAGAGAGAGAGAGAGAGAGAGAGAGAGAGAGAGAGAGAGAGAGAGAGAAGAGAGAGAGAGAGAGCAGAGTGGAATGGAGAATGGTAATAATGGAAGCAGGGCTTAGACGATAGGAATATAGACAAGGGATTGGGGAGGTAGGAGGGGTTACCTCTCAGTTGCTTTCAATCGGGTCTGTGTATGTGAGCGTCGCAAACCCAGGCCTGACCGGGAGATGTAACGAAAACCACACTTTATTTGACTGCTAACGGCCCCTATCTTTTGCTTCCACGTGTTTGCGTAACAGTTCAATCGTTGAAGACGAGATAAATCAACCACAGTGTCCTACGTTATTCTACCGTTTCAACAGCAGTTTATGCTCGTCTCTGTATAGTTGTTCTACTTTCTACACCTGATATTTTTGTGAACTACAAGTTTTTCTTAATTTTTCTTTTTATCAAGTATTACAAAGCCATATCATGTACAAAGCGGAATGTCAGTTTTGTACCGTTTCTGTCTAAGATCAGTTCGTAATTCTATGAACAGCTATTTTGGAGTCAAACCAGAAATAAGCTTGGGTTACTTTCATCCACATGTTTTGTACAGCAGGATAAGTTCACATCAAAGCGGCGTTTATCTCATTTCATGGTATTTCTTTAAGTTTCTTTGATTTTTCTGTCTTCCATTCTTTTCTGCTGTCTGATTTTTTTCTCAGTCTCCTGAATGGCTTCCAAACCACTCATTCCGGCCGCCCCATACATAACTACATCCAGGCTTGTCATGTCGCCCCCCCCCTCCCCCCCCCCCCACACCCTCCCCCCACACACACACCCTCCCCACGTACCGGCAGTGTACTGCAAAAAGCCGATATCATCCAGAGGCAAACCCACCAGTGGAGACTCTGTACTGCTGCCGAGCCATATTGGTTATGTTCAACGGTGCCTGTTCTCGTTCAGTGCGGAGCCCTGGCTACCAGGCGCTCTACATATGGCAATACTCAGTCGTGCAGCTAGCCGTGAATAAGCACTCCCTGCGGACATCTCCGCCACATCCCGAATCACCATAGGGATGGAGATGGAGAGGAACTCAAAATTCAGGTCACCACAAGAGCTAGGAGTAAAGAGCCACATGATTCGAGACTTTTATTTTTTTAATTTAGCAGTAAGAAAGACAG
>CM031600.1:29718539-29721039 GCA_018398815.1 Conus ventricosus | reverse complement strand
AGAGAGAGAGAGAGGAGAGAGAGAGAGAGAGAGAGAGAGAGAGAGAGAGAGAGAGAAGAGAGCAGAAAGAAAAAGTACATCGCCACTCTGAGAAAAAATTTTTTTTTTACATTTTCACTTCCTATCGGCCAGATTACAACATGAAAACTAACACGTTAGGAATTGTGATGAGAGAAAGAGAAAAGTGAAAACTTTCTAGGTTGAGGCGAGTGAATAGTCCACAAGGCAGTTAAAACCAAAAAAAAAACAGTGGACGGCAGTTAAGCAAGATATTATTATTTATTATTATATTGGGTATTTATATAGCGCCTATCCTCGGTCACAGACCAAGCTCTAAGCGCTTTACAATAACACACTACCTCACTCACTCAACGGGCTGCCTACCCAGGTAGAGCCGGCCGAAGAGCAGCCTACTGGCGCTCATTCAGTCGTTTCCCGTACCATTCAAATATCAGTCACTCATTTTCATTTATCTCATTTATTCCTCCAGTTTCTCAGTCACTCATTTTCATTTATCTCATTTATTCCTCCAGTTTCTCACATAGGATGCAAGCGATGTTTATACGTGTCCTCCACTTCCACCGGTACACGATGGCACACGACAACAGAAAGTGACGATTTTTGTGGCTTGGTAAGAAATACCAGGCGGCTATCTTCAATCTACATCAATTTTGCCAGGGCAGCGGGGAACCCCCCTACTCTTTTCGATTTTCAACTGCCGTGGGTTCTTTAACGTGTGCAGGGGCCAGAAAGGCACACGGGTCCGACTCGCTTATAGTCCCCATCCGAAGGACTTGACGTTCAGTTCGATTTGTCATTCAAACTGGGAAAGAAAGGGTGAGAAAGGCAGGGCTCGAACCCATGCACTTCTCACGCGTTGGATTGGCAGGCGAACGTCTTAACCACTCTGCCACCTTTCTTCCTATATATTGAAAGAAACAAAAACAGTCAAAGAGAGAGAATCATGAAAAAGACATGTGCAAGCACAGAATTATCAGAAAGCGGCGACACAATTGATGCTGAAACTGAGAACTCCAGGTATGTACCATGGTACCCAGTGCGCTTCGCTCAGAAACATCTGACCTCGAGTGGTCACCAGCTGTGCCCTCTACAGCATCTATTGCCATGTACTGTTCGTTACATTTCATTGATTTTTCACGTTTTCTTTTCTTCTAGTCTGCGACCGCTAAATGAAGTGAAATCTCTAGCGCTGGCCTTGTATCATTGCATTTCAAAGATGCCAGTAATTTTGAAACGATGTCATTAAGTTCATATTCTTTTGTTTGTTTATAGCTTTTTTTTTTAGTAGGATAAAGCCTTTCTCTGATGTTTTTTTTTCAGAATGTGACCTTTGTCCCCAATACGAGTTTAATATCCCTAAAAAGGCGCCGTATCAGTCGGCTGGGCTATCATAACAAAAACTATAAAGTTATCGGGAAAAAAAAATTGACCTCGCAAAGATCGCACGACTATCCTCTTGGTGCAAACCACGCGGCTCGTGTGTCATGACCTTTAGCTAGCTAGCTGCGAGTTTTAAAAACTTTTTAAAATAACACAACAAAAAAACTAGTGCAGTGGTGCACCGCCAGCTTCTTTCGAACAAGCAGAAAGCGACATAATCTAAGGCGTGCCTTGCACTCAGTAGTTCAGGACTAATGTCAACATCTAGCTGTCACACGATAATAAATTTTGACTGTCCGTTTGCCATACAACAGACACTTACCGGGTCGTAACAAAAAATTGTGAACAAGCACTGTGCAAAAAAAAAAGAAACGAAGAAGGAGAAGAAAGAAAGAAAAAAAAGGAAAAAAGAAGAAAGAAAGAAAGAAAAAAGACAAGGATAAAAACTCATGCGGAGTTGGGCCATGCGGTATAAAAGCTAACACAAAAGCATGCACCGACTCAACTAGCAGCAGGATGTTGTCTTCTGAATCAGTGAACGGGAGAGCAGTAAATAGTTCACTAGTTTCTTCACTGTCACGCATTCCTTTCGGACACAGATTTTCAATATCAGAAAACAGAGAGACACAGACAGACAGACAGACAGACAGACAGACAGACAGGCAAATACAGAGAGAAGAGAGAGAGGGGTGGTGGTGGCGGTGGTTAGGAATGCAGAGGGGATGGGGCGGAACAGACAGAGAGAGAAGGGCAGACGGGATAAACAGGCTGACAGACAGACAGACAGACAAACGGACAGTCTGGCTGACTGACTGACTGACTGACTTACAGACAGACAGACAGACGATGACTTTTCACCTCCTCCAGCGAAACAACAAAGCCACAAAGGTCAGGAGCTGGACTGCAATGATTGGAGATATCTTGTCGATTTTTTTTTCAAATCAAAACATAACAATGAAGTTCATACAATGTGTAAAGTATCAATACCAGCAAACACAGGGAGACGGAGGGAGGGAGGGAGACAGAGACAGAGACAGCCACAGTAATCAAGAGAGAGGCTGACAGCAGAGGGTATTCAGAGAAGAAACCTTCATTCAAC
>CM031600.1:29698539-29701039 GCA_018398815.1 Conus ventricosus | reverse complement strand
CTCCTTCTCCACCACCTCCTCCTCATTGTTATTATTATGATGATCAAAATTGTAATCATGTAATATTATGATTACTATTACCATAACTATCAACATTCATCATCATCGTCATCATCATCATCATCATCATCATCATCATCATCATCATCATCATCATCAACGTCGTCGTCGTCGTCGTCGTCGTCGTCGTCGTCGTCGTCGTCGTCGTCGTCGTCATTAATGTACAATGAATTCAAATGTCGCGGCATGAGGAACCACAGGACAAAAAGAGGCTGTGTGTGTGGGTGGGGGGGGGGGGGGGTGGGGGGGGGGGGGGGGGGGGGGGGGGGGAAACGAGAAAAAAAAACCCGTGCTGGCGAATGTGACAAAGGAAAGGATTCAAACCACAGCTGGTTGGCTTGTTCCTATATTCCTAGTCTGGTCATCCACGCTGAAGATTTTAAACTTTAAAATAAATTTAGTCAATCGATCAGTGATGATCAGGACAATAAACCAAAGCCTACAACATAAAGGAAACAGATCAACACAAAAGATCAAGGGTAAGCCGAGGATGTAGGAATACGGGATTTGGTTGGGTGGATGGCTGGGAGTAATAGGAAAGGATTTGCAAGAGATGACCAGTTGGACTATGTAAAAGATAACGAACCAGGATGAAAGCAGAACGTTTAAATACGTTTAAGATTTTTTTCCTAACGACTCAATATCTGAAACTGGCGACACATTTTCAACGACTTCTGCGGAAAAGATCGTCTTATTCTTTTTTTTTTTTTGATGTGTTCAACGGTTAGTTTTGTATGACGTACACAGTTTGTTTTTTTTTTTGCATAGTGCCGAAGATATTTACGCTGACTATACACAAATCCCTGATGCTAAACGCCGGTGCCACAGTGCACAACAGGAAAGGGAGATAAACGAGAAATAGTCCATAAACTGGATGCGTTGACTGGAAGGAGCACTCTGGAATACTAACTAGCCACGGCGGTGCGCACTGAAGCCAGTTCTCAAACCCAGCAGTTGCGCTGAAGAAGTCGGCCGGATTGCCGACGAAATCTTCGCACACAGTGAGTAAGCCTTCTTTAACTGAGTGATTGTTTAGTCTGGTAGCCATTATACTAAGCAGCCACATTCGGAAATATTTTTGTGCAGACTGCAGAGACACCCATGAAGTAAAGCAGTCCGAATTGAAGGCACCTTCTCAGAAATCCAGAAAGGAATCTCAAGAACACGTTAAGGCTGCCTCAGAATCTCAGAAAAGATTCTAGAAACTCCGGGAAGACCTGAAATCAAGACGGTGCCTAATGCAAAAGGAGACTCAGCAAGGAGGAGGAGCTATAAGGAGGACCCAAGACTGGTTCTTCAGAAACAACTTCTAGTACGCCTTGAAACTACACGGCAGCTAAGATCCGGGACGCTGATAACGGATAAGAAACTCTTGAACAGCATCTAAGCGAAACTAAAAACAAAAATTCTGTCAATCAGAGCGAGGCACCACGTAATTTCCGGTTTCGGTATGGCTTGCAGCGCCATGTAAAGTGTTCAATAACAAGCCAGCAAAATGAATGAATTAAAGAAACCGCTCAAAAAAACAGAACGAAATCATCTCCTGGACGGAACGGAATACGTACCTTCTGTATAAGAAATGTCTCAATGCCCTTGAGAGGCTCAACGAATCGTTAAGAACAGGACAGGAACCTGAAGATCAGTAACAAACAGATGGAAGCTGATAGAACATGCATTCCAAACAGCAAAACTCAAGCGACATTAACAATTTAGACCAGTATCAATTGAGGGGAAAATCTCTGTCGTGACTGCGAGACTGACTAAGCACCTGACAGAGAATTAGTACTTGGGTGTGCCAGTCCAGAAAGAGGCCTCCTGGAGTGTCTGATCGTGCAGATATTGCTCGATCATTCGGGAGTACATCTGCACACGATTCCATGAAAACGCTCTCAGTTTCTCGGTAGAAGAACACCCGATCCATAAAAGCTATGCCAGAAGCAGCCGACAAGAGCTCCGGCTGGATCTGGTCGACAAAAGAAAACGAAAGGAAACTTTGTAAGGTTTACATTTCCTAACTTGTCCCAGATGTCGAAGCTAAGTGGTGAATACATCTACCACAAGGCGACTTAGCATTTCATTGTTTGGTCATGGGAAATAAGACAGATTTTAGAGGACGGTAAACTGGTATTTTGCTACGGTATACAAGGTAGACTTCAGTGGACATGGTATCCTATTTTGTCACGGATGAGAAGCTAGCTTCTTATGGACAATACATTAATATTCTGTCAAAAGATTGAAGATGGAATAGTTTAATGGACAATATAGGTTGTTCATATCTTGTTATTGCATACAAGACAAACTCTAATAGTGTATTCATATTTTTGTCACGGGAAAGCAGATATACACCAATAAATGATATATTCATACTTTGTCACGGCAAAAAAGACAGACTCTAATACACGATATATTCATTTATTTTCACGATAAAGAAGACAGGCTC
>CM031600.1:29691039-29693539 GCA_018398815.1 Conus ventricosus | reverse complement strand
AAGAGGAAGCAGTGAATGCCTTCTCAAGAGGAAGCAGTGAATGCCTTCTCCAAGAGGAAGCAGTGAATGCCTTCACAAGAGGAAGCAGTGAATGCCTTCTTAAGACGAAGCAGTGAATGCCTTCTCAAGAGGAAGCAGTGAATGCCTTCTCAAGAGGAAGCAGTGAATGCCTTCTCAAGAGGAAGCAGTGAATGCCTTCTTAAAGAGGAAGCAGTGAATGCCTTCTCAAGAGGAAGCAGTGAATGCCTTCTCAAGAGGAAGCAGTGAATGCCTTCTCAAGAGAAAGCAGTGAATGCCTTCTCAAGAGGAAGCAGTGAATACCTTCTCAAGAGGAAGCAGTGAATGCCTTCTCCAAGAGGAAGCAGTGAATGCCTTCTCCAAGAGGAAGCAGTGAATGCCTTCTCCAAGAGGAAGCAGTGAATGCCTTCTCCAAGAGGAAGCAGTGAATACTGTTCACCTATGGGATGGAACTCTTAAACAGCTGTCGTCCAGGATACGTATCCTCTCCCTCTCCTCGTTCCTCTATTTTTCTGGAGTGGCTTACATTCAAGACAAAGATGGCAGCACAGTGGACCTGGCTGGTGATTAGAGAGAGAGAGAGAGAGAGAGAGAGAGAGGGAGAGAGAGAGAGAGAGAGAGGAGAGGAGGAGAAAGAGAGAGAGAGAGAGAGTGTGTGTGTTGTTGTGTGTGTGTGTGTGTGTGTGTGTGTGTGTGTGTGTGTGTGTGTGTGTGTTGTGGTGTGTGTGTGTGTGCGTGTGTGTATGTGTGTGTGTGTGTGCGTGTGTGTAGTGTGTTGTGTGTGTGTGTGTGTGTGTGTGTGTGTGTGTGTGTGTTGTGTGTGTGTGTGTGTGTGTGTTTTGTGTGTGTGTGTGTGTTGTGTGTGTGTGCGTGTGATGTGTACGTGTGTGTGTGTGTGGTGTGTGTGTGTGTGTGTGTGTGTGTGTGTTGTGTGTTTTGTGTGTGTGTGTGTGTGTGTGTGTGTGTGTGTGTGTGTGTGTGTGTGTGTGTGTGTGTGTGTGTGTGTGTGTGTTGTGTGTGGTGTGTGTTTTGTGTGTGTGTGTGCGTGCGTGCGGCTGGCGTGCGTGAAATGAGCGTGTGTGCATGCATGTGCGTGTCTGCGAGTGTGTGTAGACCGTATCTGTACAGTCCATGGGATTAGTTCCATCTTATTCGCTGTCAAAAAAGATGTAAACTCATTTGTTTTCAAACGAATGCCCCTTTCCAACATGGCTGACACTCAGTTGCTAAGGCAACATAAAACGTGATGATTCTAGAGCTTAAATCAATCGGCTATCACCATGCAAAGTTTTAAGCTATGTCCACACAACACCCCCCCACCCCCACATCCCACCCCCACAGAAGTGCTTTCGGTCCCACTGCTTACTGTCACCATTTTCTAGGCAGTGTCAAGCCAGGAAAATCTCTGGCCTGAGGCGGCAGTAGTAACTTCAACGGGTGAAAAGAAATCACTGCATGCAAATCAGTTCTACACCTATAGTTTGATAACCAACTTTCCTGAACATGGCGGTCACTTTCTTTCTTTTCTTTCTTTCTTTTTTTCTCTCTTTCTTTCTTTCTTTCTTTCTTTCTATCCTTCTTTCTTTCTTTCTTTCCTTCTTCCTCTCTTTCATTTTTTCTTTCTTTTCTTTTTCTTCGTTCTTTCTTTCTTTCGTTCTCTCTCTCTCTCTGCAGCCCTGATATGGCCCTTTGCGGTCGGCTGGGCTATAAGCAACATTATCTTATCTCTCTCTCTCTCTCTCTCTCTCTCTCTCTCTCTCTCTCTCTCTCTCTTCCCAAAGAATCGTGGGCAAGTAAGCAAAGTTTACAACCTTTGATTTGTCGGAGCGACTTTCATGAATTATACTTTTTGTTGAGAACACGTGAAGGAACTCTTCAACCTCCAAGATGGGAGATCGACCCTAGAGAATCCCGTGGCTTTATTTCTATTCAAAAGGCACGTGAACATTGCAATAAATTCTGTCATCTTCGGTTTGAAAGACAGGCTTTCAGAAATGGTATGGAATTAAATACAATTTCGAAATGACGTTGTTATAATGATTAACAAACGAAATAACAAATAGTGGCAGCAAAAGTGACAGAAACAATCAAACACACGTGGAAAGCAATTGTATGGTAGAGACGATAACATTTATGTAGTGGGGGAAAACAACAGAAACAGAAACAAGTAGATTCGTGTGGAAAACAATTTGATTCCACAACGAACAATCTTAGCAATCTTTTACTGTCATTCACATGGATGACAAGCTCTGGAACATCAAAATGGTGAGGATCTTGGTTTAATAAACATTAAATTCTATTTTCTTTCACCACCACCAGTACACAATAATTAACAAAACAGTAAAACTCATTACAGACGTTACATGCATGATATAGACTTCTTAGCCGTTTTGACAACTTCCAGCTGAATGAACATACACTTGTACATCTTTCCCTTTTTTTTTAAACACACAGTAATCTAGATTGTTCTTTGTAAATCACA
>CM031600.1:29671039-29678539 GCA_018398815.1 Conus ventricosus | reverse complement strand
ATTCAATATTATTACAACTACAGTTTAACCTGACGATGAACTGCTTTCAGTTAGTCAGCGAGTGTGCGAGTGCGTGTAGCCACCCACTTACAAGCAGTCAACCGTTCTGGGTTTCACCAAGGTTACCTATCCTCAACTCAACGACTCCAAGATAGATAACCTGTGACTGATCTTGACTGAACAATGGACACCATAATTTAGAAAGTGGAGGGTTAGTTAGTTACCGCCAAGGACATAGACAAACAAGGTACAGGACAAGACACGCCTAGTTTCACCCAAACAAAGTAGAAGATAATGAGCACAATCAGTGAACTGTTGGCACATGGGTTGGCAAAATGGATCGGAGTTGTCCATTGTCTTTGCTTCGCTCCCCTTCCCGTACTTCCCCTTCCCTACCTTCCTCTATTTCCGCTTGTCCATCATACCGTTATTCTTCCTTTCCTTTTCCGTACGTCCCCTCCCCCTCCCTTCCCATTCTACCCCTTGCGCCCCTTCTGATACATTTTATTTTTTTTACTTTCATTCTGCCCCTCATCTCATCATTGCTTCTCTCCCTTCCGCCCAGCACTTTCCAGCCCTCCTCTTGTCCCCTTCCCCTGACTTTTTTCTGCCCTTTTTTTTTCTTTTTTTTACTTTTTTTTTTTGGGGGGGGGGGGGGAGGGGGGTGGAGGGCGGGGAGGGTCTCATTTCATATTTTATCACGGGAAACGGTTCATTTGTCAGAGTCTATCGTTATCGTCAGGTATGGGTATATGTCACACCTCACAGTTTTCCAGTGTCTTTTATAATCAATAATTATTGTTCAAAATTGAGTTTAAGTTATCTTTGACTGAGGATATGTTTCGAATTTGACGGGGTTTAACTTTATTTTCAAGTAAAGATAAAGTTCAAATTTAACAGAATTTACTAGTATTTAAAGAAATCGATAAGGTTCAAAATCGTCAGGGTTTAACATTATCTTTAATCAGGGATATAGTTAAAACCTGACAGAGCCTCTTTTGTCTTTTCCTCAATATTAGGAAAATAGCAGGACACGCAAAGACCAATAGACAGGAGCTGGGATCAACAGGAATGAAGTGGTAGCCAAAGGTAAACGGGAAAGCAATGGACGGCTTGGTAATTGAGAAGCTGAAGAAAATAAAAAGGATGTCAAGAGAACTCAGAAAGCAGCCAACAAGGCCAATGGGGGCCGTGGATTACGTAGGAAAACGCACTCCAAAGAAGTCTCAGCTGAAATGAAATATGACATATAGCACCTCTTCAGATCAGCTTCATCGTTGAGTCTATCTGTGACTTCTAGCCCTAGAATTCAAACCTGGTGACATGGGGGAAATCAGACGACCCATAGTGTTCACACAGTGTCTGTTCTGCCAGGACAAACAAACAATGAAACACATTCTGAGTGAATGCGAAGCAGCCACTATAACCCAGGGAAAGTGCACATGGAGACACAACCAAGTGCTGAAGAAAAGCGCACATGTGGTTAGCGCTGCCAGAGGAAACAGCACGCCGCCACCAGGAGCTTCAGCAATGACGTCCTACGCAGCAGGAGGCCAGAGATTATGGTCTGCAACAGCTGTGACATCAAGAGCGTGGAATCCGGGTGTTACTGGATGAAGTGGGTACCTGGCAGTGTGCATCAACCTTCCAGGTTGGGAGAACAGTTAAAAGATCATCAGCAAGAGTAGCACGAGACCAGATATTGCACACTACTTAGTTCATTGAAATAAATGATTCTAATTGAATTCACTGTGCCATATGAAAGTAGAGTGGAGTAGGCTAACGTCTATAAGACAGAGAAGTATGACAGTCTAGCCAGCATTTTGGGGTAATCTGGCTTCCAAGCTAAAGTCCTCGCCATAGAGGTAGAAGCAAGGAGGCTGGTAGGTTTCACCAGCCTATAACCTCTTAAAAGAGCGCGCAATTTCTAATAAGAAGAGGACCAAAACCGTAAAGACAATGGCAGAGGCAGTTGAAAAGAATTCCACCTGGATCTGGTCGAGGAAGAGCAAAAGTGAACTTCATAACGCTTAAATTGCCGCTCGAATACTTGTCCGACAGCGATGTGGGTAAGATGTCAGTCATCAAAGACTCACCAGGACGCGCCCATCCATCACGTATGTGCTGGTTCGAATACCGGCAACGCAGGCAAATTAAAGGGTTCCAACGGACCAGAGGCATCACAGTGCTATGACCACAAACTGCTTGAGAGATGCCTTTTCACCACCATTTCCATTCTAAAGAACCTCTTCTGCTGAGAAGGAGAGCCAAGGACAAAAGGCGGTCATTAATGTTTTTCTTTGTTTTTTATTAAACCAATTAAAGCACATCCATTTCATTTATTTTAAATTTCCATGTCCCGTTTTAAACATGCACACGCACACAGACACACAGACACAGACACAGACACACGCACACACACACACATACGTGCGTGTCTCTCTCTCTCTCTCTCTCTCTCTCTCTCTCTCTCTCTCTCTCTCTCTCTCTCTCTCTCTCTCTCTCCTCTCTCACACACACACACACACACACACACACACACACACACACACACACACACACACATCATTCAACCAAACGCACGCATGACGCCCGCTACCCTTATAATACGACAGCAGTCCCTATGTAATCACTGTTTGTATCCTCTTCAGTGTCAGGGAAACCACACAGTCCACACTGCAGACAACAACATCCGCTTCGCTCGTGTGAAAAAGCATCGATTTACCCCGCCAGAGGGACCAAGGCAAACAAAATGCTGCGTTCCTGCCGGCTAAAATTAACTACCGACCCCCCCACCCCCACCCCCACCCCCCCCCCACCCACCCCTCTCTTCCCCCCCCCTCCCCCTCCCCAACCCAACCCCAATTCAACCCGCACACGTGCTCCGCATCGAAGTTTGTGTGCAAACATCAGCGTATGTGTATTCATGAAAGGCAGCTGTTTGCACGTGCTCCCCTGTGTGTTGGAGTATGAGGAGGATGCCCTTTGAAACGAAAGACGTAAAAGAGAAAGGGAGAGAGGGGGGGAAGGAGTGAGAGAGAGAGAGAGAGAGAGAAGAGAGAGAGAGAGAGAGAGAGGGAGAAAAGTGAAGAAAGGGGAAAAAAAGATAGAGGACGGAAGAAGGGATGGATGAAGGACGGAGAATTTTCCGTGCAGGTAAGGAGAGAGATGAATCCGTTTTGCTGACAAAGGCAAAACATGAGACAGAAAGCAACAAGAAAAGCCAAAACTGCTGTCGAAAAAAAAACCCAACACAAAACCCATCAGGGACAAAGGACCAATTTTGCTGACGAAGACATAAAATAAGACAGACGTAGACTTATTATTTTGCTGTCCGGACAGAACAGAGGACTAAACTGAAGATTCATATTTGTATTTATTTTGCTGTCGAAGACAGAACATAAGATTCACTGAAGATTAAATTTTGCTGACAAAGACAGAAATGAGACAGACGCAGACGGGCCAATTTTGCTGATGTAGACAGATAATGGTAGACATACAGCAAATGGCAGAAGAAAGCCTGCAGACAACAGACCAGTGTTGGCTCCCCGGCGAGAAAAAAAAAGGTCAGGGGTTGCAGTTCATTCTGATCCCGAAGCTTCAATGGCCTCTTCTGATATAACATATCAGCACAAGCACTTTGGAATCAATAGAGGCCAAAATCAACATTATATAAGAAAATGGCTTGGAGTCCCACCAGGTCCACTGACGTCCACTCCTCCTGCCCCAAGCAAAGCTGAAGCTTCCTCTAAAATCCATCCCTCGAGAATATAAAAAGCTGGTAAAGCAAGGCTTTCTAACCACGCTTGAGGATCCGCAGACAAAGTTTGTGAGATCAGTCCGGCCAAAGCTAAAGACTGGCAGACAAAAGGAAAGTCGCGAGGGGGAGTAAACGTGGCAAAGGAAAACTCAGATCAAGGAAATAACAGGGACACACAGAAGCAACAACAGAAGCTGGGAACGACAGAAATAAAATGGGGGTCAAAAGCAGAAAGGGAAACAAAGAGAGACACGGTAATAGAGGAGCCCAAAAAAAAAAGACGAGACACAGAAAACCAGAAAAGGGAGTTCCAGCAAGCCAACAAGGTGAACCAGGAGAAACCAGAAGGCAGTCCACAAGGCCAACAAGGTGAACCAGGAGAAAACCAGAAGGCAGTCCAGCAAGGCCAACAAGGTGGAACCAGGAGAACCAAAGCGTCAGCAAAGGCCAACAAGGTGAACCAGAGAAACCAGAAGGCAGTCCACAAGGCCAACAAGGTGAAACCAGGAGAAACCAAAGGCAGTCCCCGCAAGGCCAACAAGGGAACCAGGAGAAACCAAAGGCATTCCCCGCAAGGCCAAAAAGGTGAACCAGGGGAAACCAAAGGCAGTCCCCCAAAGGGCCAAAAAAGGGAACCAGAAAACCAGAAGCCCGTCCACAAGGGCCCAAAAAGGTGGGAAACCCGGAGAAACCAGAAGGCAGTCCAGCAAGGCCAACAAGGTGAACCAGGGGAAACCAGAAGGGAGTCCAGCAAGGCCAACAAGGTGAACCAGGGGAAAAACCCAAAAGGGAGTCCAGCAAGGCCAACAAGGGGGAACCCCGGGAAAAACCCGAAGGCAGTTCCCCCAAGCCAACAAGGTTTAAAACCCGGAGGGAAAACCCGAAGGGGAGGGCCAAACAAGGGCCCAAAAAGGTGAACCAGGAGAAACCAAAGGCAGTCCCCGCAAAAGGGCCCAAAAAAGTGGGAAACCCGGGGAAAAACCCAAAAGGGATTTCCGCCCAAAAGGGCCCAAAAGGGGAACCAGGAAAAACCAGAAGGGAGTTTCCCGCAAGGCCAACAAGGGAAAAACCCTAGAAACCAGAAGGGATTTCCAAACAAGGCCAACAAGGTTTAACCAAAAACCAAGGCAGTCCCCCGCAAGGCCCAAAAAGGTGAACCAGGGGAAACCCGAAGGGGTCCACAAGGCCAACAAGGTTAACCAGGAGAAACCAAAAGGCAGTCCAGCAAGGCCAACAAGGGAACCAGGAGAAAACCAAAGGCATTCCACAAGGGGCCCAAAAAGGTTAACCAGGGGAAAAACCCGAAAAGGGAGTCCAGCAAAGGGCCCAAAAAGGGGAACCCCGGAAAACCAGAAGGGATTCCAGCAAGGCCCAACAAGGTGAACCAGGGGAAACCAAAGGCATTCCCCCCAAGGCCAACAAGGGGAACCAGGAAAAACAAAAAGGGAGTCCCCCCAAGGCCAAAAAAGGGGAAAACCCGGAGAAACCAGAAGGCAAGTCCACAAGGCAACAAGGTGAAAACCCGGGGAAACCAGAAGGGAGTTTCCCCCCCCAAAAACCAAAGGGCCAACAAGGGGAACCAGGAGAAACCCAAAAGGGAGTCCCCGCCAAAAAGGGCCCCCCAAGGGGAACCAGGAAAACCCAAACATTTCCCCAACCAACCCAAAGGGGAACCAGGAGAAACCCAAAAAAATCCAGCAGGGCCAACAAGGTGAACCAGGAAAAACCAGAAAGGGAGTCCACAAGGGCCCAACAAGGGAACCAGGAAAACCAAAGGCAGTCCACAAGGCCAACAAGGGAACCAGGAGAAACCAGAAGGGAGTCCCCCGCAAGGGCCCCAAAGGTTTAACCAGGGGAAACCAAAGGCAGTCCAGCAAGGCCAACAAGGTAAAACCCGGAGAAACCAGAAGGCAGTTTCCAAACAAGGCCCCCAAAAAGGTAACCAGGGGAAACCAAAAGGCAGCCCCGCAAGGCCAACAAGGTGAACCCCGGAGAAACCAAAGGCATCCCCCAAGGGCCCAAAAAGGGAACCAAGGGGAAAACCAGAACATCCCCGCAAGGCCAACAAGGTGAACCAGGGGAAAAACCCAAAAGGGAGTCCAGCAAGGCCAACAAAGGGAACCAGGGGAAAAACCCAAAAATTTCCCCGAAAAGGGCCAAAAAGGGAAAACCCGGAGAAACCAAAGGCAGTCCAGCAAAGGGCCCAAAAAGGTGAACCAGGAGAAACCCGAAGGGGAGGCCCCGCAAGGCCCCCAAGGGAAAACCCGGAGAAAAACCCAAAAAGGGAGTCCAAACCAAAGGGCCCAAAAAAGGGGAACCAGAAAACCAGAAGGCCCGTCCCGCAAGGCCCCAAAAAGGTTTTCCCGGGGAAAAACCCAAAGGGAGTCCAGCAAGGCCAACAAGGTGAACCAGGGGAAAAACCCGAAGGCAGTCCAGGAAGGCCAACAAGGGGAAACCCGGGAAAACCCGAAGGCCTCCCCGCAAGGCCCCAAAAAGGGGAACCAGGAAAAAACCAGAAAGGGAGTCCCCCGCAAGGCCAACAAAGGGGAAAACCCGGGGAAACCAGAAGGCATCCGCAAAAGGCCCCCAAGGGGGAAACCAAAGGGGAAACCAGAAGGGAGTCCACAAGGCCAACAAAGGGGAACCAGGAGAAAAACCCGAAGGGAGTCCCCCAAAAGGGCCAAAAAAGGTGGGCCCCGGAGAAACCCGAAGGGAAATTTCCCGCAAAGGGCCAAAAAGGTGGGAAACCCGGAGAAACCAAAGGCAGTCCAGCAAGGCCAACAGGTAAAACCCGGAGAAACCAGAAAAGGGAGTCCCCCAAGGCCAACAAGGAACCCAAAGGAAAAAAAAAAACCCGAAGGCAGTCCACAAGGCCCCCCCCAAAGGGAACCCGGAGAAACCAAAGGCAGTCCCAAGGCCAACAAAGGGGAACCAGGAGAAACCAGAAGGCGCCCCAAAGGCCACAAGTGAACCAGAGAACCAAGGCTCAAAAGCCCAACAAGGTGAACCAGGAGAAACCAGAAGGCAGTCCAGCAAGGCCAACAAGGTGAAACCAGAGAGAGAAGAAAACCAGAAAAAGGCAGTCCAGCAAGGCCAACAAGGTGAACCAGGAGAAACCAGAAGGCAGTCCAGCAAGGCCAACAAGGTGAACCAGGAGAAACCAGAAGGCAGTCCAAGCCAAAGTGCCAGACAGAAGGTGAACAGTACTCTTGGGGAAACGCTCTCCAAACAAGTCTTACCTGGAATGATATATGGCACATGGCACCTCTTAAGGCTCAGCTTAATCCTCAGATCTATAAATGACTTCCTGCCCTTGAATTCAAAACTTGTCAAATGAGGCCAATCCGATGAACCTGCATGTCCACCCTGTCACGGCAAACAAACAGTGGAACATAGAAAGCAACGCTAACCCAGGGAAGGTACACATGGAGACACGACCAAGTGCTCAAGGAGATCGCACATGCGATTAGCACTGCTGGAGGAACCTCTAGGCCACCAGAATCTCCAGCAACAAAGTTCTAGACGACAGGAGGCCACATATCATGGTCTGGAACAGCTGTGATATCAAGAGCATGGACGCAGGGTTTACTGGATGAAGCAGATGACTGGGGTAGACCTGCCAGAATGGAAGAACTATCCAGAGATCATCAGGAAGAGTGGCATGAGACCGGATGTCGTTCTCCTCTCAGGTTCATCGAAACAAAGAATTGTGATCGAACTCACTGTACCTTAAGAAAGAA
>CM031600.1:29651039-29658539 GCA_018398815.1 Conus ventricosus | reverse complement strand
GAAATCAAAAAATTTGTGGGCGCCGGGGGTATTTATTTACGTAAGGTGTGGGGGTGTGGGAGGGGAATAATTAAATTTCACCATCTCCAAAAAATTTTAGAGCGGAGTCAACAACAAAAACGCACCGCACACCATCCGGGAACATCTGGTACCCCGACAAACAAAAATTTCAATTGATTATTTTGTTATTACTCTCATGTCCCTTGCCCTTTTTTTATATTTGTTGCTTTAAAATTTTGCCTTAATTTCCCATTGTGGGTTTTTCCCTTTTTCCCCATATCCCTAAAAACCTGTTTCATTGGGTTTTTCTCAAACTTTGTTTTGGTTGGGGTTTTATAATAACTTATTTTTTTAAAAAGTGATTGTCGTTAAGGGTTTTTTTTAAAAAAAAAAAAAAAACCTCTTTGGAATTAAAAAAAAATTTTTTTGTGGACGGGGTTTTAAAAACCTTTTTTTCTTTTGATAGCAATTGTTTGTATTTGGACCCCTAGTGTTTTGTTAGATTTTACAGGGCATTAATTTTAAAATTTCATGATGGCACAGAAGGCTAAAGAAGAAAGTCCTGTTGTTCCCCCTGTGGACGAGGGCAAAAAATTTTTGCTAAGTAATTTTCAACGAGGAAAAGGGAAAGTTGGGGGAGGGAGAAATCTGTTGGCCTATGTTGGGTAAAAGCATTTCTCAAGATAAGGAAAAAAAAAAAAATCAAAAAAAGAAAAATACGGAAGAAGAGATAACCAAAAAAGAGGCAGATACAATACAATTACAGGGGGAAAAAAAAAAAGAGGAAAATACAAATACAAAACAGGAGGAAACAAAAAGAAATTTCAAGAGGTAAGGAAACTAAACGGGAAAAAAGTTCAAAAAAAACCCCTCAGCGAGTGGGGGTCTCCCGGACAGGGGGAGTGAGGGGTCAAAGGGGTTTGGGTTTTCCCCGGTTAAAAAGCCCCTCGCCCCAAACCCTTTTTAAGTTTGCCCCCCTTTTTAAAAAAAAAGAACTGATGTTTTTTACAGTTACTGTTTCGGGTTTTTAAACCCCCTGCCGTTCCCTTTGGGGTTGGGCTGAAGAGGGGGGGGGGGGGGGGGGGGAAATACCTGTCTGCCCCTACTTGAAAGGGGCTGCTTTAAATTTTTCTATCACGTCTCGCTGAAAAAAATGTTTTTGTCTTACACTTTTTAAAGAAGCTTGCTGAAAAAATTTCAATGTAATCCAGTGGTTTTCGTAAGCGTTTTCGTTGGCTAAGGGCCCAGCCCGATGAACCTTTCGGGGACCTTTTTCGTTTTAACTTTGGCGTTTGTTTTTACCGTTGGGTCATTTTTTCCCAAAAAATTTTATAATTTTTTTTGAAGATCTGGGGGGTTTTTATCTTGCCCTGAACTTTTTTTGGAGGGTGTCCTAAGGACTTTTTGGGTACTTTTTTTTGTGAGAGGGGATGTGAAAAATTTTGAAAAAATGAAAACAAATCTGCCGAAGTCAACAGAGGCTCATCCCAAAAAGGTGCTTTCAAAGGGAAACTGAAAGTAAAAAAATTTTTGCTTCTGTTTTGGGGATCAAAAAATCCTGGGCAATTTGATAGCAATCCTTTTTCCCGGTCCCCCCCGGAATAGAAACCAAACTGGGATCAGAAGGGCAGAGGAAACAGATACTCTACTTTTCAAAAAAAGGGCCACTACTCTGGTTTCCTCGGTTGATCGTTTGGGAAATTTTAAAATTTGGTAACTGTTAGGGTTTGGGCACCAGAAATTTTGGTTACTCTTTTTCGGTCGTGGAAAAAAACTTTGGCCGGAAGCCGTTTCTCGTGGTCTTTGGGGCCCGTTAAAACCCCTGGCAATAAAGTTCCCCCCAAAAGTGCTTTTTGATCGTTTGCAAGTGTTTTATTTTTTTGTGTAAAAAGACGGACATGTAGCGTTGGGGGTCCCCTGGGAAATCCCGGTAGAAACCCCCCGAAAAAATTTTCACCCTTACCACCCAAAAGAATGTTTTTTTGTGGTTAAATAAAACCCCCCTTTTGTCCCGGGGAAATCAACGACCCGCAAAACCCGTCCCGTTTCTTTTTGTTTTGTTTTTGATACTCCTTTTGCCTTTTCTAGCTGCTGGGGAGGGTTTACAGGAAATTTCTTTGGATCTGGTTATTTTGAATACACTTTGATTTGTTTTGCTTTATACTGGTTCTACTAGTAGTTTGGGGTTTGCGACGGTTTTTTTCTTGGGCCTGTTTAAAAGCCCAGGGAAACCCCAGTGAAGTGTGTTTTTTTGGGGGTCGTGTTGATGAGTTTCCCTGGTACAGTTTCAGGGCAGTTTTTCCTTTTTTTTTTGGGGGTTTATTTTGTTCCTTTGGGCGCCCCGTCGCAGATCTCATTGTTTGGGGGGAAAATTTCCTGGAGGGTTTTTGTAGCTTCGGTTTTTTTAGTGATGTATCGGGGAACCTTTTTTCTTTAAAAAAGGGCCCCGTTACGAGGGGGTAGAGGGGAATTAAACATGCTGGGGACAAAAACCTTTTTGTCTATTCCCCGATTTTGGGAAAAATTTCCCCTTCCCATCTTGTTCAAACAAAGGATGAGTCATTGAAGTCTTGCTTTTTTAGTTAAATTTTTTCTGATTTTTTTTGCTGTGCTACTTCTTATGTTGTACCTACCCTTTGTTTTTTTCACCCAAAGGGACTTCAGTGCCTGGGGTTTGAATAGCCCTTTGGGTTTTTGGGGGCAGGTAACAGGTTTCTCCCTTTAGCACCCTTTCCCGGATTTTTCTTTCTGTTGGGTCCCCCTCCGGAGACGTTTGTACCCGTTCATTAAGTGGTTTTTTACAGTTGGGTCGTCCGGACTGTATTACCTTTTCCCATTCCCCTTTGCTTTTCCAATGGCGGGCTTTTTAAAGCCCGATGAAGATGTCCGCTCGTGGGTTTTATTTTCTTTGGGCTGACAAAAGTACCGTTTTTCGTGAAAACTTGATGTTTTTCGACAAATTTTTACCCCCCAAAAAAAGGTTTTTTTAGGGTTTATGTTTATTAGAATCCCTCTTTTTCAAAAGATGTTTCCCGTTTAGAAAGAAATGTTTTTTGAAAACCCTTTTCTTTCGAAAAAGGTTGTTTAGAGGAATTGGTATCACGTTTTGGTCCCTTTGGAAACTTTTAGCCCATTTGATAGTCCCTTCTTTTCATTTTTTCAAAAAAAGAGGGCCCCCGAATTCTTTTGAGGAAGGGTTCAGGGGAAACTTGTCTTCTCCCCCCTTGTTTGTTAAACCTTTATTGGGATCCTTTTATTTTTCCCGGGACGATTTCTAGTTTTGTTGGTTTTTTTACTGTATTGTTCCCCTAGAAAAAAGATTATGTTCTTTACCCAGCCCTATCGCTAGTCGGGAAAAATTTCTGAAACGTGAGAAGGATCCCGGGCTGTTGGGTGGGAAAATTTTTCCAATTTTCTCTAACCCCCCCCCGGGGGGTAAAGGAGAGGCGCTGGGGTGGAATCATTAAAAATTGGGTTTTTGCATTGTCATCTGGGGTGTGGGTTGCCCGGCCCCCCTCCCAACCCTTGTCTCTTAACCCCCAAAAATTTTTTGGAAAGGAGAGGCGACCCAGTGGTCCCGTAGACATGTTTTTGGCCAAACCCCCTTTTGGGGTTTGGGGGGGGGACCGATTTTGGTCAGTAACATGTAAAAACATTTCCCTCCCTTTTTGGGGGGGGAGCCCCCTGCCCAGCCCCCTCCCCCCTCTAAACCCCTGTTTTGGGATGGAAGGTTTTTCCCTGAAGGGTTTTGCAACAACTAGCATGTAAAAGGGGGTTCAGGTTCGTCGGGACAAAACTTGGTGTTTTTTTGTTGTGTGAGAATTTCCTGAAGGAAATCCCCAACGCTTCCCGGGGCGGCTTTGTTTTTCCGTTGAGTGAAATTTGTTTGTTTGGTTTTTGTATTCTTTTCCCGTTTGTTTACCTTTTTTTTTAAAAAAAAAAAATTCGGGGCTTTTTTTTTTTCTTTTAGGAGGGGGAGTATTGTGACGAAGGGAAAAAATTTTGACGTCAACTTTTAAAAAGACATATTTAAAAAACATTACGAAAATAATAAAGGGGGACAAAAAGAAGGGAAACAAAAAATTAAAGCAGAGGGTTTTGGGGTCCAGCCTTTTTTATTTTGTTTTTAAAAAAAAAGTTTTCTCCTAAATGTTTCTAATGGGAAAAAGGCGACCCCAGTTGGTTTAGTAGTGCAGGAATTTTTTCACTGTGTTTGTGGGGTGATTTTTATGCCCGGGACCAGCCTAGGTTTAAAGGAAATTTGTATTTGTTATAAAAATTTTTTGGGAAAGCTGTGTCGCCGAGGGGTGACTTAAAACTCCTGTAAAAATATTTAAAAATTTTCTCCAAAAGGAAAACCCCCGCATGTGTTTCGGTGGGCTATGGGGATTTTATTGGGGTGAACACGTAGTAAAAAATACCCGGGGAAAGTTAATATTTGTTTTGATCAACGGTGCGTCGAAAACCCAAGTTTATTTTGGGTTTTTGGGACTTGGTGAAAAATTTTGTTCTCCCCGGGGATTCAATTGGTTTCTGGCTTTATGGAAAAAAAACGGTTTTTTTCCTTTTTATTTGCTGTGCTTTTTTGAATCTGCGGGTTTTTTCTGTGGATTGCTGGGGGTTTATGAAACTGGCGGTTCTTCTCCTGTGGTTGCTGGCTTTATGAATTCTTTTCGGTTCTTCTTCTGTGGAAATTTTTGTGCTTTTGAAAACGGGGGTTTTTTCTCCTCGTGGATTTGGGTGGCTTTGGAATCTGCGGTTTTTTCTGGGTATTTGGGGTTTCTGTGGCCTTTTGAATTTGCGGGTTTTTCTTCTGTAGTTCGACTAAATATTTGTGCTTGGTGGTTGAGAAACCCTGTTTTTTTTCTTCAATTTGCTTTTTGTTTTGTGAACAGGGTGTGGTTTTCCGGGGTGGGGACCTTGGTTTTTTCCGTCTTTTGTCAAATTTTTAATTTTGTTTTCTGTGGCGTGGGTTTCTGGGAACTGAATGCGTTGATTGAAATGTTGTCTGTGGGCGGGCGCCCGGCCCAGATAAAAGTGAAAAAAAATTAAGATACGTTATGATTCGCTGATATAAGATTTATTGGAAAATGTCTTATGTATTGATGCCTTTAAATTTACGTTGCTTTGATCGGATTCTATTTCAGGGGAAGTATTGATTTGGTAACGTTTTTTTTTGATGGGTTTTTAGGCGCATAATTTAAAAGAAAAGAAATCAAAAAATCTGGGGTTCTGCCTGGCTATCCCCTGTACGGGATTGGGGTGGGTGTGTTTAGGTTTAAAAAATTTTTTACACGCACCAAACTTTTTAGACGGGGAAATCAAAAACAAAAAACGCACCGCACACCATCCGAACAAAAACCAAACCCCCAAAAAATTGGGGCACTAAAAAGAGCAATTGGGTTTTCAAACCCGGTTTTAAATTCCCCCAAACCCCCCCAATTCGACCTATAAGGGGGACAAAGGGTTTTTCACCTGGGGTTTATCATTTATTTTTTTGGGAATAAACCCAAGCCAAAACATTAAAAAAGCTGCAAAAAAAATGTCAATGCATTTCTTGTCCTTGTTAATTTTGATCCTTTTCAAGCGGGCCCCAAAACTGAAAAAAGGATAGAAAAAATAAAAATTTCCCAAAAAAATTGTTAAAAATTAAAAAACATCCATTTGCCTTTTCCCCGTTTAAAAAAAAAAACCCTATCCTCTAATTTCAACCTTTCTCCTCTCCTTCTCTCCCTCTCTCCTCTCCCTCTCCTAACTTTCTCTCTCTCTCCCGCCTTTATCTTCCTGTTCTTCTCTTCTCCCTTTCTGTCTTTCTTTTTTAATTCCCCCCCAGTTTGGGTCTTTCTCTTCCTGAATTTTCACTGGGGTTCCCCCCGGAGGGAAAAAAGGAGGTTTCCCTCCAAACCCAAATCAAAACTTTTTCCCAAAAAATTTTAATTCCCCCTTTTCCCCCAATTTAAACCTACCCTTCCCCCTTTATTAAAAATTCTTGTCAAATCCTTTTATGCATAAGGGAAAAACAAAACAAAAGTATAACATCCCGGCCCCTTCAAATTTTTACAACTATTAGGGGTTTAAAAAAATCTCCCCTCTTTTTTCCTTTAAAAATTTTCCTTTTAAAAAAACGAAAAAAACTTTTGTCTTCCCTTTTTAAACATCGAAAAACCAATTCCCTTTCCCTTTTTTTCCCCTTCCTTTTGATTAAAATTTCCCCAAAAAGGGCCCAAATTTCCCCTTTTTTGGAAAGGCCAAAATTGGAAATTTTATATGAAATTTGGAAAATTAAATTTTTAAATTGTTTTTGGGATAATACCAAAACTTTAAAAATTTAACCCAAAGTTTTTTAAACCTTTTTTTAAAAAAACCCCCTTTCCCCCACCCCCGTTTTAAAATTAAAATACACCAACTCTTTCAAATTTACGGTTGTTATAGGAAATATACATTTTAAATACTTTTTAAAAAAAAAAATTTATTAAGTTCTGTAGTTTCTTTGGTTTATTCTTTTTATCTTTTTTAAATAATGGCAAAATTATCGTTTTTTGTCCAGTTCTCAAAGGGGAAAATATTTCTTTTTTCAAAAAATGCATCGAAAAAATTTTTGAACCAAAAAAAAATTTGTCATTTCCCAAAACATTTTTTTTAAAATTTTTAGAGACTGGAAGAGAGACAGCGACGACGAGCGGGGCGAGCCCAGAGAGAGAGAGAGGAAAAGAGAGGAGAAAGATAAGGAGGGAGGGAGGGGGGAAAGGGGGGAACCAAAACAGACAAACCATTAAAAACTTACAGAGGAAAAGAAAAGACAGAAAAAACAGCAGAAAAAAAAAGGAAACAAAGTTAAAAAGAAAACCCCACGAAAACATGAAAACAAGAAAAGGGAAAAAAAAAGGTTTGAAGGGGGGGGAAAGAGAGAGAGGGGGAAAAGTAGAAGGGGAAAAAAGAGAGAGAAGAGAAGGGGGAGGGGGAGAGAGAGAGGCAAAGAAAACCTGCTTTGTTTACCAAAAAAAACGGGGGAGAAAGGACAGAGATAAAAAACAGGGAAAAGGGAAAAAAACTTTTTGGGCAAAGCAAGACGTCAAAGAGAAATAGGGGAGGGAAAAACCTCTACAAAAATTTTTTTCACCCCAACAATTGGGGGTTTCCAGGGCATGGTTGGGAAAAAAGGGGACCTGAGTGGCTATAGGCACCCCCCCGAACACCCCCACAAACCGGGCAATGCGACAGGTTTGGGCGTTATCACCCTCCCCCTTTGCTGATGAAGACCAAAGGGAAAAAAGCATACAAACCAAAGCACACCACGCAGAGACAAAATTTCACAAAAGACCAGGGGGCACAGACAAAAGAAAATTCGACAAAAAACAAATTTCAAATCCACCACCCAAAATCCCCCACACACCCCCTCAAAATTTTACCCCAAACCCACACCGGGGCGGCCCCGCGCCCCGCCCCGAAGGGAAAGCACGCACCAAAAAACAAATCACAACACACTACCTTCGGGGCCCT
>CM031600.1:29633641-29645060 GCA_018398815.1 Conus ventricosus | reverse complement strand
AAGACAGACCAGATCAACAGAGCCATCGCCACGAAAGTAAATAGGAAATGAGATAGGGAACAGTAAACAATGAACAACAAGCAAGTAGGGTGACTCTTGCTCCCGAAAAAAAAAAACCCAACCAAACCACAACAAAAAGCCAAATACACGCCCATTAACTCCAAAAGAATGCTGCTTACGACACCGAATCACCTAGCAGATTATGAAGCCCAGAGCACACAGAACAAACAAGGAAACATCCCTAAACTGCTGCTTCTACAGTGATGAGTAGACGTTATGCAAGTGCGCCCTTTCTGGAATCTGGAGGTTTGAAACACTTTGTCCAACGACTGGATGTGTCAGTATGGGTGCTGACGTGGAAATGGAGACCTCTCATTGAAGCACACTGTCACCTTGTTTGTTCTGTGCCCTCTGTGATTGTATACCTGCTGTTGTTCTGTGCCCTCTGTGATGTCATACTGCTGTTTGTTCTGTGCCTCTGTGATGTCATACCTGCTAGGCGATTCGGTGTCGCACGCAGCATTTCCATTGGAGTTATGGGCGTGTCTTTGTTTTCTTGCGGGAACAAGAGTTACCCTACTTGTTTGTTGTCCACTGCCGTTGAGGAGGCTGGCGGAACAGGAAGACCTAGGCCCCCCTGCCTGCTGAATCTCGCTCCCATGCCAGGTGTGTGACAGACAGTGTGCTTCAATGAGAGGTCTCCATTCCCAGTCAGCACCCATACTGACACAGGACCGCCTGCACATGTCAGACTCCGCTCTGTAGTCACACAACAACCGCCTCTAACCATACCAGTTTTTCAGCTTTCAGATTTCCAACGTGCGCGCGCACAGAGAGAGAGAGAGGAGAGAGAGAGAGAGGAGAGAGAGGAGAGAGAGAGAGAGAGAGTGAGAGGAGAGAGAGAGAGAGAGAGATGGACGGGTGAGAGAGAGGAGAGAGTAAGAGAGAGAGAGAGAGAGAGAGAGAGAGAAAGATAGAAAGGGAGAGCAGAGACAAAGTGAGAGACAGACAGGGACTGAGAGAGAGACAGAGAGAGAGAGGAGAGAGAGAGAGAGAGAGAGGAGAGAGAGAGAGAGAAAGACAGAGAGACAGAGAAAGAGAGAGACAGAGAAACATACCAAGAGAGACAGAGTGAGAAAGAGGGACAGACATACAAAGAGAGACAGAGAGAGAAAAAGGCAGCATAGTAGTAGTAGTAGTAGCAGCAGCAGCAGTTGTAAGTAGTAGTATAAGAATGATGATCAGCAGCAACAACAACAATAACAACAACAAACAAGTAGCAGCAGCAGCAGCAGGTTGTAGTAGTAGTATAAGAATGATGATCAGCAGCAACAACAACAATAACAACAACAACAACTACATGATACTAATAATGACGATAATAGTAATAATGACGATAATAGTAATGATAATAATAGTAATAATAATGATAGTAACAATAATAAGAACAACTACAATGAAAACGATGAGAAGAGAAGAAGAGAAGAAGAAGAAGAAGAAGAAAAGAAGAAGAAGAAGAAGAAGAATAGTAATAGTAATAATAATAATGATTATGATGATAATGATAACAATAGTAATAATGATTATGATGATGATGATAATAATAATAATCATAATAATGATGATAATAATCATGATAATAGCAATAATAAAAGTAATGCAATAGTAATGATGATGATGATGATGGTAATTATAATAATAATAATAATAATAATAATAATAATAATAATAATAAATAATAATAATAATGATAATGATAGTAATACTAATACATATTAATTACAACAATGATATTAGCAAGCATCATCATCACCATCAGACACACACACACACACACACACACACACAACACACACACACACACACACACACACACACCACACACACACACACACACACACACACACACACACGTGACGATGGCGTCGGAAGCAGTCAAGTGACTCTCCTGACCATCTGACCTGACCTCGCACGCCATGGCCAGCACAGACACAGGCCATTCGTGCATGCCACGCTCACAGCATGAATGATCGCTGAACAGCCATACACGGATGAACACGGCTTCCAACCGTCAGCAGGGAAGACTGTGCCAAGGACATGTGGTTTAAATAACTTTTTTTTTCAGAAACAAGTCAACAGAATACTTCATAATTGTCAGGACAAATGAGCAACAACAAGCCCTAGGCTTACACTGCGCTCAAATAGACATTTACAATATATTGGCGTTAAATACGTTCACAAGATACTAAGCATTTCACCTCGTGCTTGGGATTTTTTAAGGAAGCATTGAAAAAAACAAACAAACAAACAAACAAAAACACATAGGAGAAAAATCAAATGAACAACATGAAAAATGGGAGGAAGAGAGTGGAAGCACCAGTCACGTCATCAACAAGAATTAGTCCAGTACCTGGCTATAAGTCCCGTGTACATTATGGTGTTAGGAGAATTTCTCACTTGATCTGAGTCAAGGGGCACCTAGACATGAAAAATCACGGAGGTGATCGGGCACCACCCTGGTACATTTTGCGTAATGGGCGATTCAAATATGGCCGCCACCCGCCGCCGTGAAAATCCGAACTTTTGTTGTTTTTGACAATATATACACTTGTAACACTTCTAATCGATGATTTTGGTGTGGGTGAGTTCATTTCTGGTATCATTTTGTCCATTTGGGGTCATCTTGACCTTCAAATGCCATGGTCAAGGTAATTTTCTTGAACCAACGGTCTTGACCCTAACCTGGCGATATTCTCGCAGTATGTCACGGTCAAAATTCAACTCAACCAAATTCGTGGTCAATCGCCCCCAGCCCATTTGGATTTAAAGCCCTAACGAATTATTCGGGCGTCGGCGGACGGCCCATGGTTCGGATTCACCCATTTTTGAGAGGGGGGGGAGGTAATCCTCACCCTTCCGGGGGAAGTCGCCCCCTTCCGAGGACTAAATAGCTGCCCGACTCTTCACTGTGCCTCAGATTAATGCTATTTTTAGCTCCGGGGAAAAATTGTCTGCCGTACGGACTAAGCTGTTGGCAGAATGTCTGAGGGGGTTCTTCCAGCCCGCGTTTGGCCCCTACCAGACTATTGCCTTTACATGACCAGTGTCTACGACTTGGCCAACGGGAGTCAAGTGGAAAGGGGGGAAGGTAGTGTGGGGGGGGTGAAATCTAGTAATCAATTAAATGAAAAATTGACCCCCGAGGTAAGGCGTTTTTTGACGGGACTGTCGTGATGTGAAATCCAAGGGAAATTAGGGGGAGAAACTTAGGGTGTCAGGGGTAAAATAGCCCAAATGGTCTGGCCCTTGGACAGGGGGGTTAGGGGAAAAAGGGAAATGTGTGGGGAGAGAGAGGGGGGGAAAACGAAAAGACAGAGAGAGAGAGGGGGGGGAAAGGAGGGGGGGGAGAGTGGGCTCTCCCCCTACAGGAAGGCAGGGAGATGAGAACGAACAGAAAAGAGCAAATGAGGAGGTTTTAGGGGGAGTCTCTGCACGGGGAAAAGGCGAGAGAGAGGAGGAGGAGAGAACGGGGGAAAGACGAAAAAGAGAGGGGGGAGAGAGGGGGTTCTGAGTGGGCCTGCAGGAGGAGGGGAGAGAGAGAGGAGATGAGGGGAGGAGAGAAGAAAACCCAGTTGAGGATTAGCATGGTGTTGAGGGAAGGACGGGGGAGATGTGGAGAGGAGGGGGGTTTGAAATTTTATGAAGAAGAAAAGAAAAAAAAGAAAAAAAAAAAAAAAAAGCAACCAGTCCATTTGACAAGAGCAGATAGAAGAGAGAGAGAGAGAGAGAGAGTGCAATGCTTAAAAGCGGAAGAAAAGAAAAGGGAACAGATCGATGTTGTAGTCACTGTTTCCAAACGGGGGGTTCGACCCATCCTGGCAGCGTCACTTCGCCGCAGAACCACAGAAAAAACGAACAGTTCACCGGACCAGGCGCCATAGACCAAACCCCAGTGGGCTTTTGGGGTTCGTTTTGTAAAAGTGCAGTGAAAAGAAAAGGAAAAAAAAAAGAAAAGCGTGTTTCGTGAATAGTTTAAAACCTGGCCAGGTAAAGTAAAAATTTTTTACCCCGGGTTAGTAAACGATGTTTTAGTAAAGTTTTTTGTGAAGCTCAAGGAAAGAGGAATTTTTTATTTTTTTTTGTTTTATGCATTGATGTTCTTTCATTCTGTTTAGTAAAGTTATAGACTTTACTAGGGTTTGTGTGAGAATGCATGATTTTGATGGATTGTAAGAAAGTGTGGGTGTTTGGGCTGTGCGTTTTCCCTTTTCCCTCCACGACTTTACCCGAGGTTGCAATTTATTGGCGAGTTTTTGCCGGATATTCGGGCCCCTTTTTTTTAAAATTGTTCTTCTCAGAGAGGAAAGCTGGGGGGGATTAAGTTTTGTAACCCAAAGACAGGGGTTGTCTTCGTATTTTCCCCAAGATAGTTAATACTAGGTTTGGCATGGTTTCCCAAAGATATTTAAATTACTGGCTTGGCATTTCGCCCAGAGTATCTTTCGCACGTTTCTTAATTCGCTTATATTTGGGGTCGGCCCCGGGCGTTTTTAAAAACAAATTACGTTGCCCCAAAGCTAATTTTCTTTATGGATTGGCTATTACGCCCTCGGTGGGAAAACCCACCAGTTTGGCTGTGTGTAATAAAATCTTGTTCAAAAAAAAAAAAGAGATTAACGGCGGAAGAAAAAAAAAACCCCTATTGAACAACTTTAGAGTTGGTGGTACGAAGAAGGAGTTCTTTGAATTGAAAGGTAGTTTGAAAAAAAAAAAAGTTTTTTGTCGGGTTTGCGGCCTGATTAACCATACATTTGAAAGAGAGACCCCAGGCAGCAGGGGTTGTTGAAGGTTGCGGGTGTTAGAGAGGCACGTTTGGGAAAGGTGCGGGAACAGGTGTAGGCACAGGGAAAGAGTGCAAGGGAGGGGGGAGTTTTTGCAAAGTCTGCAAACCCCAGTGGTGGGGCGAAGGAAGGGCAAAGGGAAATGGTGTTTCATTTGTCAAAAGAAGGGACATGTGGCGAGGGATTGTCGATGGGTTCCCAAAAGGGGCAGCACCCTTGCAAGAGGTGGATAAGGGTCGTAAAGGGAAAACGACCTGCAGTGGACCAAAAGGGTTTTCAGTCGGAAGAGGGTAGAGTGCGCCTATGGCTACCCTGGCAGCAGTCAGTGTCAGGGGGGGGGGGACTAGGCTGGGGGTTCTTACCAGTGGAAGAAGGGTGGTTGGCCAGCAGGGGTTTTGAAAGTGTACGGACAGGGTTTGTTCATGCGGGGGGTAGTCGAAAAGTGGTCGATAAAGGGGATTTGACGGGCAAATCCAGCCTGTATCAAAACGAGGGCACTGGAGGGATTTTCCAGTTGCAAAGATGAAGTACGTACCCTTACTTCTCAGGCGAGTTGTCTGCGTTGGTATGGAGAAAAAACCCTTCACGTTTGATCATTGGAAATTTCCGGTGAAGGGTCAGGGGACCCTGATTGTTGACTGCTACGGGGGGGCAGCAGTTCAAAACGGAGAAAGAAGGAGGAAAAAGGTTGTTAAACTTAGTTTTCCGGGAAGGAGTCGGGATAGAGTGTCGCCTGATGGTTTGGGCCAAACAGGAACAAGTTTTTTTCGCTCGTGAAGTCTTGGGAGTGGAAAAGAGGGGGGGAGAGAAAACAGGAGGTTAGAGGAGGTGAGACAGATTTCTTGTGAAGGCGGGCTGTTGTACCGAGTGTTCCCCCAAAAGGGGGAAGCGGTTAAGGTGACCTCAGTTAGAGGTACCGCTTTTTTATGGCACTGTCATGTCAGTGGGCACGAGTCGCTCAGGGGTCATCTCGGCACCGGAAAAAACCCCTGTCCCGATTTTTGGATGATTTTCATGGCGAAGAGAAATCTTGATGGGTGAAGGGCCCAGCAGAAGGGGGGATTTTGTTCCCAAAAATTTTCCCAGAAGGTCATACAGGGATGTGTCCTGAGAAGGGCTGCGTAGGAGTTCCAGGTTTGTTGTCGGAGGCGAACAAAGCACCCGGAAAGAGGAAAGGTGGGAAGAGTAAATTTTCGGGGCCAAAGACCAAAACAAAAAGTCAGGAGTCTGCTGGGTTTTTTATTGGGTTTAGGGAGTTTGTTCCAATTTTTCGCAGAAAATCAGAGTCCTCTCTGATTTGGTAAAGGGCGGGAAACCCGGAGTGGTCGAGTGGTCGGGGAGCTGAGAGAAGCCTCCCCGGGGTTTTGGAAAAAGACTGGGTTTCCCCTCCCTCTTAAAGCTACCGATATGCCCAAACCCTTTTTTGTTGCGGAAGATGATCAGGGGGTGGGTTTGGGGGGCAGGATTGTTGCAGGAGCATGAGGGATCGATTTCTGTGAGAAAAAGCTAGAGGAAGTTGCCCCAAAGTGTGAAAAAAGGGTAGCAACGGTGGAAAAGGGGAGTGTTTAGTGTTGTGTGGGCCGTGCAGAAGTTCCACAAATTTGTATGGGAAAGAGTTCGTGATAGGACAGATCACCAACCACTAAAATTTCCCTGCAGGAGGCAGAAAAAAAACGCGAGTGTGCTTTGGGGGCAATGGACTGCAGCCTACAGGTACCGGTGCGTACTTCCCGGTCGACAGAATGTCGGACTGACTATTTAAGTCGCGTAGTTAGCAAGCTGCGACCAGGGAAAGTCGTCGTACCCGGGGTGCTTTGTTGATAATATGTGTTGATGACAGTTATGTTGATTGGATAGGGGTTTCATTCCAGTTGGCTTGGTTATTTTTTTTTGTGTGAGACTTGTTTTTATTTTCTTTGTGAGATTTGTTATGTAAATGTAGTTTGCTTGGAGCATACAGTCGCTTTGTAGTGATGATTTTTTCAAAAGTGAGGATAAAGATTCTCGGAAGTGTCATGGTCGTGTCATATTATTTTTTGTGCTTTTCTAATCATTGTAAAGAAAAGATGTGGCAAATCCGAGGTGGGGGAAAATTGCAAAAGTGCGCACAGGGGGTCGTTTAGAATGAGTTGAAAAAAACGCAAGAGCGCAGTAAATGTAACTTTGAGTGGTTTCACAAAGGGTTTATATTTTATAATTTTTTTTAACGTTGGTTGTAAGTATTTTCCAAAATTTGGCGTGTAGCTGGTGTCAGCAAATTCGGTTGTTGTCTTTTTGTACCCTTTTTTTTGAGACAATGCGGGGATGTCTTTTTCAAGGGGGAAAAAATTTTTCACGGTCAAAAATTTTAAAAAAATTCGTGGTCAATCCACCGCCCGTTGGACTTAAGCCCCAAAGCAAAAATTCTGGGCGTCAGGCGGACGGCCCTGGGTTTGGATTCAGCCAGTTTTGGGAGAGGGGGGGGGCTAATCCTCATCCTTTCACAGGGACAGTCCGACCCCTTTCCCGCGGACAAAAAGTGACCGATCTTCACCCGTCGCCTAGCCCAAATTTTTGGGTATTTTTAGCTCTCGTGGAGAAGCCTGTCTGCCCTACGGGCTAAGCTGTTGGCGAATGTCTCGGTGGGTTTCCCGCCCCCGTCTTGGGGCCTACCCCGACTATTAGCCCCTTTACATGACCAGTGTCTCGATTGAGCCCCACGGGCCCGTCAAGTGGAAGGGGGGGAAAAATAGTGTGTGGTGGGGGGTGAATCTAGCTAAACATTAAAGGGCCAAATTTACCCCCACAGAGGTAAAGGGGTGTAGCGGGAATTCGTGATGTGAATATCCAAAGGATTAGAGGGAGAAAATTAGGGGGTAGGGGGAAAAAATATGACCAATGGTAGGCCCTTGGAAGGGGGTTTGAGGTAAAGGAAAGTTGGGGGAGAGAAAGGGGGAGGGAAAAAAAGAACAGACAGAGAGAGGGAGAGGGGAAGTCGGGAGAGAGGTATCGCTCAGGAAGGAGGGGATGGAACGAAAGAGACAGAGGTGGGAGGTTTTGGTGTAGTCTTGCAAGGGAAAAGGCAGAGAGATGAAAAGAGGAGAGAAAAGGGGGAAAAAAACGAAAAAGAGGAGAGAGGGAAAAGGAGGTTTTGATGGAGCTCTGCAGGGAGAAAAGGGGGGAGAGAGAGAGAGATGAGGGGAGGGAGAAGAGAACAGTTGAGAGTTAGCATGAGTAGTCTGCGAGGAAAGGGCTGAGGGAGATTGGAGGAGAGGGAGAGTTGCTAATTTTTGGGAAAAAAGAAAAGAAAAGAAAAAAAAAAAAAGGAACCATGTCCCTTTGAAAAGAGCAGCTAAAGAGAGGGAGAGAGAAGAGGCAAGCGTTAATGCAGGGAAAAAAAGAAAGGAGAACGATCATGTTGATGTCACTGTTCTACCCCAAAAGGGGGTTCGACCCATACCTGGCAGGTCACTTCGCCAGCAGAACCACAGACCCAAAGCCAACAGTTACCGGGCCAGGCGCCCTCGACCAACACCAGTGCCCGGGGGTTGTGTCGTGTTGTGAAATGACAGTGAAAAGAAAAGGAAAAAAAAAAGAAAAAAGTGATTCGTGAATAGTTTAAATTTACCTGGCCAGGTTTAAAAAAGAAATTGTTTACCCGGGTTTGTCAAGAGTTTTAGTAAATTTTATTTTGTGAAACTCAAGAAAGAGAGAATGTTTTTTTTGTTTGTTCTTATGCATTGTGTTCTTTCTTGATCAGTATAGTAAAGTTTAGACTTTATAGTGGTTTGAGTGACGAATGCTGATATATGAATTTAGATTGTAAGCAAGCTGTGGTGGTTTGGGCTGTGCGCGTCCTTCCTCCCTGCTTTCACCGGGGTTGACACAGTAACAAAGGTCCTATACTAAGTATAATTTGACATGCATTTTCACTGTATGATTCATATTAAAGATTAAAATCATTTGTTTGAATTACAGTGAACGCCGTTTTACCTATTCAACAAACTGTCTTTGGCTTTTTTATTTTTTTCTGTTTTGGTGGTCAATACAATCCCAACGACACAGAAAAAGTTTTCAAATATGCAAACAAACAGTCAATATAACTGTAATTGTCTCTTTTCCCTCATGGGTTGGAACATGGGGAATTATCTGGTTCCCTGGGAAAATGCGAGCAGCAAAATCAGTAGAACAGCCCCACACTTCGGGGTCCATTTCTGCGCACTGTATATTGTGAGCAAAGTGGGTGGCAAAGGCTTCATGCATTAGATGGCAACAGGGTTCAAAAGGTTGCTCCCACCCTGTTTGGTGTTTGGTGTCCTCACGTTGTTGACTGACCGCCCCAAGCGATGGGTGCTTTGTGCCCGAAGGCTTTCTGTGGTGGGCCTCTGATGACATGCTGTGGGTGGGAGAGGCAATTCCCTGTCACTGCTGTAGTTCTCCATCTGAGTGGTTGAACATTTCAGCAGTTGTTTTTTGTCTGACCCGCCCCGACAGTAACGGGACATTTTGCCAGAGCTTCATCTTTCTCTACAAACTGTCTGTCTTCCAGGTTCGTCGATTTCTGTACGGGTTTGGGCCTCCAAAATTTCAAAGTTGTCGCAGACAGCTGAAAAAAGATCAAAAGCAGTTTGGTGCGATGAAGGGTTTTGCTGTGGCGGCAGGTTTACCTGCATGGGACAGAACAGTTCAAGGATCGCTCTCTGTTGGGACCCCCTTCCCCTGGACTCGCATTCTGCTCGGGTGCCAGGGCAACTGATTTGGGTTTTGGCTTAGCGACCCATGGTTGAATGTGGCGTCTTTGGACGTGGCCTTCAAGGACGTTGTGGAGGCACAGAGAACCTGGAAATTGCAAAGGGATGGCTGGAATCAGAGTATTGAACCGATCTGCTGCCATGGGGCTCCCCTGTTTTAAAGGGATCTTCCCCCTCACGTAAAAAGTCAAAATTGTTGGGAAATTGAATCTGAACTGGACCTCACACAATGGGAAACAAGTCTTTTCTTCCCATCTGTTGTGGTAGACTTTTGTCAAAAATGCGAAAAGATGCCGCTAGCGGTTTCTTTCCCCGGTGGTAGTCCTGCGTCTCACATCGCCACAAGCCTTGCCTGAGTCGGGCTACGTTCACCTGCTGTTGATTTTAGTTGAACTTTCCCCGAAAAAAGGACAGTCATGAGGCGAGTGGTGTGAGCCATTGACCTTTTGGCTGAACGCGACAAACCCCTCCCTCGACAGCTTGCAAGTTCTGGGCATTGGAAGAAAAACAGAAAACTTCAGCTGCTGGTTTAAGATATGTGAGCAATCGGCTGAAGGAAATCTTGTATCATCGCCAGCTCTGTGTCTCTGTGATGGGTGACTTGATTACTTTTAAATCCTTGAAATTTCCCCGGTGAAATGGGCCCCCAACCACATTCTTCCAGGGACACGGTTTCGGGAGATCCCCTTCAGCTGCCCAGTCTTTTCCCGGGGACCTTCACCTCTGCTCGGTATCCCTTTGCCCGTCTGTCTTGGTTTTTTCCCCTTTTCTTTTGCCTGAGGGTTCCCTTAAGGGCTTGTTTGTGTGTTGGATGGAGATTTCTGGGGTGTGGCAAACCTCCCCCTTCCGTTTTTGATTTTTTTTGGAAAAATTCTTGGTTTGTTCCACAGTTCTGATGGCAATAATATTTTCCCTCTGAGTTCACAAAGTTCGAGACATCTGTTGATAAAGTTTTGGGGTTTGTGTGTTGTGTCTTTGTTTTTGGCCACGTTTAGACCATATAGGGGACGATTTTACATTTGTTTTTAAGATTCTGATTTGTTTTGGGTGAGAGGCAATGAATTCCAGATGGGCCCTTTTGCGTATAAAGATTGCTGGCTTTTTTGTGCGGCTCTTGATATCCTCACTGTCCCCCTCTTTGTGAACATGCCGAGGTAGACAAATTGTAAAATTTATGATGTCTTGCTGTTGCAGTCGTAGTGGGTCTCGTTGTTTGGTTGTTGACTCTCTGGTTCTGTTTTTTTGTGTTGTTTTTAGCTGGCGGTGAAGAAATCCCGGGCCTGCACAGTGGGTTGAAAAGGGAGAGCCCGTGGTAGTGATGTGGGTGGGGTGTTCGCGTCAAACAATGCAGAGAAATTTTGTAGTTTCCAACGACACGGACACTTCGAATACTGCTTCACTACCCCCTCAGTTCCAAACGTGGGGTTTAAAGGAAAAATTTGGGGCAGTTTGGCACACGTGAAAGAGGCGGATGCTTCCCCTGCCCCCAAGCAGTTTCTAGGCTTGGGCACGGGCCAAGGCAGTGATCAAGCAACATACTGATGGAGATGACTGTGTGGACTAAGGGGCGAAGAACGTGCTATGGCAGCTGACCCCTGTCAGCTTGACGAACTTTTGAGCGACGGACAAAACCCAAAAGTGATGGAAAGAGACCTTTCAGTCACTTTAGCATGTTTGTTTCATACCTGAGAACTTTTTCTGTTTTGTGGGAGTGTCATTGACCACGCAATACAGAAAAAAGTTAAAAAAACAGCAAAGCAGTTTTAGTTGATTGGTTGGGAAAAAGGCGTTCACTTTTTTGAATTCAAAATAGAATGACTTTACTTTAATAGTGAATCATACGTGTAA
>CM031600.1:29618641-29628641 GCA_018398815.1 Conus ventricosus | reverse complement strand
AAACTTCGGCTCCATAAACTAAGCATAGGCTGGATCTGAGCATCAAAAAGCTTAAAGAATATGACTGGAGATTTTTCTCCTAATGACCAAAGCAACTTAAAAATGTTAATGACCATTTTTTCGCTCGCCTCGATAAATCGTTCCAACAGTGAGTAAATGACAGCCTAGTCGACATAATGACACGAAGATATTTATACATATTAACAACTGATACTTTATTCTGTCCATAATACCACACCTCATGTTCAGAGACATATCCGCCATTTCTCAAGATGACAATATTATTTGACTTCTCTAAATTCACGATTAAACCAAGCGTTTTAGTCATGTCATGCAACACATTGTGATCGAATCTGAAACTAGAATAATATTATCAGCAAACATAAGAATAATAATTTCCAAAAAATCAGGAATAAGCTGAATTCCATGTCTTTCTCTTTGGATGATTTCTTTCGCCAATTCATTTATGAACAGAGAAAAACAGGACAGGGCTACATTTTTCTCCCTGTTTTACGCCAACGAGACACGTGAATGCTTCGGTCAGATCACCTTCAACTCTGACTTTTGTTTTTACAATGTTATAAATACTAGTTTTAGCCTGGTACATTTTCCCTCGAATACCCTTTTTCTTCAGGGTGGCCCATAACTTCGAGCGAGCGACAGAATCAAAAGCTTTTCTAAAATCTATAAAACCAGCAAATAATTTTTCGTGTATCAATAATTGTTTCTGCACCATGGCAAACAACGTAAAAATATGATCAACAGAGCTGTATTTTTTTCTGAAGCCTGCTTGACAATCGTTTATTACATTATTGTGTTCGATCCATTTTGATAATCTTTCATTTAATATATGACTGTATAGCTTACTGCAGACATTCAATAACGAAACACCGCGATAATTAGCAGATAAGCTCCGATCGCCTTTTTTAAGAGAGGCTGTATAAAGACTTCAGACCACTGTAACGGATGAGTTCCTGAGGTAAACGTTATATTATATAATGCAACAAAAAAGGAGCAATTATGGTGATAGAATTTTTAAATACTTCACCTGTGATCCCATCAGGACCTGCTGTCTTGCCATTTTTTAACGAATACACGGCAGCAAAAACTTAATTCTCTGTTATATCTGACTCAAGAGAATCTGTGTTCACGTGCTGACCGTCTTCCTCGGTCCACTGGCCGTTATCATCCTCTTCATTACTTTCACTGTTCACAGCATTTGAAACGTTGTCAAAATTGGACTGAAACACTTGAGGAAAATATGTGTACCACTGCTCTTTACTAATGTTATTTACTACAGACGTTTTAAAAATACAAGATCGCAACTTATTCCAGAATCCTGTCGGATTATCAATATTTGCATGTAATACCTCTCATCTCGACGTACGATGGTTTTTCTTTTTAATCCTCAGGAGCTCTTTATATTCTCTTCGTTTCTCGTTATATGCAGTTCTTAAAACATCGTCATCCCCATGTCTGTAATACTGTCTCAAATCACATCTAAGTTCCATTCTGCATTGACTACATTCTTGGTCGAACCATGGGTCTCATATTCCTTTTCCTACTGTTATCGTTTTCTTCATACATAAACAAGCACTGAGCAACGCTTCGTTAAATATCTGTAGAGCTTTGCTAATGTCAGTATTTATTAAAGAGTATGCTGTCCCAAAACTGTTTTTAAATTCATTAGGTGTAATATTCTTCTTAAAATCTTCAAATTTGTTTTGGTCCCAGACAATTTTTTTTCAAGTTTAAAACTGCTCGCTTTTACGTTTGTTTCCTCATCAACGATAACCTGTGAGTTAAACACAACTTCAACAGGCATGTGTTTTGATTCAATTCTGGGACGAACATTCAGTGAAAACAAAAAACTTCAACAAACATCGTGACACAATGGCGCAGCTTGATCACGAACTCACTCAGAGAGAGAGAGAGAGAGAGAGAGAGAGAGAGAGAGCTATGATGATGTGTTTTACTGATAAATCCGAATCAGTGGACCCAAATCTCTACGCTAGCTAAACGAACACCCGGCTTCGCTATTAAGCAATTATTGTCGAGTATGGGGCTAAGTAGGTGGTGTCCTGCTTATCTTAGATCAGAACAGGTGCTACTGAACACCACCGAAGTGACTCGACGGCATTGCAGTGTCTCCTGCGATGGGTCGACTTTTTACGATTTGACATTGACTGCTCCCTGTGGATTGCCGGTGCCGGGGCAGTCTGTGAAGTGTGTGTGTGTGTGTGTGTGTGTGTGTGTGTGTGTGTGTGTGTGTGTGTGTGTGTGCGGGGGGGGGGGGGGGGGGGGAGGGGGGATCGAAATGAGCGGCATGGGTGCAGATATTCAAGTCATCATGGCTCGTGAGCGGCTCTGCTAGACGTATGGCGACCTGGTTCTTTTCTTTTTTTGGTAGTTGAACGTGATTTTTTTGTGCCTTGTGAATAGTGCACTTTTAGATTGAAATATCGTTGTATTTGTGAGCGGCTGTGCTTGCCGATGGACATCCTGCTTCTTCTTCTGTGTCTTCTTTTAATGCTTTTGACTGTGGCTTGGGCACTGTGTAGCCAAATGTGTTGACTGTATTTGTGGGACAATGTGGACGGCGCAGCAAGATCTGTGAGTTATATTAAGTAATATAATACGCTGATATCTGATGGTTGAAGTTTCATGTGCATTGATATCTTGATCTATATGCTATGTAGTGGCATTTATTGTTTTTGTACCAGTTCACATTAATGTATATTTTGATGGTTCAGGCAGCATATAAAGAAAACAATCTAACTCGTGTGTTGCCTGGCTATCCATGTGCGTATGGTGTGGGTGTGTGTAGGGAATAATTATTACACGCATTTAAACTTTTGAGAGCGAGAGTCAGACAGCAAAACACGCACCGCACACCATCCATAACATCTGGTGATCGACCCCGTAGTTACATTTCTTTTGCTATTGAATTCAAAATCGCCTTAGTGGCAGGATATGTTTTTGTGCCCCTATAATTGCCCCAATTAGAAGTGATAGGTCATATTCACAGACTTTCCTTTCGAACAATTGAGTTGTGTTGTATTGTTTTGTTGTATGACTGGTTTTGTCTGCTTTCTTTCCCATCTCCAGCGTAATGGGGTATCTCCTTTTGTATAGTTTCTGGAGATACGAGGGCCTAGTTGTTCCTTCCTTTGTGGCCTTTGGTTATCTCTCTGATTATTTCTGTTTCTATCTTTACTTGGGAATTGTGTTGCTTCTTCAGCGTTCTTAGGGTTCTTTTCTCTTGAAGAAGTGAGAGTGAGTGGCTGCCCTGAACCAGTTAAAAAATATCAGTTGCTTCATTTTGAATACTTAGTGTGTGAAAAGAACATTAACAATACATTGATTATATTCCTTATTACTCTCATATCATTGCTTGATTTATACATGTTGCTGTTTATTTGGCATTGATTACCGATTGTGCTTTTCATTCTCCCATGTCCTTGAATTTCTATTTCATTGTACATTTCTATCTTTTTGTTGGTTGGGTTTGATAATACTTAGTCTTTTCTTAAGAATGATTGTCGTTAATGTTTGTTTGAAAAAGAAATCTTCTTTGGAATATAATATATATATATATATATATATATATATATATATATATATATATATATATATATATATATATATATACATACATATACATATATATATTGTTAAAATCAAATATTAAAAGGAGTATTTTTAGCAATATTCATTCTATACACACACACACACACACACACACACACACACACACACACACACACAACATATTATATATATATATATATATATATATATATATATATATATATATATATTATATATATATATATATATATATATATATATACTCAGAAACATAAAAAACGCGAAAACAAACCGTATAGAAATTTTGATGTAATTTGGCTAACGATTCCTCTGAACTGGTAATAGAAAGTGAGAAAAAGCATTCAAACACCGCAAAAGTGTCCTTTCAAAGTTCATTCTGGTAGAAAATAAGGTCACATGTACTTGACCTTGACCCTGTGTTAACAGCAGAATGTCAGTATCTGGTGTGATCACCTCGAGCATTGATCACAGCTGTGCACCTGCGGTACATCGAGCGCACCAGAGTGTTAGTCTGCCTCTGGGGGACTTGCCACCACACCTGGCCCACAGCGACAGCAAGCTGAGCTGCTGTCTGGGGTCTGGGGTTGAGCTGGTTGAACTGCCTCTGAAGGGCATCCCAGTAATGCTCTATTGGGTTAAGGTCGGGGAGAACGGGCTGGGTGAGGCAGCAGATTGATGTTGTTCAGTCTCAGGAAGTTCTGCGTAGCACGGGCAGTGTGCGGCCTTGCGTTGTCCTGCTGAAACAGGTTCTGTGGATGCCGCTGGAAATGCGGCAGGATGTGGGGCCTCAGAACCTGGTCGATGTAATGAACAGCAGTGACCCCGTTACCACGTCCTGGACCCACATTCTGGAAGATGACTGGCCCAATACGGCGATTCATGCCGATAGCCCCCCAGATCATGATGCTTTCACCAGCCCATGGGTCCCTTTCGGTGATGTTGGCATCCGTGAAGCGTTCCCCCGCTCTTCTCCAGATCCGGATGCGGCCATCGCCTGGGTCGACGCAGAACCGGCTTTCATCACTGAAGAGGAATCGGCCCCAGTCCCGATGGCGCCAATGCACGTGGATCTGTGCCCGCTGCAGACGGTTCTAGCGATGCTGGAGTGTCAGGATAGGTCGCCGGGCTGGACGCCTGCATTGGAGACCAACTGTGTTCAGTCGGCAACGCACGGTCCTGCTGCTGATTGGCCTGCCATGGTTGCCGACGGTGTTCCTGGCTGTGTTGGCAGCGGTCTGGTAAGGCTCTCGTCGATGCTGACGCAGAAGATGGCGGTCTTGGGCTGCTGTGGTGACCCTTGGTCTGCCGCTCTTCGGTCTGTCATCAGTGGTGTTTCTTGCTTGAAAGCGGTCCAGAAGGCGATAGACGGTTGAAATGTGGACTGCGAATGCGATAGCGACCTGCCTCATTGGAACCCCAGCCTGCAGTTGCCCCATTGCTATGCAACGATCTTGACGAGAAAGTCTCGGCATTATGTTGGCGCCGCTGGAAGGGATAATTTGAACTTTTTGGGGTTTGGAAATTTATAGCCACACAATCGGGGCCACATTGAGTTGCAATTCACGTTGATGCACGTGGCGTAGGTAGTCCACATGGCAAATGCACTCCTCGTGCCAAAAACGCTGACCCGGCAACATTCACCCACTGTTACGAGGTTACAACCGGCCAAGACACCACGTACTGCTAATGTTGCACGTGCCAACGACATTGCTTACGTCCTGTTCACAATGTGAACAATCGTGCACTGTCTCTATTTTTCGCTTTTTTATGCCATATATATATATATATATATATTATATATATATATATATATATATATATATATATATATATATATATATACTGCTGAACAATTAAATAGTGGGGAAAAACAGTGCAGGTTAGCAATTCTTCAGTCATTATAGTAAAGACTTGGCAAAGATTTGAATTAAAATAAAAAAAATTAAAGATGAAAAAAATGGGGGGAATACATTATAAATATGAGAAACCCTTCACTAGCTGCCTGAGGGAACCATCGCACTGCCGTATATTGGTATCATGTTAAATCTTGGTATCATTGAGCCATCAAATAGTCCGTATGCATCTCCAGTTGTGTTGGTCAGGAAGAAAGATGGTACGTGACCTCTCCCGTTCATGTCAGAATCAATTGATCTTCTAGGAAGTGAGTCTCCTTGTGTGAACTGTAGTTTTGGGATGTTGTTTTGATGTGTGATTTCTCGGTATGTGTTTTCTGCTGTTTGTTTACTTCTTCAAAAAAAAAAAAAAATCGGTCATTGGTTTGTTTGTTTTTGGTCTTTTTTTGAGGAGGGGTAGTATTGTGATGTCAACGTAAATTATGACGTCAACTTGAAATGACATAGGAACATGACGAAAATAATAATATATGACGGGAGAAGGGAGCAAGAACTAACGGCCGAGGTTTTGGTATCCAGCCTACTTTAATTTGTTTTAATCGTCGTTTTCTCCGTAGTGATACTATGTGGAGAGGCTGACTTTCAAGTCAGTGGTGCGTCGAAGTTCATTGTGTATGTGCGATACTTCTGATGACGGTACCAGCGAAACATGTACCAGGAAATTTCTTTGTTATAAAAATTTTGTGAATGCTGTGTCGCCGAGAGTGACTGTTCAAACTCCTGCAAGAATATTTATGTGCTCTAATTGTCGGTGGGCTGAGTTTATTGATGTGAACATTGTAATATCAATACGTGGAGAAGCTAATTCTTGTTTTAGATTTAAAAAAATCGTCGCAGTTTTTTGTGTTCTATGGGACTTTGCTGAAATTGTGTTCGCCGGTGATTCAATATGGTTTACTGTGTCTTGTGAATCTGCGGTTCTTCTTCTGATGGCTCGACGTGATTTATTGTACTTGCCGTGTGGGGACTCCTGGTTATTCTTCTTGGTTTATCATTGTTGCTGTACCTGTAAATATTCAAGTCGCCAGTGCTCCTGAGCGACTCTGTTTGACGTATGGCGACTCTGGTTCTTTTCTTCTTCCGTTAGTTGAACGTGATTTTTGTGTGCCTTGTGAATAGTGTACTTTTTGGATTCAGATATCGTTGTATTTGTGAGCAGCTGTGCTTGCCGAGTGGACATCCTGCTTCCTCTTCTGTGTCTCCTTTTAATGAAAGTCTCTTGAAGTTTTTCCCTCTTTTTTGACAGCTCCTGTTTGTGCTAGTGATTGAGTTTGTGCATGTAACTAGTATTTGCACCATGCCGTTGGATGGTCTTTCTTTCTGGACAAGATGTGGTTGTTTTCTGGAGATATTAACGAAGTCACAATATGTATCATATCTGTCAGTATGTCATCAGCACATGCTTATAGTACATGTCATACTTGGTCATACAACATTAGATCATGCCATGTTGACGATCGATCGTCAGTATACGTCATCTCTACCAAGGAAGTGGTCAGTGCACGTCATGTCTGAGGATGTTCATTAGCGCTCGTCATATTTCATCATACGTCTTTACGACATGCCACATTTGACGACAGATCAACAGCACACATTATCTCTGAAGTTATAGGTATACGCTATAAATGCCCATGTCACCAGCACATGTCATATGTGCCGTTAAGCCACCAGTAGACAGCATATTTGACAATACGTCACCAACACACGTCATGTCTGACCATGAGTCATCAACACGCGTCATGTTTGTAGGCTCTGATAGACAGCCTCATTCTGGAGGGGCAAACGAAGAAGTCAGACCATCTACTGCCAACACTGCTGCTATCCATGAAAATGACAATGAAGATGATGCCCCGCCCAACGTCCATACTGTTACCAATGACGCTCCTGCAGTCCCCTACACTGCTGACAAAGTTGTTCTGCAGCCACTGACGGCTCCGTCATCTTCGCTGACTGGATCACCGTGTGGAGACCACGACTGTTCTTCTCACTATGATGATTTTGTCCCTGACGTCCTGGTGGCCACAGACAGACGAGTGGTTCTGGCCTTTCCGTGGCAGCAGACCATTACTGTGCAGTCTTCGTCTGAAGTGGTTCTGGCCTTTCCGTGGCAGCAGACCATTACTGTGCAGTCTTTGTCTGGTGTGCAGTCTGTGGAACTAGGTTGTCGACCCTATTTTCTAACTCAGCTTCCCAGCGGGCTTCTTGCAGTCACCTGTCCCCTCACACCTGCTGTGGCACTGGTCAACCTGGATTCCAAGGACCACCAGATCCAGCTCATCCAGACAGGTAAGAAGTACAGGGCTGTGACTGCTCATCCCACGGATGATGGTCTGATTGTCGGAGAATTGTTTCGATTCAGTGTTGACGTCATTACCCTGCAAGGGGAGGTTATCCAAATCTTAGTTGACCCAAAGAACAGGAGTATTCATGACATCACATCCATCGCTGTTGTCAGTGGTCAGCTGTTGGTGATTGATTCAAAACCAGATACGCAAAGCACTAACAGTCATTCAAAAATGAAAAATACAAAATCAAACAGAGCTGAGCAAATACATTTGGAGACTCAAAGATAAAAAATAGACTACAACATATCATGGAAAATCATTTAAAAAAAACAACACCATACAACAATATTTCAAAAAGATGCAATCTATGCTCCACAGAAAAATGGTTGATTTTATGTAAACCACACTTAGCAACTCTGAACACAAAAGTAGAAATTGTAAACAATTGCAGGCACAAGTGGAAATCTTTGCTAGCACATTCCATCTGAACAGGCCCCAGTAAGAACTACAGGCCGCACGTGCAGCAAAGGAAATCCGCCTGCACACAAAGAGTTGAAATCAAGTCCCGCACACCATAAAAGATCATTGGCGTGCCCCAAAAGACATCCTGAAGATAGCAAGGCTTGAAACAAGCTTGTAGATTTTAACACTTCATTTTAAAAAATATTTTTACAAAAAAAAAAAAAAAAAAAATATATATATATATATATATATATATATATTCAATTATAAACAAAGCTTGCTCTTATGTCTTAGATTGAAGATTGAAGAAATAGGGGGAGATAAGCATTCATATCTGCAGTGGCAGATTATTCTGGATAACTAACAGTATGTGCTTGTGTGGGTGAATGGGGAAAAATAAAATAAATGCTTCTCAAAATGAACGTTCAGAAAGATTATAGTCTCCATGGGGGAGACGATCTCCAATGGGGAGAAAAGCCACTAACATATAACTCCTGGTCAGATACCAATATTTCAAAACCTGATTGTTTCTCCTCAGTGACCGCGGAAAGTGGTAATTTGACTCCTCTGCCTTTTCGGTTTTAAGAAGAATGCTATCCCAGAAAAAGCTGGTGTGCAATACCGTAGCATGTTTGTTGAGTTTTTAAAAAATAACCAACCAAAGGTGCCACCTAAGAAGCAAAAGAAAATCATGAAAGAGCAAAACAAGGTACATTTTCTTGTGAAAAGTAGAAAATATAAAAATATAGCCTCTTAAAACACAAGTGCTGAGGGCTAGTTCCTGGAATGAATCCACAAGGGACTAAATTACAATAAACTAATAAATTCCAAGGATAAGTACCGCACCATTCCAGCAACTTACAGAGCAGCTTGTTGTTGCAATGACTGCAAGAAATATTCAATTATAAACAAAGCTTGCTCTTATGTCTTAGATTGAAGAAATAGGGGGAGATAAGCATTCATATCTGCAGTGGCAGATTATTCTGCCTAACTAACAGTATGTGCTTGTGTGGGTGAATGGGGAAAAATATAATAAATGCTTCTCAATATGAGCCTTCAGCAAGCTTATAGTCTCCAAGGGGGAGACAATTTCCAATGGGGAGGAAACTCACTAACATATAACCCCTGGGCCCGTAGTTATTACGCGGTGGTAGGCTGTCACTGGTGGTAAGCTTACCACGGTGATAGCTGCCACCGGTGGCACGCTATCACCAGTTGCAACTTATCACTGTATTCTTGGACGCGTACTTCACCTCGGGACAGCTAACACCAATCTATTTAAAGACAGAGGGGAAAATCCGTTTGGGGAGTGTGGGGAAGAGGGTGACGGGGAGCGTCGGATGGAGTGGTAGCCCCTTATTGGAAAGCACGAGTCGCACCTTGACCCAAATATGTCTCAGCCGGCCAACAAAAAAATTCGCAAAGCCAACTTCTCATCAAGAGAAATGGATGTTCTGTTGGATCAAATTGCTGAAGAGAAGGAAGTGCTGTTCAGTCCTCTCTCAAATGAAAATACAAACAAAATGAAAAGAGCTAAGTTGGCATCCATTGCTGCAAAGGTTTCAGAATGCCAGGTGGCCGCACGTTCAGTGAACGATGTGCGGGATAAATGGAAACACATCAAATCAGAAGTGTTAAAGCGCATCAACGACCAGCAAAACACACACACACACGTACACACACAAGACACACACACACACCACACACACACACACACACACACACACA
>CM031600.1:29613641-29616141 GCA_018398815.1 Conus ventricosus | reverse complement strand
AGTTCCATCAATGCAGCCCACAACATCAGGGAAGCCACGCCCTCCGTTTTGATCTCCGGCGAACTTTGCTTTAGATCAGCTTCACGTTGATTTGGAAAAATAATCCAGTTAGGAACGTGTCGCAGCAAAGCATTTGTGACGCGCGTCACTGTCTTGCTTGTTGTGCTCTGCGTAACTCCAATTAGCTCTCCACACAAGTCTTGAAACGACCCACTGGCATAGTATCGCAGGCACAACACTTGCAGGATTGGGGGCAGCGAACCTTGTCGATTGGCGAGAACAAGATCATCGTGCACTTCGTCCGTAATCCTTCTGATCTCGTCCCTTGTAAGTCGAAATTTACAATATACTTCACCGTCATCAAACACTTCAAAAGGATGTGTACGGTCACGAAATATTCTGTTTAATCGCAGATTTCTTCGACGCCGCCGTCCAACAATGTCTGCCATCGTTGCCTTCCCTTCCAAAAACGAGGTTAACACCGGTGGTAAGCGCTGTATCACTCCTCAGTGGGAGGGATAACTTCCCACCAAAATTGCCACCGGTGTTAGCCTACCACCAGTCTGAGAATACCAAAAAGAAGGAATGTTATCACCGTGACAGCTTGCCACCGTGATAACGGCTTACCACCGCGTCATAACTACGGGCCCTGGTCAGATACCGGTATTTCGAAACCTGATTGTTTCTCCTCAGTGACAGCGGAAAGTGGTAACTTGACTCCTCTGCCTTTTCGGTTTTAAGAAGAATGCTAACCCAGAAAAAGGCTGGTGTGCATTGCAGATGTTGTCACCCAACGATTCTGCGGCAGGAAACAAGTCACTATTCTGGTTTGGTCAGATGTGTCAAAACTGGACGTACAATGTCTCTGTGTGTACTGCTGTTTGATGCTTCAATGAATGAAATGTTTCCAGAATCACGCTGTGTGTGAGAAGAGTCATTTTTCTTAATAGCCATACTTTATCTACGTTGTTGCATTACTTTTCAGATTTATGGGACTGTTTATCAGTGTGGTAAAATGCATCACACTGGTGTCAGTATGATGATATACGTAGTAAGTTATATCCGTGGTATTGGAAGACATTAGTCTACAATCGACAATATAGGTGGACCAGCCAGCCAAGCGTAGTGTTGGAACTATGTAGAAGGCGTACATGCTGGTTTTGGATGTGCTCGATTCGTGTCTGTTAGTCTCAGATTTCGATATTTTGATATACGTGGATGTTTTGCTTTAACATTTGGACAGGGCGATTTGCATATGACATGTTGATCTAGAATTTGGTTGTACTGACATAAGATTTGACCGCATTGATGTAAGAATGGAATGCTGGTTTATCATGATATATTGAAATAAGGTCTGATGTATTGATTGCTGGTTTTTAGTGTGATATATTTATGAAATAAGAGCTTTCTGGTGCGGCATGAAAATTGTGGACTCGTGTGAGCTGTTCAAGTGTGTGTTTTAGTTTTGTTTATAATCTTGAATTACACAAGCAAAATCCCTGGTACCTCTGAATATGGACTAACGTTTTTTTTTCAGCGTCATGTAATGTGCTTAAATGCTCCCATTTTGCATGTTTCTTGTGTTTTTCCTGTTTGTTTTTTTTTTCCTTCCTTTCGTTCTCTTTTGTCTTGACTTTGAGGTTGTCTGTGACTTTATTTTTGTGAAAATGTTTTTTTTTCTTTTTAGATGGCGTCTGTCATGGGTTGGTCTGTAAATATTGTGAGCCTGAACATATTTCCAACTAACTGTTTCAGTTATTATTTTTAAAGAAAATTATTGTTCATAGCAGTGATGAATTGCGAGTTCTGTTGTTATTAAGGGCAAGGGTTGCTGTGGAGGTATTATGGAGGTATTATGCATTTGTTATTGTTTGAATGTGCACAGCGACGTTACTTTTTATGCTATGTATGATCAGCACATTGATCAATTGATGTTTCTTTTCTCCATAAACTTAGGTTTGTGTCTTCATGTCTAGCACAGTTAGGCATATTTGTTTCTTCCATTCTGACCAATACTCCTTTCTCATCACCATTGTCCTGTTTACTCTTCTCCTTGATCTCCCCGTTCTTTCCCTTTTTAGTTATTATTCCTCCTCCGCCTCCTCGTCCTTTTACCTTGTCCTCCTTCTCCATCTCATGCTCTTTTCTTCTTCTTCTTCTTGTCCAATTTAAAGAAAGTTCTGTGATTGCCTTCTGAAACTTCTGAAACAACAAGGAGGAAAGACTTGTCATTTACATAGTCGTTATGTCCATGTTGTGTGTGTGTGTGTGTGTGCTGCGTGCGTGCGTGCGTGCGTGCGGGGTGTGTGTGTGTGTGTGTGTGTGTGTGTGTGTGTGTGTGTGTGTGTGTGGTGTGTGTGTGTGCGTGCGTGTCTGCGCGCGTTTGTTTGCGTGCCCGCGCGCACGCGTGTTTGTGTATAAGATAGATTATTCTCCATTTGATCTGATACTAACGTAGCTGGTGATAAAACTGCTTCAGATCGTCTATTGCTCTTGTGAC
>CM031600.1:29593641-29598641 GCA_018398815.1 Conus ventricosus | reverse complement strand
AACGAGAAACCACTTATCTTCTCATTTTCGACGCAAAATCAAAATGGAATTCTGTCCATGTTTTGCTACCATACAACAACGTGTCGATAACCCAAGTGTTTTAAAACTGTCAACTTTTGTATTCACTGGTTATTTGGATTTTGCCCACTCTCGAGTCGTGAGTCGAGTGAAGGTTTAAGCAGCCATCCCAGGTGTCTTTTAAACACTAGTGACTGAGGAGAGGCTGCTGGTTACATTGTAACCAAGGCAAGCGAACTGAGGGACGACTCCAATTCACTGTTGCCTATGGTGATGACTGACGTTGTCGCTATGGCTTTTACTTTTTTTTTTTTTTTTTTTTACCCAGGATGTTCATCCCACGAAATCTTTGCAAAAAGTCCCGAGAAAAGAGGTGCAACAGTGACTATAGATCCCGAAAGATGGTTAGCAACTGTTGCATTGTCAGCAAACATATGAGAGTTTTTCATATTTTCATTTTGCGTTTAAGGTGGACGGGATTGAACAGTCTGCCTGAGACCCAGCCCCATCCCCGCTGTGATGTTTAGGAGCAGTTCCAATCAAATCGAGGTCACCTGTACTTGTTACTGTTCGTTCGTGTAGGTCCACTTGTCTGACTATATTCAAGATCGAAAAGGTGGTGACTGTCTTGAATAAATGTTAATTTGTATTTGCTGATTTCTCCAGTTGTTGTAAAAGTGTAGATGTGTCCAGTACGGGGTATTGTTTGTTCTGTGTGTGCTCTGTGCTGTCATATGTGCTGGGCGGTACGGTGTCGTAAGCAGCGCTCGTTTGGAGTGATGGGCGTGTGTTTGTTTCATCATGAGAGCAAGAGTTATCCTACTTGTTTATTATTTACTGTTTGTTGGTCCCTGCCTCATTTAAGAGTTCCTTCTGTTTGCAATTCTCGTCGGCAACAAAAGTTGTCGGCATGTATTTGTTTACAGTGTTGCATATATGTCACTATAACTTTTAGAAAAAGGAAATACAATCTCTCTCTCTCTGTCTGTCTAAGTCTCTCTCTCTCTCTCTCTCTCTCTCTCTCTCTCTCTCTCTCCTCTCTCTCTCTCTCTCTCTCTCTCTCTCTCTCAGTAGCCACAATACTATTGTCAATAACAATGATCTGTCCTTTACTCTATGTGAAGAGCCATGAAAAAGCGACAAGAAAAGAAAGAAAGAAAAAGAAAAAAGAGAGGGAAAAAAAGAAAGAGACAAGACGCGACGCAATTAGTTCTTTGCTGTGTTGACCTCGAGAAATCGAAAGTAAGTTCATGAAGCCAAAATTTTATTTGAAATATTACTTGCTCTCTGTTTTGCAAATGACCTGTCTGTTTGTCTGTCTGTCTTTGCCCCTGGCTCTGTCTATGTCTCTCTCTGTCTCTCTGACTCGGTGTCTCTCTGTCTCTTTGTGTGTGTGTGTGTGTGTGTGTGTGTGTGTGTGTGTGTGTGTGTGTGTGTGTGTGTGTGTGTGTGTGTGTGTCCTTCAATTTAATGTCAATACACATAAGTGATTTTAGACAACCAAAATAAATGAATAAACAAGGTAGAAAAGGAGGAAGGGAGGGGAGGGGGGTGGTGGATAGACAGGCAACTGAAGGAGATAAAGAGATAGAGAAACAGTGAGATAGAAAAAGATGAAGAAGTATAAATGGAAAAAGAGAAAAATGAGGATTAGAATGGGAATTGGAAGAAAAAAATGTTCACATGAATAAAAATTGCAACCTATAACATAGCTAGAATAACATTTAAAAAAAATCAGATGAACGCTTAAGGTAACAGGATAATAACATTTAAACGTGAAAATAGAATTATCAAAGGAATCTAACAATGGCACTCTGAACAAGTCCTAAAACAATGTCACAAATCAAAAGGGGTTTTATTAAAACCTCCTTCAGGGACTTTTCCGAAAATGCAGGCAGATAGGTTTTCATTTTATTACAGTGGAAAAGAATATGTTCATTAGAAATTTTCCCACCACAGATGCATGTGATGTTGGAAGTGAATTTGGTCTTAAAAGCATTAAGTTTAAATCTATAGGCAAGGGAAGTTAAAAGCCTTAAGTTAGACAGTTGACCATACTTAGATATAAAAACATCTTCATAACTCGTTTGGTGGTCAGCAGGTGATGAGTGGCCAACATCTTCTTGTTTCTTTCTAAAATGTTTCCAGCAAGCATTCTGCAGTAGGCTATACCCTTCATTCAGTGATAATGGGATTTTCAAATCATATGTTTCGTTTGTATAATCTGCAGAAGTTTTAGCTAGTTTATCTGTGGATTCATTAAAATGTATTCCACTGTGTGAAGGCACCCAAAGAAATGTAAGATTACTACCTCGTAGGATAAGGAAATGCACCAAATGATTAATCTCAAAAATCAAATCTTGTCTGACGCTAGAATTTGAATTGCTTAAGACATACAACACTGATTTTGAATCGACACAAAAAAAATTTGAGTCACAGTTTTCGGAAAATCAAGCAAATAATGTAAAGCCGTGAGAAGAGCAGTCAGTTCAGCTGTAAATATAGATCTGTGCTTTCCAATATAAAAAACCTCTTTTGACCTTTAAGTAGGGGATAGTGAAAACAGCACCAACTTCGAGATTTTCTAGAACTGAACCATCGGTATAAACTTTGAGATGATTTTGATAATTGAGAAATAAATGCTCATTCGCAACTGTGCCAATAAAATTTATATTCTCACTTTTCTTTGCATCGGTATAATTAATGTCAAAATGTCCTTTTTATAATTCCCATGGAGGGATAGCACTACATGGATTACTACATTTTACCATATCTTCTAATCGTATTCTGATTGTTGAAAAGTATCTAGAGTTTCAGTTCTTATTGTTTTAAGACATGATATGCTTTTGGCTCGTTTTGGGAAATCAACATCTGATCTTAAGCCAATTTCCTTTTCAACATTGTTTTCACTTTAAGAGCCTTTTAACAAATATTTGGCGATGGCAAGCTGACGGCATTCATTTAAAGGAAGTACTCCTACCTCTCTATATGTCGCTATTGTTGATGTATGGAAAGGAACCCCTAATCAAAAAGCTTTACAATCCACGCTTTGTAATTTGTTTAATAAATATTTTGGAGCAGTGAAAAAACCTTCTTGACCACACGTAAGCCTAGAGCGAACAAGACTTATCGCTGGATGTTTTAGTACTCTGACATCTTGGCTCCAGTACTGCTTACGAATAACTTTTTAAAAATTTAACGTTTTTCTTGCTCTAGTTAATAAGTATTCAACGTGATAGTTCCAATTTAATTTAGAAGTAATATAACTCCAAAAAAACTTTACCCTTTGTTTATATTCCAAAATATCAGACCCAATATGGAGGGATGGTAAGTTGGGTGGATCAGCACCATTGTTAAATAAAACCAGATGAGTTTTCTCAGTTGATAGAGTTAGTCCATTTTCAACCAAGTAGTTATTTAATTTATCTTATTCCATTTGATAAGCTTTTCTATAGTAATTCATATTTCTTTTTGGTGACTTCTTTTTCATGGATACATTCATCCACATGCAAATATCATCTGCATATTGTACTAAGGTGACATTTTTTGACAAACATTGAGGTAGGTCATGAAGTAATATATTAAAAAGATGGGGCGCTATTACCGAGCCTTGTGAAATACCCATTGTAGGCATGCGTGTAGTCGAATAGGAATTTCCCACCTTTGTTTGCATGCTTCTTTTCATCAATAAGTCTTTTATGTAAAAGTAGATGTTCCCAGACAAACCAATTTGTTTCAATTTATATAGTAATTTATGATGCCAAACACGATCATATGCAAAAAAAAGGTGTGTGTGTGTGTGTGTGTGTGTGTGTGTGTGTGTGTGTGTGTGTGTGTGTGTGTGTGTGTGTGTGTGTGTGTGTGTGTGAGTGTGTGTGTGTGTGTGTGTGTGTGTGTGTGTGTGTGTGTGTGTGGTGGTATGCGTGCGTGCGTGCGTGCGTGCGTGCGTGCGTGCGTGTGTGTGTGTGTGTGTGTGTGTGTGTGTGTGTGTGTGTGTGTGGTGTGTGCGTGCGTGCGTGCGTGCGTGTGTGTGTGTGTGTGTGTGTGTGTGTGTGTGTGTGTGTGTGTGTGTGTGTGTGTGTGTGTGTGTGTGTGTGTGTGTGTCTGTCTGTGTGTGTGTGTGTGTGTGTGTGTGTGTCCGCGCGCGCGTGCGCGCGTGTGTGTATGTTTTTGTGTGTGATCGACACCCATCTTCCTCCCCCCTTCCACCCAACAAAAAAGGATAAAAAAATAAGTGAATGCGTTTCTGAAATGGTTTTTTTTTTTTTTCAATGGCCTGTGCGTGAGGCAATTAGCCCTGTTGTATACTGCCCCATCAGGTCATTATCAATTTATTTCTTGTTCCAGCATCTCTCTCTCTTTCCTCTCTCTCTCTCTCTCTCTCTCCTCTCTCTCTCTCTCTCTCTCTCTCTCTCTCTCTCTTCTCTCTTTAAGTGTCACGCGCTCATATGGAGCACGAGAAACACTGAAAACATGGGAGACTTACTGAAGTTTAATTTCTGAGTAAATAAAACCAAGAAAGAAAACAAAAGACCACCAAAGGAGAGTTTTAGGGAAAAAACGTTGCAGAACATGCAAATAACATTCATTTAAATGACGATATGCTAAAAACAGATGAAAGATATGACCAGTTTTCTTCTGAAACCGTTTGAAGCTAGCTAGTATGAATAGCTTTTTCTTTTCCCAAACCCTTTAAAGCCAACTAGTATGCAGTACTCTTTAAGCTTTCTAAATCTTTGACGACAGCTAGTGTGTGATATTTTTTCTAATCATTTTGACGCCAGTTGGTATGCATTACTTTTCTAACATTTTTAACGCTAGCTGGTATGCAGTACTTCTTCTAAACCTTTTGATGCCAGCTGGTATGCAATATCTTTTTTTAAAGCTTTGATGCCAGCTGGTATGCAATATCTTTTTTCTAAAGCTATTGATGCCAGGCGGTATGGAATAAAAACTTTTTTTCTTAACCTTTTGACGCCAAC
>CM031600.1:29578641-29581141 GCA_018398815.1 Conus ventricosus | reverse complement strand
GGAGAGAGAGAGAGAGAGAGAGAGAGAGAGTGAGAGAGAGAGAGAGAGAGAGAGAGAGAGAGAGAGAGAGAGAGAGAACAAGCAGACGGACAGACAGATAGACAAACAAAGATAGAGACAAACAGAGAGAGAGAGCGAGGAGAGAGAGAGAGAGAGAGAGGAGGAGAGATGAGAGAGAGAGAGAGAGAGAGAGAGAGAGACAGACAGACAGACAGACAGACAGACAGACAGACAGAGACAGAGACAGAAACAGACAGAGACAAAGGCAAGGAGCGTTTTTAAAGTGGTGGTCTTTATGCACGCTGTTTCAGCCATGTCATGTCATGACCCCCATGACACATGCCATTTTCGGAACAGTCAACAACCTTCATTCGCATCTTGGTAACGTTGTCGATTGACAGCATACGCCTGCACTAACACCGTCAAACATGCAGGACGGGTACGCTAAACAAACTCGTGCGGGGGGGGGGGGGGGGGGGGGGGGGGGGGGTGGTGGGGAGGGGGGTGGGGAAGGGGGGAGAGAAAGGATGGGGGAGGAAGAGGAAAAGGGGGGGGTGGGGGGGAGTGTAAAACTGCCTCTCATTTCGTTCTCATCAATCGAAGGACGGTCACTAACTGTGGTGGAAGGTGGGGGGGGGGGGGGGGGGGGGGGGGGGGGTTGTGTGTGAGGACAATACATTATAATCGATGAACGATTTGCGATGTGCTTTTGTTTTGTCTCTAGGCTTCACAGACAATTGTTTTGTTGGCAGGCATCGAAGATGGGGTCGATTTTAACGGAATGTAGTTGAATCAAAGAGTAGCTGTTTAACACCCCTCTCTCTCTCCTCTCTCTCTCTCTCTCTCTCTCTCTCTCTGCCCGCCTACCTGCCTGCCTGCCAGTTTGTCTGTCCGTCTCTTTGCCTGTCTGTCTGTCTGTCTGTCTGTCTCGGTGTCTCTGTCTCTGTCTCTGCCTCTCTCTCTCTCTCTCTCTCTCTCTCTCTCTCTTTGTACGTGCGTTTATGTTACTCTGTGTGCGCGCAAGCGCGTCTGTGCGTGCGTGCGTGTGTGTGTAAGGAAGGCGAGGGGTGCGTCCGCGCACACGCACGCTGGTGTGTGTGTGTATGTATCGGGCTATGTGATTGGTCGAGTTCTGTAAACTTCCTAGCGATTGCCACGCGTGAGGAACACCATTCACCCGCCAGCATGAGAGATGCGCTGTGGGCAGTAGTAGTTTGATGACACACAGGTGAAGCGGTTTTGGAGGAGAAAGCTTATTTCGGCGTGGTGCTGTGTTGTTAGTGTGTGTCGCTGAAATGGGCAGGAGTTGCACTAGTTTCAGGGGGGAGCAGAACATTGCGAATCGCCACAGGTGAGTTTTGAACACCCTGAACTGGAAGAGAGTGAGTGAGAAAGAAATCAATGTGTCGGAACTGCTGTCGAGGAGCATTTTGATTTATTTATACTGTGATTTCATATGTAGCTGTCGTACACGAAAGAGAAATGGGGGATGGTAGGTAGAAGAAAAAGGAGGAGGGAGGAGGAGGAGGTGGTGTTGGTTTCGGTTTTATTATAGCCCAGTCAACCATACGAGACTCTTTAAGAGTTGCGGGAGAGAGAGAGAGAGAGAGAGAGAGAGAGAGAGTTTTTACTTGTCATGTATGTTTGCCATGCTATCCAGTTACAATGAATAGACCCCCACTTGTCGCAAGAAAATCGTTGTCAAGTACCTCTGAAAAGAGATTATCTGGTAACTGCTATTGAACAAACCCAGGTTAAGATCATGTTGTACTAGAATTAAACACCTTTTTGGAGTGATGTGTTTGTGTGAGTGTGTCTGTGTGTGCATGCATGCGTGCGTGCGTGCGCGAGTGCGCGCGCGTGCGCGCGTGTGTGTGTATGTGTGTAAGGGAAAGAGAAACAGACACACACACACACACACACACACACACACATACACACATACGCACACACAGTAACACACACACGCGCGCGCGCACACAAACGTACACACACACACACACACACACACACACACACACACACACACACACACACACACACAGAGATAGAGAGGGAGGGAGGGGGGGGGGAGAGTGTATTGTGTATGTGTGCGAACAGCCAAGCCTTGGCACACAAGCCATGCAGCTAGAGGAATCTTGCGAATTGTTTTTTAGTGCGATGCCCCAACGTCCCCCTCTCCAAATCCCTAAGAAGTTAAAGGAGAAGGAGAAGCCTCATTTCAGATTTCGATGTGCAGATGTTTTGGGTAATCTTTCAGCCTGATGTGGATGTGCAAGTGTCGTGACGTATTACAAATATGTATATTTATTAGATCAGCATGAACAAAAAAATGTGCATTTCTGCGTTTGTGTGTTTATTTCTTTCTGGTTATTGTTGTTGGCGCTGATTACAATGATGATGATGATACATAATGTTAGTGATGATAATGGTGACAGTGATAATTGTAGTATAAATAGCGATGACAATCAAAATGGTGGTGATGATAATAATAATAGTA
>CM031600.1:29561141-29563641 GCA_018398815.1 Conus ventricosus | reverse complement strand
ACTGTTCATTCCACATAAACTTTTCATAATTTGTATCTCCTTATCATCATTTCTATTAAACACATTCTGAACCAAAAGGGCAAGATCAAGAGGACAATGATCAGATTCAACGCGGTCAACAACATTCATTTCACAACGAATCACAAATGATGTCATAAAAGTCATTAGACAAAATGAAATAATCATTCACGCTACATCCATTTTCACCAATATATGTGTAGCGACCTTCTTGGTCGCCATAACATAAACCATTGAGAACAACTAGATCAAGGCAGTGCACATATTAATCAACAATTTTCCATAAGTGTTTACCTGTGTATCTTGAGAGTGACGATTAGATTGTTTAGTGCTGTCTTCAAAATGAGGTATATGATTGTTTACTGGTCGAGCGGAGAAAGAGTTGAAATACGGCTATTCAGATCACCACAGATCATAACATAAACATCATCCAGTGTTACTAATAAGTCAGTCAAACAATCTTCAAGTATTGTAATCCCCTGATCGTAACCAAAATAACCATAGAAAGGAGAACTTTCCGGTGGAATATACACGCATACATATAGAACGTCACAAGAACACCCAAATAACCGCTTATCAAGAACGAAAGCACACATATTTTCATACTTAACTTTCAGTTGACGTACAAACGGACAAAACTCCTTTTTTATTAAACATATTATCCCCCCTGAGTTTCTCCCTTGACTAGTAAATTTTACAGAGGGCATACAATACATTTCAAAATGAGCGAATGAACTGGAATCCCAGTCTTTTTCAAAAGTCTCCACCAGGCAAACAAAGTCGAAAGAAGAAACATAACACAAAAAGTCATTAAATATTAACTTGAACGTAAAACCATTGACGTTCCAAGACAGAAATGATAAAGGTCTCAGGGTATGTACAGAAGATACTTTAGAGTGTGGAACAGGATCTGCGAGTATTGTTTTCAGAGGAAACACTGTTCTGCACAACTCCGTTAGAGAAAAAGTTTCCTTCCACCCCCTCCGTGACACCAAACGACGCACGGGAAACCAAAACTTGCGAATCTGAGTTTATAACATGAGAGAGAGAGAGAGAGGGAGACAGTATATTGTGAATCTGTCTCTACTGTGTCTAGATCAAAAACACTAGACCTATAGCACAGAGGGCCAGTACACTTCAATAAAATCGATTTAAAAAATCCAAACAGATAATGTAATCAACGGGAAACAATGACAGATGCACAGCAAGCAGGGAAGCAATATCGTTTGCTCATTAATTCACTTCTATCCAGCTGATGATATCTAATGAATCATGAACACAGCGGCAATGACAAATGTTTCTGCAATGACGCCATTCATACCAAGAGGTATTGTGTGGCAGAAAGGTCAGTTTACTCACCCTCCCCCCCCCCCCCCCCCCCCCCCCCCCCGCACTCCTCTTTCCGAATCCTCACTTTTCTCCTCCCTATGCATTCCTGGCTCTTAGCCCCACCTCCCTCCCTTTATGTAGCATCTCCTTTGCAATCGCTTTTCTCTTCCACCCTGCATCACATACACGTTCGTGTGTATACACACACAACATGGACAAATACACACAGGCACAGGCACAAAGACAGGCACAGAAACACACACACACACACACACACACACACACACGCGCGCGCGCGAGCGCGGGCACGCACGCGCGCACGCACGCACGCACGCACGCACGCATGTACGCACGCACGCAGACACACACACACGCACACACGCACGCACGCGCACACGCACACACACACACACACGCACGCACGCACACACACACACACCACACACACACACACACACACACACACACACACACACACACACACACACACTTCTTCCATACCAATCATACACGGTGAGATCTCCAAACCTAGCGGATGTGGTGTAGCGCATAGCGGATGTGGTGTAGCGCATAGCGGATGTGGTGTAGCGCATAGCGATGTGGTCTAGCGCATAGCGGATGTGGTCTAACGCATAGCGGATGTGGTCTAGCGCATAGCGGATGTGGTCTAGCGCATAGCGAATGTGGTCTAGCGCATAGGGACCAGTCCGCCCGCAGTGACACCTCTTTAATGAAAACTGAAACTGAAAAAAATGAAGTTTCCGCACCGCCCTGGTCACTCTTCCATCAGTCCGTCCAACCTTCAGTCCCCACTGCCCACATACACACACACACATCACACACACACACACACACATACACACACACACACACACACACACACACACACACACACACACACACACACACACCACCAGATACCTTATACATCTATACATCTCGTTAGTCCGATCGAAATTGACATATGGGCAGGAAGTGTATTTCTTTGCACCTAATTATCTTTTATAAAGATTGCAAAGCTTGGATAGTAAGGCCATGAATTAGCTCTGGGAGTTCCAGTTCATACAAACACTTATAAATGTTATAAAGAAACAAATATCTTACCACTAATGAGAAGCGAATATTGGATGTGTACAAATATATTGTCAGAAGT
>CM031600.1:29543641-29551141 GCA_018398815.1 Conus ventricosus | reverse complement strand
AGCAGCCGAGTAGACCATTAACTTAATGCAAGAAAATGATCATCGTGCGATTTAGTGCCTTCAAAGGCGTTGCACAGACATACTCGCGTTTGCGGCCACCGCACGGTATCTCCGTGCGTGTTCTGCCCTGCTGACAGGTATGGTAGTTTATAAGCGTCAAAAGTTCACACTGAACCATTTTCTTCGTCAAAACGGTAAACATCGTATTAAAAAAAAAGTGATAATTACTTTTTATGTGAAAGCAATACGCGTAATAATCACTGAAATGGTTGCTCCAAAATAACTCATTTTCTTCTCTCTTTTTTTCTCCCCCAAAATTGTGCTCGATGTGATCACCGCCAAAGCAGTGATTATGATTCTGAAAGCATATAATCATGACACATGACTCATATATATGCACACTGGTATCATTTGTATCAGAGCACGTTTAGTTGGGAAAGAAACAGATACACCCGGAGGTGCGGCTAGGACCCAGAGAAGTACTGTCCTCAACCGCCGAACAAACCAGCTGGGAGCAATCCTGTACCGTTTGATTCGATGAGATTAATGTTAAAAACCCAGCCATATCAGTGCTTGTTCCTTCGTCATATCGGTTCCATGTATATGGGTATTTAAAAAGCAAATGAACAATCAAACACCGAGAGACCATTCTCTTTCAAACGTACTATAAGTGCCTTCAAACTTGATCTATTTTCTACAAAATCTTAGATCAAAAGAAAAATACTTATGCTTTTTTTTTTATTTTAGAAATAACTTAAATTTACGAAATTGCTTCGTCAGGACTCAGAATGTCATTGGCCGAAAAAAAGAAAACAGCCATGATTAATCATTTCAATCCACACGCCTTAGTAGGGTCAAGAGAATATTTTCTTTCGTGCCATCTATCATCGGATGTTTTAACAGTGTCAAAGTACCATAAACAATGTGTTTTTTTACGTGAAAATTAATGTTTCTGATGTCATGATATCCGATTTTTCGCAGGGATGATACAAAAACAGCAATTATCACTTTCCTTGTTGATCAGGAATGTTTTCATCGTGAATTTGATCTTTTGAAGCGAGTGAGGTTCCATAAAGAGAGCTAGTCATGGCGGTCATCAACAGTGCCAGAGAAGACTGTGAAGCATGTCCGTCAGTGAAAGCTTTCTGTGGTGAGACTCGGCATGGTCAGTGAAAGCTTTCTGTGGTGAGACTCGGCATGGTCAGTGAAAGCTTTCTGTGGTGAGACTCGGCATCAGTCGAAACAAACATGATCTACACTCTTTCTGGCTTCGTGTTATTGCTGTCTCCTTGTCTCATTTTCTGTGGCCTGAGTAGCATTACTACTGCACCGCTTAGTCCGGCCATCACACCATGCACAGCCACATACAGGCTCGTTCATCCGCAAATCAACATCGGCAGTCCGCTGGGAGCAATTAATATCAGGTCGTCCACGGGGCAATCCTCTAGAGCAGACTAGGCAATCTCTTTTTTCTCTCGTTCATTTGCTGATTTGAAGAAGAAGAAGAAGAAGAAGAAGAAGAAGAAGAGGAGGAGGAGGAGGAAGAAGAAGAAGAAGAAGAAGAAGAAGAAGATGAAGAAGAAGAAGAAGAAGAAGAAGAAGGAGGAGGAGGAGAAAAAAAATGACAATATGACCCTCTGTCATACAGTGACTCGTGAATCATCTTTGATCGTTTTTGTAGATGTGAAAGAAGAAGAAGAAGAAGAAGAAGAAGAAGAAGAATTGTTTATGATTCAGTAATGAAGCTCACTTTGTGCCCGGTCGAACGCTTTCTTTTGGTGTGGACAACGGGTACAATAAGGACAAGACACACGCGCAATGAAAGGGGGGAGGGGGGGGGGGGGGGACAGGGGGAGGGGGCGGAAGGGAAGGGAGATGATTTAGAGGGCTGGGAATGGTTAGAATTGTGCCTGTAGACTATTTTGGGCTTCACTAAGGGATAAAAATGGCGCGCAATCAATGAACAAGTCACACTTTAAAAACAAGACCATCTCCCGACTGCTCAGCGATTTATGTCGTCACATACGTGTTTTCGTCTCGACATTTTCCAAATGTTCGTCATCATACCCTATTTACGTCACGTTCTCTCTTTGGTTAAAACTGAACTAAATGGTCTCATCTTGATGTAAGCTAGCCTGTCAATTTTGCATAAATGATCACTGGACCTATCTTTTATCAATAACGAAAACTATAATTGTAACGGGTCACAATGTAAAAAGTAAAAGATTTTGTAATAGGTAAAAGGCTAAATGGCATTAATCACCACTGACATCTTGCAGGGGGTGTTAAGAAAGGGCTTTTGTTAAAGGGAACTTACCCTCATGCCAAGCTTCTTGGTTATAATAGCGATTGTATTTACCAAGGAAAGCTAATATTAATCTTTGAACCGTTTTTTCATAAATAACTTCAATTTTCAATTGAAAAAAAGACTGGTTGTGAAACCCTTGCTTAGGAAGTGAGGACTATTACAAAGATCTCCATGGCGATATCATATACCGGTTTTTTGTTGTGTGTGTTTTTTTTTCAATATAAAAAACAAATTGGGTAGTCTTTAAAAAAAAAACCCCACTCACCATTCCGGATTTTTGAGCAGTTGGTAAATCCACTTTATAGATAAGGCCAGTTCACACACACACACACACACAAGAGCGTGCGCGCACAGACACAAACACACACAAGAGCGTGCGCGCGCACAGCACAAAAGTGCGCGAGCACACACACACACACACACACACACACACACACACACACACACACAACAACAACAACAACAGCAACAACAACGGTGATCACACAGACTCATTCTGTTACACACCTTAGTCAAACAGGGGTCAGTCCAGTTAGGAGAGGAGGAGAGGGTTGAGGGAGTATATCTTGAAGCCTCATCAAATGATGAACTTTAAATCGAAACCAACTGAAAATAACAACATCGACACTAGGTTCATCATAGCTTGGTGGCTGGCCTCTTTTCACCTATTTTCTAAATCAGAGAGGCTTTGAGTGAAACATGATGGTAACTGCGACACCTGATCGATTACCTGTCGTGAGAGGTTTTGTGTTCTGTTGTGCCCCTGATGATAGATATTTGGTTCTTTTTCCTCACATTTATTTTTTGTACTCCCAGTTCTTATAGAACAGGGAGTACTTTAGAATGGGAACGAAGAAATGCTGTGTGTGTGTGTGTGTGTGTGTGTGTGTGTGTGTGTGTGTGTGTGTGTGTGTCTGTCTGTCTGTCTGTCTGTCTGTGTGTCCGTGGTCATAATGTGTTCCACTCGTTCCAGACAAAACTACTGGGTCGATCTTTCTGAAAATTTGTAGGTATGTTCATTATGGGTCAAGGATGATGCCCGATGTTTTAGTTTACCGTTACAGCCGTTGCTAACGGCTGTAACGGCCTGTAACGCTCTTTCTTCTTTATGGAATATCTCCGAAAGTACTTAGCCGATCTTTGTGAAAATTAGCAGGCATGTTCATTATGGGTCACGGATGATGCCCGATGTTCTAGTTTACCCATTACAGCCGTTACTAACGGCTGTAACAGCCTGTAACGGTTTTTCTTCGTTTTTGGAATATATTAAAAAGTACTTGGCGGATCTTCCTGAAAATTTGTAGAAATGTTCATTATGGGTCACAGATGATGCCCGATGTTTTAGTTTACCGTTACAGCCGTTACTAACGGCTGTAACGGCCTGTAACGCTTTTTCTTCTTTATAGAATATCTCAGAAAGCACTTGGCCGAACTTTCTGAAATTTGTAGGTATGTTCATCATAGGTCACGGATGATGCCCGATGTTTTAGTTTACCGTTACAGCCGTTACTAACGGATGTAACGGCCTGTAACGCTTTTTCTTCTTTATGGAATATCTCATAAAGTACTTGGCTGATCTTTGTGAAAATTAGCAGGCATGTTCATTATGGGTCACGAATGATGCCCGATATTTTAGTTTACCCCGTTATAGTTGTTACTAACGGCTGTAACGGCCTGTAACGGTTTTTCTTCTTTATAGAATATCTCAGAAAGCACTTGGCCGATCTTTCTGAAAATGTGTAGGTATGCTCATTATGGGTCACAAATAATGTCCAATGTTTTAGTTTACCGTTATACTGTTACTAACGGCTGTAACGGCCTGTAACGCCTTTTCTTCTTCATGGAATATCTCAGAAAGTACGTGGCCGATATTTCTGAAAATTTGTAGATATATTCATTATGGGTCACGGATGATGCCCGATGTTTAAGTTTACCGTTAGAGCCGTTACTAACGGCCCATAATGGTTTTCTTCTTTATGGAAAATCTCAGAAAGTTCTTGGCCGATCTTTCTGAAAATTTGTAAGTATGTTCATTTTAGGTCACAGACAATAGCCGATGTTTACCAGATAGCCATTACTAACGGTTACACCAGCCCAAGACGGTTTTTTCCTCTTTATGGAATATCTCACGCGTATTCAGGATAAACTGGGAGTACGTTTATATGCTTTGCATCTTGTTTTTTTTTAGTTCTATTTGATTGCGCTAAAAAGACTTTTTACAAAATTCTCTTCTCACTTGTCCTGAAAGACTTTTTCTTCATTCGTTTTTGCTTGTATTGATTGAACTGTGTTCCTATTTGCTTGCACTGATGAATTTTTAGCTTTTGTTTTGTGTAGATTTTTTTTTCCTTTTGGTTTGTCGTGAGAATCTGGTTCTTTTCTGCCTGAAACAATGTTTTTATTTATTTATTTATCACTTCTTGCTAGCAATGATAGAGTGTTCTTCCTTTTAAGCGTGTGGTGATAGTTTTGTTGTTGTTGTTGTTGTCGTTTGTTTCTTTGATTGTTTGTTTTTTGTCCATCTGTTTTTAGAGGCAAATATATATATATATATATATATATATATGTGTGTGTGTGTGTGTGTGTGTGTGTGTGTGTGTGTGTGTGTGTGTTTTGTGTGTGTGTGTGTGTGCTCGATTTCTTGTTCCTTTCTTACTGGTAACAAAAGATATTTAAGAGTTCCTTTATTATGGTAATAAATCATTTGTTCTTTTTCGTTTATGGCGGTAGATTTTTTCATGCTTGTGGTGAGAGATTTCCCCCCGTTTTTTTTTGTTTTTTTGGGGGGTGGGTGGGTGGGGGGGGGGGGGTGTGCTTGTGTCAATACCATTTTTGTCCTTTTAGCTTGTGGTTATAGTTGTTTTTTATGTATTGTGAATAGCTTTTTCCTTGTGGCAATACCAATTTGGTCCTTTTGTGTGCGGCGATACTTTAGTTGTTGTTGGTATTTGCATTTGGGATATAGTAAAGGACTTTTCAAACTCCTCTTTGCCTGTGGTGATAGATATTTTCATGCTCCCCTTCACCCCTGGCAAGCAATTTGGGGGTGGGGGAGGGAGGTGGGGAAGGGGTTCGTTTTTCCTTGTGTAGGTATTTTTCTTTTTACTTTTCGCTCGTGGTGTGTTGATAGACTTGTCCCCCTTTTTTTTTTTTTTTGCCTGTTGTGGTCAACTGTTTTTGATTGTTTTGATTTAATTTAATATATTTTTTGCGAGTGGCAAGTTTTTTTCTTTTTTTTCCCCTTTTTTGCTTGTAGTAGTTTTTTCTTTAAAGTCATGGTAATAGATTGCTTCTTCCCTTGAAACGTACCAATTTTTGTTGTTGTTACTTTTTTGCATATTAAGTTCCCTTTTTGCCTCTGGTGATAGATTTTTTTCTCCTCTTCTTGCTTGTCACAGGGTTTTTTTTTTTCCCCCGTTGGGTTACGGTGTTAGATTTCCCCGTTTTAAGAGGCAGAAAAAAAGTGTAACACGCAAGCTCCTGTCAAAAACATGTTGTTTTTAAACGGACTGCCGGAGATCGGAGGTGAAATTCATTTCCCCTTCTTCCTTTTCCAGTCCGTTTTATCGGATTTTCATGGAGAGAATGGTAAGGGAGGGGAGGTGGGGGAAGGGAGGGTGGAAGGGTGGGGGCGGGGGAGGACACAGAGAGAGAGAGAGAGAGAGAGAGAGAGAGAGGAGAGAGAGAGAGAGAGAGAGAGAGGGGTGACGGTAAAATGAAAAGGGTTAGGCGAAGACAGATGGGAAGGAAGGAAGAGGGAGGGAAGGGGAGGGGGGGGGGAGGGGGGGCTGAGTGAGTGGGGTTGGTGTGGGAAGGCTGATGGTTCATTTCAAGATAGAAATGTGAGGTGATGACGGCTTTCCTCCTCCAACATCTCTCTCTCTCTCTCTCTCTCTCTGCGCAATCATTTATCTTTCTGTCTATCCACGTATCTATCTATCTATCTATCTATCTATCTATCTATCTATCTATCTATCTATCTATCTTATCTGTTTGTCTGTTTGCCTGTCTATCTCTCCATCAAAGAACGAGCAATCACTTCTCTTCTCGACTTCGGCGCAAGATTCGGCGCCCATCTTGCGCCGAAATCGAGAGGATCAGTGATTGCTCGTTCTTCCTTTTCATTGTGTTCAATGTTTATCTTGCCTGAAGAAGACCTAGGATGTCGAAACGGGTAGTGTTTTTTTGTTGTTGTTGTTGTTGTAATTTTGTTGTTGTTGTTTGTTTTTTGTCCCTGTTGTCTGGTGGATCAGCTATTATTTCCCTTTAAAGATTGGTTCCGTCACCTCCAGTCACCTCCCTTTGAAACGAACAATAATCATTTAGTTTACACACTAATTTGCAAAGAGCTTTGGATACAAATTCTCACACGAAAGTCTTAAATATTGTAAACGTATCGTTAGAGTCCATGAAAAGGAATGCTACATCCAGTTTTTGCAGAATTGGGAAGATTCCTACTTCATCTAAACAAAATATCTGTCAGCGTTCTCGGATTTTGGGTGCAATTACTTCAATGCAAAGAAAGTTCATATATAAGTCAAGTAGATATTCATACAGAGCAACAACAACCAAAATAACAAACATTGGATAAATTCCATTAGAACGATCATGCATGAAGTGGGTTTTTGACATAGATGGGAAAAAATCCCTTTACATTCAGCATCCAGAGATTACAATATGCAATATTACAGAAATTAGAAAATGATTACATGCCATTTGGAAGAAAAAAAAAATGTGGAAAATGTATCACGTCTTCAAATACAGCATATTTTGTACAAGATGTAGAACCGAACTCCATCTCCTCGGTCAAATAAAAACACGACATTATAGGACCGGCTTTGTGCAAACTAAAAGTCAGCGATCATAGTTTAAGAATAGAAACCAGTAATCACGAGAATATTCCAAGAGAAAACATGTCAAAGATGTCATGAACTGGAAGATGAGATGAATTTTCTTATAAGTGTTTAAAGTACCGAAGAAGGGAAGAACGTCAAAGGTTAGAATAAGTATCAGCAAGACAAAGCGTCAGTTGGTATTGCCTGCCTCCGGCCGAATCATTGTTGTCAGACCAGCTTCGGTACATTGTTGCTTAATACATTCATGATTGATTTATCAAGCAAGAATTGAAAAACTGTTTAAGGAGATCTGCAGTTGTGTCTTATGGGTCCTTAGGAGTTTCATGGTACTAAACT
>CM031600.1:29485957-29525957 GCA_018398815.1 Conus ventricosus | reverse complement strand
GATCTATGTTTTTTTTTCTTTCGCTTGTAAGAACTCAAGATTAAAATGTAATCACAGCTTTATTTTCAAGTTTCATACACGCTATACAGGAAAATACTTCTACGTGACTCACAACAATGTACGCATGATAACATCTACCATTAATTGTGAGTGACTATGTCAGTGATTTCCAAGATTTAAATTTTTTTTTCATGCTTGCACGAGAGTGATCACCAGAATCTTTGAAGTATTACACAACAGAAGCTCACACTGTCGCTAAAGACGTCAGAGGTTGCATTTACCAGAAACACTACACTTCCGGTCAGTTGTTTTCCTGACTGACCACCTCAATGACTGAGTGTTACCGACTATGTGGCAATTCCTTCCTATGAAGGAGTGTGAATAAATGGTTAACAAGATGTTTTCCTCTGTGATTTTCTCTGTGGTGTGTGTATGTGAATGAGCGAGTGAGTGAGTGAGTAAGTGAGTGAGTGAGTGTGTGTGTGTGTGTGTGTGTGTGTGTGTGTGTGTGGTGTGTGTGTGTGTGTGTGTGTTACTTGCGTATATATAATCGTGCATGCGTACTTGCGTATATAATCGTGCGTGCGTGCGTGCGTGTGTGTGTATGTGTGTGTGTATGGGCTTGTGTGTGTGTGTTGTGTGTGTGTGTGTGTGTGTGTGTGTGTGTGTGTGTGTGTGTGTGTGTGTGTTCTCCCAGAACGAGAGTTTTTGTCTGCAGTGGGCAGGGCGATTATCGAGCAAGGAGAATGTCGTGCAGGAAGAATATCGCTCAGCAAAATTATTAACCTATTTTATGAAAAACAAACAACTAATGAACCCTTTTGATCCATTAAAAAAAATTCCAGATGAATAGAGTGTTTTTGGCAAATGTCTATTGTGTAACAGCCTTGAAAATGAAACTGTGTAAAAATATCTTGACAAGTGTTTGTTGAGTAACTAATAGCGGTGGAAACATTTATTACACAATAACTCTTTGCAAGCGTTTGTTCTTTAATAGCAGTGAAAGTCTTAACAGGTGTCTTTTGTGTAACAAGCATTGGAAATTTAGATTGCAGAACCAAATATCAGCATGTGTCTGATACGTAATAGCGTTGGAATTTTAGGTTGCATCAAAAACTCTTGGCAACTATTTATTGTGTAACAGCTGTAGTAATCTAGATTGCGTACACACACGCGCGCACACACACACACACGCACACGCACACACGCGCATGCGCACACGCACGCACGCACACACACACACGCACCACGCACGCATGCACACGCACGCGCACGCACGCACGCATACATACACACACACACGCACGCACTCACACACGCACACACACACACGAATTGGCAACTGTATGTTGTGTAACAGCGGTTGAATTTCAGATGACGCAAAAGTCTTGGCATGTGTCTGATGTGTAATGGCAGTGGAAATCGAGACTGCACTAAACGAAAAAAAACAACAACCCAACAACAACAAACGTTTCGGCAGGTGTCTATCGTGTAAAAGGAGTGGAGACCGAGACTGCACGAAAATGTCTTGGCAGATGCGCGTGTGCGCGTGTGCGCGCGCGTGTGTGTGTGTGTGTGTGTGTGCAACAGAGCGTGCGTATGCATGCGTGCGTGCGTATGTTGTGTGTGTGTGTCCGTGAGTGCGTGCGTGCGTGCGTGCGTGCGTGCGCGAGTGAGTGTGCTGCCTGACGTCTTAACATCTTGAAGGAGTTGCAGAGAATTCACCTGAAGCATCATTCTGGTGCCTTTGGATGTTACAGTAGAGCAGTAGGTAGATCTTTTTCACTGGAGTGCCGCCCTTGGTTGAATCGGTACCTTTTCTTCGCAACTATTTCGGGCGCAGTATTTCCCCGTTTGTTTTGAAGGTGCAGTGTCAGGGAAATGTTTAGGCACCAACAGCCGGGTTTGGTGCCAGTATTATCTTGATCCATGTCCTTTGAAAGGCCAACTCTCTCTTTCTCTCTGTGGTCTCCCTCAGCTGTTGGCTTTATTGACGTCATCTTTAGCTATCTGTTGCGATAGAGTTTGTATACCGTGTGAAACTGATTATATAAAGCGCATCTAGTTTGATTTGCAATGAATTTGTTAAGTCAAAAGTCAAATACTCTCTCTCTCTCTCTCTCTCTCCTCTCTCTGTCGGTCAATCGTAAAGGGAAATAAATCTGAACAAAGCTTCTTCTGTGAGAAAATGCAGGAGCGTTGCATCCCTTTGTGTCCCGGATCAAGTTGAGCATCCAGATTTTTCACACACACACGCACGCGCGCGCGCACGTGAGACACACACACACACGATGTAAACGCAAGCGCGCATGCCTCCGAATTTAAAAAAAAAAAAAAAAAAAAAAAAAACAAAGCAAAAAACCTCTGAAAGGATTGCTTTTTCATACACCCACCCTGGATGGTATTTCACTTTCTTCTAGACAGTTTTAATGATCAGCGCCCAGAATCTTCAGTGTAGGTTTCCTCCTTTGGTCAGAAAGAAAAAACGTTTTTTGTTTTGTTTTTTTATGGTCTGCAGCAAAAATCGACCATTGGTTATGCGAAACGAATTCCATAGAACTGATATTTGACAGAGGCTGGTGACTTCAGTAAGGTCTTTAACCCGCTGTTCAGGAGGCCGGACTCGTCAATGCCCTGCTCTAAAGATGTTTGGATGTCAACAATGTCACTTTTCCCATCTGTGTAGACTGGAATGTGAAGGCCATGCTACCATCTGAAAAAAAAGCAACCTCATCTTGTCCGACGCTGGGTGAAATCAGTGAGATATCTGGAGAGGAGTTTACAACCGGCCCAATCTCTCAGGCCAAAGTCTGTGGCTTATCATGGATTGTTTGGTGGATTTATCAGTGAGCGTTAGTCACATACGAACAAAACAAGTCCAGTGTCATGGGGGTGGGAGAAGGGAAGGGGGGGGGGGTACCTTGAATTATCACGCCACCTATTGGTGTGCATCACAACAGATAAATCTGGTTTGCACGTGGCGACCTCAGACCTGATCAGCCTGTTCTTATTATCTTGTCACACTAGATAAGTTTACTGTTGTGTTATCGCCAGTTGAACATAGGCAAAATGTGTTTATCAATAGTTTTCGGCGAGATATGTAAAGGGCGGAACCCATAAGTACCGCACGTGCTGCAGACAAGATGGGTTACTGCCCTTTGATTGATAGTTTGTCGCAGAGGATTATCAAGTTCGAATACACTGCTGTACACTTTGAATACCATAGCCTTGAAAACTATATCAAGCGATGTTATCTAATGTTATTTTCATAAGGCCTTCGGTTCAAACCTCCAACAAGATTACTTCCCCTGAGAGAGAGAGAGAGAGAGAGAGAGAGAGAGAGCTTTCTGTGAAATATTCAAGTCCGATTCTTTTTTATAATGAACGTGCTACATTACTTGTACCGGAGAGGTGTGTGTGCGTGTATGCGTGCGCGCGCACGTGTGTGTGTTGTTTTTGTTGTTGTTTGTTTTACGTCTTTCCACATTACGTGATATTAGACGAAAAACAAATGGGGTCGGGAAAAAAAGTTAACACAACGAGATAAAAGAATTAACTTATCTACAGCCTGAAAAAATATGGTCCAGAATTCGTTTCTAAATTCACTAAGTATAATCAGTTTGGGGCTGAAGTTCTTGATGCTTTTAAGTTTTTTTTTTATTACAAGTGTTCCCCCCAAAACTCCACTGAACTTCTTGCCGAACCATTATGCCATAATAAGCGATTTCAAATCGGAAAGAAGTGCATTGTATCGAAAAAAAACTAAGTAGCCATGATATCAACTGTCTCGCCCACTTTTTTGATGACAAAGGAAAGTTTTTGCCACATGCACTTTTTAAAGAAAAATATAATGTAAATATTGATTTTGTCACTTTTGCTGGCTATAAATCGACTATAATGGACTATGTAAAAACGTCTGGTATCACTATAAAAAAACGATAAGTACATATCGCTATAAATAAAGGCTCCAAGTTGTATTATGATATCATCATTGCGGATAATCCTAAGCCAAAATGTTGTGATAAATGAGACATGAAATTGTTGATGCAATATGATTGTAAATCCTGTTTTTTGCACGCGCATAAGATACGTGATGTAAGGCTGCAGTGGTTTCAACTGAAAATATTTCGCAGGTGTTTATGCACAAATGTTGTTTTAAAGTAGATTGGAATCGTTGAAAGTAATAACTGTAGTTTTTGCAGCACATCCAAAGATAGCATTGACCTTATGTTTTGGAAATGTCACCATGTACAAGTTTTTTGGAATGCTCTCATTGGCTTAATTAATGAAAGAAAAATGTTTGAATGCTGAAAATGTCCTTTTGACAGAAGTACTCGTACTATTTGGCTATGACAATACGATTGTGGGCGACACCGTCTTTTACTTTATAATACTATTTGCGAAGCATTACATATACGTTTGTAAAATAAACAACACCCTGCCACAAATACAAGTATTCATAAACAAATTAAAACTTAGATACAAAATTGAGGAACATATGGCATATTTGAAATTAAACCATGCAGATTTTTTGGCCAGCTGGCTGGCATACAGACCATTGATGGATAGATAGAAGTGAAAGGGCAAGACGAGCAGAGAACCGGACGCTAAGCGAATTATTTTCAATAGTATGGTAACCTCTCCAAACTCTTCTGACAAGTGGAGCATGAAACTCTCATCACTTTATTCACCAATCAGAAATCATCACAGATTTTCATTTACCAGTCAGAACTTTACTTCTGTCCTGCATTTGCTCTCTCCTCTCTCACTCTCTCTCTCTCTCTTTGAAAAGAACCACAAGATACACAAGCGATCTCGCAGCAATGTCTCGCCCCGCTTGCTACGAGAGTGTGCTAGGAAACGCTACCGCTCCCCAAACTCTGCGAAAGAAAATCTAGCCACGCTCGCGAAGTATGAAACGCGCCTCTGAAATAAGGTCGACGACGTTCAACACAAAGGCGACACCACTAGTATAATTATTACAATCGTCTGTTCCACCAAGGTGAAACAGATTCCTTGTATCAGCTTGGAGCGGGTGATGCTTTGGCTCCTCTCGCTATGTTTAATCAGACCTCTCTCTTTATCAGTCATCGGCTCCTGCACAATCGCTGTATGGGAGTTGTTTGTCGAGTGAGGCCTAGTGTGATAACTGGTGTGGGGGAGACACGGGGCAGAGGCACGGAGGTCGAATTGAAGTCCATGGCAGGCAGAAAGTTGGTCGATAGGGATGAACCACCATGTGGATGGAGAAAAGTCGATCGGCTTGGTCTGTATCAGCAAGGATGGAAAACAGATTACGTGTCAAGTGGCAGAGAGAGAGAGAGAGAGAGAGAGAGAGAGAGAGAGAGAGAGGGAGATAACGATAACGATAACGATATTTTATTCAAGAAAAGGCCAAAGCCCCATTTGAAGGGGAAATATGCAAAACTAAATGCGAACTTTCACGCACTTTAGTGTACATAAACAGTATAAAACATATGCCTGATATTTATATCAGTTACAAAAGCATCATGCTATATTATAATTATAGTGCTCCGCCGTTTAAACGACTTATACAGATACATAAAAAATTATTCATAGTAGCTACATTTCTCGACGACAAAAGTAAGATTAAACTAAATAATGATGGTCTGCTATAATACTTGGCAGAATATATTTTGCTCTCAAATCATTTAGTGCTGGGCAACACAACGCAAAGTGGACTTCATCCTCTACACCGGATCCACACATAGGCACAGCAAAGACCTGTTAACTTTTTATACCTCTGACTATGCACTGTTATGTCAGAGACACCTAATCTAAACTTTGTCAAAGCACATTTTATAAATCTATTCATATCTATTCCAATGTATGGTTCTGCTGATAGTTCATTTTAAATTGTCTGTACATAGAGAATCTGTCACTACTTTGGATATGACAATCCCAATCTTGCCACCTACAGTCTATCATGCGTTGCTTAAAACAGGCCAAAAAACTTGGGACGCAACCCACACCTTGATTTAGCCATACAAATGAAAAACCATAACCACATAAACATTTTCGAATATTCGTTGCCCAAGTAACTTTACCTCTTGCATCTAAGTCATACAGCGTTTTGTATGCTTGTGCAGGTAGTCGTCACAATGCATCTGTATCAGTTTGAGCCAATATTTAATGCTTTTGGGAAGTATGAATTGATGTAAATTGGAAATCAACCAAGTTCACCATAGACCAAGTCATTTGGGTACGTCTGTCCACACACAAAAATCGTTTCATGGCAAAACAGTGCAATTTTCAATTTCATGACCTGTTTCAAACGCCCAAATCTCAGCTCCATACTGAACTATTGGCTGAACTTGTGCATCAAACAACTTCAAAAATAACTCAGCTGAACTGTGTTCAAACTTGTACAAAACATTTAACACACTCATAATGGCACGTTTGCCTCTGCTCACAAGGTCTTGACATGCAAAAGTAAAGCTGAGCTTCGTGGAAAAATAAATACCCAAGTACTTATATGCGTTTACAACCGATATTTTTGATGAACCATAAACCCATCGCTCACATGCAGCCAAATAGCCACCTTTACGGAAAACTAAAACACTTGTTTTTGTCCATATTTACCTTAAGCTCAAGCCTTTGCACAGCAGAGTATAAACTATTCAGCTGAGTTTGTAAACCTATAACAGTTTCAGATAACACAATATCATCGGCAAACAGCAAAATGAATAACTGAATCAAATTAAAAGTAACACCATGCCTACCCTTTTCAATAATTTCGAGAGCTAATTCATTCATAAACAACAAAAATAAAACAGGACTACAAACATCCTCTGTTTTAAAACCCCTTGTGTACACATAATGAAATCACTGAACCTAGCCCCACTCTTTATTTTGACTTTAACGTTTCATACATACTTCTCACGCAACTATAAAGCTTACCCTTTATGCCATTTTTTATAAGAACTGGCCATAAACAGTTTCCGTGAAATCGAATCAAAAGCTTTCTCGAAATCAACAAAAGCAGCATACAATTTTCTGTTATTAGCAAACTGTTTCTGAACCGCCGCCAGCAGAGTAAACATATGGTCTATTGTGCTGTAATCCTTTTTGAAGCCAGCTTGAAATTCACCAGTAATATTGTTAAGTTCTCCCCACTCTGATAGTCTTTTATTAATTACAGAACCGTACAGTTTACTAGCTATATTACATAATGAGATGCCCCTGTAATTGTTTGGATCATTTACATCTCCCTTTTTGTACAAAGGAAGAATGATCGACTCTGTCCAGCTTTCAGGATAGATCCCCTTATCAAACAAAGCACTAAATAATTTTACAAGAAAATTTATAGCATTGTCCCCTAAATGTTTAAAAAACTCATAAGTCCATCAGTCCTGCAGCTTTACCAGTTTTCAACTTTTTTTTTATTGCAGATAATACCTCGTGTTTAGTGATGGACCGATCTAAATAATTGGTATATTCGTCATCTTCTGATAACTGACCGGCATAAACGATAGAATCATCAGTGATATCTTTTTCCAAAATATTCTATAAAGTGATCATGCCATTCATGTATCGAGATATTATTCTGATTCTGTGTACTCTTTTTTAATACAAATTTAACATTAACCCAAAACTCCTGCTGTTTATTTATAGAATTAAGAACTTTTTGAAACAACGAATCGTTATATGACCTTTTCTTTCTATTTAATAAATTCTTGTATTCTCTTCTGCTGACGCAGTATACATGACGGTCGATAATGTCAAATGTTCTGTTACACGTTCTCAATAACTTTCTTACATTTAGTCTTATAGTTTTACATTCTGAATCAAACCAATTATTCTGTTGTCTTCTAGAACCGACGGAATTTTTCTGTTTCATAGAATCTGCAGCACACTTTACAGCATCGTTAAATATTTCGAGTGCTACATTCGTATTCACATCTAACATGTCTGACGCATTCAACAATCGCTCATGGCATCGTCTGAATTAATTGCATCAACAAAAAACAGTTGCATGCTCATTTTTCCACACAAATTTTCCACATATTCTCCCTTATTAGGATATCCATGCTCAGATATGCCTTTTATATTCATGCTGAACTCTAACGGCATGTGATCAGATTCGATCCGTTCACTCACACAAAATGCACAGGGAAGTATATTCACAATATCATAAAGATCGCATGATGCAACAACATAATCATTCACACTGCTGCCAGAGTCACAAATATATGTACATAACCCCTCTTTATCCCCATTACATACACCGTTGAATAGAAATAACCCCAAAGCTACACACATATTCAACAAACACTTACCATACATGTTCATACCCTTATCTTTTGAGCATCGTTTGATTTTGACTTGATTAAATTTATCAAACCATGAAAACTGTGCAAATTCATCAGTAATATCCACAGAAACATCAGCTGTTCTTCCATTGAAATCGCCACACATCAAAACTGACATATCATTATGTAAACTAAGCACTTCAAACTTTCTTCAATCTGACTAATTCCATTATCAATATTAGAAAAAGCATAGTATGGTGATCCTTCTGGAGGAACATAGCAACACACATACAAAACATTGTTGGCAAGTGGAACAACTTTTTATCGATGATAAACATCAAAACATTATCAAAATTTAAATCGAGTTTCTTCACATATGTTAAAAGTTCATTTCTAATCAAACATATCACACCACCTGATCTTCTTCCACGCTCGTAAAATTGAGAGCAGGTTTGATGAAGACAGTGTGTTCAGGAAAAACCGTAAGACTGAAATTCTTCCAGAAAAGTTTCTACAAAGCAAACAAAATCAAAAGACGATACATAGTTGATAAAATGATAGTCGGAAATCTTAGAAAATAAACCACAAACGTTCCAGTGCAAGAATGAATATTTTCTACGATTGATAGACATGTTCGAAAAGCCAACGTCTTGACTGCGCGCACTTGGGACCCCACTGCACAAACATGCATTTACTACAATGTTTACATACAAACAAGTTATTCAAGGTGCGCTTGCACTGACAACGGCAGCGCAGTCAGGTGACGACCTGCCTGACAAACGGGAAGGCGAACACAGTGTCAGCTTTGCCGACTACACTTTCACGTGCTGAACCGAGCTCAGCCAACTCCGTCCCCACAGCCGGTGTTACCCTTACACTTTCTGCCCTCAAATTTTCACCTGCTTGTTGGGGTGGCACACTACACCGTGTTCAGAACTAATGTGAGGCCGGCCGTGTCCTATGGCGATTCAACTATGTCACCATTACCACCAAGAATAAACCTCTTGCCATCAATGAGCAGATGATCGTAAATCATTGTGGCTCTTTTCTGTTTCTTCCTAGCTTCCTTCAGATGAGGGGAAAGTTTCCTTCTGATTTCCCTGACCCGTTGAGAAAGTCTTCGCCGATGAATATGTTAGTTCCCTTTAATTTCCGTTTTGCCTTAGTAACTTTACCTTGTCTCTGTAAAAAGTGCATCGTGCTATAATGGGTGAATTTTCCTTTGAATTTATACGATGGACCCTGTCGAAAGAAAAATCATCAGCGAGTTCTAATGTGTCCGTGATCATATCCTTCAACAAACCCTCACAGTTTTCCGCTGTCTCATTTCCGTGCCTTACGATGCCATGAACGATGATGTTACGTTTGGACCGACCTTCCAAATCGTCAGTTTATTTCCAAACAGTCTAGCCTTTCTTTCAACTCTTTGTTAGATTCGGTCAGTTCATTATTAGCTTGCCTGAGGTCACTAACTTCTCTATGAGTCTGAACTTCTTCTTTTAAGGCAGAGAACGTGTCCTTAATTTCCCGCACGTCTTGTTTCATTTCATTGAAAACTGTCTCTTAGCGAAGTCAACATCGTCATCAAATCAGTCGTTGGTTGCTGTCCACTCACACTTTGCCGTCTGTCCCCATGGTCAGTAGAACACCCTGCGTCCAGACTCGTTCTTCTGGATCCACTGGCACTCGTGAGACGTTGTCTGCTTGCCGGAGATCTGCTTCGGAGGTCCTGGGTTCGTTCTACGTCACCACATTGCATCAGGAGGTTGCTGAAGAAAATTACCATGAGGTCAGTCCAACCACTACACCGTCTGTACGGCTCCTCGGGGTCAATGTCGGACATCGTTGTTCAGCCTTCCTCCTAGCCCGACCAAACATGAAGGAGACGAAAGTGGCGACAAAGCTGCCACATCTTGCTCTGAAGACAAGGGTTCAGCTGGCATGGCATGAGAAGTTTACACTGGCCAATTTGGCAGTTTCGGAGGTAGACACTGTCAGGTGAAACTGGCGTGAAAACTTGAGACAATGTGCAGCCACGTCTTACTCCGACCAGTGCGTGTAACGAGCCCCCAAGAGAGAGGGAGAGAGAGAGAGAGAGAGGGAGAGAGAGAGGAGAGAGAGAGAGTACATGTCCTGAGGCAGAGAGACAAACGGACAGAGTACACACACACACACACACACACACACACCGGCCCACTTACCCTCTTCTCAGCTCCATAAAACGAGCCAACGATATAATCAATAAATAAACAGACGGGTTTTTTTTTCTGATTTTAGTAAGGTTTGATCCGTAACCTGCTCTTTCACGTTTTGCAAACCGGACTTTTTTTTTTCTTTTTTTTTTGGTAGGACCACGACACGGTCACATATCAAATCTAGGCCACGGCTGTTCAGAGCAAGCCACTTAGTTTTGAGAGGCAGGGGAGTTTACAGCTCGCCCGCAAGCTGCAACGCCAAGCCGTGAATGCAGGTCAGGGAAAGGGGTGTTTTCTACAGGCTGCTCCCCACCAGCCAGCTAACCGCACTGTACTCAGCGAACTGAATGTCATCTGTGCATAGCTGGTCTGGCAGCAATGTGTTCGGCATTGTTGAGCGGCCATTACAAATGGGGCTGTCGGTTTGATAATTAGTGGTTGTCGTGACAAATGCAATATATCTGTGCTCTTGAGATGACTGAATTGGCGAATTCCTGACAATTTTAATACCAAACTCGACTAGGTTTATTTTCCTGTAGATAACATAGATACGGCATGAAAGCTTGTACGCAAGTGGTCAGGCAATATTAGAACAATGGCAACACACACAAAATTGTGCAAAAATAACGTCATCACTTTCTGGAATTTAATTTTCCCAAGTTAACCAGTACACAAGTTTGATACATGCCTCTGCTCGGACTACAGCAACACAAATGTTGAATCAGAAATGTGTAAGCCTTGTTTGTTCGCCCTTTCACTATGTGTCTCGCGCGGGACGGAAAAAATAAAGCTGTGGGGCTCGAAAGTTGATTTGCCGCAGGTTACTTCGTGCATAGCACACTACACACTTCCACATCTTTCACCATAAAATTCCATTAAGCTACCCAACAACCGCATGCAGCTAGCTCCGTGTTTAAATCGCAAAAATAGTGACGTCATCTCATTCTCACCTGCAGGGATCTGTCTGTTCACGATTTGTCTTACTTCAAACGAACTATACTCTCAGAATGGAACCTCTCTCCCCCTCCCTCTCTCTCCCTCTCTCCCCCTCCCTCTCTCTCCCTCTCTCCCCCTCCCTCTCTCTCCCTCCCCCTCCCTCCTCCCTCCCCTCCCTCCCCTCTCCTCCCCCTCCCTCCCTCTCTCCCTCCCCCCCCTCTCCCTCCCTCCCTCTCTCCCTCCCTCCCTCCCTCCCTCCCTCCCTCCCTCCCTCCCCCTCCCTCCCCCTCCCTCCTCCCTCCCTCCCTCCCTCCCCCTCCCCCCCCCCTCCCTCTCCCTCCCCTCCCCTCTCTCCCCCTCTCCTCCCTCTCTCTCCCCCTCTCTCCCTCTCTCTCTCCCCCTCTCTCTCTCTCCCCTCTCTCTCTCCCCCTCTCTCTCTCCCCCTCTCTCCTCCCCTCTCCCTCTCCCTCTCCCTCTCTCTCCTCTCCCCTCTCTCCCCCCCTCTCTCCCTCTCCCTCTCTCCCTCTCCCTCTCTCCCTCTCCCTCTCCCCTCTCTCTCTCTCTCTCTCTCTCGAACGTTCACCCTCGTTGGAAGACGACCAAGTACGCACCACTATTTCCACCTTGTCAAAGGGAGACCAACATAATATTATCTCCGGCATGTCAGTATGATCACTTCCCCGGAGACTTGGTTGCAGATGAAAACTCAACTGTTCTTTCATGCTGTCGGGCGTGTTCAGTTTGTACAATGACAGCAGCAAGAAATGATTATGAAAACAAATATGAGTTCAAAAGATGGAAATGTCAGGTCCAACCCCTATTGCATAGGGCCTACAAATATTAAGCGCTCCGGCGGATTTGTCCATGCACTTCAACACTGATCTACAAGTCAGTCCTAATCACCTCAAGTTTCATCCCGATTCGCCTTCTGTCAACAACTGTACCCAAGTTGCTGGTCGTTTAATATGTGTGGCATGTTAAGCGAATATGTCGAAGGAAAACATCAATTACGTATGTAAGCTTTTGATTCAAACAAGCTTTTGAAAAGGACATTTTCGTCTTTTTTACCCGCTGAAGAAACCGTGCAGCTTGGATATTTTGAATGTAGTGCTCGCGAGTCCGTGCGGACCTGGCAATATTTCATTTTTCATATCGACAAAACATGCCAGGAAACCTGTCAAGCCCCCTGTTTCCCACAATCCCAACCCTCAATGTAACCCCAGCCTGTTGTTCCCACAGTCCCAACCCTCAATGTAACCCCAGCCTGTTGTTCCCACAATCCCAACCCTCAATGTAACTCCAGCCTGTTGTTCCTACAGTCCCAACCCTCAATGTAACCCCAGCCTGTTCCCACAATCCCAACCCTCAATGTAACCCCAGCCTGTTGTTCCCACAATCCCAACCCTCAATGTAACCCCAGCCTGTTGTTCCCACAATCCCAACCCTTTATGTAACCCCAGCCTGTTGTTCCCACAATCCCAACCCACAATGCAACCCCAGCCTGTTGTTCCCACAATCCCAACCCTTTATGTAACCCCAGCCTGTTGTTCCCACAATCCCAACCTTCAATGTAACCCCAGCCTGTTGTTCCCACAGTCCCAACCCTTTATGTAACCCCAGCTTGTTCCCACAATCCCAACCCTCAATGTAACCCCAGCCTATTGTTCCCACAGTCACAGCCCTCAATGTAACCCCAGCCTGTTGTTCCCACAGTCCCAACCCTCAATCCCCAGGCTGTTGTTCCCACAATCCCAACCTTCAATCTAACCCCAGCCTGTTCCCACAGTCCCAACCATCAATGTAACCCAGCCTGTTGTTTCCACAATCCCAACCCTCAATGTAACCCCAGCCTGTTGTTCCCACAGTCCCAACCTTCAATGTAACCCCAGCCTGTTGTTCCCACTATCCCAACCCTCAATGTAACCCCAGCCTGTTGTTCCCACAATCCCAACCTTCAATGTAACCCCAGCCTGTTGTTCCCACAGTCCCAACCATCAATGTAACCCCAGCCTGTTGTTCCCACTATCCCAACCCTCAATGTAACCCCAGCCTGTTGTTCCAACAATCCCAACCTTCAATGTAACCCCAGCCTGTTCCCACAGTCCCAACCATCAAGTAACCCCAGCCTGTTGTTCCCACAATCCCAACCCTCAATGTAACCCCAGCCTGTTGTTCCCACAGTCCCAACCCTCAATGTAACCCCAGCCTTTGTTCCCACAGTCCCAACCCTCGATGTAACTCCAGCCTGTTGTTCCTACAGTCCCAACCCTCAATGTAACCCCAGCCTGTTGTTCCCACAATCCCAACCTTCAATGTAACCCCAGCCTGTTCCCACAATCCCAACCCTCAATGTAACCCCAGCCTGTTCCCACTATCCCAACCCTCAATGTAACACCAGCCTGTTGTTCTCACAGTCCCAACCATCAATGTAACCCCAGCCTGTTGCTCCCACAATCCCAACCCTTTATGTAACCCCAGGCTGTTCCCACAATCCCAACCCTTTATGTAACCCCAGCCTGTTGTTCCCACAATCCCAACCCTTTATGTAACCCCAACCTGTTGTTCCCACAGTCCCAACCCTTTATGTAACCCCAGCCTGTTGTTCCCACATTCCCAACCCTCAATGTAACCCCAGCCTGTTGTTCCCACATTCCCAACCCTCAATGTAACCCCAGCCTGTTGTTCCCACAGTCCCAACCCTCAATGTAACCCCAGCCTGTTTCTACAGTCCCAACCTTCAATGTAACCCCAGCCTGTTGTTCCCACAGTCCCAACCCTCAATGTAACCCCAGCCTTTTGTTTCTACAGTCCCAAACCTCAATGTAACCCCAGCCTGTTGTTCCCACAGTCCCAAGCCTCAATGTAACCCCAGCCTGTTGTTTCCCACAGTCCCAACCCTCAGTGTAACCCCAGCCTGTTGTTCCCACAGTCCCAACCCTTTATGTAACCCCAGCCTGTTTCCACAGTCCCAACCCTCAATGTAACCCCAGCCTGTTGTTTCCACAGTCGCAATCCTCAATGTAACCCCAGCCTGTTGTTCCCACAGTCCCAGCCTGTTGTTCCCACAGTCCCAATCCTCAATGTAACCCCAGCCTGTTGTTTCCACCGTCCCAACCCTCAATGTAACCCCAGCCTGTTGTTCCCACAATCCCAACCCTCAATGTAGCCCCAGCCTGTTGTTCCCACAGTCCCAACCCTCAATGCAACCCCAGCCTGTTGTTCCCACAGTCCCCACCGTCAATGTAACCCCAGCCTGTTGTTCGTACAGTCCCAACCCTCAATGTAACCCCAGCCTGTTGTTTCCACAGTCCCAACCCTCAATGTAACCCCAGCCTGTTGTTTTCCACAGTCCCAACCCTCAATGTAACCAAAACCTGCTCCCACAGTCCCCACCCTCAATGTAACCCCAGCCTGTTGTTCCCACAGTCCCCACCCTCAATGTAACCCCAGCCTGTTCCCACAGTCCCAACCCTCAGTGTAACCCCAGCCTGTTGTTTCTGCAGTCCCAACCCTCAATGTAACCCCAGCCTGTTCCCACAGTCCCAAATAACCTCAATGTTACCCCAGTCTGTTGTTCCCACAATCTCAACCTTCAATGTAACCCCAGCCTGTTGTTCCCAAAGTCCCAAACCTCAATGTAGCCCCAGCCTGTTCCCACAATCCCAACCTTCAATGTAGCCCCAGCCTGTTGTTCCCACAGTCCCAAACCTCAATGTAACCCCAGCCTGTTGTTCCCACAATCCCAACCTTCAATGTAACCCCGGACTGGTGTTCCCACTATCCTATCCCTTAATGTAATCCCAGCCTGTTGTTTCTACAGTCCCCAACCCTCAATGTAACCCCAGCCTGTTGATCACACAGTCACAACCCTCAATGTTACCCCAGCCTGTTGTTTCTACAGTCCCAACCCTCAATGTAACCCCAGCCTGTTCCCACAGTCCCAACCCTCAATGTAACCCCAGCCTGTTTCTACAGTCCCAACCCTCAATGTAACCCCAGCCTGTTGTTCCCACAGTCCCAACCCTCAATGTAACCCCAGCCTTTTGTTTCTACAGTCCCAACCCTCAATGTAACCCCAGCCTGTTGTTTCCACAGTCCCAAGCCTCAATGTAACCCCAGCCTGTTGTTCCCACAGTCCCAACCCTCAGTGTAACCCCAGCCTGTTGTTCCCACAGTCCCAACCCTTTATGTAACCCCAGCCTGTTTCCACAGTCCCAACCCTCAATGTAACCCCAGCCTGTTGTTTCCACAGTCGCAATCCTCAATGTAACCCCAGCCTGTTGTTCCCACAATCCCAACCCTCAATGTAGCCCCAGCCTGTTGTTTCCCACAGTCCCAGCCTGTTGTTCCCACAGTCGCAATCCTGAATGTAACCCCAGCCTGTTGTTCCCACAGTCCCAACCCTCAATGTAACCCCAGCCTGTTGTTTCCACCGTCCCAACCCTCAATGTAACCCCAGCCTGTTGTTTCCCACAGTCGCAATCCTGAATGTAACCCCAGCCTGTTGTTCCCACAGTCGCAATCCTGAATGTAACCCCAGCCTGTTGTTCCCACAGTCCCAACCCTCAATGTAACCCCAGCCTGTTGTTTCCACAATCCCAACCCTCAATGTAACCCCAGCCCGTTTCCACAATCCCAACCCTCAATGTCATCCCAGCCTGTTGTTTCTACAGTCCCAACCCTCAATGTAACCCCAGCCTGTTTCCACAATCCCAACCCTCAATGTAACCCCAGCCTGTTTCCACCGTCCCAACCCTCAATGTAACCCCAGCCTGTTGTTCCCACAATCCCAACCCTCAATGTAGCCCCAGCCTGTTGTTCCCACAGTCCCAACCCTCAATGCAACCCCAGCCTGTTGTTCCCACAGTCCCCACCGTCAATGTAACCCCAGCCTGTTGTTCGTACAGTCCCAACCCTCAATGTAACCCCAGCCTGTTGTTTCCACAGTCCCAACCCTCAATGTAACCCCAGCCTGTTGTTTCCACAGTCCCAACCCTCAATGTAACCAAAACCTGCTCCCACAGTCCCCACCCTCAATGTAACCCCAGCCTGTTGTTCCCACAGTCCCCACCCTCAATGTAACCCCAGCCTGTTCCCACAGTCCCAACCCTCAGTGTAACCCCAGCCTGTTGTTTCTGCAGTCCCAACCCTCAATGTAACCCCAGCCTGTTCCCACAGTCCCAAATTAACCTCAATGTTACCCCAGTCTGTTGTTCCCACAATCCCAACCTTCAATGTAACCCCAGCCTGTTTTTCCCAAAGTCCCAAACCTCAATGTAGCCCCAGCCTGTTCCCACAATCCCAACCTTCAATGTAGCCCCAGCCTGTTGTTCCCACAGTCCCAAACCTCAATGTAACCCCAGCCTGTTGTTCCCACAATCCCAACCTTCAATGTAACCCCGGACTGGTGTTCCACACTATCCTATCCCTTAATGTAATCCCAGCCTGTTGTTTCTACAGTCCCAACCCTCAATGTAACCCCAGCCTGTTGATCACACAGTCACAACCCTCAATGTTACCCCAGCCTGTTGTTTCTACAGTCCCAACCCTCAATGTAACCCAGCCTGTTCCCACAGTCCCAACCCTCAATGTAACCCAGCCTGTTTCTACAGTCCCAACCCTCAATGTAACCCCAGCCTGTTGTTCCCACAGTCCCAACCCTCAATGTAACCCCAGCCTTTTGTTTCTACAGTCCCAACCCTCAATGTAACCCCAGCCTGTTTGTTTCCACAGTCCCAAGCCTCAATGTAACCCCAGCCTGTTGTTCCCACAGTCCCAACCCTCAGTGTAACCCCAGCCTGTTGTTCCCACAGTCCCAACCCTTTATGTAACCCCAGCCTGTTTCCACAGTCCCAACCCTCAATGTAACCCCAGCCTGTTGTTTCCACAGTCGCAATCCTCAATGTAACCCCAGCCTGTTGTTCCCACAATCCCAACCCTCAATGTAGCCCCAGCCTGTTGTTCCCACAGTCCCAGCCTGTTGTTCCCACAGTCGCAATCCTGAATGTAACCCCAGCCTGTTGTTCCCACAGTCCCAACCCTCAATGTAACCCCAGCCTGTTGTTTCCACCGTCCCAACCCTCAATGTAACCCCAGCCTGTTGTTCCCACAGTCGCAATCCTGAATGTAACCCCAGCCTGTTGTTCCCACAGTCGCAATCCTGAATGTAACCCCAGCCTGTTGTTCCCACAGTCCCAACCCTCAATGTAACCCCACGCCTGTTGTTTCCACAATCCCAACCCTCAATGTAACCCCAGCCCGTTTCCACAATCCCAACCCTCAATGTCATCCCAGCCTGTTGTTTCTACAGTCCCAACCCTCAATGTAACCCCAGCCTGTTTCCACAATCCCAACCCTCAATGTAACCCCAGCCTGTTTCCACAATCCCAACCCTCAATGTCATCCCAGCCTGTTGTTTCCACAGTCCCAACCCTCAATGTAACCCCAGCCTGTTGTTCCCACAGTCCCGACCCTCAATGTAACCCCAGCCTGTTGTTTCCACAGTCCACACCCTCAATGTAACCCCAGCCTGTTCCCACAGTCCCAACCCTCAATGTAACCCCAGCCTGTTGTTCCCACAGTCCCAACCCTCAATGTAACCCCAGCCTGTGTTCCCACTATCCCAACCCTCAATGTAACCCCAGCCTGTTGTTTCCACCGTCCCAACCCTCAATGTAACCCCAGCCTGTTGTTCCCACAATCCCAACCCTCAATGTAGCCCCAGCCTGTTGTTCCCACAGTCCCAACCCTCAATGTAACCCCAGCCTGTTGTTCCCACAGTCCCCACCGTCAATGTAACCCCAGCCTGTTGTTCGTACAGTCCCAACCCTCAATGTAACCCCAGCCTGTTGTTCCCACTATCCCAACCCTCAATGTAACCCCAGCCTGTTGTTTTCCACCGTCCCAACCCTCAATGTAACCGCAGCCTGTTGTTCCCACAATCCCAACCCTCAATGTAGCCCCAGCCTGTTGTTCCCACAGTCCCAACCCTCAATGTAACCCCAGCCTGTTGTTCCCACAGTCCCCACCGTCAATGTAACCCCAGCCTGTTGTTCGTACAGTCCCAACGCTCAATGTAACCCCAGCCTGTTGTTTCCACAGTCCCAACCCTCAATGTAACCAAAACCTGCTCCCACAGTCCCCACCCTCAATGTAACCCCAGCCTGTTGTTCCCACAGTCCCCACCCTCAATGTAACCCCAGCCTGTTCCCACAGTCCCAACACTCGATGTAACCCCAGCCTGTTCCCACAGTCCCAACCCTCAGTGTAACCCCAGCCTGTTGTTCCCACAGTCCCAACCCTCAATGTAACCCCAGCCTGTTGTTTCTACAGTCCCAACCCTCAATGTAACCCCAGCCTGTTCCCACAGTCCCAAATTAACCTCAATGTAACCCCAGCCCGTTGTTCCCACAATCCCAACCTTCAATGTAACCCCAGCCTGTTGTTCCCACAGTCCCAAACCTCAATGTAACCCCAGCCTGTTCCCACAATCCCAACCTTCAATGTAACCCCAGCCTGTTGTTCCCACAGTCCCAAACCTCAATGTAACCCCAGCCTGTTCCCACAATCCCAACCCTCAATGTAACCCCAGCCTGTTGTTCCCACAATCCCAACCCTCAATGTAACCCCAGCCTGTTGTTCCCACAATCCCAACCTTCAATGTAACCCCGGCCTGTTGTTCCCACTATCCTATCCCTTAATGTAACCCCAGCCTGTTGTTTCCACAATCCCAACCCTCAATGTAACCCCAGAAAAACCCAGTAGAGAGAGCTTCGAAAAAAGGATGACACGCAGAGCAGATGTTTTACAAGTGTCGATGTCTTATGTAACGATCCCAAATGCTATGTTGCTGTGGAAGATGGCGTGTTGTACAGAGATTTTAAAGATTAAAAAAAAAAATCTTGTTACACATCAGCTCGTTGTCCCCCATTCACCGAGACAAACGATACTGAAGATGTCACGTGATGCTATTATGGCAGGATATTTGGTGTCCGCAGGACTCCACAACAAATGCTCTCCCAGTTTTAACGGCCAAGTGTTCGGTCAAATGTTCCGAATTATTGTCACTCTTGTGTTAGCTGTCAAGAGACACTTCTAAAGGGTAGAGCGCCTTGTGCTCCCCTTGGGGAAAAAAATGCCCGTGATCAGTGAGCTCTGTAAAAGAAGCTGCCAGTCGACATTGTTCTCCCATTGCTCCCCCCCCCCCCCCCCCCCTCCCCCTTCGTCCTCTGGTACAGATGTGAATTTACCATTGTTGGTGCGACCACCTAGCAATTACCCAGAAGCCATGCCCTGGAAATAAAAGTTAACACAATTGCGGAAGCGCTGTTTTTTTTAATAGTCTTAAAGCCGCATAGGATGCCTACCTGAAACCCTTTCGGATCACAAGGTACGCCATTTGCGTCTGACCTCATTACAGAAGTGTATAGACTATTACTCTCTATCATTCCCAGTCCAGTGGACTGGAAGAACGTTTTAATGGCACACCGAAAGCAATGATATAACGAAGAAGCGCAAGAGAAAATCAAAAACTGGAACAGGTAGACTCCTGCTCTATTATTTTCCTACAGTGTTGCCCAGTTCAACTGCTGGTTGGTCCCCCTTTGATTTACTAGTTGGCCGTCCAGCAAATGAGTCTTTTTTTTTCTTTTTTCTTTTTTTTTTTTGCAGTCACGGACAGGACATGCTTTTTCGGGGGAAGACAAAAATGTATGCAAGTTTGTGTTTGACGTCAGGAATCGTATTGTGGATGCATGTTCTTTAGCTCAAGAACAGGTGAAAGAATCTGAACCAATACAAACATGTTGACAAGAAACCAGAGAGTCTTGTTCCCTGGTGAAAAAAAGATTGATTTTGTTATCTCCATCAATGTGTTGCTTTTTCCTATTTCAGCAAGTGATGCCTGGTTTTGCCATTTTTGCTGCCCCTCTTAGCAGTCTCAGTAGTCCTGGCAGACTGGAGAACCCGAGGCCTGGACTGACACGTGTCATCAAGATCTCCAGCAGAGACGGTGTACCCTCACATCTCACTTCGTTCTCCTGCTGCCCGACTTGCAGCACGACTTGTGTCGCCAGATCTGCTGGACTCGAACTGCTTCACCTTCAGAAGGATACCGTTTTAACACCCTGTGATGTCCACAAGCGCAAAACCTTCATTTACCCAACAGTACTACTCTACCATCAAACGTAGGTGCCTCACCATTATTTGTGCATTTTCACAAGTTCTCAAAATTCCTGGTTGGCCGGACCTTTGCCTTGCAAACCGATCATCGCCCACTCACTTTTTTTTTTTTGCAAGCCTCAAACAGAAAGAACGACCACCTTCTGTGATGGTCGTATATGTTTCAGAGGTTTTCTTTCGTCGCAGTTTGCTCATCCAATGGACCTGCGAAATGTTTTTGGACACATTTCGCTTGGATAACCTATAATTTTTGTGTGAGCCTCGTTTTCATTCAACGCCTACCTTGCGCTGAAGAGATCAAAGCTAAGTGATTGCTCGTTCATTCTCATTGTCCTATGTTTGTATCTTGCCTGAAGAAGACCTAAGAGGTCGAAATGCGTTGTGTTTTGTCTTGTGACTCGTTTGTCCACGTTCTCTGGGCGGTTCGCTAACATTTTTTTAAGATTTGTTTAGATTTCCGTCTGCAGTCGTCTCGCTTTGCAACTAGATCTATTTTGTGTGTGGATTATTCTGCCATGGACTCTTCAGTCACCTGTTGGATTCATATTGATGACAAGAGCCTTTTCTTCACGACCGCTCCTTCGACTTTCTGGATGAAAAGCAGTGCTACGTGCAGCTGGAAGTCGTGCACGTTTCTTCTTTCAGAATGAAAAAAAAAAAAAACTATATTTTTTTTCCTCTCTTTTTTGTGTGGTCGTTTTCTCCTTGGTGTGTGTGTGTGTGTGTGTGTGTGTGTATGAGGACACCTCGCTGTTTTTAATGACACGGGAGGTTCCAGTATTAAATTGACAGTAAAAGCCACACTGGCCTATGACAGTTTTAGCAAACCTCCAGGTAAGACGTGGTGAAAAGAAATGAAAAGACCGAACGCCGAGATTAGTATTTCTACAGATAAACACATGTTTGAGATGGATTTAAACAAGACGGTTGATCCATGTTTGTTTTACTCTTTAAGAACTCTGTTCCACAGACCGACCCGAAGACACACAGTTCACCTTTTTGTTCAACTGAGAGGGGCATAGGCACAGTTCATATGTTGTAGGTCGACGTGAGGTTGCTAAGATAGTGAAGATTTATTAGTGTATGTGATGCGGGCACAGTAGGAATTTTGATAGGAAAGTACGTCGGACATTAATATCTTCGCCACACCTACCTTTGCGCTCCCCCCCCCCCCCCCCCATCCCAAATATAGATTACTTTTCCACGAGTATGGGTCATAATCGTTACCTTCCACAGATAATCCATCCTCCGTGGACAGCCTCACCTGCTGGCCAATCGAATCCTGCCTCTTCTCACGTTTACCTTCGCATGAAAATCCAAAGTCCAACGTGCATTCATACCGTTTCCTTCACGTGACAATAGAACACATAATTAACTTCATGCCAACGGAAAATCAAACCACCTCTCATACCGATATTTTTTTTTTTTTACAGGAATGTATATTTGATTATCACGTATACCATTGTTTTCAAAGTAAGTGGAACTACCATTCAGAATGTAATCTTCCCACCAAAATAAAAACCAATCAGCGCTCATACATTTCTCTGCCCACAAATGTAAATCCAGCCACCACTCATACCGTTACGTTTACATGGATGTAAATCCGGCCACTGGCACCACTCATACCGTTACGTTTACATGGATGTAAATCCAGCCACCACTCGTACAGTTATCTTCACATGGATATCGGTCCAACCACCAATCATGCAGTTTATCTCCCTTCGAATGGAACCTCAACTTCCAGTCATAACGTTTTATAATCACGAATAAAAGTTCAGCCACCACTCATACCGTTATCTTCCCACGAATGAAAATCCAACTACCACTCATACCCTTATCTAACCACAAACAGAAATTCAACCACCACTCATTCTGTTATCTAATCTCGAACGAAAATTTAACCACCACTCATACCCTCATCTAATCTCGAACGAAAATTCAACCACCACTCATACCCTCATCTAATCACGAACGAAAATCCAACCACCACCAGTCATACCCTTTATCTAACCACGAATGTCAACCCAACCATGATTCATCCCCTTACCTTCCCAGGATCACAGTGTAGCTCCCCAAAGCGTGTCTCCACCAACACCTCCACGTCTGCCGCACAAACGTCGGGTCGTGTTGTATCGTGTCGCCTTACAGGTCCAGCCTGCAGTTGGAGGAGTTGAATCTCACCGGTTTTCCAACAGCACGATGAGATAAAACTCTCTCCACTACATAACACACCTGATCTATCTCTCTCTCTCTCTCTCTGCTTCTCCGACGTTTGTGGTGGTGGGATGACTCGCTGTCTTCTTCTCTGGATGAAGAACAGGCGATCAAGTTGTTTCCTCACTCAGCACACAAGGAAGAGAACTTTCCGGGCCGCTGTATCTGGGCGAAGGCGCTCCTCTGGACTCCTGGACCTAACCCTTCTAGACTCTGATAACCTTAGTAAGGTGCCTGTCCAGACTCGGATATCAAGCCTTTCCGAATTTCATCAGAACGTACGTGCCTTTCAAGAATTCAACAGCTACGTGAAGCGCATTTCCTAAGTTCAATGCGAGAGTAAAGTGCCTTCACAGACTCCTGTGGGATGAGACGCCTTAACTGGACTCTGTACTACCTTGGAATAATGTATTTCAGGACTCCAATATCGTGGGAAGTACTCAGTTCATCGGATACATCACCAAGGAAAAACACCATTCTGGATTTCATCACCACGACAAAGTGCCTTTCCAGATTCAACACTCGAGGAACCTGCAGCCTCGTTTTCTCCAGTACCGTGGGACTGTCGATGGCCAAAAGCTCGGCACAAAAGGTGGACCATCAGTGTTCCCGTCCTGCCCATCACGGGGAAGAACACCAGGCGTTCCCGGAACCTTCAGCACTCAAGAGGAAGGACCCAACCTCTCGATCTCCGCAACCAACCGAAGGAATGTGCGTTCCAACTCCTGATGGAATGTGTGGTTTAAGTCCTAATAGTCTAAACCTGCCTCTCTCTCTCTCACTCACTCTCACTCACACACACACACACACACACACACACACACACACAGAAAGTACTAAAGCGAGCCCTAACTCAGCAGCAACATAAATGTGTAACACCAGACCACAACCGTTGTCTTGGAATGCCAGCTCGATACGAATAAATCACAAGTTCAGCCACAACTACCACCACTGGCCATTTCCTTTTCTCTCAACTGAACACCAAAACGAAACCAAAACAAATCTTTTTCAACCTCTGCATTCATTGGAAAAATGGTAGGCTTTCCCAGCTCTTCCTTCAACAGGTACAAAACTCATGTGAGAGAATAATAACAGCCCTTCTATGATCGACACGCACCAGGCCGAAGAGGAGCACAGAGAGAGTGCCCCATGGGCCGGACACTGGGCAGACGCACCATACATTACATGTGGACGGTCCACACTGAAGTGGAGAACAAACAAGGTCCGCAAACACCCTAGGTCCAAGGCTTTGTAGGGGGCAGGGTGAAGGGACGCCAGGGAGGGGGGGGGGGGGGGAGGAAGCAGGGAGGAGCTGTGGTGACAGAAAGGGGGAGTGGGATGGGGGGGGGGGGGGGGGGGGGGGGGGTTGCGCTGGCCTGCTCTAGACGAGCGTGTTTAGATGTTTGGACTGTGCTCTATCTTTAGTTCAATGGCGCAGTCGCTCGTCCGGCGCCGGTGTCGTATATAATACTGTCGCCGTGGAATTGTATCGCAGCGATAGCATTTCACGTGAAATATTGTTGCAGCGACAATAATTGCTGGAAAAAAATGTCGCGCGACAACTTTTCACGAAAAATGTCCCATAGAATATTGTAGCTGTCCATAAAATGCAGTATTTCCCGGGAAATACTGTCGCTGCGACACGATTTTATAAGCGACAGTACTATATACGACACCGGTCAAAACGCGTTTTCCATTTAGACCGGCAGTTGGTGCGACTGCGTTACCTGTGGACTCCGACCTTCGTGTCAGCCTTTCATTTTTATCTCGTTATTTCTTTGTGTGGCTTATGTCTCCTTCACGTCTCATGCATTGACTGTTCTATTCAGCTGGCCACGAGAGAGAGAGAGAGAGGGGAGTGTAGACGTGGGTAGGGGTGAGATTGGGTGGAGTTCAAATTTGGCGATATTTTGAATGAACGGATAATGAAGCAGACGATAATCGATTAATTCTAGCAACTAGGGTGAAATCAGAAGAAAAAAAAAACTTATCTGGTGGCTTTGATCACACTACTACAAATGTAGACCGAGCTGAACAGAAATAGTGTAAAAAAAAACCCATGTTTTTTAAGAAAAAAGAGGAAAAAAAAGGAAAAAAGAAAGTCTTTCAAATCTTTCATGAACTTCTTGCTTCCTTTCAATTGATTGATTTTCTTCCCCCCCCCCCCCCCCCCCCCCCCCCCCCCCACCCCCCATGACTGTTCACTTTTGTCTGGTTGTTTTTTTCCCCCCTTTTTTCCCCCATTCCCAATGTCATTGTGAAAGTGTGCTGTGACTGATGTTTGTTCACGTACCCCTTCATAAGGGGCCTTGGCCTCATCCAACATATCACCATGCATCCATCCATCCATGCGTCCTCTCTCTCTCTCTCTCTCTCTCTCTCTCTCTCTCTCTCAAAATCTGACAAACTTCAATTAAAACGTTGAATGCAACCCAATTTTGCACCGGGTCCAAAATGATCGATGAGGACTCCACCAACTTTTTATTTTTATTTTTTTTTTAATTTTTAATTTTTTTTTTACAGACGACACGGTGAAGATCGGAGTACAACATGCCGTGTACCAATACCATCATCATTCTGTGTCAACGCCCGAACACATACAAACCCGCCCTGAACGCTCCTCGAGTTGTCAGTCAGCTCGTGGACCACCAGCCACACTAATGCGCCTCACGAGCCTTTCTCACCGTCGTAAAACGATAAATCCGGTTATAAATTTGCACTCAGCTATTGTCGCTTATCTCCCTGAATTACCTCCCCTCTCGGGCTCTCCTCCCGCTTTCTCCTCCCCCACCTTACACTTAAAAAAACAAACAAAAAAAAAAAACCCTCATAAGCGCGTTTACAATGTTGCTTACTTTTTGTTTTTGTTTTGTTTTTTTGCTTTTTTAAAGTAGGCCATACAGAAGTTAGAACCTTTTCATTGCAGCTATAGCTCTTATACTAAGCTTCGTCATCCTTCCAAAAAGCGTCGAAATGCATTACACACTGATCTGTACGCGTTGTATCTTTGTAGTTAGTGAAGTGGTTCAGCCTCACACTGACGAATCCTGGCGATGGCAGCTAAGGTTTAACAAAAGCCCGTGGTCTGTAATTAAAGGATGCATGTTACCAGTACAATTAAAACGTATATATAGGTGCGCTGTTTGTCGGCAGTTTAGTTATATAACGCACGCACACACACACACACACACACACACACACACAGAAACATTCATTCTCTCTCTCCCTCCCTCTCTCTCTCTCTCTCTCTCTCTCTGTGATCGCCTACGGGTAGAGGGTGCAATAGTGCCTCGTGTCATACATACACAATTTTACGAGCTGCAGGTCAAAGACAACACACGCCTCAAACTTCGTCTGGAAGGTATCAACCTAATAACAAACGAGACGACAGTGCACTCACCTAGCGACCCAACGCTACCTGTGTACTTCAACCACTATCCTGACAACGTCGCCACGCCACAACCTTCAGCAGTGGAGACAACTCGTGCACCCGTGCCGTTCATCAATGCGTCATTGTCCCCCTCCCTCTCGGCACCGCCGCGACCTCACGAGACCAGCGATGAGCTGAGCACGGCAAGCGCATACGTGGATGACAGACTAGACCAGACAGACAGACAGGCAGACACAGACAGACAGACAGACAGGCAGGCAGAACGACCGAACGACAACCTACTTTCGTGTTGGCGTATCGCCTGGCGGCCTCCTCAACAGTGATAACCTGGGGACACAGCTAGGTAAAAGGCCACTGTGTGCTCTTGCTCTGGTGGGCCGTGCGTGGGGTTGTAGGCCGGGCCAGGTAACAACGGCTCCGCGTCGCTCGCTGACCTGCCCCTGTTTTTAGGCCCTCTTCTGCTGATAGCAGCTTGCAATGAGAACGAGCCGGATGGAGGGGAGGGGAGGGGGATGAGGGGGAGGGGTGAGTGGAGTGGGATGGGGAGTGGGGGTGGAGGGGGTGGGGGCAAGAGGAAGGAAGAGTTGGCGATCTTACGAAAGGAATGGCCAGAGGTTAAGAGGGATTTGACCCGAGTTGGAAAGACATGATCATTAAATTTCGATGAGAAAGAAACTTGTTAAAATGCAGTAGGTTACATTCTATGAATATTTTGACACATGAAAAAAAAAAATGAGGGGTGGGGATGGGGTGGAACAAACAAACAAGCTGCAGGCAAACACCTATGCTTACACATACAAAAGTACATATATGTAAAACGAAGTAGCGTTCGGGTCAAGTCATACTGCTAGCCCAGCCGACGACGGGGGCCACGAAGGCTTAAGAATCGTATGCACATAGTTATATGTACGGACTTCTTTCTGGTTACCGTTATGTGTGGAAAGTTCAATCTCCTCTCAGACAGACACAGACACAGAGAGAAGAATGTGTGTGTAAGCGCGTGCGTGTACACACACACACACACACACACACACACACACACACACACACACACACACACACACGTCACAACATCTGTGACCAAAACTTGCAGGTACAGACTGTCGGCTAATCTCGAGTATATGGACACGCGTTTCTTTTTTGTTCTGCCAACCGCGATCTAAGCCACCATCTGCCAGTACATGGCTCTCTGCCTTCAGACGAGAGAGAGAGAGAGAGAGAGAGAGAGAGAGAGAGAGAGAGAGAGAGAGAGAGAGACAGACAGACAGACAGAGACAGAGAGACAGACAGAGAGGGGAGGGGGGGGGGGTTCTGGACAAATCAGAACTCTTCAAGAAGAAACCAACAACAACAAAATGCCAGAAACTCTTTTCATCAACAAAACTCACCCCCCAACACACCACAGGCTGACCTGCAACGTCCAAGAGAACCGGACGGCCCCTGACAGAACGAGTCCCAGACTTCTTTTTCTCCACCCACCAGCTGTGACTTCTAAGGCCGAGGTGGGGCCAGCCCCAGGCAGATTCTCCTCCACGAGTGACGGACGGACGACGCTCGCTACGTGCCTCTCCACAGCTAGTCTAGGTCGCTCGCTAGGCTAGCTCGGTCCTCGCTGCGCCGGCCTGCCTGTTGTGTAGTCCCCGCTGTCCCCGGCGGAGGAAAGGCCTGATGGGACACCAGCTGAAGAGGGTCAGTCGACGACGTTCGTTCCGTTATCTCTTGTCGACGTGTCCCCGTTTCACCGTTTCTTCTACACATACATGCTTGGGCCGGGGTCTCTGGGAAACGAAGATTCCGCAGTCACGCGCGCGCGCGCGCGCACACACACACACACACACACACGCGCGCGCGCGCTCGCGCTCGCTCGCGCGCACACACACACACACACACCACGCACGCACGCACGCCGGAGCTTATCTTGCTTATCTATCGCCATAGCAGAGAACACTATACACAGCCTACACGTTTGGAGGTCACAGGTAGTAGTAGTGGTAGTAGTAGTCCTCGGCAAAACTACCCCTGCGTCACTATTATCCCTCTCATTGTGAGACTCATTTTCTTCCAAGTTTAGTTCGCCTTTCAGTTTTGGAAGGCCTTTCCATTGTCACTATCATTTTATTGTTGCTACATTCCTTATCACCGTCATCGTCATCACTATTACTACTATTATTTACCTTCACAACACTAAAAAAAAAAAAAAAAAAAAAAAGTCACGGTGTATTGTAAGATGGTATAATATTAAAAAGAAATAATAAATTGTAGTCGTCTTCAATGGCAGTTTCAGTTTCAAATGTTTACAGCGTGAATGTTCGGGTCTTTGACGAAGAATGGAGACATGGAGTTTTTTTTTTTTTTTTTTTTTTAACAGTAATTTTGTTTCATTCTGATTATGCTGAAATCATATAGGAAGAGAGAAGTATATGATTAAACTCTTGATGTCATCGAGTTTTGAGCGCACGCTGCGATATGTTCCTTTGGATGAATGACGGCAAATACGGGACAATTATGAATTTGGAGTAACATTCAGCTGGTGAGTAAACTGTAATTTATTGGGCCCCGTTCCACACATTTCATTTCTTAAGTATCCGACTTGAACCAAAGAAATTCCTAGGGCAGATTTCACTGGGGAACACTACTCACGTGTGCCCCCCCCCCCCCCCCCCCCCCCCCCAAATCTTGAGCACACAGACTTGAAGAGGGCCAAGCTTAGAGATTAGAATATTCCGTGGGGACGTACGTACTGTGGACAGTCAATGGTGGTCACACAGGGACAGCACTGTCCACTGTCCGCCCTGTCCTTCCTGTCCACCCGCGGACACCGACTGGTGGGGGTCAGTCCGATAACGTTTGGACGTTGCCATAGCAACAGGTGGCGGTTCCCAATCGCCAGACCTACGTGGCCATGGAGCGCGGCCCTTTCTCTAATCCTCCCACTTTCAAACCCTCGTCATTTCTCGCTGCGGACTAATCCCCTCATTTAGCCTCGGCGTTGGCCATCGTGTCCCCATCGTGTCCTCCAGTTTCTAGTTGGCATTCAGGTTTAACGTTCACTCCCACCTCAGTTGAAACACCAGGGGGTGGGGGGGAGGGGCGGCATCTCCGAGGGGTAGTGGGGGTAAAGGGAGACTATCCGTCTGCATGCTGAAACTCTCAGGACAACGACATGGGCACCTTGAAGGCCAAGCTTGATCGGAAAGATTCGAACCCGCAACGTTCTATTTCAAACTCGACAATAACGCAGCAAACTGACAGCATATTGTAGCTAAACTATTGACACCCTTCAGGTAGCCGGATATAACCAGGCTGTGCTTAGGGGGTGAGCCATTCCGCTTGAAAGTATTTAAAACGTGACATTACCACAGACACGTAGAAAGGCCGCACTGGCCAACCACGCATTGCAAGATGGACAGCCAGAGTCCATGGTGGACAGGATTCACGGAGTCATCACCAAAAATGTCGTCCAAAAACCAGACGGCATATACAGTGGATTTGAACCTGGGGACCCCAGAACCCCGCAATCGTTGGGGTTATTTTGTCCCCTCCCGTTGATTTCCTAATCAAATCGTCAATGTTCAAAGTACATACAAAATGAACAGACGAAACACGCACTTCTAATGAAAATAAAACACCGCCTTGGACTTTCCATTACATCCCTTTACCAGTGAAAGAGTACACTTAGATACATACAGATTCTACATGTTACCAGATGAATTTCCTCACCTGAGGCTGTAAAATTTGATGTTGTAATAAAAAATAGTCAATGTTGGAAGTACGCACAACGTGAGCAAACGAGACATGCACTTCTAATGCTATTGAAATACCATCCGAGACTTTCCATTATATCCCCCTACCTGGGAAAAGGTATACTCATATACACACAGATACCATAAAATGTACCAGATGAATTTCCTCACCTCAGTCAGCTTCAAACCTGCAGGCCCCCACTCAATGCCGACACTGAAGACGACGGGCCCGGCTGTGTGCGTGACCCTTCTTCATTCAACCCCATTACCTCCGCAAACAGCCATCTTGGCTGCCCTCTCGACACTGGTATGAGCCTATCTGGGACTCCCCCCCCCCCCCCCCCCCCCCCCCGCCCCCCCCCCCCCCCCCTCAACACTCCACCCTCTCTTCAAACTCTGCTCTCAAAACACACACACACACACACACACACACACACGTGTGTGCGCGCTGTAGTCCTTAAAACAATCTTTTCACCACGTCAGTTCTGTCCTCTCCGACTACGGTCAACATACTGGATAGGACCGACGAAGGTTTGCTAGAAAGATTTCGTATCCCCACTTTCCTTTCGTATCCCCCGTTCCTGTGTGTGAGCTTTATGAATCATCTCTGTCGAAAATCAAAGTCTGTGTTGTCGAACATACTAAGTATGCTCTTTTACAAACTGTTTTTCATTAAAATTCAAAGAAGGTTTTTCATGTATGTTATAGAACATACTGAGAATGCTCTTTACGAACGGATCTTTTTTTTTCTTTTTTTTTAATAAGCCGTGCAACAGTGCCATGAAATTTCAATGAAGACCTTTCATGTTTGACCGAAAACTGTTGCGCGAGAGCGGTATGAAAAGGAACTCTTCCCAGTGGACACTCACACAGTCCGGACGAGTCCTCAAAGCGTCCGACCCAACCCAAGTGGTTGGTCCTACAATCAAAATCCATAAGCCCTTTAATACTTTATCACTGTCCCCTAGTGGAGGCCCTCCCATTAGCATAGCTTTAACATACTCTCCTCGGACTGGTCACTCGCCGTGTCCAGTCACGGCTTGGCTAATCTTGACCACCACCGGAAACGGGCCTGAGGGGCACTTTCAGGGGGGGGGGGGGGGGGGGGGGGAGTGGTCCCTGGCTTTTCCCTTGGGGCCTGTCTGGAGTCCAGATTGTGGGAAGAGGCCCCGCCATCGGTCTTGGGCAAACGGAAGGATGTTTGCGATCCAGATAGGATGGTTGTCCTCGGCGGATGAACTTATGTAAGGGCGCTTTTCTTGGGCGGCTGCTTCCTGCCGCCTGTCTGAAGAGCCGGTGATGGTGGCGTAAGCTGGGGATCGGCTTTTTCAATCTTAATCCTCCTGTCCTCCGCTGAGTATGTGTGTGTGTGTGTGTGTGTGTGTGTGTGTGTGTGTGTGTGTGTGTGTGGTGTGGAGTGGGGGGGTGGGGGGGGGGAGGAGTGGGTGGGTAGGGGTGTGGGGAGAAGTGGGGGGGGGGGGGGGGGGGGGGGGGGGGGGAGGGGGGGGGACGGGGACGTGCATGTGTGTAACACGCCTGTGCTCACTTTTCAAAGACAAGAAGCCGAACGTTGGTCATGGCGAAGATTTCCTTAAAAATCATTTTGGAGCAGTCTCAATTTTTTTTTTCTGCCACCAAACTGGCCTTGATCTTCGACGGAAAGCAGGTCAGGTCTTACATGCTCTTGTACGGGACAGAGAGAAAGCATGATAAGCAATCTTCCTGCATTGCACATTAGAACGCACACCAAACATCATTAAGAAGTCAATCCTTTTCAGTAAATCAGAACTCTAAAACGGACCCCCCCCCCCCCCCCCCCAACCTACCCCCCCCACCCCCACTCATCCATATTCATATACACGTGAAGTCAACTGTGTGTGACAAACATGGCCGTGCAGTAACTTTCATGTCATATGCTTTGGAATAATGCAGATCTCTGTACGACCCCTACTCATTTACGATTTTCGTTTCGTGGTATCGTTTTGTGGGGATACTTGCAGATATAGGCCCTACAAACAACTGTTGAAATTGGACCCCGATTCTCTAAACCCTTCTTAAGCTACCGCTCGGACACACACACACACACACACACACCACCACCACCACCGACAACATCAACACGCTTCTTCATGTACAATTTTTTTCTAGAAAATTTTCTAGCCGCCGTTAGCGAATTTGTGTCGAATAAGTCTTCGCGACTTTAACGGCAGGAATCTTCTTCCTTCTCCTCCTCCTCCTCCTCCCGCTCCCCCTCCTCCACACAAACACAGAACTGACAGCAACGTCCTGCTCCATAGATCTTAGCTAGCGCGCAGGGTAACAGGCAAACATGTTTAGTAAGGACACCTGCCTTTCGCCATCTCTCCCCTCCATCCCCCTCTTCCCCTGCACGGAAACGTCGGAAAGGGGCAACGAAGATGGCGTGCTTCTGTGGCCGTTCTTTGCCCTCTAAAGCAAGTCCCCCGTATTTGTCTACATCAGTACAGGGAAACGTGACGAGACGTGATTGTCGCTATGCACTGGCACGCTTTACTTAAATGGCTTGGCGAGCATGCTCGTTTTGATGAATAAATTGTACGCGCGCGCGCACACACGCATAAATGCGTGCACATATACGTTTGTGTGTGTGTGTGTGCATGTGTGTGTGTGTGTGTGTGTGTGTGTGTGTGGTTTGTGCGCGTGTGTGTGTGTGTGCGCGCGCGCGCGCGCGCGCGTGTGTGTGTGTGTGTGTGTGTGTGTGTGTGTGTGTGTGTACAAGTGTGTGTGTGTGTGTGTGTGTGTGTGTGTGTGTGTGTGTGTGTGTGTGTACGTACAAGTGTGTGTGTGTGTGGTGTGTGTGTGTGTGTGTACAAGTGTGTGTGTGTGTGCGTATGTGTGTGCGCGCGCGCGCACGTGTGTGTGTGTGTGTGTGTGTGTGTGTGTGTGTGTGTGTGTGTGTGTGTGTGTGTGTGTGTGTGCGCGCGGCGCGCGCGCGCGCGCCCGCGCGTGTGCGCGCATGTTTGTTTTGTTTGTGTGTGTGTGTGTGTGTGTGTGTGTGTGTGTGTGTGTGTGTGTGTGTTGCGCGCGCGCGTTCGGCACAAAGATGGACCAATTAATTCAGAAGTAGAAGCCAAGCAGGTGAAATCGGTCCCCGACTCACGTTCAGCGTCGTCGCCATTTGCCACGCTTGGGCGTTTTGTAACGGGCTTGCTTCTGGCGAGGGGGGGGGGGGGGGGGGGGGGGGGGGGGGGGGGGGGGGGGGGGGGGGCGTTTTGGTACGGGCTGTGGTTCTGAGGAGGGGGGGGGGGGGGGGGGGGGGGGGGGGGGAGGGGGAGGGGAGTAGTAGGAGAGACGGTAGAAGGGAAATCCGGGGAAAGGTTGGTGTGAAGGTAGGACTTCGGGTAGAAAGTCTGCATCTGTTTTCTGTTGGCTCATGAGGTACATCTGCTCGACCATTTCATCTTTAGTTTGAGACTACCGTCCCCTCCTCCCTTTCCAAAATAAATAAATAAATCAAAATAAATAGGTTCCATGCGAAACCAAGTCTTGCCTGCCCGCATCCCCAGTCTTGGATGTTTTACAAGCTTCCGTCTTAAAACACCTGCAGAATCTGCACATGAATTCTCAAGTGCAACCCAAAGACACAACACACACACACACACACACAGGCATACAACACACGCACGCGCACACGCACACGCACACACACGCGCGCGCACGCACACACACACACACACACACACACACACACACACACACACAGCACACACACACACACACACACACACACACACACCACCACCACCACCACCACCACCCACCATCCGCGTCAATGAACATGCTCGCGATAGGCATTCTCTCATTCTACTGTCCACGATCTAAATTGTTGGGGATCAACTGAACCAGACCACCGTGACAATTATCAAACTGCTGCCACTGCTGCGGCGGCTGCATGTTGGTCGGTCAGGCATCGCACCCGCGTGCATGTTCCACATCGGCAAAGTGTAGCAAATATCCCGACCGTGTGATCTGCAAGTGTAGCAAATATCCCGACCGTGTGATCTGCAAGTGTTGCAAATATCCCGACCGTGTGATCTGCAAGTGTAGCAAATATCCCGACCGTGTGATCTGCAAGTGTAGCAAATATCCCGACCGTGTGATCTGTAAGTGTAGCAAATATCCCGACCGTGTGATCTGTAAGTGTAGCAAATATCCCGACCGTGTGTATCTGTAAGTGTAGCAAATATCCCGACCGTGTGACCGGTCCATTAGAGTACGTTACTATTTCCAATGCATGGGGAACACGACGATGGCTTAAAGATCATTGAATAGGATTTCCTTTTCCATCTCAAAGCCATTCAAGACAACATTCCTGCTGATTGTGAACAAACTAATGGTTTAACATCATTGAATTGCAATCATTGCAACTTTTCGCCTGTCGATTCCTCCCCTCCCCCCCCCCCCCCCCCCCCCCCCCCCCCCCCCCCCCCCCACCCCCCTCCCAACACACACACACACACACGCGCGCGCGCGCGCGCGCGCGCGCGCGCACGCACACACACTTACTTTCAAGTCCTTTTGAATCCTTTTTAAAAAAGTTATTTTATCTAACTATTTTTAAAGCAAGAGTGTAGGCCTACATGTCGAGCTACATGACAGGCTTTTTTTTTGTGTTGTTGTTGGAAAGACACCTTTACTGCAATAGGTAGAGATCGAGACTCATCGGCAGTCATCTTGGTGGCAAACCCAACCAGCTCACAAACACACTGTAGTGAACTACGAACAAGTACGGTAACTCTTCTCCCAGGATGAAATAATTACAGGCCCGTAAGTCCAGGACGAATGCCAGCCTATCCTTACCAGCCCCCCACCACTTCTGTTCACACCCACTCCGTTCCTTCTTAGTTCCTCATTTGCATTTCGTCTCGCTCGCTCTCCTCTTTAATATTCATCATGCCTTGCGCGCACGAACGGGTGGTGGTGTGACTGTGCGCGTGTCGACGCCACAGACTTTCAAAACCATTGTTGACAACGGGTGGGAAGGGGGGGGGGGGGGGGGTATGGGGCGTGGAAGAGGGGTGGTGGAGGGAAGAGAGGGTGTCGGGTCACCGATGCAGACGTATGTGGAATGTCACGATTTTTTATTTGCTGTTTGTTGGGAGAGGGGAGGTGGGGGGGAGATACTCTACCAATCCAATCTATAGAAGAAAACACAGACGTTACATTTTTAGGTCATATGCACTGTGTGTACACAGTGTGTGTGTGTGTGTGTGTGTGTGTGTGTGTGTGTGTGTAGGTGTGTAGGTGTGTGTGTGTGTGTGTGTGTACTTACGTACGTGCGTGCGCACGCGTTTGTGTTCATGTATGTGCACACTTCAGTGCAAGGCGAGTGTGTTTATTATGTGAACGTACCAACGCGCGTGTGTGTACGTTTGTTTCCTTCGTCAACAAGCTCCAGCGTTTGTGTGTATGAACAAACGAGACACCCTTTACATCAGGAAGAACAATGCAACACCAGAACATTCCCCCCCACCCCTACCCCCACCCACCACTGCAACTCTCAGTAGAAATTTCACCGTCGCTATGCCTTTGGCACTTCACAGAGGGCGCGCGCGGCCAGTGTTAATTGCCTCAACTTACAGAAGGCAATCGACAGAACGTCATGGAACCCCCCCCCCCCCCCCCCCGCACCCCTCAACCCCCCTAACCCCCCCTGACCCCCCCCCCTCCCCCCCCCCCCTCCCCCCCCCCCCCCCCCTGTGAAGAGCTTTCTGTAGTACCTGCATCTTTATTGGCAGCTATACCGCTTACATGATTACAGAAGGAGGGAGAGGGGGGGGGGGGGGGGGTAGGTAGGGACGGAGGAGAAGGTGCAACAGAATGCAAAAGTTGAGTGGGTCTTCGGGGCAAGTTTGTGTGCATGTGGGCGCGAGCATGGCCGCGCACGTGTGTGTGTGTGTGTGTGTGTGTGTGTGTGTGTGTGTGTGTGTGTGTGAGTGTGTGTGGAGAGAGAGAGAGAGAGAGAGAGAGAGAGAGAGAGAGAGAGAAGGGAAAAAAAGGAAAAAATAGAACACTCAAGTTCGTTACAGAACCAAGATTAGCTTCCTCCCCCCACCCCCCTGGTCTCCCTCCTGCTCACCAGCGCCCCCCCCCCCCCTCCCCACCATCCTACCCCTTCTTCACCGTGTGCTTAGCCCCGGTAGTATAGTACTGCAACGGTACGAGCAAATGTATTATATACTAAACACACACAACACCACACACACAGGCCAATGTCAACTATGCGTGCCGACACTTAACCGAGATTACGAGCCTTATGGACAGTTGACAGTTGACATGCACTTTTCAGAAGCCATTCAGGATTGGGGCGCATGCGCGTGTATACGTGCGTGCGTGCGTGTGTGTGTGTGCGTATGCGTGTGCGTGCACACGCGCGCGCATGTGTGTGCTGTGGTACGTAAGTGAAGGAGGACGACGGAAGGGGGGGGGGGGGGGGGGGGAGCGTGAGAAGTAACGAACGTGTGTGCGTATCTTCGAAGACCCTTGTTTGTTGATTGCGAGCATTGTTTTGTTTCAAGATGTATTGGCACAAGTGCGCTCCACACACACAAAATGACAAAGGCACGAGAGAGAGAGAGAGAGAGAGAGGAGAGAGAGACAGACAGACAGACAGACAGAGAGACAGACAGAGAGAGGGTGGAGCGGGGGCGGGGCGGGGTGGAGGGTGTTATGGAGGAGGTGCGGGTGGGCGAGGGGGGCGGGGGTTGTTTAGATAACGGACGGTCGTGCACTTGCAAACTCTCAGCTTCATTTCCTTGGAACGAGAGTGAACGACCCAGCGTTGTTTTTCATCTGCCGTGGACTGAGCGACCACATTAATTTTTCACTCGGAACGACTACGCTATAGTGCATTCCATCCCCCCCCCCCTCCCCTCCCCTCCTCTACCTCCCCGTCCTCTTATCCATCCCCTCCCCACCCACCCGCCCCCCCACCCCAACCTCCCTGAAAACAAAAATCAGTTTGGGTTGTAAATTGGTAAACGGTGGTTATCACCAACATGGAGGAATTTTGCATATGTGTTGTACGCCCTTCTCTCTCTCTCTCTCTCTCTCTCTCTCTCACACACACACACACACACACACACATGGAGTGAGAGACAGACAAAAGAGAGAGAGAGAGAGAGGGGAGGAGAGAGAGAGAGAGTGAGAGAGAGAGAGAGAGGAGGGGAGAGAGAGAGAGAGAGAGGAAGTGAGGGAGGGAGAGAGTGCCTTGTTTTAAAAAAACAAACTAATCCGACTCGATTTTTTCCCCCGTTCACTTATCGCTTAGTCTTCAGTGCAACACACAAGACAGGCCTAAAGAGGCGGGATAGATGGAGATAGAGAGCTACGCATGTGTCACTCCGTGCGGCTATTCATACTTAGCTCCCCTCCTCTCCCCTGACAGTCAATCAAGTCTTTGCGGAGAAGTCGATCCTCTAAGCTGGGGGGAGAGTGTGTTATATTAGAGGCAACACCGTGCTGTCTATATTATTACAGGTCAGTGACGCACGTCACACATTCTGGCACCAGTCAAACCCCGTTCGTTCTGGCGTTTCTGGTTTGTTCTGTGTGCTCTGTGCTGTCATCGTCTGCTAGGCGATTGGGTGTCGTACGCTGGCAGAATTCCTTTGGAGTTGTTTTCTTGTGAGAGCAAGAGTTACCCTACTTCTTTGTTGTTTATCGTTTACTGTTTCCCTGCCTCATTTCATATTTCCGTTCGTTCTGGGTGTTTTTTTTCGGCCAGTGACAAGACAGGGACGTCAATCACACGGTCATGTTTGCACGTCCTCTTTGGCAGGCAAGGTGTAGAACTTAACAAACTGAGAATACAGTTGAAACTAATCAAAACATACTTTCTTTGTATCCATCCACCCTTGCCCTTGTCTGCATTTACAGAAATGTTGCACCACCAACGGTGGTGGGTCTTTCTTTTTTTCCGATTTTTTTTTTTCTGAAAGCAAAGAATAATGAGCACTCGTTTACCCCAAAAAGACTGAAAATGGACACACCGAGCACTCGCACACTCAAACAACGACAGTGAAAATGAACACAACGACCACTCACACACTCAAAGAACGACATTGGAAATGAACACAAGCCCTCGTATACCCAAACAACAACAGTGAAAATGAACACAACACCTCTCGCCCCCAAACAATGGCAGTACAAGGGAAACAACAATCGCCTTCCAGTGACAGCAAAACAGAAACGACAATCCCCTCGAAAGGGAAACAACTGCATTCAAAGACAAAGAACAAGCCCAGCTCCTCAACAAACGTCAGAAAAGAAAAAAACAACCAGAAACGACGATCCCCTGGAAACGGAAACAACGACATTCAACGGGAAAGAACCAGCACAGGCCTACGACAAACAACAGCAAACTCGGCAACCACGATGGAGCCCCAGGCACAGCCAGAGCCCTCGTCAGTCTGGCGCTAGACTCGGAGCAGCATTCACGGTGCTGTGCGGTGCATCCCGTGCCACCGTCAGCTGGAAGAGTTAGATCTGGCAGACTGCAGGCTGACTGCTAAGACCTGACCTTCCAACTCACGGGAACACAGATTCGCTTCTCTCCCTTTGGGATCGGAGGCGCTGGCCACTTTCGGCATCATTGTAAAAAAAAAAAAAAAAATTAGAAAAAAAAAATGAAAAAGAAAGAAATAATAATAACAATAAAAAGCCCAAATTATTGCCATCGACAACGCCACAACCAATTTTTTTTCATCCTGAGCTTGCTTCAAAGATCCCCCGACTCCGATCATCGGTTATAATTAAAAAAAAAAATAAATAAATAAAAATAAAAAAAGAAGAAAAGTCTCCTGAAGTGCAGAAAGACAGCTAGCACGACAGGACGCCCCGCAAGCACTCATCCATCACCTTACTATTAGGAATCGCAGGTAACTGACAGTATGACGAAACCAATGCAGAACTGAAGAGTGTACACATGGCCACGTTTTTGAGGATGGCATTGTCCGAGATATCGGTATTTCAGTGCAACAGCCGGTGGTAGATAAAAGAACGAGCTTTACCGTGAGTATGCAAAACGAGAAGTTCCGTCTGTCTGACTCCAAATAAGCACAACATTTTAGCCTTCAGTTTTGGTCAACAAGGAATTTTTTTTACATCCAGGTGCTAGCGAGAATGGCCCTGTATCACTTTCCAAACAAGTAGACTGTATAAAGCTCAAAAGGATGTTTCCGCTTTTCTTTCAAAAACAGCTCGCACACACACACACACACACACACAAATCATTAAAAAAAAGATAGTTTGCTGTATTCAAAAGTGATCTACATCCTGCTTACGACCGTCCACTGCTTTAGACAAAAATACATTCATATCAATTCGTCGAACAAAAAGGCTTTCTCATCAATTCGGTTTATCACGGAGACAGAACACACAAACACGCATAATGTGGTCATGCTTGAACAACTCTCTTAAAAATAATAAACCAAACTTGCAGAGCAAAAAAAGTTCGATCCGTTCTCACCTGATCCGCTTGGATGAATGCCGTCATAAAGAAACAGTTGACAAAAAAAAAGACAAAAAAAAAAAAAACCCAACTGGGCTGGAATAGCTCAGACGGTAGAGGATCGAACTCGTCATTCCAGTGATCCTGACGATGCAGGTTTGAATCTTCGCCAGGGTCGTTTCGATAGAGGGGGATTTTCCCCTCAGAGTTAACATTGGTTCTGACTCCACTTCCCAAACAGTCCTTCGAATGAGACTGTAAGCCGAAACTCCGTAGCAGAAACGTACGTACATCTTGCGCATACGTGAAATCTTCTCACCATCCTTCGGACGAGTTGGCCCCGTGGGCCGATGGTGACGGACGACACGTATACACACAGCATGCATCCTGTGTGCCGAAAATGGTCCGAGTGAAGACCGGTTAGCGCAGAGCAGGATGATATCGCCCCAACTGTGTTTAAAGACGAGGAAGGAATCGTAGGAAAATACGTGAAATTCGAATACTGATAAAACCTCGCAGCTCTGTGCATTGCAAAACGTGTTTCACGCATAAAGTTTGGGAAAAAAAAAAAGGGGGGA
>CM031600.1:29478457-29480957 GCA_018398815.1 Conus ventricosus | reverse complement strand
TTCAGACACTGGGCGGTCTCAGGCACAGTACTACATCACAAGCTGCCACGTGGACGTGATTATAAATGCCTTTTTTCTGATCCTGTCCTTAACGGTCAGCGAACGCCTTCGATCCCCCAGGACTGTCTCCACCGGCCATGCCTTTGGAACAGCCACATGGTCAGACCAGAGGCCAGACCCTGGAGGAGGAGGAAGCTCTATGGCAGTGTCGGGGGTTTATTGCCCACAGCTGTATTCCTGACGGCAGCCGGGGGTTCACCCCCACACCGTGTTCCCCCTTCCCTCCCCTTCACCCCCCCTCCCCCTCACACACACACACACACACACACACACACACACACACACACACACAGACTCCCAGACAATCAAGGGTACTTCGCGAAGGACCTTTCCTTTCTCTGAAGTTCACCGGAGTCAGTGGAGAATCACTGTGTCTGGTTCAACAGATAACGAACGTGTCAGCAGTGAGCTCTGGATGTGGGATGATGCCCCTTCGCTTACTTCTGGGGGATCATCTCTCTCCAAAGCTTAGCGCGGACAGACTGGACAAAGGTAAGGTGGAGCAGGCTCCCATGCAGCGACTGTCAACCAGATGTTCGACTCGTGACATTACGATAAGACATCTTTACACATTCCAAGAACCCTCTGCGAAAAGCTCACTTTCATGATTGTATAGAAAATTGAAGTGCTTGTTAACCTCTCAAACTTAAATCCGTCCTTGATCTGACACAAACGTTACGCCATTTTTTTTCTCTCTCCTGTTTCTTTCTTTTCTTTTGTACATAATGATCATGCTTTAACGTTGTTGTTTTTTTCACACTTCATCCATTTTGACACGTTGCATAGACCATACACTGTCTCGTGATGTGCTTGAGGGAAACAATGTGGACAAGCAGACTTCCTTTGGAAGCGGACATAGTCAGGGTTCAAAACAGGTTTATGTTTGTTTTTGTTTGCTTTTTTAACATGCGTCTACATCAGTGTAGCCGCAAGAGGACAGAAAGGAACAATTCTTTCCGACATTTCCAGCGTGTCTCATCTCACTAGTCACTACACACACACACACACACACACACGGGCGCGCGCGTTCTCGTGGTGGCACAACGAGGGAGACAGGGCAGCGTGGTGTTGATGACTTGTTTTGCTGAACTGAAAACAGCTTTTGGGGTTTTTTTTTTGTTTATTTCTTGAAAATGCAGGTAGCAATGATAAAGCCATTAATCTATGAACCGGAAGAGCTTTCGGGAAAACGCAGGCTTCAATGTTCGGAATGATCGTAGCCATTTTTTTTTTTTTTTTGCGTCAGGGGAAGTAACTGAAGTGAGGTAAAGAGTTATATCACGTGTGCGCTTTCAACATGACAAGGACACTACAAAACGTCAGCGCTTATCTCACAGAAATTCCCTTAAAACATGTTACTTCTTATATATGTATATATATATTAAAGGTCTACTTTAGAGATTTTCGATAATTTGTTAAAAACAGGTCTACATGTCATATAACTACAGTATGGTATTAATTTTTCAAAAAAAATCGCCGGAAGAATTTAATAGATAAAAAACGAGTTTTGCACACCTGTTCAAACCCCGCGCGGTAGACCGAAAACCGTGACGTCACTTGATGGACTGGCCGTCAGCCGCGACCTACACAACAAGCCAACGCCAAGTGAAATCAACACGAGTTGCGATCCCCCACAGCCTAAAAAGTCACGAGGGGGTGGCAGATATTGTGCTGTAGGGGAGTGCAGCAGCTCAGCAGGAGACGGATATTCTTTGCACACATTTCCATCTGATCCCGATACTCAAAATTTGTGGATTCGGTTCGTGCAACCATGCCGGGCCACTAAGTTCTTTTTAACACGTCAGTTCCAGCAGGACCGCGGAAACGAGCTATTCCGACTATTGCCGAGCCCGTTCGAGTGGATCAAAAACTTCGTCTGCATTGTCTTCTTCTTCTTCCTAAAATTGTGCGCGTATACTTTGAAGGCGGAGTGGTAAGCTCGTACAGATGAGTACGATAGTCGCACGTTTATTCTGTTCTTATCTATGGACAGATCACACTTGTTAAATTGAATGAACACGTCAAGGCTTGAGGAAGGAGAATCTCCGCTCGCCGTCCACGCGTGATCGCATCTAGAAGTAAGTCGGTAGCCTTCCTCGAGACTTCGGTAAAGTCCGTACGCCTTCGGAATGATGTGTTCGGGCGTCCAGCTGGAACAGAATAGCTCGTTTCCGTGGTCCAGCTGGAACTGACGTGGTAAAAAGAACTTAGCGTTCAAACTGATAAGGTAAAGGCCTTGCAGAAACATCCCCAGAGTCACATTGGCTGTCGCAATCACAGTCACTGCTTTTACATGATAAATTAAATACCGATCGAGATGTGCAAGAACTATCAGAATCGCTTTCTGTCGCCGTTGGCTTGTTGTGTAGGTCGCGGCTGACGACCAGTCCATCATGTGACGTCACATCCAAGAGTAGTTAAGCCATGCCAAGATTTAGTT
>CM031600.1:29428457-29458457 GCA_018398815.1 Conus ventricosus | reverse complement strand
TCATGGTTATCTTATCCAATGGGTTCATACATTAACCATGTTATCTCTGAAAAAAAAATCTTAAGAGTTTCTACTTTTCCGAGTCATGTTCTTGTATTATCTGCTCCCTCATATCTCAATGCAATGTGTGTGTGTGCAAACATGGGCATGCATATCCGTATGCATGTGATCATGCTCGCGCGCGTTTGTATTTGTGTGTATCTGTGCGAGCGCATGTGCCTATAACTCCGTGAGTGCACGCATGCTTATCTGTGTGTGTGTGTGTGTGTATTTGTGTGTGCGTGCGCGGGCACGTGTGTGTGAACGAAAGATCGATGTGCGTGCGTGTGTGTGTGTATGCGTGCGTTTGTACCCATGCATGTGTGCATGGGGTGCATGCGTATGTATGAGAGGGAGAGAGAAAAAGACGGATACAGAAAGTTTATTGTGTAAAAGTCCATTGACCCTCATAAAGGAGTACGTTTAACAAAACAAACAAAAAAAGAAATCTAACAATGTGTAATGTGTGCGTGTGCGTGTGTGTGTGAGAGACTATCTGTGCGTGTATGTGTGTGTGTGTGTGTGTGTGTGTGAGAGAGAGACTATCTGTGGGCGTGCATGCGTGCGTGTCCTGTGAGCAACCAAGTGCAAGAATATGTACACCAGAACATATGCTCTTCACAGCCTGCCCCTTCAGGAGGTCATCATCGGATATCGCCCTTTGAGGTGATGTGTCTTTAGAGTCCAACATCCACAGCATCACCAACAGAACAAGCAGGATTCTGGATATTCTCAGGACGACCATGCACATGAAGGACGGGACTAACAATGTGTTCGTCAGACAAGTACTGGAATACACTTGCTGCATTTTGGGACCTTCTTTAAGACAAGCATATCAAGAGCTTTGAGGTTGTCCATTCTTGAAACGCTAGGTGGGTGTGCCAGAGATGCAGGAGTTTCGGTTTCATCGAGGCGGTGTCACCGTGTGTGGGCTAGTCCATGTACACTACACGGCAACCGCAAAGCTTTGAGACTACCCTGTGCATGATTTCAAGTTGATGGATAAGTGAATTAATGACTAAGATGAGAGAATGTAAGGCGAGGGTCTCGTGGTTACCACTAAGCAGATGTCCGACTTAGGCATTAGCCCAACGCGCTGGTCAGGCCTTGGGTACCTACCTAATATTGGCTCAGTGGCCGTGCCATTATTATCATTTTATGCGTGTGTGGTGAGCAAGCATGTACATGTGTGTGTATGGGTGTGTGGGCATGGGCCCCAAGTGCGTGTGCCAGTGTATGCGGTGTGCATGTGCATGCGTTATGTATGTGCATATGTGTGCAGACATGCGAGTGTATACATGTGTGTGATCTGTTGGCTTGTGCGAGTATCCTCCTGCTGCACGCACACGTGTACATGTATGTAAGCCAGTGTATATGGGCATATATACATGTGTGCGCGCGCATGTGCATATATGTGTGTATAATATATTCACACGTGTATGTCTGTGCATGCGCACATATGTGCATGACAGGAACAAAAAAACAAATTCTGCTGTTTAAACAGTCACACCAATACACACTTCACATCGATATTGCACATGTGATTTTATTTTCATCCACATCGATCATTTAGCACAAATGAATTCGATGAATCCGCACAAAAACTACTGCTAGTTCAGTTGGTGCGGAGCTTGCGAGTCATCATCTCTCCAGATGGCGTTGTTTTTCTTGACACTTAAAACTGAAGACATGATTGACAATGTAGGAGTTGTAAACATGGAAGAAAATGTTCAAAAGTGACAACGTCCCTAGCATGCTTCCCCCCCCCCCCCCCCCCCCCCCCCCCCCCCCCCCCCCGCCCCCCTCCCTAAGAATGAGTGGAGCAGATCATATTTCTCCCGGCTGTAGGATTAAGATATTAGCTGAATTTTTTACCTTCATTCACCAACGAAAGTGCTCTTCAATAGCTAATTTTGGCCAAATGATGTGACCATTATTCTTGAATGATTCTTAAGTAGGAATTTCAATGTAACAATGTTGCCATGACAAAAGACATATAGTGTACTGTACTTCTGACTACTTTTTCTGAAGCAACTAAGTCTTATAATACATCATATCATGGGTGTTATCTATCAAAGCAGCATATGGGTTTATGATTTTTTTTTCTCTCCTTTTTTTGATATAATAAATATGACTGATGACAACTTTATAGGCAAAAAAGGAAATGTTGCAGCTGCAGCACAAAAAAACTGATTAGCTAGTTTCTCCCTCCAACATTTACTCAGTCCACAAGAATAAACAGCTTAAAAATTTTTTTTTGGGGGGGAAAGGAAACGTATAAAATATTATGTCCACCATCACGCACACTAAATGCGGTAACAAGTGCCCTCCCCCCTCTTAGAAATATTTTCAGAATCTAGTTCAGCAAAATCAGGAATGTAGCCTGGACTTTTGTGGAACATGCTTTACATATATCTTCACATTCATCTACCTATCAACCTTGTGATTCCAAATCATCATCTCTACCTTCATTCTCTAGGTACAGCATTTCCTGTCATTTTGAAAAGAAAGAGTCTGTGTAACACTCACAAATATTCCCCTAATATTCATGATCATGGAACACTTGTAGTAGCAGGCATGTACAAAGAAATCTGGAAAAAGAAAGCTTGTGGCAAATACATTATCTTGCCGTTTTTCTTCCTCACAATGGAAGATATGGTTTAAACAGTTGGTTCTGAACTAGTGATCTCCGTGCAAACAACTTCCTTTCGCAAGAGAACTTGCTAAATTACGTAGATACGTGAAGCTGCAAAACAAAAATCCTAACTTCATATGTATGGACGATGAGGCAATTCTTTAAATGTCTTATTCAAGCTGATTTTTTTAACACCAACACAAAGGTCCCAGTGTCTACTTTGACAACTGAACCCTGTCAGCCTGGAAACAAAGAAAACAGTCAAGTGCCTGAAGTGGTGTTGACCTCGAGTTTGTAAGGTCACCTACTCGATCTTTTACCGTTTTTCTCGTATAACTGAAAGCAAGTAACCCCCACCCCCACTGAGTGACAAAAGGTAAACTGATTCGAACCGTCGTTCCATTTCCTTCTTTACCTTCCCCCTCTTTCTCTGCCCCCAATCCCGCTGAATTCTGCTCTACATGGTAGATCACCTGTGGCCAGCACCATCACTCAAGCTTCCCTGGGTAAAATTCAGGACACAAATACATTCGTAGACTTGACATCTCCACACTCAAGTCTTTGACTCGCCCCTTTTCTGCATCCCTGCTTCCCCTCAAAGACACTGCCCCCCCCCCTCCCCCTTCCAAAAAAGAAACGCCACAAACAAACAAACAATCCCAAAACAGAAACACTTTGACTGGGCATTGGGGCAACAAAACAGGAATGTGGATACACTGATCGAAAGGGCAACTCTGAAAGAAAGCGGTTGACAAAATCATGCCACGTTTCACTAGTTTCCACAAATGTAAAAACATTAAAAGCTACAAAATGTAATGAGTTCTGAATACATGCACTGTACAAGCACAACCAAAGAAAAAAAATATAGTTATAATTTATTGTTTGATCTATTATACATAACAAAGATCTTCAACAATGTAATATATTAATTCATGAATATGCCTTAAAAAAGTAACGTTATACTGAGGAAAGCAAAAAACTATTTTAATAAAGCAGCTGCATGTTTCGTTTCTCATTACATTTTTCCCTGCATTAAAAATAAAATAAAAGTTCCAACACATCATATTCCTTGTACTGTGTTGAATCATGTCAGATGTTCAACGGTGATGAGGGTATAGTTACCAAAAAAAAAAATGCATATGTGCACAAGACTGCTATAACATTCTGAACACCTTTGACATATCTCAAGGCTGTTCTTTGTTCTTAGAAGAAAAAAAAAAGGAAAGAAGGTAGAATTGAGGAACCTTATATTGAGACTTCTACACCTTGATCTGTTGGCACTTGTAGTTATTTGTACTGAAGTAAAAAGTATGTCACCATCAATGTATGTAGTTCAAAACCACCCTCCCCAAACCCTACCCTCCAAAGAAGGAAAGGAATAGACAAAGTCAAACAAATGATAAACAGTGCATGCGTTTGTGTTAAAAAAAATCACAAAGAAATTGTGTATATGTCACAGCCCAGACTGGAATCCAGTCCAATCCGGAATCGGTCTAGTACAAACTAGAATCTCAATATGGCCTAGTCCATATTAAGATTCCAATTTGGTCTGGCAAAAGTCTAGTCCAAACACTGGAATCTTAATACGGCCTAGGCCATACTGAGATTCTAATTTGGACTAACTGCTAGTCCAAACTGGAATTTAGTCCAAAATGGAATTCACACACACACATATTTTTGACTTTTGGCTGTTTTGAAAATACTGCATTTAACTCTGCTTGGTAACACAAGTATGAAAAGATATCAGTTTCTGAGTGAGCAGGTGGCACAGTCGATTGTCTCTGACTCGGAGCACTGAAATCAGTTCAACGTTCTTTGCCCCTGCAAGTGTTGGACCGAGTAGTGTTCTGCCTGTCTGGTGAACAATATACAAAGCAACACAGCTGCAACACTCAGCAGTCAGTCAGTCCGTTTGAAACAGTTTGACTGCCAGTGGTGACGATGGATTCTGTCTAAAAAGACGATTTTATGAAGAGATCTACAAAATTACCCGAACGCTAGATCAACGGAAACGGATTGAACTTGATTCCAGTCTGGACTGTGACATATATACCAGTTTCTCAAGACAAAAGAAATTGTGTATATACCAGTTTCTCAAGAATGGTAAGAAATGCTTAGAGCATGTGTTGATATCTTCAGTCACATGTGCTGGCAATGTGGAAATAAATGTTATTTAAAAATTAGTAAAAAAAAATTAGGCCACCAGTATCATTACAGAGATGCAGTTGTGAGGGGAGACAGGTAGGTGTTTGCAGGGTTCCAGACCCCCTTTCCCATTCTGGAAAAATAAAGAAGTGTATCAAAAGAGGTAAAAGCACATTATGAAAAAAAAGGTCAAAACTGATGGCAGAGACAGATTATCAGCAATTCCTCTGTTGACTGTTGACAATTGTCAGACGACAATATTTAAGCTGAACGAAACAGGTTTTGCTGTTTGTAGTCTATATTAAACCCAATAACGTACATATACATACCCATGTATGTACACACACATATGCACAACAGAATGTGTGTGCATATGTCCTACGGATACAAAAGCATGTCCATAATCCACTGTGACACACAATTCATAAATATCATGCAGCAGCACAAAAGTCTATGACCGACATCTCTGTATAAAACAGGCCAATACCACACACATGCCTGGCTCCTAGCTTCCCTGACTCACACGTGTGTCTTTATTCCACGCTCGACAGTGTTAGAAAGTTCCATGTCTACATCACAAGATGAATCTTTTTAACAAAACAAAGGCCTACATGGAGTATCTTAAGATGTTTGTATTTCTTAGAACATACTCTGGACAGCAACGATCATGACACTACGTTTCCATGTTTGATCAGCTGTAGCTGCTGCCTGGCATGGTCACAAAGAAATGCTGTGCGACCAGCTCACAGGGTAGCTTCATCAGTTGGTTCGGCGGGACAAAGTGAATCGTAACTGATCGTATTTTGCACCTCTTTATCCATACCTCTGAATATATTCAACAACCAGCAAAAAATTGACCTGTACATCATTTTAGTTCTGTATGCTGCTGGCGATATGTTTGTCCCGATCAAGGCTTCATGTTTTGTGACTAATACGAGTCTGATGAATCAACCCTGATCATGCTCCCTGTGGCCCGTTGGGCAATCAAAACTTACAAGTACACATGAAGAAGAGGACACATATATATCTGTTTTTCACATTTCTAAGAATTTCTGTAGTCTGGATCATCGGGGACATTTTTCTCTCTAAACATCCTGAAGACTTCTCGTACTAATACATCATTATTACATAAAAAATAAAAAAGAACGAAAAATGTATCACAACTCTTCAAAGTGCATGATGATGCCTATTAACTACCGTACAGCACAAACATAGATCTAAAAGGTAAACACAGACAGCACAAAGACACACTTCCTAAATAATTTTTTCCAAACGGTACTAAAATAACGCATTCACAACCTTCCATGGCTGGCCTGCTCTAGAGTCATGCAATATGCTTTTGACCTCAAGACTCAACAAAAAAAACAGAAAGAAAAAAAAAAGAAATTGGAGGATGAAAAGTATCAGGGATTTATAACAGAACATACACAACAATACACATATCACACGGTGAGTTTGTGTAAACATGAATATCACATAATTCTATACTAAATAAACGTTAATTTTAATCTGTACTCAAAATGCCTGTTAAGATTTTTTTCTGGTATGCTGTTTCTTTTTTTTTCTGTTTCTCCTCCTAAACATAATCCAGGACCACAACCACCTTCCCATGACTCACTCTCGGACTCCACTTCCACTACTTTATTCCATGCGTAGCTGTGCCACTAAAAATTTAGCACTAAAAACATATTTACCCCATGAATGGTGGAGGAATCGTCAGACAAAGAGAAGATCTGTTGAGTCACACATCTTGAAAGATAAATGGTAACTAGCCATGGAAATGTATTAGCTGAAATCGAAATCTTTCATTTAGAGAGGTGCATCTGCTGTTTGTTTTCTCTACAGGAAACCTTACTGCAGAAATACCCACACCAATGCCCTAACTGGCTATCGTGACAAGTGACATCATGAGCTCAATACACATGTAGTAGCATATCTCTGCTGGGATTAAATAAACCACTGCACTGTAGTCTGTTTTGTTCCCTTCTGTTAAATTTTTTTTTTTTTTTACATGGACAAGCACTGAGCAACATCAACAAATTTCACAATAGACAATATGTCTAGTTTGCAAAAAAGGACAATTTCTACAGTGATATGAAAAGAATGTGCGACAAGAATGGGTTTTTTTTTTCCTGTTTTTTTTTTTTTTTAAATAAATGATTTATACACTTGAATAAAAAAAAAAATGTACAGCCAAATGAAAGTGTGAAGTTTGTAATGGTATGCATCTGATCGAAGAGTCTTCTAACCATGCGTCAAGCATCCAGGAGAATAAATACGCAACACTACACACACTATAGTTACAAATGTACAGGTCAGAAAGACACCCTTCACATAGCCACCAAGCACTGAAAACGTCCTTATCCTGCACCATTAGAGGACAAACCTTTCCAATGGATTATACACCTCTCTCTGAAACATCACGTCTTGACATAAGAGAAAACACACTGAAGACTCTGTCCTAATGCAATCTTCTTCACTGTCACTTGTAAACAGCTCAACGAAGGCATTTTTCATGATACATTGCAATGAATTTAAAGGTAGCATTACTCCACCCCCACCAGTCCCCTTCAATGATACTAAATTTCTCATTTATGAAAGGCAACATATCCTACCCCTGATTTTGAGAAAAACCACAGTGAGAGAACAAACTTGGTTACAATAGTACCCTTACAATGGTACCCTTTTCTTTTCTTTCTTTCTTTTTCTTTTTTTTTTGGTGTTCTTTAGATGGTGGATGGGACATGAGGTGAGTCACTCTAGTGTATTCATTCTCTGGAGGCATGAAAACTGAACAAGAGGCATTGGCCTGTGACAGATAACAAACAGACCGACTTGGACAGTCAAAGGCCTGGTACAGATTCCGAACACGCATTTTACAACGACATAGACATGTAAATCTGTGACACACTATCCCAAGAACAGGATTTAGAAGAGGACGAGTGTGGACGCAATGATAAATACATCAACCTTACAGACAGCATGGTGATTTCCTAGAAAAAAGACCTGGTTTATCTCGTGGCTCCCCAGATAACCAGGGCCAAAATGGCCACCGCCACCAGCACGATCAGAAACAGGATGCACATCTTTCGGCGCGACTTTTTCTGCACACAAAAAAAGTTACAGTCACATGTACATGGTCACAGTACTGCTCCGCCAAATATTTATTAAAAAACGTTTCAAAATTCTCTCTCCTTGCTATGCATTTGCCTAGAAAATTTTTCAACAAAACATGACAAATGAACTAAAAACAAAACAAATAAAAACAAACAAAAAAAGCAAACAAACCAAGAAACAAAACTAAAAAAGAGAAAGAAGGAGGTCTGAAACATTTCATTTGTATGTACATATGTCCATGCTAGTTTAGTCAAGGACAATGACAATCAATTCATTTTCATTTACAGTGAACTATGATCTCATGGATTAGCAAATGTACAGCAGCTTTTATGGACTGGTTGGCATGCATTAAGGCCTTTCCCATGAGCTAAAACTTTGTATTATTGTATTCTGAGCACCTGCAAATGAATGAAAAATCAATGAAATTGCATGTTGAACATCCTTGATAACCTTTGATGTTATGACATGAACTATTCTAATATGACGCTCTGAATAACAGAGAAAAATAACCTTTACAACAGGGATAGCATAGTGAAAAAGCAAAAATAAAAAATCACTTCGTTGCAAACCAAGTGTTCTGCCACAGAAACATGCAACAAAACATTAAAAAAAAGAAAACCCTAAATGACACAGAAGGGTCAGGAAAAGAAGCAAATCCCAACAAGAAACCAAACAACAGAAACAGTGAACTAAAACCAAAAAGAAAATCAATGCACACCAAACACACAGACACATACACTATTCAAACGAAACAAACACGCATGGCTGCCAGCCTTCTGGGGCCAAACTTTGAAAAACAGAGGATGGAGGGAGTGGTGGACTGAAGACAGGGGCAGTTCGGCTTTTGGTTGTAATCACTTTTCAACCCTTTATGTTTCAGCTGACGAATGTGGCCTTTTAACCGAAAGCGTTTCTAATCCCCTTCTGTTTCAGCTGACAAAATGTGGGATTTAAAATGAAAATGCATATTCTGTACATATAATTGTCAGCATCCACATGGCATCGTTTGGGTAATATTTTGCAACACTTTGTCATTCCTATTAAAAAATTACCTTCAAAGCCCCACATTTTTGACCACAATTTGAAAATCTGAATGTGTTGGTATAATTTGGGATTTTGTGAATTTCTGAAGTAAGGAAATTCCAGAAAAAAATTGTGGACGGTTGGCAGCTTTGAAAACAGTGAAAGCAAGAAAAGATGCAATGCAACAAAACGATAAAACTTAAAACCTACTTCAACAGAAGGACACACCCATGCCATGTCTCATGCAGCTAGTTCTTCTGTGAGACCACAACAGCAATGATGATGCCAATAATGGCCAGAATGACAAGAACAATTATTAAGAGGCAGCACTTCTTCCGCCGGGATTTCGACTGCAACACACACACATACAACATGGACACATGCGCGCGTGCACACACACACACACACACAGACACATCACACACACACACACACACACACACACACACACACACACACACACACACACACACAAGCACTGGTCACCAAAATAAAGAATACACTAACTGGATAATGGGGAAGCAGCAAGGTAAGACCTCCACAGAATTTGTCAAATAATTTTTTGTGATGCTAAAACAATTTTGTCAGCAACTGTGGGATTGGCCAGCAGAGATGAGTGTGTCTGCCTTCATGACTATCTGAACAATTTGTGGAATTTTTGACATCACCGTGCATTACTGCGGCCAAATCTTCATGATATGCAGGTTCAACGCACAGACAGAACACCCACAACACTCTCTGGCCCCCTGAAGTCAAGCGGCCTGACAATCACCGACAATCTGCTTGATGCAGGACTATCGATCCACTTCCTGCAAATGGACTGAAGCTAAGACTTCCCTCTGTTGACTGCCTGAGCTACCAGTTTCTCATGATTACACCTACTAGGGAGTGAGGTCGTCTCCAGCTTGCTTCAAGCTTGTCAGCAGACTGGGTATTCAACTGGCTTGGTGGACAGAGGAGGAGGGGGTCCAACAATTACTGCATATATACAGATGTTGAACTCTGTTATGCACACAAGATGTCTGCTATTTCAACAGAACTTGAAAAAGAAAACGAAACAGAAAAGCAGTTGTACTTGGATGTGATGGAAAACATTATACAACCTGCCTTGATTGTTACTGTGTTGCTCCAATTTGAACAAATCCTTCACCACTTTAAACCCCAGTCAGTATATTTACCAAGAATTACCAATTCTACTACATCAGGATTGTGAAAAAGACTCAAATGAATCAAACCAAAAAGAAAAAAAACAACACAATAAAACAAACAAAAATAATGAAACAAAGAACAAAAGCATGTGGTCTTAAAGTGTTCAGAAATGTTATAACAGCAAAGAAATGAAGACACTCAGAGAATGAAACAAAATAAATGTAAAAGTGTGTACACATCACAAAATAAGGTCATCAAAAGGACAGACAATTAAAATCCTTTCAATACTACACACATGCACCAACTACTTCAGGACTAAGCATTTTACTGTGGGAAGAACAAACAGCCTAGTAAATATTTCAAAACTGCATCTGGTTTTTTTCATTTAACACCCCCACCCCTCACACACACACATATGAAAATTGCTTTAGATATGATTATGTCACTTTTGCTGAAAGAGAATTACTGTAATATCAGCAAGCACTGAAAACTGCTGGCAATGAAAGAGGTTTCTGCCCAGCAAAGAGCTGTGATAATAATGATGTCTGAGCAGCTTTTCCAAATCAGAAATTTGTTGAAAAACAGTTACACCGAAAGCAACGCTTGTAATCAGCAAAACAGTGTCTGCTATCAATTTTCTACCAATTCCAATGTGGCTCCCTAAAAATAAATGTGATACAGAAAAATCTGAAGGAAGAGGTCATTGTGACGCTACTTTTAATACTTTGGGGCATCCTTGAATTAAATTCCCTGAAATTCTAGGTGGGACCCAGTGAAGTGACCCCTCTTCCTTACTTCTTCCACCCCATCCTTTCTCCCTGCTCCATCTCATCCCAATGCCCCCATCCCGGGAAAAATTGAAATTTGTATCCAAATTAACCCAGTCTGACCACAAACAGAACCCACTTTTTTGTCCAGCTTTTGTTGATCTCTGGCACTTTTGCAGCATTGCCAACAGCCAACGTCAGAACATGACATTATTTTTTCTAGATCCAGGCAGAAAAAAAATGGCGACTGCCAGTTCTTGCAAAGAAATCTGCATGACATCTCATGATGTCAGTGTTGTCTACTAGCATACTACAAATGTGACCAGTGCTCTGTTGATTTAGATGCCATTCCCCACCTCCCTTCCCACTAATCTTTTGAAAGAAATACATCTTGGGAGTTCACCATGCTTGAAAAAAAAGCAGACGCCTGCAGTACTGGTCTGAAAGTGTTACCAATATTCTGCAAGAAATATATCCAGGTCCAGGAGTTTACCATACCCAGAAAATACAAACACCTGTTGTGTTGGCCAGGACATTTCAGCTGCAAAAGAGGCAACTGCGGAGTGAACTGGGCCACAATAAGCATGGTCCTGCGTTCCCATCTGAGCACGCAGCATGTCCAACAACACTTGGATTGCCACGAGATTCAAACCCCATTTCCATGTTTTACGTGACACTACCTGCTGTGTGAGACACGCAAAATTTATGTAACATCTCCATTTTGATCCTCATGACTCGACAAACAGTCAACTTCTTATGCATGAAAACTCCCCAAGGATTTTTTTTTGAGCCAAGTCATGCTTTAAGCTGGTTTCACAAACAACCCCATAATTTGTTTGAATTTTGACAGCATTCTGATGTGAGGCAATGACAGCTTTCAATTAATGTATATTTAAAGTCTTTAGCATTTTTTTTTTCAGAGATGTTTTATGCAGCCGTAAGTGAATGATGATGGTCAATGATCAATAAACTCAAGAACTGAATATTAGAAAAAAGTCAAGTGCAGGTGCAATTCAGTTTAGAAAGATATGGCGATGTAAGGGGGACAATCACAAAGGTGGGGATGGGTATGGTGGGTGGACGGACCATGAGACAAGACAGAAAAAGACAAATGGAAAATGCAGACCTAAAACCTGTGTACAAGCCTTCCTTACGAGATCACAAACATGATGCAAATCAGATCTGTCAGTGCTACATAAGCCTTACCACTCTGTTATCTCTTCTCATCATTTATTGATTTAACTCAGAAACTGTCAAACCAACCTGGTATTCCCTGGCTTTGCTCAGCTGGTGTGTCCCCTCCACTACTGACATTTGGGCATTGTCAATGTTGGCCTCTATACTGTCTGTAACACACAGCATGGACAACTATGAAAAACATACGCTATGTGTCACAGCAGGAAATGCAGGGTCTTTCAAAACACACACACACACACATGCACACACACACACACTTGCACACATCCCAACTACAACAAACAAAGATTATCTGTGCAGGGGAGAGGTAAAAAATTATACATTCTCATCAAAGCACAGCTGTGACAATAATGAAAACATCTGCCATCATTCACGATATACATATCATTCTTAAAAATGTTCCTCATTTGTAAAGAAAAAAGAAAAAAAAAAAAAAGACAAATTTCGAAAAGTCTCATCTGAAGGAGTATGAGAAGACTGGAGTCTGCCAAGATGTTAAAACCCAAGAGAAAATCTCTTCCAAACCTGTCTGTCTTGAGTGAGAGTCGATCCCTGAACCTTGCAGCTAGAGGAAAGAATTACTGATCAAAAAAAAAAAAATTCAAGCACTTGAGGCAGCCTACAGGAATATCTGCTGACCAGATTTGTGAGAGGCCTGAACTAGAAGTGCAGAAGTACTGGATCACTGAATGGGTTCCCAAGCACTTCAATCTGTCTTCCTTGCAGACAAAGAAATATAAGTACATCACTATTACAGAGACATCACAAATGCACACATACAGATGCACCAACTACATTACTTTCCACCTACCTAACACCTCTCCTTGTTCATGCACAAGCATCCCCAGGTCCTTGAAGATGGTGTTCACATCCACAATGTCTTTCTGAAAACAACAAAAAAAGACAGAGTAATCAAAACAAATGAAGCCTTCTCCTTTGCTGACAATACCTGCAAGGGAAGCTGCACTTTTTTTGACAACATGAAATCCGCCATGGCATTTCTTGGATAGATAAACTGAAAAGTGCATTTAAAAAAATACACCAACCTTCGATTTCAAAGCTTGACAAAACTATTCAAGCACATTCGATGAGGGTAAGCGTTACATATTTCAATGTTTGTCCCTCTTGATTACTTCGATCTATTCTTGAGCATCAGTTTCCAGCAACATAAGTATATGTTTGTAGATCTCTGGATGTTACCAATTTTATATTTGCCAGCAACAAACATCTGGATGTTTGGCATTGATGTTTTCCCCTCTCAGCTTCCTTCGACGTAAACAAAACAAAAAAAAAGGAAAAAGGAAAACAAGAAACATTCTGGTACATGAACATGTGTTGCATACTGTTACTCCTGTTAGGCCCGTCACTGTGCAATCATTTTGTTCACTGCGCATGACCAACTTTAATTCACTGTGTGGTGACAGCCCTGATGTGGCCCTTTGCGGTCGGCTGGGCTATAAGCAACATTATCTTATCTTATCTTGCCTCTTCCCTGGATTCCCTCTTCCCTACATTTTGTTTCGTTCTCTTGTTTCATTACAAGGATTCTTTTCCTTTAAAGTAATATCCCCTCACAATGATAACATCCAAAAATAAATTCTTATTAACTAATAAGGCTTTTATTCAAATGACTGACAAAAAATTGGATATTTTGCACATGTTGAAGCACTGACAGAAAATAGAATTCAAAGAAAGAAATCAATTGTCATCCATGTCTGACTGATGTAGGTGAGGTTTAGCTGTGCATGTCCTGTACCCAATACCTGTTTACAGAGGGATAGCTGAAGACTCTTGTGGAAGGACAATCAACCAAGTGGAAGTAACATGGAAAACAATGCTCTCCCTCCCCTTTGACTGCAGTCATAACGCCAGTAACTCTTACAGGGCCAGTAACTCTTGCAGGGAATATCAAAAGGCTTTACAGTAAGACATAAAACGTATGGTAGTGACATATGATCTGATTAACAAATTTTTTGTCCTTAGTTCATACATCTTTAATTCTTTTTACACAAGAACGCACTCAGAAAGACTGCATGGACTTCCAGAGATTCTGCTTCAGTTTGAGCACATATGGTACTAGTAATATTGTTCAATTCTCTACCTGACAGCCTCAGAGACCTTGCTGACTTTAACACACACAAAAATCAACCAACCAACCAACCAACATATAGCTTAATTTACGAGGAACAATACAAACTTCTTAACTGTAGTATCACAAGTAAATCTTGCTACAGTGAAAACAAAAGTCTCAGCTTTACATATTGGAACCATTAAAAAGTTCCTAACCGTAGCCTTAGAGGTCTTCCTACTGTAAAGAAGTGTCTTGTTTTTACATACGAGCAGCGTTATAAAGTTCTTAGCTGTTCCACTGTTTCTAAATTGTTAGTCCTGTGTAAGACATGTGCAGGTGAGTGTAGCCATACTGGTGATTCACACCCTCTGTTTTGAACCTGTTTTTTTTTCTTTTCTTTCTTACCTCCAGTTTTTTTATGGCATCTTCCCGCTCCTGAAGAAGGTCAAGATCAACATCTTGTTCCATCTGCAACACTTCACGGGTCTGGGAATACCTGAACCAAAGAAGGAAAATAACTGAATTGTCAGTCACTGCATCTGATCTGGCAAAAGTATATATACTGTGTTACATTACACCAGAGGGTTATAGCAGATTTCTTTTTGGTCTTTACTGCAAATGCCAAAGTCCATAGTAAGTAAGCATTTACTCAAAACACCTAACATACTTTTTTCTCTGAATCTCCCTTCAACAGCATAAAATGGGGAATCATGAAACCGCCTAATCCTAGTCAGGATTATTTATGAATTAAAAAAGAAAAAAAAAAAGACAGCAGCAACATTTTACCATAAACCTTTGCAACAGGCGGACAGGCTGTAAGTACACGTGACAAATAGGGAGCATGGGACAAAAGGATAGAGGATGTGGTGGGAGGTGGGGGAAAGGAGACAGGGAGAAATAGTAAGGACATACTACAAACACAACATGAGCAATGGAAAGAGAAGCTGAGGCAACAAGAGAGAGAAAAAAAGAAAGGAAAAAAAAAAAAAAAGAAGACAGTCACAAGGCAAAATCAAAGTATTTCAAATGTATAACCACTCCTTAGAAAGCCCCATTTAAACTTTTGGACGTTTCTATGTCCACCACCAACAGTCCTTAAAAACAAAGTCTTCACATGAAGGGAGTCTGTACTGAGAGGTAAATCCAGCCCCCTTCTTCACCCCACCCCACTCTCCCTCCCAGGTCTTCAATGGATGGAATCCCATTCGAAATTAAAAACAATACTTGGCAAAACAAAAAATGATGACAAATAAACAAACAAAAACACACATCCTAGACTCTAAATGGATGGGGGTTTTTTAATTTGAAAAAACAAACAAAATCCTAACCTTTGAAGGGAGGGTATCTTTATTCGAGAGGTAAATCTACCTACCATATTACAAAGACAAAAATGAAGAATGAAAAACCAAGTCCTCAACAGGTGGGATCTTTGCTGGGAAATAAAACTAGTACAGAACAATCACAGAACATTCCAGAATAAGTCTTCAAATCCAACCAGTTTGTTCTCTTGATCGTCTATTGTCTACATTTGACGCCACATCCTTAGTATGTTTCCTTTGTTACTGTTGCCGATTTCTATACAAATCCAAAATCTAGCAACATTTACCTACATTTTGATGCATAACACATTTTCATACATAATCTTTACATAATCTTTATAATCAGTGAACTGTCATAACCCCATTCAGTAAAACAGTTAGCACCCAAAATATATCAAACTGTAATCAGTTCAGATATTTCAATGTTAAAATTTGAGCAAAATCTGGATATAAAAGTTTACTGATCATAAAATTAAAAGATGTGCATGAAAATGTCAGTAAAAATTAAAATGAAGACATTTTGAATTTGTAAATAGTCAGATTCTGACCTGAAAAATGTTTGTGCTAGCTGAAATGGTAGCTATGGAAAAATTCCGAGGGCATAGAATCAAAATAATGTGGACATTCAAAATGCAGGAATTGGTAAGAGTTAAAGGGCAGTAAATGTGGTACAGACAACAGCAAACCTAGTCAGTAGATTACAACTAAGGCGCTGACATGTCATAAATTGTAAACTAGGAAGCCGACACGTCATATATTGTAACAACAGGAATGTGCAGGGTTGTACATCCACGTCGGACATCGGACATTGACCAATTGCACATGCAAAATGTCCGATATAACTGGCAGTGAAGAGGACAAATGTCCCATTACTTTGCCGAAAACGCGGTCACTGTCCCATAGCTTTCCGATGCTCACGGACATGGCACCGGCCGTTTATATCAAGCCCGCATAATTATTTGAGTCCGACCGTCGTACAGAACTCCAGTCTGTAACTTTAGTGTAAGCCCACTGCCCAGTGAATCACTAGGCCTATTACTAGTCCCGTGTGCCACTGGCACTAAGTTTAGTGGCGAGCCGTGGCGGTCTATTTTTAGCTCGTTGGCTTGCAACTCTGCCTCCCTGACTCGCAGAGGCTGAGCTAGCGAGGTACACGGCTCGCAGCTGAGAGCTCGCAGCCAGCTTGTGTCAGGGTTATTTTTAGCGTAAAGCGGCTAAAGAGCGATAAGCCTTGTACTTGTTACATGTTGTAGGCCATGTAGGCACATGTTGCTGAAGCGGAGACTGGAAAGGAATCTCAAGAAAACGGTCAAGGAGCAGATGTACCCCAGGGACAGCACCTTGACACTCTGGCAGCTCATTGCCCGCTACCACCAGCTGGAGTTCACCAACCTCAAGAAACTGGCCCAGCTTGCCATCACCCTGCCCGTCCATACAGCTGATGTAGAAAGAGGGTTCAGCACTCAGAATTTGATTTTGACAAGTCAAAGGAACAGACTGACAGCAGAAAACCAGGCCATGCTGATGAGGGTGCAAATGGAAGGACCAAGTGATGTCAAGGGGGAATCAGAATGGGTGTTCAGGGTGACAGAAAAGTGGGGAGAGAAAAGGAAAAGAATGCTCTTCAACCAAAAAGACGACTCCAAATTAATCAATATTGTACTTGAATACTAGCATTAGCAATGAATAGTGATTTAGGAAAGACACTGCCTCTGTGTGTGTGACTGTGTGTGTGTGTGGACTAGTAATAGTATGTTTACCAAACATGGCTTCCCACTCTAGGAATATAGTCAGCTTTTGTAATACCATTTTTGTGTGCATAAAACTTAATATACATTCAATCTGGCTTGCGTTCAAAATGTCCGATTGATTTTGTTATGAAGAGGACAAATGTCCTATTACTTCAGGGTGGTCCAGGACATTTGTCCTATAGATACTGCTAAGGATGTACAACCCTGAATGTGAGTATAGACTAAAGAACAAGGACAGTCAACTGATCCACAAAGATGAATACACGTACAAAAGGCGTAGATACCATTTACACTGAGAGATCTCCAGGAAAGTTCCCCAGGCATACCTTCATGGATGGTCCATTGTTAATAATGGAAGAGAGAGGTTAAACTTCAAGGGAGAAGGCCCTCCCCCTAGAAACCCCTTCCCTTCCTCAAGAAACCTACTGAAAAGCACATGCAGGATCCTGGAGGGGGGGGGAGGGGTATACTGCTAAATAGTAATGGATGGAACAGGCCTGAATAAATAACAAAAAGAAAAAGAAAACAAAACAGAAACCTAAAAACTATCTAAAAATGAAAATTAAGTGGGAAAGTACACTCAAGCGTACAAACACATACACACACATTCTTTTCCAATCACATCCTAAAAAGAAACACACATACGATTCACTCACTGTACAACGATAAAACACATAAAAAGACATAAAAACAAACTGAGATTATTAAAGCACATAATTAATATTATTTAAATGTTGCAGCTGTGACACTATCTTTATCAGTAAACTGGCATCACTTGATGAAACGGACTAAATATCATTATTTCTGGTGCTGTTGTTGCTGCTCCTGCTATGGAAGTTATTATCGATACTCAGACTGTATAAACTTACTTGCATATATCTCTATTGTCAGAAATATTATAAGGCCTGAGGGCTGTTATTGTTTATTCCTGCGGAGTTACTGTTGATGATCCGACTGTTTACACTTACTGTCAGAAAAATTGAAAAGACTTCCCACTGGAACTATATTGCAAAAAATGAAAATTGCAGTCAAAACCCCCAAATGAAACAAACATAAACACCAGAGGATGACCAGGCAACACATATTTGAAATACTATTAGATATGATTAACCTAACCTACACCATCTGGGATCTAGGATGACATTGCATTTCATGGTATGAACTATGACATGCTACGAACTATGGCATGCTAAAAGATTATGTATTACATAGCTTTTTTTTTTTTAAAATAAATAAATGTTACTACTTGTAGCAGTATTTCTGGCATAACATCCTTCAAACAACTTACTTCAAACATAACAAACAAGTACAACCTCACAGAGAGAAAAAACCACTTGAAACATTTTACAGAAGAAAAAAAAAGAAAAAAAAAAAAAAGAAAGAAACAAACAAAACAATTTCATAACATACGTTCACTGAATAACATGCAGGAGCACACACATACACACACACACACACAGAATTATGCACTTGCACACCCACGAACAAATGAGTGGAGATGCATGAAAATGGCAATGACATGCAGCACAGACAGACAAGAAGTTCTGATGGTACAGTTCTGAAGGGAGAGAAAGACACACTGTATATGATACAGAGAAAAATGGTTAAATACACCACATGACACAGTCAGTGTACTGAAAAACAAAAATTTTTTTTAGGTGCACTCTACTATCATGTGTGTTTAATCTAATTCAAAAATAACACACACAAAAAACAGAGAGAGAGAGAAAATAACCTCATTAAATCTGGTCAGGTGGTCATCATTAATGTAGTGGTCAGAGTTGCTAGTTTGCAGACTGGGAGGTCTTAAGTTTGCATTCCATCAGAGACATTTACCTGCAAGATTTCTCAATCCTGGCTGGCTTCTGCTAAGAATTGGGGGGTGGGGGTGGGGGGGTGGGGTGGAGGGGCTCAAAGGGGAAGAACTGAAACTGCCAAACTTTATGCACAGAACTGGATGCATCTCGATGTGCTGGTGTCTCAAAGTCGTCTGTATTGGCAAGTTCATTAGGACTGCTGTGCGACAGACAAGGCGGCGTCCTTTGGAGACGAATGCTCAAGCATGCTTGCTCTGAGGCTGAGCAATCACTATCATCCATAACAGTTTCTTTAAGTCATGTCTTATCTAAGAAGGATCAGAGCTGGTTCCACCCAACACCTTTGAACTGACTTGGAAGCAGAGGAATATCTCCTTAGTGAGCTGCCTTATACAATCACATATCAATTGCTCTTTGTGGATTATGCACTGTGCTATGGGCGTGGCTGTTTGTACAGAAACCAGATCGAAAAGTGTAGAGTAAAAAGCCAGTGAAGAGCATGGAAGAGTAATCAGAAAAAAAAGAAGAAAATCTGGCCATGTGGTTCATAAAAAAAGGCCTGATTTTGACGTAAACACTATGACTGACAATGGCTGTGTGATGGGTCATGGTATTACAATTAGGAATAAAACTGTGGCCCAGACAACACAGACAGACAGACAGACACAGACATAAACACAAAGCATGTCTCCAGAAACCATAGGATTAGCTTAAAAAAAAAATCACCCATTTTAAGGAACTCATCACACTGTATACATACCAAAAGAGTTAATCATTGAAAAAAAGAAAGAAAAAAAAGTAAAACATTTAGGATCCTTAGATTCTTTTACTCCCAGGATCACACACATGCAACTAGTGTGAGTTATGCAAAGTCAACTCTCCAAAACAATCCAAGCTTCCCACAGGCTTTCAGTGACAAACACCAAGAACCTCACTGACATACTGTGACCAGTTACAAATAATATAAGGATAAATCTACATACCACGAAATTATTCAACCAACTGTATCTATTAAAGCTGCCAGACTTTTTAACACATGTTTAAACCATTGCCAGAATGAGTACCTTCGACCACTTTTCTTTGAATCTGGATGTTTAGCCAATCCTGAGGAACAACTCTCAGCAGACCGTTCATGCTTACAAATGGCATTGCCCACTACCTGCCACTGTTATACAGTAAAACTGAAATACATCAGACATGCATCGCACATACAATTGACGGCAAGTGAAAGAGTGAGACTGAAAACATATGACACGCAAATCAAGAGTCCGCTGGACAAACTGGTAGTTACCAAATGGCTTCCTGAACCAATAATAACTGGGGAAAATAAAAACCAAAGGGGAAGGGTAGGTGGGGATTACCCAATTGTGCCCCCACTTGATAACTGCAGATATGCATATACTACCTGTGTTTGCATGTATCCAAATGGCAAATAATATGTAACTTTCATTGTGAACTATATTTCCCTTCCACATCTTTGCAGTGTCCTCATCTATCCATAACTGGTCTAAACCCAATCAAACTTACTAGCAGCAAACACACACCAAATATCCTCCAAAGCACCTTCATGTCCCTGTATACTCTATAACTCTAAAATGTTAAAAAGCATGTGCTGGAAGGTGGGAACCCTGTCAATGGAGGTGAAGGAACACTCGTCACTGCAACTACAGGTATTCAGAATGGACAGCATCATCTGCACTAGTCCTACTGACTTCAACGACAAAACTTGAGGATCAGCATGATTTTTTTTCTTTTTATTCTTCAAATTTCATAAAACATATTTTCGACCATTTTCTTGCATGTGTCACATCTTTCAATACTAATGATTGGACAGCAGCCTACGTTATGACATGCCGGTTACCTACCTGCACATACATAATGGGATGAAAAACAGACATTTCTGAAATCAGATAATTGAGCCAAATTTCACCATCCAATTGTTAACTTGAGTTTCAGTCAGCTGGCTAACATGTCAAAGGATAATATCAACATTACCAACGGAAATGGCACATTCAAATTCCATAACAACTATGAAAAAGGAATACCACACTTGTTTACTCCTTCAGAAATCCAAGTGTAAAATGACAAACTGGAAAGTATAATCTGGGGTTCAAAAATATAATCTCAAAGGATGCACTGAGAAAGGTCCTTGGTGATTTTACACTTATAGGAACCTACACAGATTCGTATTCAGATTCTTCATGCGGCCACTTTCCTGACATCATCCTTGACTGAAATGACAGTGCACCCACCAGAATCAGTTATCCCCTTCGCTGGATGCTATTCAGCAACACACCTGCCAACTAGAGCTTGAATAGTACAGGTTCATTGCAAGCACATTCCATCATAGCATCGAATGAGCTGTGTTCTATCTAGCTAAGTGAGACCAGGGAAGCAGCTCTTTCAAAATTCTGTTCTCTCTAAAAGGAGAATCTAGTGTATGAAAATGTAGTGGTTGAATGAGGCCTTCAAAAGTAACTTCTGTCACCAAAAGTGCACAGGTAAAACAGGGCTGGAATGCTAACAAGACTTTCATCAAACTTTACATCTTTTTCTCCATGCAAGCACTGAATACTGCATACTTTCCTCTTTCAATCACCATTAGGACAGAAAAGAAGATAAAAGCTTCAGGGATGAAAAACCAATCACATATCATTTTGTATTGGTACCAATCTGGATTTAATTATATATCTTCATGCAAGATATAAGAAATGAGAGGTCCACTCTACAATAAAAGTTTCTCTGTTAAGATCTGGCAGGTGACCATGCCCAGATTTATCACGATGATTAACTTTATTTCCCATTCTGAATACCTGAAGTGCAACAGAAGCTATACATGGAAGCATCAGACTTACCCTGGTGAGGCAAAGTACACTCTGAAAGAGTCATCCACTTTGAACATGACAACATTTCTAGATGAACGCAACTACCAGCACATGCAAATCAAGCAAACAGTGCAAGTAGACACTAACTTGAAACATGCCTTGACTATGTCTACATAAAAGTGTGCACAGCTGGTATGTTCAGAAATCTAGTCGATGATGCATATAAAAAAAAAAATTTTCTTACAACATGAATGCAAGTACTGTAACTTTGGTGTTACAAAATGCTATGGAACGCAGACTGCATGCCTTGTTATTTTAATAGCAAATCTATTTCAATTTTCATCCGAAGGATACAGAATATTACAACATGAGAAAATAATCAAACTGCTCAGAAAACTGCAGTTTGCAGTTGTACAGCCTTGATATTTAGCAGGGCTTAAAACAGGAGGAGGAAAAATCCACTTGAAGTAGAGGCACACTCAGGTAAAGATTCAAGAGTATTTATTCATCAGCTCAAGCAGTAGAGTTGTTTACAGGTCAGCCATCTTCGATGCGGGGCGCCCCCACCCGGTTGTCGCCCCTGGCATCTACTACATATCCCCCCCGTTGAGACACGGCTGTTCAGAGCAAGTTACTTAGTTTTGAGTCGCAGGGGAGTTTACAGCTGCAGAGACCAAGCTGTGAATGCAGGTTAGGGAAAGGAATGTTTTCTGCAGGCCGCTCCCCACCAGCCAGCTAACCGCACTGTATTCGGCCAACTGAATGTCATCTGTGCATAGCTGGTCTGGCAGCAATGCGTTCGGCAAGGTTGAGCGGCCATTACAAATGGGGCTGTAGGTTTGATAATTAGTTATTGTCATGAAAAATGTAATATATCTGCACTATTGAGATGACTGAATTGGCGAATTCCCAACAATTCTTTTAATACCAAACTCGACTGGGTTTATTTTCTTGTAGATAACATAGATGCCGCATGAAAGCTTGTACGCAAGTGGTCAGGCAATATTAGAACAATGACAACAAACACAATATTGTGCAAAAATGACGTCATCACTTTCTGGGAAGTTAATTTTCCATAGTTAAGTAGTACACAAGTTTGATACATGCCTCTGCTCAGACTACAGCAACAAAAATATTGGATTACAAATGTGTAAAGCCTTGTTTGTTTGCCCTTTCACTAAGTGTCTCAATAAGGACGGAAATGTAAAGCTGTGGAGACCATAACAGGTCGTACAAATAATATGAACAGAAAATGTCTCGGTTGGCTATCTCGATCTCAGTCTTGAAATCTTCAATTTGAAATAAAAAATATAAATCAGTATTTTGGACTCTCAAAAGAAACAAACGAAGAAAAAAAAAAGAAATATGTTAATTAACATTACTAGTCTGTTCTGCCTTTCCATCTGAAAGGTTGGTATCAATCCTTGAGGTCCGGCTCCATCTCTGTCCAGACATCTCTGAACGTCTTCACAACATAGTCTTTGAAACGTGCTGGTAGTCTCCGTTGACGACTGGGCCAAGAGGCGGGCTTAGGCACCGGACTTGGTGCTGCAGCCCCCTCCAAACTGCGTGGCCTATGGTTCTGCGGCTGTCTTGGTACTGCCATCGTCTCCCCACTGCTGGGTTCCTGGTCCTGCGGCTGTCTTGGTGCTGCTGTCGGCTCTCCACTGCTGGGTCCCCGGTCCTGCAGCTGTCTTGGTGCTGCTGTCGCCTCTCACCGCTGGGTCCCTGGTGTTGTGGCAGCGGCGTGGCAGATTCTGGTTGGTCCACCCCTGGTGACAGCTGCAATGAGGTCCTTGGGCTTGATGGTGTCACTGCAGGTAGAATATCAAGCTCAGGCTGACCAAACTGGTTGTCTGGCTCCTGAGACTCCCCTTGGTTGCTGGCCCGAGACAGTACGTGGTCGACATGTCGCTTCAGGTGACGGCCGTCCCCCACGTGAACCAGGTAAGACAGGGGTCCTGTAGCCTGCACCACTACCCCTGGCAACCACTTTCGGCCCACCGAAAAGTTCTTGATGTACACCAGATCCCCCACCACATAGTTTCTCTTGTCAGCATGATCATGGTTCAGTTTCTGTTGCAGCTGCCTCTGGGCGACTCGCTTCTCCACGCTAGGCTGGATTAGGTCCCAGCGTGTCCTCACTTTCCTATTGAACAGGAGTTCTGCTGGTGACAGCCCTGTGGTTGTCTGAGGGGTAACCCGATATGCTGACAAAAATCGGGCAACTCGAGTCTCTATCGAACCGCTCGTCATTTTCTTCAGGCCTTGCTTCAATGTCTGAACAGCCCGTTCGGCTAGTCCGTTGGTAGACGGATGATAGGGTGCTGACTTCACATGTCGTACTCCATTCTTGAGCATGAACTCCTTGAATTCCTCACTGGAAAAACAAGTCCCATTGTCTGTGACCAAGGTTTCTGGCAAGCCGTGAGTTGCGAAAGACTGGCGCATTTTTTCAATGGTTGCGCTTGACGTGGATGTGTTCATTGGGTATGTGTCCATCCACTTAGAGTGGGCATCTATGATGACTAAGAACATCTTCCCTAGAAAGGGACCAGCGTAGTCCGCGTGTAGTCGGGTCCATGGGCGGTCCGGCCATTCCCAAGGATGAAGAGGAGCACTGCTGGGTAGGTTTCGAAGACTCTGACAGATCTGACACCCTCTCACAGTAGCTTCGATTTCACTGTCCATGTTCGGCCACCAGATATACGATCTCGCCAAGTTCTTCATTCGAGTCATTCCTGGATGTGCATCATGTAGGTCCTGTAGCAAAATGTGACGCCCTTTCGGTGGTACTACAACCCGAGTTCCCCACAGCAGGCAGCCATCCAGGATGCTCAGTTCCGTTTTCCGGGCCAAGTATGGTCTGAATCTCTGGTCTGGATGGTTTTCAGGCCAACCCTTCAAGACGAAGCGTTTTACTTGTGCAAGCACTGGGTCGATGTCGGTCCACTGACGAATCTGGCTGGCCGTGACCGGCATGGTCTCCACTTGATCCATTAGGAGAATGATCTCCCCTGGTTCAGGCTCTGTTTCTGCTGTCGTCTCGAGTGGCAATCTGCTGAGGCCATCAGCATTGCTGTGTTTCCAGCCCTCCTTGAACTTCAGGTCGTACTCATATGCCGCCAAGGTTACTGCCCAGCGCTGAATTCGGGCAGCGACCATGCTGGGGATTTGTCTGTTCTGCCCAAAGAGCCCCAACAATGGTTTGTGGTCTGTATAAATGTCAAACTTTTGACCATACAAATACTGGTGGAACTTCTTCACTCCATAAACTATGGCAAGCGCTTCCTTCTCCACCTGACTGTAGTTTTTCTCTGCACTGTTCATCGTCCTTGACGCAAATGCCACTGGTCTCTCGCTGCCATCCTCCATCCGGTGTGATATCATGGCTCCAAGCCCGTAGTTTGAGGCGTCACAGGAGAGAATGATGTCTTTAGTGGAGTCAAAATGGACCAGTACTTGGGGTGAACGTAGTAGTTTTTTGGACTCTAACCATGCATTTTCTTGCAGTTCTTCCCAGGACCAAGACACGCCTTTCTGCAGCAGAGAGTACAGGGGGGCCAGCACTGTAGACAGGTTGGGTAGGAATCTGGCGTAATAGTTCACCATGCCCAGATAGGCCTGTAGTTGTTTGACATCTACTGGTCTGGGCATCTCCTCAATAGCACTGACTTTTTCTGGCACGGGGCGGATACCCTTTTGGTCGATCTTGAGACCCAGGTAGATAACCTCACTGGCCATGAAAACACACTTGTTCTTCTTCAGCTTGGCCCCAGCCTCTTTCAGTTTTGTAAACACTGTTCGCAGCGTCTTCAAGTGTTCTTCTCGCGTGTTTCCTGACACTAAGATGTCGTCAATGCGAACATAGACTCTTGGCAGTCCTCTCAGCAGGTTTTCCATTGTACGCTGAAAAATACCTGGCGCTGATGACACCCCATAAGGCAGTCTGTTGTAGCGGTAAAGGCCCTGGTGAGTATTGATGGTGGTGAATTCTTTGGAGTCCTCCTCCAGTTCCAGCTGCTGGTAGGCCTGTGTCAAGTCCAATTTGGAGAAAAACTGTCCTCCACTGAGTTCCGCCAACAGGTCATCTGTTTTGGGGATGGGGTAGTTATCTAACTTGGACGCTGCGTTCACCGTTACCTTATAGTCGCCACAGATGCGGAGACTCTTGTCTGGCTTCACGACTGTAACTATTGGTGCCGCCCAGTCTGAAAATTGCACTTTCTCAATAGTGCCCTCTGCCTCTAACCTATCCAGTTCTTGGCCTACCTTTTCACGTAGAGCATAAGGCACTGGCCGTGGTTTGAAGTAACGTGGTTGGGCTGCAGGGTCCACAAAAATGTTGGCTTTAACACCTTTGATAGTGCCTCTACTCTCTTCGAAGAGTTCTGATGCCTCATGCAGAATTTTTTCCAGTTCTGGATCAGTAATAGTGCCTTCTGTCACTGTCTGGCACCAATCCTCGGGCCAGTCCAGTTGAATGTGTTTCAGCCAGTCTCGCCCCAGTAAACATGGTCCAGGTCCTTTGACCACAATCACCTCGAGGATCCTTGGGGTACTTCCTTTGTATGTCACTGAGCATTGGGCGGCCCCCAACACGGAATCTCTTCACCTGTGTACGTTTTCAATCTTCGGTTGGATGCCTTCAGTGGAAAAGAACCCCTGTCTCTAATCTTTTTAAATGTCTCTTCATTGATCACCGTCACCGAGGCCCCCGTATCAATCTCCATCTCTACGGCGAAGCCATCCAGTTCCACTGTGGCCATGTATGGCTTTTCTTTGCTCCCAACCTTGAAAACTGAAAATAAATCAGCTTCTTCGTCCTCCACTTTTTTGATGGGTCCACGGATCTTGGGTTGCTCTTCGTGTCCCTCTTGTGTCGTTCTCGTTCAGCACGAAACAATCTGCATTCACGTTGAAGATGACCTTTCTTTTTACAGTACCAACATTCAAGGTCTTTCAATGAACGATCTCTTTTCACTGCTTTGACATCAACTCTATCCCCTTGTCGATCTTCCATCTTGTCGATGCTACCTGTACTTTGACTTTCCCCAGTTTTGGCTCCCAAAGCGTTTTCTTGCAGATCTACAGCACTCTTTTCTGCTGACTCCATAGCCATGGCCACATCAAACGCCCTCTCAAAAGTCAAGTCTTTCTCAGACAATAAGCGTCTTTGAATGCGGTTATTGTTAACGCCACAGACTAATCTGTCCCTCAACATCGAACCAAGTGACTCGCCAAAGTTGCAATCTTGCGACAGATTACGTAACTGCGATACATACTTTGCTATCGACTCCTGCTCGTGACGTGAACGCGTGTGAAACTTGAATCTCTGAACGATTTCAGACGGTTTGGGTTGAAGATGATTTCGAACGACTGTTTTCCGTTCCGCAAATGTCTTGGTGCCTGGTTTGGCTGGAGCGAGCAAATCGCACATGAGTTTGTATGTAGCTCTCCCACACGCACTCAAAAATACTGCTCTCTTCTTGTTCTCCTCACCAATGTCATTCGCCACGAAATAATATTCTAAACGTTCCGTATACTGACCCCAATCTTCCCCTTCCTCAAGTCCGAACTCTTTGAGTTGTCCGAAAGCAGCCATCCTCGTCGCCAGTGAAGTAGGGGCACACTCAGGTAAAGATTCAAGAGTATTTATTCATCAGCTCAAGCAGTAGAGTTGTTTACAGGTCAGCCATCTTCGATGCGGGGCGCCCCCACCCGGTTGTCGCCCCTGGCATCTACTACACCACTGAAACTAGGGGGGTCCGGGGCATGCTCCCCGGGAAAATTTTTTTTAACCGAGTGTAAATCTGTGCCATTTCGCGCTTTCTGGACATAATTTCAAGAGTTATTTAGTGCATAAAAATTGCTGTAAACACATAATTATTACAGGAAGATATATTTGGGACAAGGGAGAAGGGGTTAACACACATAATAAAATGAACACTCCCCCTTTAACTTGAGTGTTTTACAGGTGTTCACCAACTATAGACTTTGGATGAAATCTCACTTCTGGGTTGCTCAATTAGTTTCACTTTTCAGGTTTAAATGATCACACAATATCAAGTTTGAAGTTGGTGCACACAAAGTCAGTAACTGCATCAAACACTTTAAAGTTCAGTCTCATATAACAGAGATCAACTTGTGGAATCAGCACATTTTGAAAGTCACAATATCCAAATTTTGATAAATGAGAAACTTGTGGAATCAGCACATACTGAAAGTCAAATTTTGAAGTTCCTAAATTATAATAAACACTTTCCCCGAAGATGGAGTATGGCTGCCTTAATGGCGGGATAAAAAAGGGTCATACACACAAAACTCCACTGCCTGGCTATACAGGGAGTGTCCGCAGGAGTATCAGCCTGCGTACGCAGAAAGAAAGAATAATAAACACTGAAATACAGGATTTCACAAGGACACACACACACACACACACACACACACACACACACACACACACACACACAGCTTTGTCGTTTGGGTGTTGGAGGCATTAAAGAAACATAGTAAGGAACTCTGTTTCTTCTTGCTGCTTGCATTGTCTGCACTGTCTTTGCCATCCACCTTCTTGCTTACTTGAATTTCAACCCTATCTTTGTCTGCTGTTTCCTTGCTTTCTCCTGTCTGGCTTTCACACTCTATAATTTTTATTTCATTCTCATCCACCTTCTTCCTGACAACTTGACTTTGATTAGTTTGAACCCTCTCTTTTTCCTTGCTACCTCCCGCCTGGCTTGCACTCTCCACATTTTCTACATCACCCTCTTTTTTCCCCACAGGATTGCAATGTTCTATCCTGGCACGTTTTACTGCTGCTAAAGTGTCTTCAGTGACCTTTCTTGTAGTTCCACTCAGTGCCTTGACGTTTGACACGTGCTTCGCTGAACGAATGTGATCAAGAGCTTTCTTCCCGCGACCACCGTAACACTTCCCTTAAGCAGTTTGCACCAAGCTAAACCAGTGGTGCAATAACTTTGCGAAGAAAGTCTCCAATGACTTCTTCGTCAACTTTCTGAAGCGTCCACTCCCATTTCCACTTGTTTTTAATTGCAGATTCGTCAAATGATCGACCAGCATGAACAATGTCTGCGCGCTCCGCCATTTTGTTTTTTCCGGAAGTCCGACCGGAAACTTCTTCCAAGAATAATCAGGGCCATAACTTGCGCGCAGTTGCTATGAACGCTTGCAAGCCGATCACGGATACCTTGCTCCTGTCGGGTTTTTTTTTTTTTTTTTTTTTTTTTTTTGACAAACCGAAATCGCGGAATTCCGCCCAGACGCGGAACGTTTTAAGCCCTGATTTAGGTCACTTAAAAGGTCAAAGTTCCATAGCTTTGTAGCCACAGGGACAGTGCACTCTCAGACGTTCACTGTGTCTGGGTTACTGCGTGATGGAAAACAAAGCCCATCTCTCTCCTTCCGCCTCTTTTAACCTTTCCTGACCTAAGTCAGGCGCCCATTCACTGCTCAACAGACAGAGCACAGCTTTATATTTCCGTCCTTATTGAGACACTTAGTGAAAGGGCAAACAAACAAGGCTTTACACATTTGTAATCCAATATTTTTGTTGCTGTAGTCTGAGCAGAGGCATGTATCAAACTTGTGTACTACTTAACTATGGAAAATTAACTTCCCAGAAAGTGATGACGTCATTTTTGCACAATATTGTGTTTGTTGTCATTGTTCTAATATTGCCTGACCACTTGCGTACAAGCTTTCATGCGGCATCTATGTTATCTACAAGAAAATAAACCCAGTCGAGTTTGGTATTAAAAGAATTGTTGGGAATTCGACAATTCAGTCATCTCAATAGTGCAGATATGTTACATTTTTCATGACAATAACTAATTATCAAACCTACAGCCCCATTTGTAATGGCCGCTCAACCTTGCCGAACGCATTGCTGCCAGACCAGCTATGCACAGATGACATTCAGTTGGCCGAATACAGTGCGGTTAGCTGGCTGGTGGGGAGCGGCCTGCAGAAAACATTCCTTTCCCTCACCTGCATTCACAGCCTGGTCTCTGCAGCTGTAAACTCCCCTGCGACTCAAAACTAAGTAACTTGCTCTGAACAGCCGTGAGAGAGGGTTTCCAAGTCATAAAAATCCAACGCCACGAGTGATTCAAATTCATGACT
>CM031600.1:29406035-29428357 GCA_018398815.1 Conus ventricosus | reverse complement strand
GCCAGATCTGCAGGCAAATGTTCTTAAACCATGTGAATACCACCTCCCTCTCAGATTTCATAAATGTAAATAAATAATGCGATTTTATTGGACCACAGAGCCGAAACATGGTGCGTGTGCTGGACTGATGTGCACACTACATGATCAATGCTTTGAATTGTCTTGACACAGATCCTGACAACATGTTATTCATACAAGTTGCTCAATACAGCTTGGTGTTTGTATTGATGTAACAATGTACAGGATGCTTTGGAATGTAAGATGCCCTAACCAGTCAATATTTGCGAAAAACCAATGCCTTGAACTTAAGAAGAAACTATGATAAACGGAATAAATTATCTGCAAACATTACAGCCAGAAGACTGCCCTTGAGATCAGCTGAGCTATAAACAACATGACTTGATACTGTAGTGATCATATTCTCGCTCTAATAGTCAACCGCAAACATAAAATCAAACTAGGTCAAATCTACACAAAACATCACAAATTCGTCACTTCCATATATCAGTGAAAAACCTGTCTCTCTCTGCTAACACCTACAGAAGAAGAAATGAGTGAGGAAAAAAAACCACCCTTACCCTGGAGGAGTCATGATATCATTCTGCTGTTCGTACGTGTCCTGGAAGGGAGACTGAAATCAAACCAACGGTTCATCAGCACGCGGCCAGAAAGTCCTTATTCTTTGCAAAACGATTCATTCAAGAACAGTGATCAGTATAGCTGACATATCACAATGCACGTGTGACTAAAATTCAAAACAAACAAAAGGATCTGTGAGAAGCAATAAAGAAACATTCTCAACTATCCTGACAATGAAACAACACCATCCTCCTGTCCATCATGTGAGGAAACGCTAAAATTCTGATCACCATATGTGGTCAAAGTGGCCAAGGCCTCAAAAGCACAAAGTACAGCATTCTGACACTTTAAATGTAGCATTCTAAATTTAACCATAGCACTTGTGTTTCATACTGAATCAGATTCAACTGCTCTTTCATATGCACTTCATTTCGCATATAACATGATGACGGACTAAGAAGACAGAAATCTTGCTTGGTTCTGAATTGACCTACACAAACTGACAATGAAACCAGTCGATGAGAAGGCAAAAATCACAGTCATCTTCAGCAAATTTTCCCATACTAGAGTTGGCCTTGTTTTGACGAAAAAAGCCCACAGTCCAAAGATCTGTATTTTCCTAGTTCCGTTTCAGCTGCCCTAAATCCTTAAGGTACTTTTTTTGGGGAAGGGTGAATTTTCTGTTTCTTTGGGCATAGCTTTTTAATCATGAAGTATAGCAGCATACCATTAACATAGCACACTATGCCAAAAGCTTAGCACTTAGCCACTCCACATAATAGTGGTGGTTCCTTGAAACATTACACCATGAAATCAACTGGAACTAACTGGCAAATCATACTCCCCTTTCCTTACAAAATTCTCAAAACAGGGACCTCCACATTAACCATTTGTTACAACTGAGAATGCAGGTGTTTCCAATCACCTGTCTCCATAATGCATCTGTCACACGGGCGAAGACTTTTCCAAGACTTCTAAAATTAGGCACATCTCTAAGACTTTTCTTCCGTGTGACTGCACGACCAAGACCCCAGACGTCTGGGAAAATCCGATTCTTCAGTCTTGGGCCTAGTCGTGGGTTATTGGTCTGGACCAATAACTTTTTCAAGTCTTGGCGACTAAAATTCGAAAAAACATCGGCGAAACGTCCTGTCGGGTCCTGTACAGTCCTGGCCAGTGCTGCCCAGTCTTAGTCAGTGCCGCGCGGTGTTGAAAACGTCCGCGAGACGTTTTGGGTGACGCAATGGGGGCGTAGCTGCCACGCGCGGGAAAAAAAAAAAGGTCGATGCGCGCGCAGCACTGTTGCAGGTTTGGCATCGGTCTTGGCTAGTCCTGACCGGTTTTGAAAACGTTCCCTCGAGTCTTCTAAAACTTGAGCCAAGACTCAAAGAAGACCTGCACAAGTTTTCCAGACTTCAAACTTGGTCTTGGCAAAACCAAATACAGCGTCACAGACAGCCAGCGTCTCGTAACAGCCAGCAGGCAGCGAGATTATAAAAAAGGGGCGGTGCCTCTAAGTCTTGGAAACGTCGTGGCCAATGTGACAGCAGAGGCGAGACTAAAAAACACCAAGACTTTGGGGCCGTTCTATTTATGGAAGTCTTGGAAAAGTCTTCGCCCGTGTGACAGTTGCGTAAGTAATCAATTATGTCTTTCTTTCCTGAAATGTTTTCGGGGAGCTGGTGTGCCTGTTCTAACAAAAGGTAAACAACTGCTGGAGCAAGATTTAAGGTAAAAAAAAAAAAAAAAATTTTCTTTGATGTCATGCCTTACCAACAGTGTTTGAACTATTCTTTGTTTTGACAAACTATGATGATGTCTTCTACATGGATTTCAAAGTAATGAATACCTGGTTGATGCCGGAATGAGCTCTTGCTCGCTGTACACTGGCACGCATCTTTTCGACAGCATCCCGCTGCACAATCTGGAAGTCCTTCAACAGGTTGCTGAACTCGTCTGTAAACCGCTCTTTCTGCATCTTCCATTGTCGCTGTGGAGAAGAAAAAAAAACTTTTTAAAGAAAGTACATACATAATGAATAAGCATGTGAAAAAATTTGTTAGCTGTGAGGTTTTTGTAGTTGTATTTCAGATATCCAGAATATTCAGCTTACAAGGCACTCTGGAATAGAAGGCACATTCTGTACTTTCTTTTTTTAAAGATAAACACTTTATCCTGAGACAAGCGGCTTTTACAAATCAGGCGCCTGGCTTCTGTGCTTGCAAACCAGTGTCTGCCCATGGCTATGTCATGTGCATGACATCATACAAACATTCACTGACAGGGCCAGAACTAATAATCGTTTGTAAAAAAACACACACACACACACGCCAAACATTGCAGTATAAAACTGTGAAAATGTTTCACAGTTATGAAATATCTACATAATTTTTCTGGAAGTAAAACCTGAAATCATATCCTAACAGACACATGCTCAGACCAGAATCAAGCGCACCGATGAAAATAGACTGATGCAATTAAAAGTGCAAGGCTATTCCTGTTTCTAGCTCAGTTGTGAGCACCAAATCCCTGTACCACTTTTAATGGGCTGTCATTTTCTTTACTTCCAACAACAAAAAAATTCTTTTTCCTTGCTAGTTTCTTTATTTTCCTACTGTTTGAATTAAATTTCACATGTTACATAGTGACTGAATACTTCAGAACTGCAGTGGTCAGTGACTTAGTAAGTGTTGTGCTGTTGATTCTGGTAATCTTAAACAAAGCGCACATGACTGCCGAGTTTAGCTTGATCAGTGTCAGCCTTACTTACTGTGTTCATGTGTAGTGGCCTGTCGTGCTTGTACATGAATTTATGTCCACACTGGGCAATTTTGCTTTGAGCACTGACAGAAGATCACGTACAAGCTGGCTGCCATAGTTACTTGCTACCACTGATTTCTCCATTCATAAGGTGCTTCCTCACATAAGGCCCCCAGGTCAGAATTCGAAAAGGAAATATTGCCTTACAGTTTGGAAATTTTTGTAGGTGTTAAGATTATAAATGCCACATATAAGAGTGTTTACAAATGTGCATGAACCAATGTATGTTAGAGTGTGTGTATTAATCTGCTGTTTTATTAGTTGGTTGTTAGAATTCAGCTTCACCATACCTGTTGGGATATTACATCCACCCAGAATCACACACAGATCTTGATAATAAATTTTTGCACTATAAACTACATTACTGCATAATGTAATGCAGTTATGATTTCTTATGCGGTGAACCATATTACCACACAACACAAAGCAGTTTTGACTTACTGCCTTGCAAACCACATTACTACACAATCTATGCAATTTCAGATGTATTATAATGTTAGCCATTTTAAAATGTCATGTGCACAATTAAGATACCCTGTATTCCAAACCACATTATCACACAATCTTATGACGGTAATCAAAGATTTAGTGCATCATAAACCACATTATCACACAATATTTACAATGCAGATTATATGCACAGCATTGTAAACTACATTACTACACAATGCAATGTGATTGATTAAAATTTATAGTAATTTTAGCTAGAGATATGATCCGTCTCAACTAATGGCCAAAAAAAAAAAAGAAGACTCACTTGTTCTGAAGAGGATGGAGGTGGGGCAGGTGTGCCAAATCCTTGAGATAAGCATTCGTTTCTTTGTGGAGCTGGTTGGTGTAATGGATCGTTTGCTCTCTAACAAAGAATACCGAAAAACACTCCATGATGAACACATACAAGTTTCAATGACAAAAACCAAAACAGTGCAAAGCACAGTGAACACTCCTTCTTAAAAGAAAAAAAAAGAAAAAAAAAAAAGAAGTCTGAAATGGACATGAAAAATCTTTGAAGATTTGGGAACACAACACTTCGAAGATTAGAGAACACAAACAAAACAATCTCATACACATGGCATAAAACCAATGAAAAAAGTGCAGAAACAATGTGACAAGCATAGTTAAACTATGAACTTTGCCAGTACTTACACTCTGTTTCGGACCTCATCTGAATCCTGTGGAGTTCCAATCTGTGCTACAAGTTTTCGTACCTGAGTCACTGTGGTTTGAAAAAAAAAAAAAGGAATATTAGAGAAATCTCACAGATTATACTAGTAGATAAAATAAAATGAAACGGATCAAACAAAAGGTCGCTGTGGTTAACAAAAAACCCAAAAGGGCAATACTGAACGGGCCTCATCAATTGCACATGCAAAACAGAACAAAAACCAAACCAAAACAAAAGTCTACAGACAAATCTAATTGACTTTTGCTCTAACTGCTCTTGTAAAAGAAGCAAAAATGAAATACACCGAAAGTTCATCAAATGGAAATTATCCTTAAGTATGAGAACAAGAAATTACATGCACTGTCATGAACAAACAAGTGGGCTGGACGTAGCCATGTGAACAGATGAGACAGAATCAGGAGCACTGGAGCGTGTGTGTGTGTGTGTGTGTGTGTGTGTGTGTGTGTGTGTGTGTGTGTGTGTGTGTGTGTGTGTGTGTGTGTGTGTGTGTGTGTGTGGGCGTGTGTGTGAGTGAGGGAGACAGGGAGACAGACAGACAGACAGAGCAAACAAAATGAACCAGCCAAACCAAACCAAACCAAATCCAACCTAAAGTATTATCATATTCATTTGTTACTTATCATAACCTAATATTCAAACAAACCGTTTATTTCACATGTCACAAGAAATGCCATGTATCTCCTCACACAGAAAACAACCTTTGAACTTGTGGACCGTCAGTGCTGGGAGTGAGTCAAGACAAACCTCAGTAATAATAATAATAATAATGGGGATTTATATAGCGCCTTCCACGGCACAAGGCGCTTTACAAAGGCAGAAAAAATACAAATTGCAAATGTAGAGAAAATGCATTGAAAAACGGCTCAGAAAATGAAAAACAAAGGCTCTCTTCCATTCTCTCCCACGCGCACACACATTCTCACGCACAGACACACAATACACAAGAGCCGCAACAAGCACAAAACTATTAAGCGATCCACAAAAACAACAAGAGTCAATCAACTATCCGGTAATGACTGTCTTCTTAGTATTGTTTGAAAAGGTGGGTTTTCAGGGAGGTTTTGAAGGAAGAAAAGGTTTGAGAATGTCTTAAGTCATAGGGGAGTTTATTCCAGAGTTTGGGAGCTGCGTATGAGAAAGCTCGTTCGCCATGCTGTTTACGATGGGGACGGTAACTGGGGAAGCGGAAGGTCCTGGTGTCGGTGGAGGAGCGGAGCGTTCGTGATGGGACATATACTTGAAGGAGATCGGAAAGATAGGCAGGGGCATCGCCAGTGAAAATCTTGAAGCAAAGACAACAACATTTGTATTTAATTCTTTCTTCAACGGGGAGCCAGTGCAACTTTTTCAGGAGAGGGCTGCAGGGTTGGGTCCTAGGAGATTTGCAAATGAGACGGGCTGCAGAGTTCTGTACAGATTGAAGGGGTTGGATGACAGTTGAGGGACAGCCAAGGAGAACACAGTTGCAGTAATCTAGCCTTGAGAGGATGTAGGATGAAACGAGAGTTTTTGTGCCGTCTTCAGTGAGATAGGGTCGAATAGCAGCAATTCGTTGAAGTTCCATGTAAGCTAACTGACAGGTTTTTGTGACTGTAGCTGTGGATGTGGATCGACATGAGCAGCCATTGGAGTAAATGCCATTCAGAGGGCGCAGAAGTTGAGAAAGTACATGGAAAATACAAGAAAGTTTGTTGACAGGAACAAGAATGCCCTAAGGAAAACCACTTACCATTTTGAGTAATCTTCTGAATGTTCTGGCTGATCTTCTGTGACAGCTTGCTGAACTCTGACCCCCCACTCTCTGTAGAACAGAACAGAAGAAAGATTACAATCAATGTCGAAAGAAATATTGTTCAAAGCTGTTGTGTCCTTTGACGAAGACAGACAATTCTATGAATATACGATGGCCACTGTAAAGTACTGTTTGAGCAACACACACACACACACACACACACACACAGTGACACACACACACACACACACACTAACACTAACACACAGAGGCACACATACACATAAAAGGTTGAAATCTGGCACTGATCATTAATACATGCACACAAATTTCAACTGAACCACATAATGACAGGAAATCGGTTACCTGAAATACTGACTTTCATGTCACCCTTTATTTTCACAATCTCTCCCTCCCTCTTGCACTCTCATGGGACACGAAATAACAGCACAACACATATTAACAGCACACATAATGATGGAGTCATTCATTCCAGACCAATTCTGACATGATTTGTAAAAGCAGAGAGTTATTCAGAGCCGACTTCCCGGTGTATTCATAACAACAACCTTCAAGTCCAAAACTCATCCGTGTCTACATTTTCTCCATCCAAACCCTGTTTCATGAGTAGCTTTCTCTTAACCAGTCTTCCAGCCTTCATTTAAATCATGTTGGCAGTCTTTGTTCAAATTCTAACACTGAAAATGTCAAAAGATGCATGTAGGCCTCAGACCCAATGAGGTCAGTGTGTCACTGGCCTGCTAGTTCATGTAATAATTTAAATAAACGATACCTTTTGCTACTGAACAGCTTAAGTTTTCCTCTGTATCATGTGTGTGTGTATGTGTGTGTGTGTGTGTGTGTGTGTGTGTGTGTGTGTGTGTGTGTGTGTGTGTGTGTGTGTTGCATGCATGTGTGTGTGTGTGTGTGCACGCGAGCCCACGTGTGTGTGTTGCGTGTGCATGTGTGTGTGTTTAATTCCATCTTACTCTCATCTTATTGTAAACTTGTACAAAATGTATGTGTCATTCCAACACTGATACCATTTGATTGCTATAACAACATTATGTTATTTAAAGCTTAATCTACCTGCTATTATTCTGCTATGTCGTAAACCAATCAGTCAACAAAAAAACCCTCAGTGGGTGCTCTCTGTCCCATTTCATGTTTTCTATCTAATTTTTCCAGACACTTTCTAGCCAGGGTGTTTCTAGTAATAGTAGCATGAAGCAGCAGTGTCCTGAATGGGTTAAGCAATGAACAAGGTAAATATCAAAAAAGAAAAAAAAGTGCATCACATTGATATATATACAAGCGACATACATATGTAAAGTTTACGCTTTGCCTCTTACAATCTACATGGTGCTGCTTCAATGTTTTCATTCACATTCCAGCTTCCTTTATACACCGCTGTAGGCTCCACAGATACAGCTGCATATATTCTAAATTTCACCTTGCCTTTGATAGTTTGCATCATCACCAACAGAACAAAGACCCATTATCTTGAGACCTCAAATGACCTGTTTTAGAATAGTTGCAATTTCTTGAAAACAGACATGCATTTCCGGATATAAAAAAGTAATTATCATACTGCATGTTTTACATTACCTCTGGAATTGGGGCTGCTTTGGTAAGAATCAAAATCATCAAAGGAACCTCTGCCGTAAGACGCCATCGTGTTCGAGATTCAGCAAGGACCGAATGTTCACACTGTAAAATTGATGAAGCTGTCGGGTGGCAAGACTTCACACTGTAGAGGATTCTGTCAGTCCGTGGTGAGAGTTAGAAGTCAGTTCATGGCTGAAAATTCACACCTGAAAGGAAAAACCCAGCAACCCAGCTGAATGAAATTCAAAGTATATATTTGAGAAAAAACAGTCATAACTTTCCTGACCTACTGAGACATGCATTTATACACAGTTCAAATTGGCAGCAATTTTTTGCCACTGCTGCAGTTACACTTTTTGTTGTACCTGTCTTTTCTTTTATTATTGCAATACAATCTAAAAGCCAGCACTTTCACACTTGTTTCTTTTTCTGCTTTAAAAAATCTAAACAGATGATTATTTCGGCATGCTACCTGTCAACAGTGTTACACCCAAGATTCCATATGTATTGGGTTCAAAGACTAAGACAGAAGTTGTTGTCATGTGCCAAGTCATTCACAATAATTCTGCTTACAGCTATCTGAGTATTACTGTTCTGTCAATTTGTAAAATCTTTATTTGTGTCATTTGAGAATTCTAAGGAGACTTGTTTGTTCACTTGTTTATTTCATACTGTGTAGTATATAGGTAATACTTTGTACCTCGTTATGTTTTAAATTGAAAATACACACTCAAATAGCGTGGAAAATTTGCAGTTTATTCTGAAAATTTGAAATCTAATTTCATGTCAAGTATACAAGGATAATCACTATTTAATGTATGTTTCATTGTTTTTTGCTTTATTTATAGTTGTTCAATATCAGCATGCAATTCATTTTAAAAGCATGCATTTTCAGTCTACACAGACACATGCTAAACACATATTGGTCAAATAAATGTCAGAAAAATTTATTTTAAAAGCATGCATTTTTAATCTGCACAGACACATGCTCAACACATATTGGTCAAATAAATGTCAGAAACCCATCTGCAACAAAGAAGTTTTCCCCCAATTTTCCAATGTCATGGCCATACCCATGAATCCACCGTATTCCCCTACCCAGTAACCACCCCAGGAATGACAACTTTTATCATAATAATAATGCAGCTAGTAAAGATGACAATATTTTAATGTTTTTCAATAATGAGTGATGTTGAGGGTATCATCATGATTATTCACGTATCAACAGCAACAGTAGGAAGAAGTGAAAGACAATCAATGTAAGATAAGATAATGTTGCTTATAGCCCAGCTGACCGCAAAGGGCCACATCAGGGCTGTCACCACGTTAAAATCAACTCACAAGTCATTAAAAACAAAAAAAAAACAACTTTCACACATCTCTTTAAGTTTAAATAACATCTTCTAGAAATGCACCAGAAACTTCGTTAAAAATCTTTCTTCCGTAAAATCTTAAATCAGATGAAAAATGTTAATCTCTCTCAAAAACTCAAGGATCACGTCAGGCGGGACATCCCTGAACAGGATCTTCATGGACTCCGCTGTAAAATGTTTGTGTCTCACATCGTGCAAGTCCCAACACTCTAAAAGAACATGTTTCATTGTGAGTGGTACATGACATGGAATGCACCACGGAGCTTCTTCACTCTAGGTAGGAATGGGTAAAATACGAATGGCTGGTGTGCAGCCGGCACAGAACTGTTTCTTCTTTACGACCACCAGATGTAGATGGGAGGAACTCCTTAAGGTTTGGACGGATCTGAAAGAGTTTGTTATCCGTCTGTGTGTTCCAATCCTCCTGCCAGAGGTCTCTCACATAATCGTTAATTTTGGGTTTCAGATCTGAGCACAGGATATAAATGTTGGACAATTTCTCTCTTGTGGCATTCTTGGCTAAACGATCAACCATTTCGTTCCCTCCGATTCCAACATGACCAGGAACCCAAGCTAGAATAATGTTGTAACCATCCGCTTTCAACTTGCTAAAAAGTTCAAAGAAATGTAAAAGTTCTGGATGCTGAAGGTTGCGGCCAGCTATGGCCTCCAAAGCTGACAGCGAATCCGACAGAACCAGAAAGTCGCTCTTCGAAGATTGTGAAATTATCCTCAGGGCCAGAACCAGAGCAGTAAGTTCAGCGGAATAGACAGAAGCATCTGGAGGAATATGTTTTAACAGTATCTGAGAAGGAGCCCCAGGGCAATAAGCTGCACAGGCCACTCCATCCTCGGAGACAATCAATGTGATTAAAAACAGTGGTAATGGTAATTAAAATAATTTTGATGAGACAAGTCAATCATCATTCTCTAAAGTGCAGCTCAGAACTCTCCAATGAATCTTGAAGCAGTCCCAACGACCACTAGCTAATTATCATTCATCTTCTGGATTTGTTTTCAGTAAATCAATGACTGGTCTGATGGACAACGCATTCAAACAGTAACAGAGATCTCCTTCTCTAGGAGTAGGACGCAGCATGGAGCTGTATGACCTCCTGAAAGGAGTGCTCTGAAGTTCATGTCCATCAAAAAAGTCATAAAGGTGGAATGTTTAAAAGACATGATATCTTAAAAGTCCATGAATAAATCCATAAATAATCAAAGATTCATGGCGGTTGAACTGAATGAAGGGCAAGAAAAGCAACAAAATTAGTGCAACTGCAAGGGATTCAAACTATAGAGATAGACTGGAGCATTCATATGATGACATATTTACTGAATACAGCCACCTACTTGTGACTGCTGTGGCAGAAAGCTTGATGTCCCAGTGACGAAAGCATTTTTTTCTTTTGGACTTAGAAGCTGACTTTGTATTAGCTGCTGCTAAGCTTTGACAGATAGATTTGCAGTCTTGTTTATCTAGCCAAGCAAAGCCTTCTGCTAAGATGTTTTGAACTTTTCCTCACAATATACTTTTTAGGAGAATGTCATGACAGATGGTGATTTAGTGACAGCTGTCTGATGACAAACCTTGTTTTTCATGAAAATGTTATGGACAACGCTTTCTTTGCCATCTTGGTGTGTGTGCACGCATACCTGTGTGTGTGTGTGTGTGTGTGTGTGTGTGCGTGCGTGCGTGCGTGCGTGCGTGCGTGCGTGCGTGTGTGCGTGCGCGAATGAAATCCCTTGACTGGCTTTCTTTCACGCTGATGACACATGCACAGGAAACCTTTCCTCAAAATGCAGTGTATCGTAATCTACTGTGGCGGGCGCAATTCATACGGAACATAGCAATGATTGGGATGTTACAAGATCTTGCATGAGAAGGGTAAAATGGATCCACTTACCATTTATATGATGCACAGACAAGCTTATTGGCAAACATCCTGTTGCAGGTTTCTGCCCTCAGTCTAAAGTTTTGAAACATATTTGGTGCTTTCATTGTGTAATGCACAAATGTACTGTTGGTTTTTTTTTTTTGTTTTTTTTTGCTGTCCCAACCTCTGCGCCACCTCAGAGGCAGTGCACCCACACCGCTCATTCCGACACCCGTCCACAGCCATAGCCCGGCTGGCCCCGCCGCAGCCCCGGCACCAGCAATCCACAGGGAGCAGTCAATGTCAAGTCGTTAAGAGGCAACCCACCGGAGGAGACACTGCACTGCTGCCGAGTCACTTCGGTGGTGTTCAGTGCCGCCTGTTCTGATCTAACATATGCAGGACACCACCTACTAAGCCCCCTACTGACGACAATAATTGCTTAGTCGCGGAGCCGGCATGAGTGAGCTCTCCCTCCGGAGGGCGCCACCACATCCGTCCAACGACAGCCCCCATGGACTCGCCGATACCGGTGACCCCGACGGAAGCAAACCAAGGCCACAGACGTGGAGAGGACATCGAAATTGAGGTCACCATGAGAGCAGGGCATGAAGGGCCACAGAACTTGAGACTTTTTATTTTTATTTTTTAATGCTGATCAATGGGAATGAGGATGATTAAGATGATGCTACGGATTTCCATTTCGGTCTGAGACTACATGACAGGGCTGTACTCTACGCTTCCTTTCATAATATATCCTGGCGTCAACCAGGCCCGAGAGATACAGGCACCTGCAGTGTTGGTCAGGAAATTTGAGCAACACTCTCAGAAACGCATCCATTAAGTGGATGAAACTCGACTGTGTGGTCCCAGTCTTCCCAACTGAGTCCGCAGCAAACTCAACTCTGGGTAGGAGCCGGTCGGGGCAGAAAAAACCCACATGACTCTGATGGGATTCGAACCCACGACCTCCCAGCCGGGAGTCTGCGACGCTAACCACTTCGCCACGGCGGCTGGTCAAATGTACTGTTTTGGTGCATATATGGAGCTCTGCTTCAAAAAGGTGTCAATGGTGGCCTACTGCCCAATGACCAATCCTAATGCAGCAGCCTACAGCACAACAGCCTATTGTGCAACAGTGTGTGTGTATGTGTGTGTGTGTGTGTGTGTGTGTGTGTGTGTGTGTGCACATGTGTGTGTGTGTGTGTACGAGTGTGTGAGTGTGGTTCACTGTTAATACCAAGAGCTGTGGGACAGGCTGTACCGATCCATGAATGATATTGCACAGATGATCATGATATGACAGGGGTTCCTGTACTTGTTAACTTTACCTTGCAACACAATCAACAGCTTTCTAAAAAATTCAGTCATGCCAAATTTAAACATTTTCACACTTCACTGCCCAAAGATATTTCTTGCATTATTGTGACTGTGAAGAACTGTGTAGAGTAGCCACATGATTTTGGGGGAACAATCACTATGAATAGTATGATGTTATTTCTGCTTTCCTTTTGCTACAAAGGTGTATACATGTATACTCACTCTTGACCTAGCACAGGAACTTCACCAATTCAGACGAATGCAGCATAAGCCCTCTTCCTAATTCCCTGAGATCTTCATCATTATCATCTGGTGCCTATCTAAATCCAGCTGTCAACTGTTGTCCAAGTTCCCGGTTTTGGCATGTTGTTCCAGCACTTGGCTTTCAAACCTTCTATTTGTCTGCCCCCTCCCATGCTCTTCTCTCTCTCTCTCTCTCTGGGTATAAAAAAAAAGACACTGGTTATCCTGTCAACTTGACTTTTACTGCCATAAAATCCAGAGAATTTCCCTTTTCTTGGGTTTCAGAATCACTGTATTAATACCACTGAATTCCTCATAGGAATCTGTAACGTTGTGCACCATTTCTGATTTACATCAGTGTTCTTTTCACATACTGCAAACGTGAAACCATCTGAGAAAGCATCCAAGAAACTATCAAGAGAGAGACAGACAGAAACGCAGTGAGAAAGACTTGGGGAGAGAGAGAGAGAGAGAGAGAGAGAGAGAGAGAGAGAGAGAGAGAGGTCTGTATATTTCCTTATGAGAACCACTTGGACAAGATATCTCTAAGCCCCCCAAAAAGTCTCTGCTGTTTCTGTCCAGCATACTTCAGCGCATGTGTGTCAGTGTATGTCAAACTGTGCTCTTACATGTGCGTGTGCGTGTGTGTGTGTGTGTGTGTGTGTGTGTGTGTGTGTGCGTGTCCGTGTGTGTGTGTGTGTGTGTGTGTACATGTTTGATGCTGATGTCTTTTTACTTTTTACTTTTACTGCATAGATGGCCACAATCAAATTGATTTTTACGCTGTTTTGTGGGGATTGCGATGAAAGAAAAACAAATCATAGTAAGCGATAGACCTAAGTAAAAGTGAGGATAAACCTAGTCCTGCTCTAAGTGGGTTCTCTGGCAGGCTACCGTTGCTCCACTTTTCGCCCTTCCGAGCTAGCCGGTCCCTTGCTGATCTAAGACAGCAGGGCCCCCCAAATAAATCGAAACAACAAAAGCTATTGGGGTGGGGGGGGGGGGGGGGGGGGGGGGGGGGGGGGGAGGAGGGACTTATTATCTAACTAACTACTGACTGTGGGGCACCCTAGACTTAAAGGTGTCCGCTGCCACAGCTATTTCAGGCAGGTTGTTCCAGTCACGTATCGTTCTGGGGAAGAAGGTTGTTGGTATGCAAGCAAATCTATAGACACAGTCTTCTACTCTCTTTGTCTTTGCCTCATGCACATAATGTGAATGCATGATCTCCCTCTGATTCCAAATTCCCTCTTTAACACACACATGCACACCCACCCACACACATGAAGATCCTCTCCCCCTGTAAGTTTAGTTTGGGAAATTAAAAGGCTGACAGCTAGGTGATTTAGTTCCCATTATTCTCATTCAGTTTCTAACTAATTGACTGACCTGTCAACTAAACAAAATTTGGCGATTCTATTTCAGAGCCCCCTCCCTCCCCCCCCCCCCCCCCCCCCCCTCCTCTACTATTGTTAGGTCTTGATCTTTCGAGCAAAAAATAAGCCTCCCGTAAATAACAGAAATGACCAAGAAAGCAGCGAGAAGACGGGTATCGATCTTTTAGTTTTAGTAACTCACAGATCTGTCAATCATAATTACTAAATCGCTTTCGATTACCATGCCCTTGTTCAAAATGTGGCTAGAAGAATCAAGACTTCCTCATTCCTATTAACAAATACCGAATTCACAGGATGTTTATTTTTATTTTAGACTCGCTCTAAATGCGAAGAAAATGTAACCGTACGTATTAACGCAACGGCCAACTGCTATGGGAAAGACTTTTATTTGTAAATTACAACACCAAATCCACAATCTGGTGGTTTAAAAGTCAACGCTGTAGCCAAAACTAAAGGAGGAAAAAGAAAACAAACCTACTTTACAATCAATGACCTGACGAACACACCTCTCAGCGACCAACCATATTGTGACGTCATGGTAAGGGAAACTACTCCTGGAAGAACAACTTGTGATCATTAATCATAAGCCTATCGTTCGACATCTTATTTTGTCGTTTTGACGAATGTGAATGACGAATGCGCAATAGAGCAATAACACGATGGCCACAGCCGCACAGTTACATGAAACTGGGTCTAGAAAGACTTTTTTTCTGGTATGAGTGCTGGGGAAAAAAAATCTTGCCGAGAGCCAAATGCGTTTTAAATTGCCATAGTGAACTAAGTTTGTTAAATCTTTAATAAATGTTAGCGAACCGCCAAGAGAATCGTGGACAAACGAGTCACAAGACAAAACACAACGCGTTTCGACCTTTTAGGTCTTCTTCAGGCAAGACAAACACAAATAATACAACGAAAATGAACGAATTTGGTACTCAGCTTCGATCTCTTCACTCTTCAGCGCAAGGATGCCAGGCACACACACACTTGCACATCACACCACAGCTCTCGAACACGTCACCGCAGAATATAGGCCTATCACCATTAGTTGATGGTGACGCCTTGGGTTGTCTGGCACCAGGTTCCAGGACCGGATCGCCGTGGTCGTCTCTGGGAACTCTTAGACATAGAAGTCTTCTTCTTTTCTTCCTCACCCATCTGTAGATTTTGGACTTCGTTTCTCAGTTTGTTTTGATGCCTAACCCCAGCGCTGAAGATCTTGTTCCACTTCTGTCGCCCAGACCACGTTCTTTCGACATTAATCCGTCCTGCTCACTGTCTCTCTCGTGTCGCGTTGTTCTTCTCTCCGGATTTAAACAAAGAATCTCCCTTATCCATGTTGCTTCTCTATCACCTTGTTTATATCAACAGTGAATTCCTCTCTAGCTGCATTCTTCCACACATCAGCATTTACACACATTGCAACATGATAGCCTTGCAAATAACCAGTCCTCACCAAATGGACATCGAAAATTCCCGAAGGCTTCGGGTGTCACTTTCACACAGCAGGCCCTAATTATAGCCTATAGAAAGCTACGACAACGTCTACTTTCTTTCCTTAGAGTGTCCACAATCATCACGTTGGTTATTCTGACACTTTTGTGTGTATGACCGTTTTTTTTTTTAAATCCCGCCCTTAAGGCAGACATACTCCAACTTCGGGGAAGGTGCGTGCTACGTGTAACGTGTCATCCAAACTGGCCTTCTCTTCCGAAAGTTGGTGATGGGATTTTACGTGTGTGCAAGATGTTATGCGTGCTTTCACATACGGAACCTCGGTTTATAGTCTCATTCGAAGGAATGTATGGGAAATGGAGCCAGAACCAGTGTTAACTCCGAGGGAAAAATCACCCTGTAGGCCTACCGAAACGGGCCGGCGGAGATTCGAACCTGCAACCCCAAGATTACGAGTCCGGCGCTCTACCAACTGAGCTATTCCGGCCCCCCACACACGTCCTCCACACACATTCCAACCAACCTGATAGCAGAACAACACAGTGCTTTACACCAATACCAAATGAACGAGCAAGAGATCCCTATCTTCAAGTAAATGGGCTCGGTCTGTTTACTGAACAACTTCAGCTGACTGAGCCCCCAGCACCTACTTGATGTTCCGAGGTCCGAGTGGATAATTTGTCTCCCTTTCACCATCAGAGGAAAGTTCGAACTCGGGTGGGGGGGGGGGGGGGGGGGGGGGGGGGGGGGGGGGGGGGGGGGGGGGGGGGGGGGGTCCTCACCGCCTTTGATGACTGCTATCGCCTGACAGTTAAGCTTATTTACCCGACAACTTCGACCTCCTTCACACAGTCTAAAGACCTGTTCTTGGTGAGGGCGCTACAACTAATCGGCCAATCACCCCCTGTTCTCCACGGCGATCTAAACTCGCCCTTTGTGAGAGATTTCGCTCTCTTCACACACACACACAACACTTACACACAGGTACGTGTTTTGGAGTCACTGGCCTGGCGCATCACACTGAAGAAGAGTTCACAGGTTCCTCCAATTCTGTCGCTTCTGCGCGAAGGCGTGGACGCTGCAAATGTCTTTCTAACCCTGTTCATTCTATGGCAATGTTGCCAGTCCATAGATCTTTTTTTTCCCCAGTCAGTTTCCATCCGGCTCTGTGCCACTGTCTCTGTAACAAGCTGTTAGGTCGTATTACATGACCACATAAATGTAGATTTCTTAACAGTTGTCAGTCGATCTCTCCGGTGTGCTACTTCATGATTTGACGCTGTCATTCCTTCCGTCAGTGGAGATGATGAGTATATTCCGATGTTTGGTATCTTGCGGTATCATTCCAGTAACTTGGATTCTTCCATTGTCAGATCTGCTGTGAGGGTCTGCGTCTCATAAAAGGAGATGGAATGTACCGATTCACGCAGGAGCCTCAACCTCTTCTTCAGGGAAATGTTACTGTGTGGCCTTCCGTACAGGTTTTGACTACACAATGCTGATGCTGTCTTTGCTGCCCTTGAAAGGGTCTGGTTTGGATCCCTCACTGCTAATGATGGATCCCAGGTAAGTGAACGGCTGAACACTTTCTATCTTCTGTCCATGGACAGGTATGATGGCGTTGTGTCTGCAGGTCATCATTGATATGGAACACATTCAGTTCATCTTGGTCATCGCTCAGCCTACAGCAGGGACCATGTAAATGATGTCACATCATCGAAATCGGTTCCATGCATGTTTGTATTTAAATTATTTAAAAAAAGGCGTCAATGGACCAGTTGCTTTCAACACACTCAACAGCCTTTCAACCGGGTCTATTTTACCACAAACTGTTAGATCAAAAGTGTAGCATGTAAAGTGATTGTCTTTCCAGAACCTCATCAGTGCGGTCTGCCTTCGCTGCATCCATCCTCCACTGTATTCTGCAGAAAGGTCTCGGGCAACCATTCTTGGCAATACTGGTCTACATATTCGTATCTGGCAAGCTCACGGCGTTTGATTATCGAAAGGGGAGATTGATAGATAGATAGATACGTACATACATAGCCTATATACATACATATATACGCAAGTACGTACATGAAGAAATCTGGTTTCTTAGCATATTTGATGCATTTGAATTGCTGCAAATGTCATAATCCTTTGTGGTAAGTGCCTGGAATGAAAGCTGGATAATCCATCTGAAGTGGTTACTGTTTTACAACCGTTTAGGTTTTTCATATGAGGTCGGTCAGTATCCACTTGACCTGTGCCGGAAAAAATCAAATCGGCGCCCCTTTTCCCGTAGGCCTATCTATCCGTTCACAGTGACGTCAACTGCTGCTTATTGTCTGAAACAGTTGATCAAGGTTGTTTAATTCCTCGAGCTGCCTTCTGTTCTATACACTACATATATCACGTTCTGTCTGTGTATGTGTCTGTGCGTGTGTGATTGTGTGTGTGTGTGTGTGTGTGTGTGTGTGCGTGCGTGCGTGCGTGTATGTGTGTGTATGTACGTGCGTGCGTGCGTGCATGTGTGTGTGTGTGTGTGTGTGTGTGTGTGTGTGTGTGTGTGTGTGTGTGTGTGTGTGTGTGTGTGTGTGTGTGTGCACCTCCCGTTCCCTATAGAAATCCACAATTTTGATCGGGATCTTCTCCAAATCAGACGTGGTACCTCGCAAGCATACTGGGCAGATCATGATGGAATCATATGTGTTCGAGAACGTCAAATTAGTAGGAAGGGAAGCGATGTCAGAATTTGAAGCATGTCAAACACAACTTACCGTTGGTGTTCATGTAGATTACAAACACCGTGTTCACTGTCAGTCAGAAGAACTCAGCTGGGAGGACATTAGATTGAAGAACTAAAAATCCCCAATTCAATCCTGGCTGGGGTCAGAGGAAGCGAGAGGAAAGACAAGGGGGTAGGGGAGGATGAAGGGACGTAGAGGGAAAGTGGAAATGCATGGGAAAAGGGGACCTGTGGTGGTGGGGGTGGGGGGGGGTCAGAGGAAGTGGAGGAAAGATAAGGGTGGAGGGGCCAGGATGAAGGGACGTAGAGGGAAAAGGGGAAATGCATGGGAAAAGGGGACCGGTGGGGGTGGGGGTGGGGTCAGAGGAAGTGGAGGAAGATAAGGGTGGAGGGGCCAGGATGAAGGGACGTAGAGGGAAAGGGAAATGCATGGGAAAAGGGGACCAGTGGGGTGGGGGTGGGGTCAGAGGAGGAAAGATAAGGGTGGTAGGGGCCAGGATGAAGGGACGTAGAGGGAAAAGGGGAAATGCATGGGAAAAGGGGACCTGTGGGGTGGGGGTGGGGTCAGAGGAGGAAAGATAAGGGTGGAGGGGCCAGGTGAAGGGACGTAGAGGGAAAGGGGAAATGCATGGGAAAAGGGGACCGGTGGGGTGGGGTGTGGGGTCAGAGGAGGAAAGATAAGGGTGGAGGGGCCAGGATGAAGGGACGTAGAGGGAAAGAGGAAATGCATGGAAAAGGGGACCGGTGGGGTTGGGGTGGGGTCAGAGGAGGAAAGATAAGGGTGGAGGGGCCAGGATGAAGGGACGTAGAGGGAAAGGGGAAATGCATGGGAAAAGGGGACCTGTGGGGTGGGGGTGGGGTCAGAGGAGGAAAGATAAGGGTGGAGGGGCCAGGATGAAGGGACGTAGAGGGAAAGGGGAAATGCATGGGAAAAGGGGACCTGTGGGGTGGGGGTGGGGTCAGAGGAGGAAAGATAAGGGTGGAGGGGCCAGGATGAAGGGACGTAGAGGGAAAGGGGAAATGCATGGGAAAAGGGGACCTGTGGGGGGTGGGGGTGGGGTCAGAGGAGGAAAGATAAGGGTGGAGGGGCCAGGATGAAGGGACGTAGAGGGAAAGGGGAAATGCATGGGAAAAGGGGACCTGTGGGGTGGGGGTGGGGTCAGAGGAAGTGGAGGAAAGATAAGGGTGGAGGGGCCAGGATGAAGGGACGTAGAGGGAAAGGGGAAATGCATGGGAAAAAGGGACCTGTGGGGTGGGGGTGGGGTCAGAGGAAGTGGAGGAAAGATAAGGGTGGAGGGGCCAGGATGAAGGGACGTAGAGGGAAAGGGAAATGCATGGGAAAAAAGGGACCTGTGGGGTGGGGGGTGGGGTCAGAGGAAGTGAGGGAAAGATAAGGGTGGAGGGGCCAGGATGAAGGGACGTAGAGGGAAAGGGGAAATGCATGGGAAAAGGGGACTGGTGGGGTGGGGGGTGGGGTCAGAGGAAGTGGAGGAAAGATAAGGGTGGAGGGGCCAGGATGAAGGGACGTAGAGGGAAAGGGGAAATGCATGGGAAAAGGGGACCTGTGGGGTGGGGTGGGGTCAGAGGAGGAAAGATAAGGGTGGAGGGGCCAGGATGAAGGGACGTAGAGGGAAAGGGGAAAATGCATGGGAAAAAGGGGACCGGTGGGGTGGGGGTGGGGTCAGAGGAAGTGGAGGAAAGATAAGGGTGGAGGGGCCAGGATGAAGGGACGTAGAGGGAAAGGGGAAATGCATGGGAAAAGGGGACCTGTGGGTGGGGGTGGGGTCAGAGGAAGTGGAGGAAAGATAAGGGTGGAGGGGCCAGGATGAAGGGACGTAGAGGGAAAGGGGAAATGCATGGGAAAAGGGGACCTGTGGGGTGGGGGTGGGGTCAGAGGAAGTGGAGGAAAGATAAGGGTGGAGGGCCAGGATGAAGGGACGTAGAGGGAAAGGGGAAATGCATGGGAAAAGGGGGACCGGTGGGGTGGGGGTGGGGTCAGAGGAAGTGGAGGAAAGATAAGGGTGGAGGGGCCAGGATGAAGGGACGTAGAGGGAAAGGGGAAATGCATGGGAAAAGGGGACCTGTGGGGTGGGGGTGGGGTCAGAGGAAGTGGAGGAAAGATAAGGGTGGAGGGGCCAGGATGAAGGGACGTAGAGGGAAAGGGGAAATGCATGGGAAAAGGGGACCAGTGGGGGTGGGGGTGGGGTCAGAGGAAGTGGAGGAAAGATAAGGGTGGAGGGGCCAGGATGAAGGGACGTAGAGGGAAAGGGGAAATGCATGGGAAAAGGGACCAGTGGGGTGGGGGGTGGGGTCAGAGGAAATGGAGGAAAGATAAGGGTGGAGGGGCCAGGATGAAGGGACGTAGAGGTAAAGGGGAAATGCATGGGAAAAGGGGACCGGTGGGGTGGGGGTGGGGTCAGAGGAAGTGGAGGAAAGATAAGGGTGGAGGGGCCAGGATGAAGGGACGTAGAGGGAAAGGGGAAATGCATGGGAAAAGGGGACCGGTGGGGTGGGTGGTGGGGTCAGAGGAAGTGGACGAAAGATAAGGGTGGAGAGGGCCAGGATGAAGGGACGTAGAGGGAAAGGGAAATGCATGGGAAAAGGGGACCGGGTGGGGTGGGGGTGGGGTCAGAGGAGGAAAGATAAGGGTGGAGGGGCCAGGATGAAGGGACGTAGAGGGAAAGGGAAATGCATGGGAAAAGGGGACCGGTGGGGGGGGGTGGGGTCAGAGGAAGTGGAGGAAAGATAAGGGTGGAGGGGCCAGGATGAAGGGACGTAGAGGGAAAGGGGAAATGCATGGGAAAAGGGGACCAGTGGGGTGGGGGTGGGGTCAGAGGAAGTGGAGGAAAGATAAGGGTGGAGGGCCAGGATGAAGGGATGTAGAGGGAAAGGGGGAAATGCATGGGAAAAGGGGACCGGTGGGTGGGGGTGGGGTCAGAGGAAGTGGAGGAAAGATAAGGTGGAGGGGCCAGGATGAAGGGACGTAGAGGGAAAGGGGAAATGCATGGGAAAAGGGGACCAGTGGGGTGGGGGTGGGGTCAGAGGAGGAAAGATAAGGGTGGAGGGGGCCAGGATGAAGGGACGTAGAGGGAAAGGGGGGAAATGCATGGGAAAGGGGCCCGGTGGGGTGGGGGTGGGGTCAGAGGAGGAAAGATAAGGGTGGAGGGGCCAGGATGAAGGGACGTAGAGGGAAAGGGGAAATGCATGGGAAATGGGGCCGGTGGGGTGGGGTGGGGTCAGAGGAGGAAAGATAAGGGTGGAGGGGCCAGGATGAAGGGACGTAGAGGGAAAGGGGAAATGCATGGGAAAAAGGGGACCTGTGGGGTGGGGGTGGGGTCAGAGGAGGAAAGATAAGGGTGGAGGGGCCAGGATGAAGGGACGTAGAGGGAAAGGGGAAATGTATGGGAAAAGGGGACCTGTGGGTGGGGGTGGGGTGGGGTCAGAGGAAGTGGAGGAAAGATAAGGGTGGAGGGGCCAGGATGAAGGGACGTAGAGGGAAAGGGGAAATGTATGGGGAAAAAAAGGGGGGGGGGGAAGGGGGAAGGGGGGTCAGAGAAAGCGGGAGGAAAGACAATGGAGGAGAGGCCAAGATAAAGGGACGTAGAGGGAAAGGGGAAACGCATGGAAAAGTAGGGTTGGAGAGGCACACGGGGAGAGGGGAAGGGAGGGGGCAAGTTGGCGGGGGAACACACGCAACAGCCTTTAAACTGGGTCTGTTTTACCACAAACTGTTAGATCAAAAGTGTTGCATGAAAGGTCTCGGGCAACCATTCTTGGCTATACTGGTCTACATAGCCGTATCTGGCAAGTTCACGGCGTTTGATTATCGAAAGGGGAGATTGATAGATAGATAGACACATACATACATACATAGCCTATATACATACATACATAGTAAGTACGCACGTAAAGAAATCTGGTTTCTTAGCATATTAAATTTGATGCATTTGAATTGCTGCAAATGTCATAATCCTTTGTGGCAAGTGCCTGGAATGAAAGCTGGA
>CM031600.1:29386035-29388535 GCA_018398815.1 Conus ventricosus | reverse complement strand
GATCGATTTTCATATAAACTGTCTAATCGATCTGATCGTGTGGGTCTTGAATTGGAAAACGCACAGCATAGATTTGAGATCCATTTGTTCACGGCTCTGTTATCAGTCGGTACTTCTGAAGGTGGCGCTGAGGTTGTAGTCCAAATCTGATCGTTAAAAGGTATGTCATCGAGCCTTCCCAGTTGCTCGATCTTCTCTGAAAAACTGTTTGAGATCGTAATGGACTTAACACAGCTGCTCTACCTTCGGAAATACTTATTTTTGTTAGATTCTAAGTTTGCACAGATGTCTGTACACACACGCGCGAGCACACACGCGCGAGCACACACACACACACACACACACACACACACACACACATATATATATATATATATATATATATATATATTTATATATAGCACGTTTAAACTTTAAAAATCCAGAAGCAACCACTCTCTTACTGCTGGGAGGTCCGCTTTGTTGTTGTCGTGAGACGATTGAAGTGGAAAAATGAAGGAAAAACTCGATCCCAAAACCGCTTGGTTGACTCCTTTTTATATATAGTTGCAAAGCGAGACGACTGCAGGCGGAAATCTAAACAAATCTTAAATAAATGTTAGCGAACCGCCCAGAGAACGTGGACAAACGAGTCACAAGACAAAACACAACGCGTTTCGACCTCTTAGGTCTTCGTCGGGTGATATATAAACGAATAAAACAACGACAATTCACTTAGCTTTGATCGCTTGGGGTTCAGCGCAAGGAAGAAGGCGTTGAATGAGAACGAGGCTGTTGGAAGGGAACACGCTCGAAACAAATTTGTAGATAGTTTTAAGATTCCTCTTTTAACTTGTCTTAAACTAATGTTGCTCCCCAAGGGGTTGAGCACTTAAAAAATTGTTTTAGGCATTTAAATATACTGATCTATATATATATATATATATATCTATAACAAACTAATAATTCCAAGGATAAGTACCGCACCGTTCCAGCAACTTACAGAGCAGCTTGGTGTTGCAATGACTGCAAGAAATAATGAATTATAAACAAAAGCTTGCTCTTATGTCTTAAATTGAAAAAATAGGGGGAGATAAGCATTCATATCTGCAGTGGTAGATGATTCTGCCTAACTAACAGTATGTGCTTGAGTGGGTGAATGGGGAAGAAAAAAAAAATGCTTCTCACAATGAACCTTCAGCAAGCTTATAGTCTCCAAGGGGGAGACACCCTCCAATAGGGAGGGAAACTCACTAACATATAACTCCTGGTCATATACCGATATTTCGAAACTTGGTGGTTTCTCCTCAGTGACCGCGGAAAGTGGTAATTTGACTCCTCTACCTTTTCAGTTTTAAGGAGAATGCAATCCCAGAAAAGGTTGGTGTGCAATACCGTAGTATGTTTGTTGAGTTTTCAAAAAACCAACCAAAGGTGCCATCTAAGAAGCAAAAGAAAATCATAAAAGAGCAAAACAAGCTACATCTTCTTGTGAAAAGTAGAAAATATAAAAGATATCCTCTAAGACACAAGTGCTGAGGGCTAGTTCTTGGAATGAATCCGCAAGGGACTAAAATACAACAAACTAATAAATTCCAAGGATAAGTACCGCACCGTTCCAGCAACTTACAGAGCAGCTTGGTGTTGCAATGACTGCAAGAAATAATGAATTATAAACAAAGCTTGCTCTTATGTCTTAGATTGAAAAAATAGGGGGAGATAAGCATTCATATCTGCAGTGGTAGATGATTCTGCCTAACTACAGTATGTGCTTGAGTGGGTGAATGGGGAAGAAAAAAAAAAAAAATGCTTCTCACAATGAACTTCAGCAGCTTATAGTCTCCAAGGGGGAGACACCCTCCAATAGGGAGGGAAACTCACTAACATATAACTCCTGGTCATATACCGATATTTCGAAATGGTGGTTTCTCCTCAGTGACCGCGGAAAGTGGTAATTTGACTCCTCTGCCTTTTCAGTTTTAAGGAGAATGCAATCCCAGAAAAGGTTGGTGTGCAATACCGTAGTATGTTTGTTGAGTTTTCAAAAAACCAACCAAAGGTGCCATCTAAGAAGCAAAAGAAAACCGCTGTAAGTTGCTGGAACGGTGCGGTACTTATCCTTGGAATTTATTAGTTTGTTGTATTTTAGTCCCTTGCGGATTCATTCAAGAACTAGCCCTCAGCACTTGTGTCTTAGAGGATATCTTTTTATATTTTTCTACTTTTCACAAGAAGATGTAGCTTGTTTTGCTCTTTTATGATTTTCTTTTGCTTCTTAGATGGCACCTTTGGTTGGTTTTTTGAAAACTCAACAAACATACTACGGTATTGCACACCAACCTTTTCTGGGATTGCATTCTCCTTAAAACTGAAAAGGCAGAGGAGTCAAATTACCACTTTCCGCGGTCACTGAGGAGAAACCACCAAGTTTCGAAATATCGGTATATGACCAGGAGTTATATGTTAGTGAGTTTCCCTCCCTATTGGAGGGTGTCTCCCCCTTGGAGACTATAAGCTTGCT
>CM031600.1:29376035-29378535 GCA_018398815.1 Conus ventricosus | reverse complement strand
GTCTCCACTGGGTAGTGACCATTCTTCCTGTTGAAGTTCAGATTTCTTGGTTGAGGTCCTGAGAGAACTGTGCATACCCCGGACATACAAAAGAAATACAAACGAAGATAAAGCTAACTGCGACCTTTTTGCCCATACTCTAATTACTGGTTCTTCTTAAGCTCAATTTTATCATAATATAGAACTCAATAGAAGATCTGTGAAAAAAAAATAATAAAAATAAAATAAAAAAATTATGTAGAATTTCAGTCAATCTACATACTGAGAGCGCAGATTGTGCCATTCCAAAGATTTAAGTTTAAGACCATCCAAAAGAGAGCCTCAAACCTGCGGTGGAACTCCTCATGTGAGTTAGCCGTTAAAATGAAAAACAGTGGCATTCAAAACGGGTGAATAGTCGTCATTCACTGCCACCCCAAGTATAAATGATCTCCACTGTTAAATTATAAAAATTGCTAATAACTATAGTTAACAGGAGAGTTGCTCTTGCCAAAAAATCAGTAGTATTGCGGAATTTGATCATGACTTGTTCTACTAAACATCCACATGACGTTTCTAAATTATGGAAAAAGCAAATTAAAAAAACATCAAGGGTTTTACATTTCTCATCCCTCCTCAGCTTGCTCTGCATGTTTATGATTAAAAATAAAAATTTATAGAACTAACCAATGGACAAAGCTGAATATTAGCAGGAAACTTTTGCTTCAATGAGTCAGACTGTCTGTGTTTTTCAAGACTGAACAAATTCGTAGAAAAGATAGGAGTTGAGGCGTTTAATACCCAAAACATAAGCGCTTACCATAGAAAGTAACACTTTATATTTTAAACCACAAATTTAAACAATGCTAGAAGTCTGTTTCGCACTTCCTTAAAGCATAAAGCCAGGCAAGATTATCCACTGGTTAGATCCTATTTCCTAGAACATGATTATGCCATTTTCATGAGAGGGTCGGTTAATCAAAGTTGTTGGGTTCTTTCAGATTTGTTGGAAATGCTGGAATGCTCCTACAGATTGGTAAAAAAACGCTACTGTTATCCCAATCCTTAAACAAGGGAAAATCTAAAACTCTTTCCCTTAGTTTCGACCTATTTCTTTAAACCTCATATTGGAATTCTTTTTGAAAGATCATGGAAAAACAGAATTGATACATTTCCTTGAAAAAAAAAATGGAGTTTTGCCTTTATTCCAGAATGGTTTTAGAAAGGTAGAGGAGTCACAGTCAACAGTTGTTTCCACTCTTATACCGAATGTGAATTAAAAAAAAGCTCTTGCAAGCGTCATTCGACCCTTGCAAACTTCGTTGAAGTTCATAGAGCCTAAGATTCAGTTATGGCATTCTAAATTGTTGTACAAGCTCTGAAGTTGGAATACGAGGTCGTTTTTTCCAAATTTCTGGAAGCTTTCTTATCGGGACAGATTACTATCCAAGTTCAATGTTTCATGGAGCTTTATCAACTCTAAGAACTATTAAAATTGGAGTGTTCCCCAAGGAAGTGTAATCGCCAACACTTTTACTCGCTAATGCTTTACGATATTAAACAGGTTAATCAAATGAGGTGACACAATAGCTCTGTAATGCAGATGATACTTGCCTCTGTGTGAGAAAATGTTAAAACTGCAATTTTTCCAAACAACAAACTAAAGAAAGAATCCATTGAACAGTATCAGGAAAATAGTTGACAATATTTTTCAGTACATGAAATCAAAATGGTGTTCGGTGTATCTGCTCACAAATCGGTTTTTGTGTCTTTACAAAAGAAAACAATTGCGTTTGAAGCAGTGAAGCGTGTCTCTATAAAGGTAGATTAATATTTAATTTTCCCATGCAAAAAAAGTTAGTTCTCGGTGTTGTAATCTTCCACTTAAACTTTTTTGGAGTTAACATTTCAATTACCTTGTAGAAAAGGCTAGGAAAAAAAAAAAATAAAGTTGGTTTTATTACGTGTTCTATCTGCTATACCTTGATTATTAACTGGGGATTCTAATATCGGTCTATGTCGCCTGCAGGGCTTTAGTTCGTTCAATTCTGTCGTACTGGCCAACAAGAAGTTTTTTTACAGCTGGAAAAGACTGATTTAACACAAGCTAAACATCCAGCTCGAGTGGTACTCGTTATCCTTAAAATAGCATTAGACTTCCCCGAGTGGGCTTCATTGATCTGAAGTACAAGGAGGTGGTGTGCTTACCCTAATTTGAACACACAGGCTAAGTTGCGCCTGAATTTTACAGTGAGAGCTAGAACCATTCTCCATTTTCAGTAATGACCTGAAACGGGATTGGAATATGTACGTATGTTTCATGAGAGATCCGTTACAGATCGGTATTTTACATGTCCCTAGGGTGATTATGTTGCCCGTTATTTCAGAAACTGTAACCTGTCTCTTGATGGTTATTGACGAGGTTCCATGTTGTTCATAACCTTCGTGGGTTGTCAGAGCAAGGCTGAACTCATTTACACTTACGGAGATCTAATAAAAAGGATAATCCTCTGTTACTACA
>CM031600.1:29334288-29348435 GCA_018398815.1 Conus ventricosus | reverse complement strand
TCAGTTTGAGAAAAACCCGCCTTAAATCCATGTTTAAACATCTAGGCGAACACCAAAAGTGTGACTTATCCTATGTTTCGCCAGCAGGGCTGCCCCATTACCATTGATACGCACAATGAGCAGATTATTGGCGCATACTTCAAAAAACACTAACATACAAGAATTCTGCAGAAAATGTTTAACAAGAATTCCATCTGTGCAAGCCGCGAGTGAACATATAAAACATTGTAAAAGTTCTGTAGACTGTAAGACAGAACTAACTAACGACCCCCCGCCAGGATCTAAAGTTAGTTTTAAGAACTGGAAACGGCTGCAAACAAGTCCATACGTAGTTTACGCAGACTTCGAGTCGCTTATTGTTCCTTATGAAGGGCCAGCACCACAAAAACTTCGAAAAACAGTCTTAATGAGTAATCATCAGATTTGTTCATTTGCCTCATTATTGTTAGGTCGGATGGCGTTTATCAGAACCAGAATTATATAGAGGACCGGATGCTGCAGAAACATTCTTAAAACGCATGCAGCAAGTGCGTAACGCCTGTTCTAATAATCTAAACTTATCTGAAATCATAATGGCGCCTGAAGACAAACAACAGTATGACTCAGCCACGCATTGTTGGATTTGCGTTTAGGGCTAACGCCCAAGAGTGTAAACCCCACAGTAAGAGACCATGATCACATTAGTGGGAAGTTTAGAGGTGCAGCGCACAGTAAATGCAATCTTCAACTAAAGTTTGATCCTAAGACATGGAAGCTGCCTGTATTCTTTCATAACTTGCGAGGTTACGACTCTCACCTTATAATGCAAGCAGTAACCAGCGCCTTCAGGGTAGCATGCATTGCACAGTCATCAGAAAAGTACATGTGTTTCACTTTAAATAACATGTCTTTCTACGACTCTATGCAGCACATGATGGGTCATTAGAGTCACTGGCTATGTCCTTAAAGTCCTGCCCAATAACGGAAGAATACTTTGACCCAACTCTCGTTAGAAAGGGCGTTTACCCTTATGAGTACATGAACAGTTGGGAAAGGTTTGACGAAGATACACTTCCGCCTAAAGGCGCGTTCTTTTCTAGTCTTAGAGGAAAGGACATCAGCGACTCCGATTACCACATGCTCAAGATGCGTGGCAGAAGTTAGAATGTAAAACGATGGAGACATCATGACTCATACTTGATGGCTGATGTATGTTTGTTGCGGACGTCTTTGAAAATTATAGAAAGACCTGCATGAAACATTATAGCTTGGATCCCGCGCATTACATTTCTGCGCCCGGGATGAGTTGGGATGCTTTCTTAAAGTTTACTGGAGTACAGATTGATTTATTGTCTGACCTACCAATGCTTCAGATGATTGAAAACGGATTGCGTGGAGGAATTAGTATGGCGTCGCATCATTACTGTAAAGCAAACAACAAATACTTGGACGATTATGATCCGAGTAAAAGGTCTAACTATCTCATGTATTTAGATGCAAACAATCTGTATGGATGGGCAATGGCGCAATCACTTCCATTACGTAACTTTAAAATGTACACAGGTACGAATAATATTCAAAAGGCATTAAAGTGGTTGGGCAGTTTTAACGCCTGATCAACAGCGTGGTTTCATTCTAGAAGTTGACTTAGAATATCCTCAGGAACTCCATGACCTGCATAATGACTATCCATTAGCAGCAGAAAGTCTAAAGATGGATCCAAGAGAGCCACCTAAACTTGTGCCCAATCTTCGGGGCAAAAAAAATTATGTCTGTCATTACAGACTTCTACAATTTTATTTAAGACATGGTTTAAAGTTAACAGCTGTCCATCGCATAATTGCTTTTGACCAAGAACAGTTCATGAAACCATACATCATGAAGAACACTGATCTCAGAACTAAAATCCGCAGATGCTTCAGAAAAAGACTTTTTCAAGCTGATGAACAACAGCTGTTTTGGAAAGACTATGGAGAATCCGCACAAGCGCAAAGATGTCAGATTAGTCACCAGAGAGAACGAAGCAATTAAGCTGACTTCAAAACCAAATTATCAGGACTTCAAAGATTTCATGATCAGCTTTTTGCATAATGATGAAAAAAAAGAAAGTCAAATTGGACAAACCTGTATTTATCGGGTTTACCGTTTTAGAATTATCAAAGCTTTTGATGTTAGAATTTCTTTATGACTACTTTAAAACCCCTGTATCCAAGTCCAGAGTGCTTTACACAGATACAGATAGTTTTGTTATAGATATCCCTACTGAAGACATCTATGAAGACATGGAAATGGAAGTGGCTAAAGGGCATGCAGGATGGTATGATACATCTGATTATCCTAAAGATTCACCTTTGCATTCAATTACTAACAAGAAGGTTTTTAGAAAGATGAAGGATGAATTATCTGGAAAGGTGATCAAGGAGTATGTGGGGTTAAGGTCGAAAATGTACAGTATTTCGAGCCAGGAGAAAATCATTAAGAAAGCAAAGGGAATATCTCGCAGCGTTGTGCAGTCAAACATATCACATGACAACTACAAAGAAGCATTGTTTGGCAATAAGACTTTTCATCATGACAACGTAAAACTGCGATCTAATCTACATGAGATCAACACAACAGTTGTAACAAAGAAGTCATTAGATAGAACAAACACAAAACGGTGTTTGTTAATCCAGAGTTTTCATATGCAATTGGGCACTGGAGAACCGTAAATAATTAAAGCGGAACTGTGCCCGGCGGGATTATCTGCAGTTCTTCCTTCACAAAAGATCTTTGAGGAGCTGGTTGTTTTGTTGTGTCAGTTTCTCGTAAATAATACACGGGCGGATTCATTTTTAACAATTCTTTTTATTTCATATGGATCAACACTCCAAACTGGATCGGTTGCCCTGATGCGAGTGTCCCCCTCTGCTTCCCCCGTAAATAAAGGTACCTTACTTTCAAACCAAATGGTAATAGTTTGCTGGATGAAGACTCTCCTTCAACAGCATTTATTGTTTTTCTTTTGATTGCTTGTACTGGTTTTAGCCCTTTAAATTCTTCATTATTCATTGCGCGCAAAACTGAGGGCAGTCTTCTAACCCATTCTGTGTTGCGAGAATTGTCAATAAGCTCTCTGTGATACTGGTAGGAGAAAAGTCTTTCAGCTAACTGTTTTGTTAAAGTTTTCAACTAAAGCCTGTGATCTGTGAACTCCTGGAATGCCTCTTTTAATGGTAACTCTATGTTTTAACAATAATTGATTCACTTGACCTTTAAATTCTTTTCCATCATCGACTTGAATCATGCGGGATAAGTTAGCGGGCCTCGTTGGTATATCAGCTGTATGGCAACAGCAACAGCAGAAGCACTCTTTTGTGTTAATGGTTTCTGCATCTTTGTATCTTGAAGCCATGTCAATGACTGTGAGTGCGTACTTAAATCTTTTTCGTCTAATCCTATCGGAGGTAAATATAGAAGATCCATTTGATGGGTGTCGTTTGGAGTTGTATTGACAAAGTGGGGTTCTCTGTATTCGTCTAGGGCAGGTAAATAAATTTGCCAAATTGCTTGTTTAGATAACCATTCCTTTGCTGTTTGTTCACTGACCCCCGCCGCTTGGCTTAGTTTTTTGTATTGCTGTGATACCCTTCCAATATCCTTTGGCGAATAATAGATTTTGTTCATTTTTTATTCAGCCAATATTATGTGCAACAAAATACACAACGGTCATACCAAAGGCAATAAACGCGATTTCTTGCATCTTTTGTTTTTCTGATGGTTGATAAAAGTCACTGAATTTTGGTGGGGCAATGTCTCGATTGGTTTGCCTGTTACAAGATAATATTGTTTTATTGCTTGATCAACATTTTAAATGTGTAAGCTGCATGCCCCTGTCTTTTCAGTGTGTCATTAATAAAATCTAACTGCTCAAGTCTCTGCCTTTTATAGGCGTCTTGTGCAGCTGCTAGTTGCTCCATAGCTTTTTTATGTCTTTTTCTCTCGCCGTCATTCCCCAGTTTACTAAATGCGAAATTACTTCCGCTAAAAGCAAGCGCATTCACCACAGCGCCGCCTATCATTATTGCGAGTGAAGCCATTTTTTATAAATGTATTTTTTTTCTTACATATTATATTGTCCGGAATTATTCCTTGCTTAACTAGAAAATCTTTCGTAGCAAACGAAGCTGCAACAATAGCAATCAGCTTTGCTGAATCCTCAAAGCCCTAGTTTGCCAAGATCTGCTGGTTTAATTCTTAACAGGCTTTTACCAAGCATTGAGTATCCTACACTTAGCCCTCCAATAACAGCAGAATGGTATACAAGGTTGGTAACAGTTTTTTTCGTGCTCATTTTTATAAAATAAAATAATTATAATTATTAAAAAACATGAACAGTGATGATCTACTACAGCTACAAGGCGGCCTAAACCTGCCTGAACTTATGAATGACCAAGTTGATGACCAAGCTATTATGCCCAAAAAGGAAAGGCTGTATTCTTTGGCAGCATGTGGAAAAACAAAACCATTTTCCTCGGAACTGAATTCAGCATTGAACAGATTCAACAGATGTCGCCACAAGACATTTAAAGTATCATAACAGGTATAAAGCGCAGCTAGGGTCTAGAATGGTGAAAAGTGTGGGGCAAACGGTTCTTAGTTTGTACACTAAACTAGTCAGTAGATTTGCTCCCATTGATTCTGAACAAGATCTTACGTATGATTTAACGCAAGATCCGGTTTTAACAAAGTCATTAGAGTCTCTAGGATGTGATCTATACTACAGATTTGAACATTGTTATCGCCATTAATCATGGGATTAATAACTTTTAATCATATAGATTTTGTTCCCTTCAAAATGAACGAGCTAGAAAATCATCAGAACCAGAATCAGGAAACATTGAACCAGGTGGAGAAAGTAACCAAGCCAGAAAATCAGCAGAAAACACTGAATCAGTGGGGGCCAGTGAAAAGTGCCCTCATCCTGGGCGTGTTAAAGCAGGAAAAAAATTAGCAGAGTGGAACAGAAAAAAAAAATTAATGTTACAGAATATATACTCATCATGAAAACATAACACCGCCAGCGCCAGAACAAGTTGATTCAATGCCAGCTATAAAAACCCATATGATACAAGGGCCCCAAAGTCTTCATGGAATATTGAACTTAAAACTGTTGCCATTTTTGGCGCCATTGCTGCTGTTGGGGGCAGTTATTACGGTTATAAAATATATAAAGATGGCAGCAGAAACAAAAGCAATCAAAAAAATCTGAACCGTTAAATACAGAAGGCAACAGCACGCCAAAACCGCCAATAACAAAGCATCATTTTGATCCATTATAATCATAAAAATTTTAAATTTTTTTATAAAAATAGATCATGGCGTATTATAAAATGATAAAGTCAATAAATAAAGACATGGAGTCTATAAAAGACATTTCCATAGACCAGAATTGTAATCAATGCGGTTGCTTCGGATGTAAAAACTTCCTTAAGATCTATGCAGAGAACGCTGAGCAAGACATCCTCAACGATGACGCGTTTTTTGAGGCGTGTGTGTACTATATTAGGCATCTACTATTTAAGATAAAAACATAGATTGTATTTTTTGATAACTTGGTTGTACTTAGAGGATGACTTAGTTAGGAAACTTGAGGTAACTTAATCAAGAACTTAATTAAAAACTTAATCAAGAACTTATTAAGAACTTGAAGTATTAATTAAAAACTTAATTAAAAACTTAATTAAGAACTTGGGGTGACTTAAGGTGACTTAAGTTAAGAACTTAAGTGTGTGCATGCGGGGGGTGGGGTGGGAGGAGGAGGTGTGCATGCGTGGGGTGGGAGGAGAGTGTGCATGCGTGGGGTGGGGGGAGGAGGAGAGGTGTGCATGCGTGGGGTGGGGGTGGGCACATCTGTCCCAGTTACGAGCACCACTACATCCTGTTAGACTCATGCTGCTAAAATAGGGCGTTCACACATAAAACGGCTATTTATAGTAGCAGTCAGCAAGGCGGATTTCCCCACAGTCCTCTTGCTGCTAAAAATAGCCGTTCATGTAATAAACGGCTATTTATAGCAAGGCGGATTTCCCCACAGTCCTCTTGCTGCTAAAAATAGCCGTTCATGTATAAACGGCTATTTATAGCAAGGCGGATTTCCCCACAGGCCTCTTGCTGCTAAAAATAGCCGTTCATGTATAAACGGCTATTTATAGCAAGGCGGATTTCCCCGCAGTCCTCTTGCTGCTAAAAATAGCCGTTCATGTATAAACGGCTATTTATAGCAAGGCTGACTTCACCACAGGCCGCCACCCGGCTACGCACTACTCCTCTCCATACTGGTAGATGTACTAAGGTCTGCCTAGCCCTATCTAGTTTGGTTTGCCAGAACATTCGAAAATCGCCATTCAGTTGCATAAGGGCACACTTGAAGGCAGATGAACTGGTTAGAATTAGAAAAGTAAAAAAGTAAACACATCTTAATACACAGATCAGCTTGCTACATGAACACTGAATCTGTAGTTAACAATCAATCAAGTCTGATACAAACTGGGAACATTTTACTTGGGAGGAACAGCAAAAATGTTTCAAATATAAGTTTTTTAGCATACGAATCAGCCGTGTTTACCTCCGCCTTAAGAAATGAACGCCATGTTTTTTTAAACATGGCTTTAGCTGTCCTCAAGCCAGCTCCCAACAATCAACGCGCGATGGTTTTTTTGCTTCGGCCGACTTTCAACAATGCAGCGCCATTTATTAGATAAAGAACCATCTCATCGATAGCCAAACACGTATTAAAACTAGATACATCTTTGTCAACAAATTGCCTTCAACGTTTTCATTTCCTTGAGCCAACAAACCTTTAAGATACACAATTCTGTTCTTTGGTAAACCGGTTACACACCCACGGCTCAGTAAAACGCGCCGTGCTTGCCAGCAGTCAGTGGAAGAATGTGTGGTTAGCCTAGTCATGTGAGCGCCGGGTGATTGGCCAGGGTAGAACAGCGCCGCCACGCGGGCAGTTGGCTGATGTAATATTTTGCAATCGAGCAGGCTGGGTGGGAAGGAGTGGGGTAGGGAGGAAGTGCAGCAGTATTGATTTTTTTGGCCGGAGACACACCTGCAATGTAGACCGGGAGCACGCCACCGTAAGTGAGGGTATGCCACTGTAAACCAGGGGCACATTTTTAAAAAGTGTGTGTGTGTGTGTGTGTGTGTGTGTGTATGGTGTGTGTGTGTGTGTGTGTTGGGGTGTGTGTGCGCAGGGCGCCTCTCTGTCTGTCTCTCTCTTCTCTGTCTGTCTGTCTGTTCTGAGGGCAACTTGACCTTAACGGGTTTTGTCAGGGTTGCCGGTGATTCTCTCTCTCTCTCTTCCGCCACAGGAAAAGGCGGCTTTTAGGCCACTTTCGCCCAAAAAACTCGGTGGTAGAGCAAGTGGAGTAGAAAAGACATTTATCTGTTCTCTAACGGTTTCCATGGAAGATTCTTTATGCTGTAAAAAGTATGTACAATGTCGTTAAAGCCAAAGTTTCGTGCTGGGGAGATTTGACGGACACTTTTCTGTGTCCTAGAGGCTTAAGCAAGGGGAGGTCTGCTCCCCTGTTCTTTTCTCACTCTTTAATTAATGAGTTGACAAAGGACATTCTAAGATGTGGTAGGCATGGCGTTCAGTTATCTCCTGATCTTATTGAGTTGTTTATACTTTTATTTGCTGATGATGTCGTTTTGTTTTCTGATAGTGTTATGGTCTTCAGAATCAGTTGAACGTGTTATTAAAAACAGCAAACCGACTGGATCTTATTGTCAACCTGGATAAATCAAATGTAGTTGTCTTTAGAAATGGTGGTTATCTGTCTTCATCTAAAAAGTGGTCTTTTGGAAACCAAGAACTACAAATTGTCAATATGTATAAATTCCTTGGAATTTACCTTTCTCCTAGACTTTCTTTTTCACATACTCTCAAAGACCTAGCGGTTAGAGCAAGAAAGGGTGTAGCAGCAATTATTAGAGTATTGTGGTCTGTAGGTGAACATTCACCTGAAATATTTTATAAACTGCTTGACTCTCAAATACAGCCAATACTTGAATATGGATCTGAAATTTGGGGATTAACTACTGATCAAGAACACATTGAAAAGGTTCATCTGTCGGCATTAAAACGTTTTATTGGTTTTAGTCCTAAATCACCTGGACAAATAATTTATGGGGAAACGGGTAGATATCCTATATTTGTAAATACGTATATTAGATGCATAAAATTTTGGCTTAGATTAGTTAACTTGGATCAATATAGATACTCTAGAAAAGGTTATGAGATGTTATTATACTTACAATCGCAAAATTATGTCACTTGGGCGTGTCGAGTCAGAATTATTTTATACAGATATGGTTTTGGGATTGTGTGGGAAGCCCAGGGTGTGGGAAATGTTAATATTTTTATTTCAGAATTCAAACAAAGGCTTATTGATTCGTCTAGTCGGGAATGGCATGCTGCACTGGAAAACAATGATTCTTCCAAATTTATTTGAGTCTTAATGATACTATATCTTGCCAAATGTATTTACGTCAAATCAATAATTTTCGTTTGCGAAGATGTCTCGCTAAATTCAGGATTGGTATGTCCCCCCTTAAACATAGTTATCTACAATTCAGAACGAATGTACACAGTAATGAAAGGGATTGTCCTTTTTGTTCTAACATAATTGAAAACGAAACTCACTTTTTATTTGTATGCCCAAAATATAATGAACTTAGAGATGAATTCATTCCTGCTAAGTATTCTAAAAATCCATCCCTGTCCAAACTTACTTTACTGCTTTCATGTGAAAATCTTGTAACAATTAAAACGTTGTCTATGTATATATGCAAGTCACTTAGTTTACGAAAACAATGTACAGTTGATATGCGTATGAATGCATGATGAATGCTCTGATTATTATGTACCTCCATTGTATGGGCCAGAGGCCTAACAATTAAAACATTTTGACTTTGACTCTCTCTCTCTCTCTCTCTCTCTCTCTCTCTCTCTCTCTCTCTCTCTCCTCTGGCACAGTACTGTATATGGGGCAGCGGAGCATAGCATTAGAAAATGCGAATGCGAATGCGAATATTTATTCAGATTAAAGCCATAGCCCATACTGAAGGGGTGGTACCTGACATGAAGGGAATTGATAAGAGAAAGCAAGAACATACGCATCATACAATGTTATTAGGAATGCACAGTATGTAATCTCTTTTGTGCTTCATAAATGTACATAGCAAGGTTGAAGAGAATGTCTTCATTTCTTGACGCTAGGAATAAATTCACTCTGAAAATACAAGGGTCAGAATAATTCTCTGGCTTTACGAATTTTATCCTGAGGTCACGAAAAGCAGGACAACAAAAAAAAAAAAAGAAAAGAAAATAAAAGGATTTCATCTTCCTTGGCCAGGTTACGTAAACGACATGTCAGTTCATTATCCCTAAATGTACAGTATCTGAAACGCTGACAAGCTATATCAGGAACACCAAATCTAAACATACTTAGCGCACTCTTAATATAGCTATTCATATCCATTTTAAAATGGAGAGAGAGAGAGGGAGAGAGAGAGAGCGAGGGAGATCCAAGCCATTCTATATCAGTGAAAATCTCCATTTTAAGCAACAAAATGAATGTTAACATACTGCTAAAACATGACACAGAATACTTTGAACACACAGACACAGACACAGACACACACACACACACACACACACACACACACACACACACACACCACACACAGGCACGCACGCACGCACGCGCACGCGCATACATACATACATACATACATACATACATACACACATACATACATACATACATACATACATACATACATACATACATACATAGGCGCACATTCAACAGGACACAGAAAAAGATTATTATTTCGGTGGGTAATAACTTTTCCTTTTTCTTTCTTCCTTTTCTTTACCTTTAAGATGGCATTTTCTCACTTATTAAGTACTCATCCCATCGCTGTTTGTCTGCTTTAGCATGCTATTAAATTAAAATGAGTGTATTACTGAGTGGAAGGGGGTATGCCCATCAGGAATATACCACGACCACTAAGACGGAAATATTGATGACTGTACTTTAAGGGTACAAAGGCAACTGTTGTCAGGCATCTCCATGCTTCTGTCTACAACACAGTGCAGCGGTCTGCTATACTGTCAGTAACTGGTCAAACAATGCGTACACTTGGACCCCCTTTTCTCTCAACCACCAATCCACTTACTGTGCCTCATCTACCCCCCCCCCCCCCCCCCCGTCCTTCTTGTCCCTACTCCTCTCTTTCCAGTCATATGCTTCTCCCGCTCTTACCAAAAAAGATGTTTCTGTATCTTTTTTTCATGTAAGGAAGGAATAATTGCTTTTCTATAATCGTCCCCTACCTCAGTACCTTTTTAAACATGTCAAATAGCAAAACGCGGTTGTGTATACTTGTATGGTATAGTACCATACAATACAGCACAGTCCACCATGCAAACATGTTCTGAACTACAGAGCGTTGTTTACCGTTACACCACAGTGGAACATTGCACTGCACAGCACACGACAGAAGAAATCAGACAGCAGAACACACAACACAATACAAACATTTTCTTGTGCTTTTGCTGTTATAAAGAAGCGTTTCGATTATTTGCTTTTGTATGTGCCTGCTTGTTCATATCACGAAAAGGAGCCTTGCCATTTGGAGCTGTTGACGTTGGAAATTGCTATTCGAGGAAATAAAGTTTTCTGTTGTTTTGTTTCCTTGTTTGTTTGTTTCTGTGCCGGGTCTTTGACATGAGAAGAACACAGCAACTGCATTACACTATGGCACAGTACTGCACATGGGCAGCTGAGCATAGCATTACACTATGGCACAGTACTACATATGGGGCAGCGGAGCATAGCATTACACTATGGCACAGTACTGCATATGGGGCAGCGGAGCATAGCATTACACTATGGCACAGTACTACATATGGGGCAGCGGAGCATAGCATTACACTATGGCACAGTACTGCATATGGGGCAGCGGAGCATAGCATTCACTATGGCACAGTACTGCATATGGGCAGCGGAGCATAGCATTACACTATGGCACAGTACTACATATGGGGCAGCGGAGCATAGCATTACACTATGGCACAGTACTGCATATGGGGCAGCGGAGCATAGCATTACACTATGGCACAGTACTGCATATGGGGCAGCGGAGCATAGCATTACACTATGGCACAGTACTACATATGGGGCAGCGGAGCATAGCATTACACTATGGCACAGTACTACATATGGGGCAGCGGAGCATAGCATTACACTATGGCACAGTACTACATATGGGGCAGCGGAGCATAGCATTACACTATGGCACAGTACTACATATGGGGCAGCGGAGCATAGCATTACACTATGGCACAGTACTACATATGGGGCAGCGGAGCATAGCATTACACTATGGCACAGTACTACATATGGGGCAGCGGAGCATAGCATTACACTATGGCACAGTACTACATATGGGGCAGCGGAGCATAGCATTACACTATGGCACAGTACTGCATATGGGGCAGCGGAGCATAGCATTACACTATGGCACAGTACTACATTTGGGGCAGCAGAGCATAACATTACACTATGGCACAGTACTGCATATGGGGCAGCGGAGCATAGCACTAGAAATACAACACACTACAATACAACCTATTGGAATGCCGAGTACGGTCGTAAGTATAATGTATTATCAAGTACAATGTAATGTAAGGCAGCTCTGTATCATCATGGAAGCGTGGACGCGTGGTATCGTGGTTTAAGTTGCGCCAGTGGCCCGATACCTCCGTCTTCAGCTGGAGTTTTCTTTCGGGGTGCCTCACCCTTAGCTCATGGCCCGTACGTCCTGCCCTGTGAGCACAGGGGGATTGTTTCTCCGAGGGTCCCACCCCGGGGCTAGAGGTTATACCGCGCCTCTTGACCGCATGATGAGCCCGTCATAGAACACATGGATATTTCAGTGAGGACAACAGCGCCACCTGTTGACCCACCCCGTCCTGGTAGGAACATCGCCAGTTGGTCCGGGACTGCTTATTCGCAGCTAACCCCCATATCTGAGGGCCGTTCCCCTATCCGCCACCCTGGGGACCCGCCGGGTTGGGGATGGTCGCCCCACTACTGAATTGGAAGCAGCCTGGTCCCGGAAAAAGCGGACATTCTGGCAAAAGACGGTGCACAGAAGGAACAGGCCAACAACCTGGTGTCATACGATGAAATTAGGACAAGCATCAAGGCACAACAAGGAATAAAATGGCGCCTCCTGCATCCTAAATACAACCCAGAAGACACATACCATTTGCTGGGACGACAGGAACAGGTCAAGATCTTCCGCCTGAGGACTGGACACAATCGCCTGCTCCACCACATGCACACAAAATTTGGCATTGGACAGAGTGGAGAGTGCCCTTGTGGTGAGGGACCAATGACAACTGACCACATCCTTCAAGTCTGAACGACGTATGCAGCAGCATCCAGGAGAAAGTACGGGCCAACACCGACAGCAGTGGAAGCCAAGCTGTACAGCACCCTGGAGGAACTGCGACGGACGGCAGCCTTCATCGAGGACACCGGGCTGCTCATCTAATGGGATGGCGAACGAGGAAGAAGAAGCAGCTCTGTATAAACATCATTCCCAAAAGAACATGTACTATCTAAAATACTCAACAAAAATACCGTCAAGCTATCATACTCGTGTATGCCCAACCTTAAAAATATAACTGATTCTTCCAATAAAACCAAAAACAACACAACCAAAGAGGGTGATGAAAGGATATCTTGTAATTACACAAAAAGACCAGTGCCCTCTGAATAATAAATGTCTCTACAACAATATTGTGTACCAAGCTACGGTAACAACAGACAGTGATAAAGAAACATACATAGGGATCACGGCAAACCATTTTAAAACCAGATATGCAAACCATAAACAGTCTTTCAAAAATGAAAAATATAAAAACCAAACAGAATCAAGTAAATATATTTGGAAGCTTAAAAAAAAGAAAATAGATTACAACATATCATGGAAAATTATGAAAAGAGCAACACCATACAACAACATTTCTAAAAAAAATGCAACTTATGTACTACAGAAAAGTGGCTGATATTATGTAAACCCCACCTAGCATCCCTGAACTCTAAAGTAGAAATGATAAACAATTGCAGGCATAAATGGAAATCTTTGTCAATGCACCATTCCGTAACACGTCCCCCTGAACGCGCCCCAAAAAAGAAAAAAACCGGCAGGCCACGTGCCACACGCACAGAACTCACACGCCCACACACCACAATATATAACACCTGTGGCGTGCCCAAATTGTACACCCTGAGGAGAGCGGTTTAGCTTGAAACAAGCTTGTAGGTTTTTAATTTTTCCATTTTAAAATCCTATTTTAAACTGGTATGTCGCTCCCTACATGGTTGAACACTTTTAATGTTCTGAGTGGCTTTTTAACTCTGATTATATATATATATATATATATATATATATATATATATATATATATATTCTCTCTCTCTCTCTCTCTCTCTCTCTCTCTATATATATATATATATATATATATATATATATAGAGAGAGAGAGAGAGAGAGAGAGAGAGATATGAGGGCATATTACAATACAGCTGATAAGAACAGTACAAACCCACACACTCTTTTCACTAAATTCGTGCACACATACACCCATTTACACTGACATAATCAAGCATAGCACACAGATGCAGAAGCACATGGTGTTTAGATGGACATGCCACAGCCAAACCAACTGCTGAGAGAAAACACGAGTTTCGTGGCCAAATTTCAGAGGTGAGGACGTTGGAGTCTTGTAAGTTGCGGGGAGACTGCACCACGCCATCTGGAATAATGTGTTTTTCGAAGTGAATCTCAGAAAAGGAGAGAGCAGGGAAGACAAGAGTGAAAGACCGGCTAACTCTTATTAAGCTGCAAGTCTTCTTCTTCTGGATCAGTCAGATGGTGATGCCAGGTGCCTGCACGAAGTTGGCTGTCCTTCAAAGGTTCGCCATGTCTATGTAGAGCTTGGCCCTCACAATCACTGACTCCGGCCAGGTGTCCTGCCCGGCAGTAGCATGGAGGTGACAGTCCTGCAGTATGTGCTCGGTGCAATCTGCAAGT
>CM031600.1:29324288-29329288 GCA_018398815.1 Conus ventricosus | reverse complement strand
GCCATTTGAGGTCAGGTTTTTCGAACTATTTTATATTCATACTGGCCAGCATTATTTGCTTCTACATTGCGTAGTTGTTCTAGTTTAGGAAACTTTTTGTTGTCGGCAACCTCTTTAGTTTATAATCACCATCTTTAGTGTACTCAAAACCATACAAAGCACCTATCTCCCCGTTCTGTTCAAAGTCCGCAACGTCTGCAAGGTCTTTTAATTCTAAGGTTATACACCTTACAGGCGCTAATGTATCTCCCGGTTCTTCGGGGTCCACGCGACATGTTTTAGTACAACTAATTATTTTATTTCCAAAACAATGTGCAGGTTATCACATTTTACAACTTTCCCTGCTTTGTCTGCAATTTTTTATTAAATGATCCAACCCTTCCACAAACTAATCTTTTAAACTGTAAATTAGGGAATTGTATAATTTCATAATCGCAATATGCAGCTTTTCCTGATGGAAGAGCTCTTAAAACAGTTGAGGGCCTTCCATTATATAAGTTTTCATCAGTGCTCAGCTCGTCCAAATGAACTAAAGTAATGAATGTAATGCAAGATCGAGCGGATTTTCTCCCTCATAAGTAGTTTTGTTTGGTGTAATCTAAATCTATAATTGTTAGCTGCAAAGCCTAACATTTTAGCTAGCTTTTATCAAAATAGTAACCCCTTCTTCTTCAGGCTTGAATGTTAACATTGTTTTTAGATTTGCATTGTTAAGTTTGAGAGTAATGTCGAAGTTATCATTGCTTCTTTTAGTGAGCAAAACCCGTAAATAACCATCAGGTATTGTTAACTGGCTAACTTTGGCCCTGTTTTATCAACTTTTAGAACCTTATTATTTTTCCTTGGCTTTGCTTATATTAAACCATACGACTTTGTAGAATATTTCATGGAGGCGACCGTTCTGGTTCCGCATTCGTTATTATTAGCATGTTCTAAAAACGAGGGCGGTCTTGGGTTGTTATTGTTACAAACATTTTTTAAACGGAATAAAAATGAGTGCATTTAAATATACTGATGCAAAATATTCTGTTGGCCGCACTACGATCTTAAAAAATATAACAACTGACACCCCTTTACATTTCTGTGACCCAGACTGACACCTTTCAAGCAAAGGTTAGTACTCCATTAAGCAGATATCTTAACCCCCTATTAAAAAAGACTACATCGCAAAAGTGTGGTTTAGTCATCCGATGCAGTTTTATCAGAACCAGTTAAACTTTGCTGTGTTTTGTGCAACAACTGGGTGTGGAGTGTCGTATGCTGATCACTTAAATCATCCTAATCCTTTGGTTAGGTCAGTGTACAGATTTCATTTCTATTACACCTTCAGACGTATTTTGACTGAACTGCAAGCGCCATTACCAATGACAAACCCTTTAATCCATTCAGCAACAGAATAGACATGAAGGCTTTTGAAAGAATCTGTAACGAATTCATATTAACGTCAAGACAGACTTTAGACAAAAGTTGGATCTTAATCATGGCTTAGGCACCCCATATTATTGGGGCGTGCACAGAAAGTATAACTATGACTGGAATCCTCCTTACACATCTTTCTCTTCAGGCACAGGCGTTTACCTCGGGTCCATAGAGCAAGAGCATAAAACAGCGTGGACAACATTTATTTTAGACACTTCTAAGGGCCTAACTAAAGCGGAATAGAACGAATAAAGATCTGTTCGTATTACGTTTGGTGTTCTAGGTCGAAAGACAAAAAAAGAGAAAAAACAATCCTTCACTGGTTTTGACGCAAAAAAACATACTTGGCAAATTTAGGGGACGCCATTAATTTACGTTGATTTTGCTTCAAGTTTTAAAAAGGTACAAAGTTTTACAAACGCAAGATCGAAAGTGACTTTGCTGTTGGACTGGTTTATACATGTTTCCTTTTGATCAGATCAGGTAGGAAACAAAAAGAACTACAACAATGGGAAAATTTTGTTTAGGAAGAACAGAAAGGGTTTGGGCAAACGACATAAATTTGAGCCCGTAATATTTCAAACATAAAAAAAAAAAGATGACCCCCCCAAAAATAAGTCATCCAATCCCCCTGGCCCCAAAACCCCAAGACCGTTTTAAGAGCGGTCTGTTCGCGTGACCATGAATTGAAAAGACAGCGCTTGTTTTGGTTAAAATGGCTTAGGGTTACTTGGTCTTTTTTCTAAAAATTTAACCCCAAATATTAAAAGAACTAAGCCCCTTTAGTGCTCGCCTTTTAAACCAACTACTTTTCTCGCGTTGCAAAAACCAGCTAACAATACTTCCTATATCCAGGGAAAGGTCTATGCTTTACCGGGTAATTTTTTAATAAACCCGCAAAATGGTCAGTTGTTTTTTTTTCCTGATTTATCAGGGGGAGGGATGGTGGGGAGGGACTGGACTTTTACTCCCCGCCACCCGTAATAGCCAACACCAGTGTGTTATTGAAATCTAAAAGGGTGTTTAACGCTTGCTAATTTGACTCCCGCTCTCTAAAAGTGTTCGTATTTGTTCTGCTGCGTTTTTCTTCATATAAAATTTTTGGATAGTTTCTCTTATTCTGCCATTTGGGTTGTAATTGTTTCGGGTTTGTAGACAAACTTTTTCTTGCTGATCCTTTTTGTTTTAAGACTTTTTGTCTTTTTGGGGGTTATTCTTTCTTTTAAAATCATGCCCCAAGTTGGGGTCATCAGCCTCAACGAGTTTTTCTTTTTCTCTTTTTATATGCTCATCTATTTCAACCAGTTTGCTAAATTGTTTGTTCTTCGTCTAATGGTTTTTAAAGTGATCAAGAGGGCGCGATTTCGATAGGCAATGGGGAATCATTAATTTTTTTAAACGCTGTTTCTCTGAAAAACCGGTTTTGCTTCTATAGCATTTATTATTTCATCTGCTGCTTGATTTAAAACTTGAAGTTCCTGTTGTGTATTTGGTTAGCTGTTGAAGTTCTTGCAGTGTGTTTGAAGGTTAGAAAACTGAATCCATATCTAATTTCGGTCTAACAAGGCCAGGCGATTTTGATCTTTCACACTGGGTCTTGTTATAATTGTACTTTGGCTAAAAACCTTTGATGGGCGGTTTAGTTGTTAAGCGGACAGATTCTCCTTGAGTCGCTCCTCACAAACAAATGGTATCTTTTACTTCACATCATTAGGGTCTATAAAAATTCGGGAGGGTCTTGGCCTAAACTTTGGTTATAATGATCTGACCTTGACGTTTGTTAATTCACGCTCCGCAAATGAGGAGCCCGGCGATGTTGTGCCAAAGGAGTCATTTACTTGTTCTCCAGGATCAAAATCATCATACTCTTTCACTCTTCAAATGCCTGCATGTTTCTATAATTAATTAACTTTTTTTATTTTGTTTTATAAAAAAAGTCCAAAGCATATGGCACGATTCTTGACGCATAGAAGACTGAAAGAGCCCTTTGGGTGAAGGGAAATAAGCGGAATTATACTGTTCAAATAAATCCATTACTATTGATGCGGATCAAATTCTTTAACTGTCAAATTTCCGGACCTAGGAGCGGATGAAGTGATTGTGCCGGCTCTGCGAGTCTTACTTTCAACATGTACTCGCTTCAACAACGACACAAACAGGACAGTTGTCCAGATCTGGGACGGGCAATCTTTAAAGAAAATTTCTATAAAACTTGGGGGGCAAGAAATATTTTCTTTTACAAAATGCAGACATATTTTTAACCTTTTTGATTAGGGCCCTAACCGGGAATGAAAGGGAAGATCTTGCGTTTAAAGGGAATCGCAATGAAGAAGCACTAAAACTTAGAATAGGCCCCAAAACTCCCCCCAGATGTTAAAAGCAGCAAAAAGGCTTTAGCTCTAAATTTTGGTATGGAAATCGCTTTCCATTCCCCTAGATTTTGAGTTGTTAAAAGCGCATGCGCCGTACTTTCAAGGAGCATTAAAAGACAGATTGTCATATGAACTAACTTTTAATGAATACAAACGTGTTATCAGATCATCAGACACCGAAGCAAAGTACGCATTTCTGACATCTGTTAGGTTTGACGTTGTTAGCAACCCTCACTTAGCAAGGTGGGTTGAGCAACAATATAAGTCAAAATTAGCAATATATTACGAAGAGTGATTCATCTACAAAAATATCCCCGAAGCAGGGCAGACGCTATATGGAATTTTAGTTTTGTGTCGCAGCAAAATCGCTTAAAGGTATTTTATTGCTGTGCGAAGATGAAGAACCCTTCAAAAGGAGGAAGTGAAAAGTTTTTTAAACCCAAAATAAAGAAAGTACAATGTTCGATTGAGGGTAGTCCTAACCAAATCTACGCTAGCGGGCTTAAACCTTATCGCATTTTGATGAATAAAGGAAAACTGTTTGGAGGCGGGAGGTGTAGAAATCCAAAAAGTTGACCTTGTGTCTAAAGATTTTCATCTTCACATGTTAGGCTTGATGATTATTTAACAACAAAATACGGTTTATGGATTGACCTAAGGTCAACAGAGGATAATCAGTTGCATGGAAGCGGGAGAAAATGTGAGAGACGTAATAAACATTCAAATTGATAAAGAAGAAGAAGCCGATTAAACCCCTTAATGTACATTTGTTTTTAATATATGATGCGCAGCTGAATATTGGGAAATAACAGATTAAAAGATATTTCAATACTAAATTATTTTTATTTAAAAGCATGTCTGTTCAGGTTTATCCAAATGTGCTACAGGCCGCCAAAGAAGGGACAGTAGAAAGCCCTAACATAAAAACCTTCAGATTAACCAAATTACAAAAAATGCAAACAAAAACTAGAGCAAGACCTTTCAAATACAGCAAAAACCCAAAAAGAAGGTATTCTGCTGCCTGTAATGCTGTTACTTATGTTAATACTGGAGCATCAACTTTAAGTGCTGCATCGGCAGGAACAAGTGTGGCCTCTTAGCAACGGGCATAGGGCGCACCCGCAGTTTACCTCTAGGAGGTTTGTCTTTAGCTCTCGGTCTGTGTTATTGCTGTAAGGGGGAAAAAAAAATGGCTTTGGCAAAAAAAAA
>CM031600.1:29278735-29324188 GCA_018398815.1 Conus ventricosus | reverse complement strand
GGACCCCGGCCCCTGATAGGATAGGGTCCCCTTACCGGTCGAAGTCGAACAGGCCCGAACCAGTCGGGGAACGGAAGATTTAGAACGGGCAGGTCCTTTCATGGGAGCCTTCCCCTTGGATTTGGGCTTAGGGAAAGAAGCAAATGAAAAACAGTCGGCAATGACTGCCGATTGTCCATCCGACTGGGACTGACTGTTGGACTTCGATCGCGACGATCGTGTATCCGCTGTCGGGTAGGTAGGGGGAATCGGAATGATGGTCGCGCGTCCCTGCGCGGAACCCTCCTCTACACCGACCGTACGCTCATCATGTGCATGAGCAGTTTGTCCCGTGGAATCGACACGCGGCCCTCCGGGGTAGAGAGCGACTGCCGAAGAGTGGAGCGCCTCGAGCCGTTAGTGTCCTTCACCATGTTGGGCACTGGTGGTGGGGAACAAACACGGAACGCACGATCGCAAAGGGGAGACAAAGAGGTGGATCGAGGGATATAAAGAGCTCAACCAACCTCGGGAGAGACACTGAAATTGTAGTAAATGTAACGAGATCTCAGTGTTAGATCGAGGCAGGTCGATCGTAAGTGACGCGGTTTTGGCCGGTCGAAACAAAATGGCGGAACGACCGGCGAAGAAATGGAAGCCGAGTGAACGACGTGCAAGTTAGGCGAATCGGGAGTCCAAATGGAAGGAGAAGGGACTGAGATTCGTTGAACAAGGGGCCGTAAAGGCCAAAACTGGGGAGAAAGGGTGAAACCGGCGTTGGAGTTCCGACTTTCGAAGATCGAAAAGAGCGGAAGGCGAGGTCGCGAGTGCCGAGACAAAGGCACAAAGGCGAGGATGGCGTGGTTAAAACAATGAATAAAGCACACCAAACCAAAAGCCCCACCGGTTCAAGAATGAAAGGTGAAGCGCGCAAGCCACAACAAATAAGCAAAGAAGCAAACACAAAGCTATGTTAACACAACGGCAAAGAGAAGGCGAGACAGAGCACAAGACTTATCTTGCTTGGACGGCAGGCCGAGAGAGAATGAGGTATGGGAGACTGACACTGGCTTCTTCCGACGGCGGAAGTGGGTTGGGCACCACGTGACTGTCTTATCACTGCATTAGCCACACAAAAACTTCGGCCTGGCAGAGCAGACTAACTGCCGTGAATGCTATTGTCTGACATGGTACAGTATATGACGCCAAAATTATTTTTTGTGTGGAATCTTTGAGTGCAGTCCAACTGGTGAAAGTGAAATCCATGTTGAATCACCTGCTAGGTTGACGAAATCCTTTTCATCTACCCCCTCCCACCCCCTCTCTGTCGCCCCCCTCCCTATGCTTTCCGAGGAGATGCTGAACAATGTAAGTGGTACAAGACAACCTTGATGGACTCCCAGTGATGTATGGAACCGATCTCCATTGAGCCTTGACTAGGTACAATGCTGCTGGCCTTTGTACACAACACTGCATGGTGGTTTAGATCAGTTTTGACGACGTGGTAGCTCTCAGTTATGGCCCACACCGTAGTGCACCACACCTGTCAGAAGCTCTATTGAAATCTATGAGCCGTACCAGATTTCCTGTTGACGTTGACTGTATTTCTCGCATGGTAGAAAACTTGTTGGTTGAAAATCACTTCTGCTAAGCCATCGACGGTGGAATCCAGCCTATTTTTTTTCTGCAGTGATTTCCTCTCCTTGTTCAATCAAACTGTGGAATATGCTTTTTAGCATCATTTGATTCGTGTGGCTTATAACACTGTTGTTTATGTAAATTCTAGCTCTGCTTACTTTAAGTTACCTTCCTTGAAGAGTGCCCTATAACAACAAGAATAATAAAAAATGATGATAATATTAATCAAAGAGAAAAAAAATAATAATAATGATTATGATATTAGTAATAATCATATCATTATGATAAATAATAATAAGAATAATAAAATAAATAAAATACTAATAATAATAATAATTATAATATAGTGATATTCGCCTATTCTCTTGAAAAAATAGGGCTCGAACGCTTTTACATAACCATCACATAACAAAGTTTTAACGATAAGACATGACGGCTTTTAAACAAAAACAAACAAACAAACAAACAGGAACTTTTTTATACAACTATGAAATACGACGAAAATATCTTTTCCTTTTTCCGCATTGTCCATTGTCCTGATTCTGTTCAACCGAAGTGTCATCAACTCACTTACGTGTTATTTGTTCTTCGGTTGCTTTGCCATGTGTACTGCGAAGTCATTATGATTCGATTCCTAGCCTTGCTGGCATTCGGGGTGTAATGTAGTCCGATAATTGTAGGGTCTAAACAGCTCTGTGTCCCACCTGTCGAGTGTCGTTCTGCACGTAAAAGGGTTTCCTTCTTCTTCTTGGAAGATCGGACAATTATTGGCTTGTTTTGATGTAGTTTTTTTTTTCATTTCTTTTTTCCTGTTTTTTTTTTTTAACAAAGAGAGAATGCCTGTCTACCCCTATCTTGCTTAGGCTCTTCCTACTGTATTTGGCTGCTTCTCGTTCCACTCCGGCTGGCGTTTTTCTTTCGTTCTTTTACTATTTCCACCATAAATGCCTCCTGAACTGATTGCTCCTGTGGGTTTGTTTGGCTTGTGGGTCTTTGTACAAAGCAGCCAAAAGGTCATCTGTATATTCCTTGTAATTTCTTTTTGCAGAATAAGTTAAAGTAATGTATTTTTGAATTTATTCACATCATCCCCCGTCAAGCCCAGTGCCGTATTTATCAATGGATTATTTATTCATTTACTTATTATTGTTTGGCTAAAAGATTTCGACTATGGCCCATAATCAAGCATCTATCCACAATCCCTCTATCTCTATGTTTTCCTCATGCTCTGTCCTCCTCTCTATCTCCTCTCTCTCACTCTCTCTCTTAATTTCTACCTTCTCTTTCCTCCCTCTCCCCAAGCATCTTTCGTTCTTGCAATTGTTTTTTCAAGAACAGTCTTTCCTCTCGAGTCCACATTTCAACAATACACATGGACGTATTGAATAACACTTCCGACAAGATGTAAGGACGTTACTGTACTGAAACCAACTGTTTCCAGAAAGTCTGTCTGCTGCTTCCTCTTGGCTTCTCCACCACAGACATAATGAATGCTACGGGGAAAAAACGGCTGAAACGTCATCACTGGAAGTAACTACCCTTGGAAGCACGAGACACAACGTCGATCATTCCAACTTGACGTCCATCAACCCATTTCTAAAACCCCCAAAACCGTTCCTCCCTCATGATTCGTCCACCCCAACATGACCGACTGCCTGTTGCAGTCAGGAGCGTGGGATTTACTCAAGTCAATTCTGGCTGTTCTTCTTTCACACATCCACCTGGCCTCACGTGCAGCCGCGGCCGAGGTCGCTACACAGTACTGGACATCATCACTCTTCCCCCTGACGGCTTTATCTTTTCTTTTTCACGCACATGATTTTCCAGGAACATGTGTCCATAAATTTCCTTCTAGCCAAATGAATCTCCTCTCCCCGACTAAGCCCACAAAGGACTGTTGAGGTCAGTGCACACAAGCAAGTGGTCAGACCGGACGAATTCAATTCTTACCCAAGTCTGGCAACAGTGCCAAAGTTGGGTCTCTTCTACATCCGGTGGGAAATATCTCACCTTGTCTCATCATCGTTTAGCTTTTCCATGTACCTATACTACCTGAGTGTTGCGAACGAAAATGGAAAACTCCACAGAGGTAAGCTTTTTTGATATTGTAAACACACAGTAAGATAATTGCGTGACTTTCAGATCGATATGTCTGTTCCAGTCTGTCTGTCTGTCCGTCTCTCTGTCAGTCTCGACTGAGTTTGTGTGTGTGTGTGTGTGTGTGGTGTGGATGTGAGGGTGTGTGTGTGTGTGTGTGTGTGCTGGGCGGGCGGTGGGTCGCGCGCGCGTTGCTGTGTGTGCGTATGTATGTGTGTGTCTGTTCCGGTCTATCTGTGTGTCTGTGTGTCTGGTGTCTGCATGTCTTGTCTGTGTCTGTGTTCCAGTGTTGTCCTTTAATTGTAATCTTTGCTTTCAATTATTTGGGTGTCGTTTAATATTCGTGACATAGCTATGTTATACTCTTTGACCGATGATAACGCACACGGAATTTTGATGTTCCATTTCCTCTCTGGTTCCTTCACATCTGTTGTGATTCCTTTACCGTTCCCAATGGCAACCCCCACCTCCTCTTTTTCTCCTCAACAACTATCCCCCCACCCGCACTAACTGACATCCTAAACTGATTCATTCTGGTTTGTTCAGTTCGTCTAAAACTTAACTGTCACTTTACTGATGGTCATTACTCAGTCTTATATTTGTCACTGTATATCCTCCAACACTTAGTGCCACCATGGGTCTTCTGGGACACGCCATAATATGTACCAAGATGAAACCAGCAATTCACTAAAGGAAATTAACCCTGGTGATCTCCAAGGACGTAAGGAACTGACCTACTATTATGAATAGGTAGGTTTTAAGTTGGGCTGCGAGTTTCAGTCTGAAACGGACAACCCCTGCGATCCAATCCCCCCCTCCCTTCGCCTTTATATGTCGTGTGGCAACATTGATCATAGCCCATGGCTATCCTAATCCTCAATTGCAGATCCGGGTCCACAAGACTTTTCAGGGCCAGCCAGGAAAATATTTACTCGATGTGAAGTTCACTCTTATTTGGCAACGTCTTTTCGCCTGCGAGGGTTATGGTTCACAGTTTGCATACGTGAAAGCGAAATCAAGAATGTAAATAAAAACATTTTCAGGAAGAGGTACGCTTTTTCATGAAAAAGATCATCGAAACCTCTTTTGGTAATGAGCTGACTAACAGGACACGCCATTTTTAGATTGATAAAACAGTATAATAACATGCTGATCTACGTTTACTCAGTTGTTCCAGTTTTCCTCCCACACAGCTTCATAGCTTACATGTTACCTATTATTTGTACGAGTTTTACGGCGTGTGTTTTCCTGATGTTTTTTTTTACAGGAACCTTAACATCACGCAGGATGGGACGGGCACATCATGCTGTTCCAGTGTTGGGACTCCTGTACCGCCATTTCATTTCCAGAGAAAACACGTGATCTGGTGAGTGTGGCTAAAATGGGAAAGTATAAAACACGCTATTGTGCGGTTACTGCTTCTCTCAACTGTGTACGACGAGTAGTATCAGGCTAGGCCTCAGAGGGTATTGTGGGCAGCACGTTCGCCTGATCCTGAGTTTATCATCCCGATTCTGGACGTCTGGTTTCCTGAGGTTTCTTTGTGGAGACTTGTGTCTCCCACAAATGATTCAAAATGTGAACGTCTCTTTCATCCTTTCCTCCTCTCGTCCCTCAAGAAACCTGAAGGCCTTAGGAATTGGTTTCCTGTTGCCTCAGTGGGCAACAGGTTAAGCACCATTCCCGTGCAACATGCAGTAGACTGTGTTGGATGGAGGATAAGAACAACTGTCCCTACACCACACTGAGTGTGGCGTGGGGGCGGTGAACTATAGAGCGCAGGTTTGTACCTCTACAAGATTCACCACAGCGTGAAGCGGCTTCCTCGACACTTTCCCTTCAGGCTCAGCAAGCAGAAAACGGTGTCGTGGAATGAAGCGGAAGTGACGTGCATTCTCCAGGGTAGCTCATCAGGCTAGTCCCTGAACACACTTCGAGGAAATGTAGGCAAGTGAAAGATGTCTTGTTCTGCCTTGGACAGGGATGCCTTGATCTGATTGGAAATGGTTCGTGCAGCGTCTCTGCGCCAATACACCTTGAACAGTTACAGGTGTTGTCCTGGTGCCCTATGTCATCATCCGTCGTGATCATGTCTTTATCACGGGAAGCATCATGTCTTGAAACATTTCTTTCCTTGTCTTGCATAGCCATTCTTCCAAACATTCCGTCGTTTTTTTTTTTTATCATCAGGAGCATTTGGAAAATGTGGTATCACTACACCAGTAGGTACCTCTCGGTCCATTGATGGCAATATTGGGTTTGAATGGCTGTGCTTTTTTATCCGCAGATTTCTTAATACACTACAGTTCGTCCAGTTTTGGTTGATTTGCTTTGTTGTTGTTGCGTTGGCTACTGTTAATCATCTTTGTAGTTAGTGAGGGGGGTGGGGGGGTGGGGGCGGGGGGTGGTTGGGGGTGGGGGGGTGGGGGGGGGGGGGGGGGGGGTGGGGGGTGGGGGGGGTCGAATATCCAGAGCCTTAGTCATATATTTTGAATCCCTTCTTTCACAATCACAGCACCACAATCGAAAACTTAAAAGGAAAATCCTTCAAAGCACTTTGGCAAACAAAAAATGTAACCCAAAGTAAAAAGTATCATGTTCAGAAATCTTCTGGAAAAAGGGCCTGTTTTCATCTGACATACCTTTGTATTGTATTCCTATGAAAAAATCATTAAATACGCAGATGAATTTTGGTAGCATTCATCTCATAGGCACATTACTAGGACAGCTGTACGAAACGATTTGACATTCTTTTCATTGTTTTGTTTCTGAAGTGGAACCTATTGGCTTCTGATGATGACATGAAGGATAAATATGTTGTTGTTGTTGGTGGTTGGTGTTGGTGTATGTTTGTTGTTTTGTTGTTGAAGACGAAGATGCTGATGATGATAATGTTGATGAGATGAATGAGGATGAGGATGTAGGATGATGATAATGATGACAATGATGACAACGATGATGAGACGACGCCGACGACGACGGACGGACGACACATGATGATGATGATGATGATCGATTATGATGATATGAGATGATGATGATGTTAGGAGGAAGAGAGGGAGGAGGAGGAGTACGGAGAAAGAGCAGGATGACGACGATGATGATGACGATGAAGATGATGAAGAAGATGATGTATGATGATGATGATGATATGACGGAAGCGACGATGCTGATGATGAGATGATGATTATGATATGATGATGATGATGATGTGTAGGAGGAGAGAAAAGAGGAGGATGACGACGATGATGCTGACGACGATGATGATGACGACGATGATGAGATGATGATGATGACGAGAGGACCACGATGACGTTGACGATGAAAATAAGATACATAACATGTGGAGACCACTGGGATGGGTACGATAGCATACTGCAACAACATGGAACATGGTGATTCGCTCTAGCTCTCCCCTTCATTGCTGCCTCACGCTGGATGGAGTCCTAACCCACACCTCGGGACAACCCCCCATGGCATTCAAACTTCCCTGTGAACACCCAGCATTCTAGGAGACGTTGCATCACCCGTGGAAAGAAAATCAAAAGATTCTTCACACAACCCAGATCTATTGGCGGTAAGAGGACCGTTTTCCTTGTGTGTGGGTGATCGTCACGTACTCACTACCGTCTGGCCCAGTGACGTACCACCGTTTGTCGGGGCACGATTGTTGCCAACGTCAATTCCCTGTTGCGGCTGACACTGCGCCGCTTTCCGCGCCGTCGTTCACGTGTCACAATGACCTTAGATCGCTTGCCTTACACGTGTGTGTGACCATCGCCCCGGACTGCCGCGACCGAGTGATTAAAGCTTCTATCTGTGTGTACGTGTCCTGTGATGTCACAACTCAGTCACGATGCGGGAACAAAGAGGTGAATTTAAGTATCATCAGTCTTCATCTCCCTCCCCCCACCCAACGCCCTCTATCTGTCTGTCTGTCTGCCTGTCTGTCTGTCCTGTCTGTCTGTGTCTCTCTCGTCTCTCTCTCCCTTCCGTCTTCTCCCTCTCTCTCCTCTCTCTCCTCTCCCCTCTATACCTCTGTCTGCCTGTCTATCTGTTCTGGCTGTCTCTCTTTCAGGAGAAAACAAGTGGGCCACCATGATTTCCTGACCATCTTCTCATACAGTGAAAAGTTTGTTTTCTTAATGAAGGCAAAACTTGAGGGAAGCGAACAGCATTTTTTAACCAATCCTGACTCACTTGCTTCACCACCGAGTTTTTGGGCGAAAGTGCCTAACAGCCCCTGTTTCCTGTTTTCTCTGACAAGTAACCAAAAAATAACGATTATCTACATACAGGCATACTGTGTAGGGTTATCCGTTTTTCTATACTAATTTACTAAACTTTTCAGATTTTAATTTTTTGTTTAATCCTATGTTTTTTCCCTTGTCATTTCAATAACATACAGTTTCGCGCAAACATTTCACTCAAATGCTCTCTGGTCTTTCATGTGAAATAAAATAAAACCTTTACAGTCTTTAATGTTCGCAAAAGTCTTTTAAAAACTGAGTTATATTCTTGGCATAAAATCCACACAACTTATAACCCAGCAAGTACTTCCACGAAGTCTAGTTTCGACAAGTTTTTTCTCTTTTAAACCTATGTCTCTTTCTGCCGAAACATTCATCTATAATAAAGAGTGTCTCGTTCCTTCAAACATCTATAAAAACTGATCTAAACACTCCACTCGTTTATTGCTAGGATTAACTAAAAATTATGTTATCATCATCCATATATACCTTCTATTATGATATGCTTTGTTCCATTAAGTGTTTGGGCATAAAATCACAATATGATCAAAATTATAAGGGGGGGGGGGGGGGGAGGGGGGGGCGATAAAACTGTTTGAAACCAGGATTCCCAGATAATATTGTTTTTTTCCACAACCAGTTTTGTCCCTCAAATAAATGAACAATGAGGGGTTTTTGTCATAAAGTTTAACATGCTCTATAGTTTTATACTAGAATTTAATCTATTCCATTATTGTTTTTTATATCATGCTCTCTGTCAAAACTTGTTTCATATAATAAAATCCTATAAGGTCTAAATGTGTAATATTAATCCAATTCAGTTTCAGTAAAGATTGTTTCTATTTAGACTGATATTGATTTTTGTTTGCTTGTTGTTATGACCTTAAATCCTCACCATTGTTAAGAACGCACGTTGGTAACTTTAAGTTTTTTTCAACGTCTAAGTTTTGAGGTCCAGCTAATTAGACTTCCTATTAAAAGGACGTCACTGACGCCCGAACACCCCATTCCTTCCTCGCCTCATCTTATAATTAAAGACAGAAATTTCTAATATCATTGTGAACCATCATTAATTTCATTTGTGAAAGAACCTGTAATTTTGTAGAAAGGCGTCTTTAAAACTGTTCCCTTTTCCTGTGGAGATGTACTGGTTTTTTTCCCATACGGTGTTATTCAATTTCTTTTCCGACTATGTCGTCTGGCATAAGACTTACATGTATAGGGCCAGAAGTTGAATGCTTTTCTGAAACTTTTTTGACCGGCTAAAAAATGTAAATGGGCTTAATGAATTCAAATTTTGATTTCCCATTCTAAAATATGGTTCCAAAGTGCCATTTGAGTCAGTTTTCGAACAATTTGATATTCATAGCTGTCCAACATTATTTGCCTCTAATTGCGCAGTTGTTCTAGATTAGGGAAACTTTTGTGTTGTCGCCAACCTCTTTGGGCGTTTAAATCACCATCTTTAGTGTACTCAAAACCAATACAAAGGGCCTATTTCATTCACCGTTCTGTTCAAAGTCCCGCAACGTCTGCAAAGGTCTTAATTCTAAAGTTATACACCTTAACAGCCTCTAATTAACCCCTGGTTCTTCTGGCCCACCGTCATTATTTGTAGAACGCATAAATTGATTTTCCAAAACTATGTGCCTGTTATCACATTCACGATTTTGACCTGTTTAGTCTGCAATTTTTATATAATATGATCCACCCTCCCACAAACTAATCTTTTAAAACAACTGTAAATTATGGGAATTGGTATAATTTTCATAATCGCAATATAGCAGCTTTCCCCCTGATGGAAGAGCTCTTAAAACGTTGAGGGGGGCCTTCCATCAATAAATTTTGTCATCATTGCTTCAGCTCATCCAATGAACATAAGAGTAATGGAATGTAATGCAAGTCGACGGGTTTTCTCCCTCATAATAGTTTTGTCTGGCACAACTCTAAATCTATGATTGTCCACTGCAAAAGCCTAACATTTTAGCTAGCTCTACTTCAAAATGGTTTTGTGCTACTGCTTCTGCAGGTTTGAATGTCTAACATTGTTTTAGGGATTTGCATTGTTACGTTTGAGAGTAATGTTGAAATTATACTCATTGCCTTCTTTTAGGAACAATACCCGTAATAACCATCAGGTATGGTTTATCCGGCAATAACCTTCCCTTCTTTATTAACTTTTAGAACTGCAAGCTAATTTTCTTGGGATCATTTATTAAACCATACCACTTTGGAAAATAATTTCATGTAGTGCAAACCATTTTTGGCTCCGCATTCTTATCAATAGCTGTTCTAAAAACGAAGGGAACTGTCTTGATTGTTATTGGTTACAAACATTTTTATAAAACAAATTAAAAATGATGCCTTCAAATATACTGATGCATACTATTCTGTTGGGCCCGCACTAACAATCTTAAAATTATAGAACTGATACTCTTTCTTGACATTGCTGTGGACCCCGACTGCCTCTTTTCATAAAAAAAGGGAGTATTCCATTTAAGCAGATATCCTAACCCCCCCCTATTGAAAACGACCACATCAAGAAAGCGTGGTTTAGGTCATCCGATGCAGTTTTTATCAGAACAGTTAAACTTGGCGGGTTTTTTGCGGCATCAACTGGGTGTGGATTGGTCGTATGCGATCATTTAAATCACCATGATTCCTTTGGTAGGGGTCAGTGGTACAGATTTCTTTTTTTATATTTACACCCTTCAGACGTATTTTTTGACTGGAATGCAAGCTCCATTACCAAATGACAAAACCGTTAACTCCACGCACAACATACTACATGAAGGCTTTTTAAATAGGACTGTAACGAATTCACAAAATAACATCAAGACAGGCTTTAGCAAAAGTTGATCTTAATCAGGCCTATGCGACTTTTTATTTTCGGGGCACGCCCAGAAATATATCTATGACTGGCATAACGCTCCTTTCAAATCTTTCTTTTTGGCAAACTGTTGAAGCACCGTGTCCCTACAGCAAGAAGCATAAACAGCATGTGACACATTTATCTTAGACCTCTTCTAAGGGCGGGAATAGAACGTATAACACTCTAATTCGCACTTACTTTTGTGTTTGCTATGGGGCGCTAGCACAGGCAAGATCGAGCATAAACTGATCCTTATACTGGCTTTGAACGCACAAAAAACAATACTTAGCAAATTAGAGGACGCCATTAATTCTACAGGTTGAGTTACCATCAAGTATTCAAAGGTACCAACATGTTTTACAATACGCAAGATCGAAATAGACTTTGGCTGTTGGCACTGGATTATTACATGCTGGCCTTCCCTCTTACCTCAGACTCCAATAGTACAATAATAAACTATAATAATGAAATCTTAAGCAGGCCATGAACAGAAGGTTGGGAATAACGACATAAATTCTGAGCCATTACATTACAAACAATAAAAAAAACGCCCAAGATTAAGTCAATCTAATTCCCGAAGTCCAAACCCCCCCAAAGTCAATGATGACTCACAAAGCTCGCGGACTCTGTTCACGATGACCAAGAATATGAAAAGACCAGCGCTTTTCTTGGATTAACTGGCATAGGATTACTTGGGTCTTTATCTACTAAATATTAACCCACTATTAAGAGAACTAATGCCCATAAGTCTCGGCCATAAAGCCAACTACTTTGCCTTGCAGTAGGACCAAAACCAGCTAACAATACTCCCTAATATACCCGGTAAAGAGTCTATAGCTTTACTGGCTAAGTATGTTTTAATAACCTCGCAAGAATGATCAGCTGTTTTTAAACCCAATGATTGTATCAGGGGAGGCGTTTGCGCGTGAGGTTACTGAACTTAGTCTACTGGCCGCCTTTAATAGAGCCATCACTCAGTGGTAACTTATTTGCAAATCCTAAGGCCGTTATAACGCTTGCTAATTGACTCCTTGCTCTCTAAAACAGTGGTTCGTATTCGTTTGCTGTATGCAAGTGTCGTGTCTTCATATAAAATTCTTTGGATATTTCTCTTATTCTATTCACTGAGGTTCGGAATTGTCTCGGGTTAGTAGTTAGCACTTCTAGTCCTTGGCCGATCTTTCTTGTTCAAGATCTTTTAGACTTTGGGTTTATTCCTTGCTCTAACTCCAGCCCTAAGTGGCGTCATCAGCCTCAACGAGTTTTTCTTTTTTCTCTTTTTATAGTGCCATATAGTTCACCCCCTAGTTTTGCTAAATTGATTGTTAATTCTCCTCTGATGGTTCTTAAAGTACATGATCAAGGGCAGCTATTTTCGCGCATGGGTAGCGTGAGGTCGTGTATAGTCTTTAATAAACGCTTTTTCTTCTGAAAAACTGGTGTTTTTCTTCTTCTGCTTCTAATGTATTTATTAATTTCGCTCTGCTGATTGATTTAATTCTTTACGTTCCAAGTTTTTGCATTTGGTTATCTGTCCGGGAGTTTCTGCAGTGTGTTTTGAAGTTTAGCAACTGCCATCCCTATCTAATTTGGTCGAGGCAATGCCAAAGGCGGATTTTGATCTTTCACACAGAGTCTCTTTGTATTATTGTACTCTTGGGCGTAAAAACTTTGATGGGTCGGGTTAGTTGTAAGCCGAACAGATTCGCCTTTATCGCCCTTTACAAACAAATGAACAATCTTTCTATGTCAAAATCATTTGTGTCTATAAATTCGAGAGGTTCTTGAAATAAACTTTTTGTTAAATGCTCCGACCGCACTTTTCTGTTAATTCACGCCCATTGAGAGCGCTGACGATGCCGTTGTCAAAGATCATTTTCACACTCATGTCGTCACCAGGATCAAAAAACATCATAATCTTCTTCAGCTTCAATTCCTGCCATGTTTTAAATAATTAACTTTTTATTTTGTTTATAAAAAATGGCACTAGCACATGGCTCGATTCTAAACCCCGTGATAGAAGACGAAAGAACCCGTGGCGTGAAAGGGAAATAAGCGGAATATTACTGGTCCAAATAATTCCATCAACTAGTGATGCGGATCAAATTCTTACTGTCAAATTTCCAGACCTAGGAGCGGGCTGAAGTGATTGTGCCTGGGCTCCTGCCGCGCTTACGTTTCAAAATCGCGCCTCGTTTCAACAACAAACCCAAACAGGACAGTTTGTACAGAATCTGGGTCGGTGCAATCCTTAATGCAAAAATTTCTATAAAACTTGAGGGCAAGAATATTTCTTTACAGACAAGCCAGAATATTTTTAAACACTATTCTGATCTAGGGCTAACCCGAATGAAATGCTGATCTTGCGTTTCAAGAATTGAAAATGAGGAAGCGCTAAAACATAGAATTGGGCGCCGCAAGATTACTAAAGACGGTAAAATGTATGCAGCTGTAAATTTTGCGTATGGAAATCCGCTTTTTTTTTTCCATCCCCATAGGGATTTTGAGTTGTTAAAAGCGCGATGCACCATAACTTTCAAGTGAGCATTAAAAGACAGTTTGTCATATTAATTAACTATTTAACGAATACAAACTGTTATCAAAATACATCTGACACACACCAAGCAAAGTACAGCTTGTTCTGACATCTCGTAGAGGTTGACGGTGTGGTTAGCAACCCTGAATTTTAGCAGAGGCTGATATAAGGATCGAATATGATCAAGATTAGCAATATTTTACGACAAGTGATTCTCATACAACATATCCCAGAACAGGGCAGACACGATATGGAATTTTTAAGTTTAAGGCACCACAGCCAGATCGCTTAAAAGTATTTTATTGCTGTGCGAAGATGAAGAACCGTTCAAAAGAGCAAGTGAAAAATGTGTTTTAATCCTAAAATAACGACAGTGCAATGTACAATTGCCGGTAGTCCTAACCAAATCACTCTAGCGTGCTTAGACCTTAACATCAATTTGACGAAATAAGAAATTGTTTTGGGGTGGGAGGGGTAGAAATCCAACAGCAGACCTAGTGTCTAAAAGATTTACATCTTCACAATGTTGGCTTGATTGATATTTAACAACAAAATACGGTTTTTTATAGGATTGACCTAAGTCAACAGAGATAATGAGTTGTATGAAGCGGAGAGCAGTGAGAGACGTAAAAACATACAAAATTGAAAAAGAAGAAGAAGCCGATAAACCCGCTTAATAACATTTGTTTTTATTATATGATGCGCAGCTGCAATATTGAACATAACAAGTAGACAATGTATTATACTAAAATTATTTTTTGCAAATTTATAAACAAAGCCATGTCTGTTAAGGTTTATCCAAATGTGCCTACAGCACCGGAGATGCCAAGAGAAAGAATAGCAGGCAATTCGCATGTTATAGTTACCCCTGAAGTAAAAACCTTCAGATTAACAAACTTTACAACAAATGCAACAAAAACTAGAGCAACCTTTTCAAAATACAGCACAACCAACGAAGGTATGTCTGCTGCCTTTAATGCTTGTTACAATATGTTAATACTGGAGCATCGACTATAAGTGCCCTATCTGTCAGGAAGCAGTGTATCTCTTAGCAACTGCGGGCATAGGGCGCACCCGCGGCATTACCTCTAGGGCGGTTGGTCTTTAAGCTGCTCCGGTCTGTGTTCTTTGGCTGTACGTGCGGCTGCAAAAAATTATAAACTAACTCCAAAAGCGACACAGCAATGGGTTTTCAACTAATCAACGGCTAAACTTAGTTCGTTTAAACTGGACAATAAATAAAGCGCTTGTTGACTCAAACATCACGATGATAATTTAATCGTTTACCAGGTCCGATTTTGAAGACTACAAAAACAAAAGTTTGATCTTCAAAGAAGGCGAGGACAACTTTTTCTCAACTGCCGGGGGGCCAGACCCGAGCGCTAATAAAGGAATGCATAAAAAAGTATACGAGACAAGTAAACTCTGTTCTAAACAGCTCACATTAACAATGCCAAAGGGCTTTATATACTTTATTTTATGAGTCCAACTCAAAAAGAGACCCGTTGATATTGATTCTGATTAAGTTATTTTTTTTTTAATTTAAATAAATAATTTGAGTTAGAAAAGAAACTCATCATGGAAAGATATTTAAGGGCAAGACCAATTGTTTAAGGAAATTCTTGAGAGCGAGCGTTTATCAAGAGCACTGAATGATATTGATTTAGGAAGTCTAGATCCCAACAAACGTACAGGCACGCGTTGTTCATGAAATTTTTCTCACGTTCCAGGTAAACTAACAATAGACCCCCGCCAGTTATAGTATTGTTTTAGCTGTTTTAATCGACAATGTAACAATAAATGGAATAAAATCGTTAGAAGTCTGGGTCACAACAAAACCCCAACTAATCTTTCTCTCTCGTAATGACTTAACACCCTTGGGCATACACCTGCTTTCACAGTTTGTACGCTGGCCGCTGAAAACTAAAAATGAGATGCTCTGGTTGGTCAGAGGGCGAAGTTTTAGAGATGTAGATTAAAACCGGCTCAGTATGCACCGATTGTTGCAAGTCGTTACATTCCACTGCCTCGAGAGTTGGTAGCGAAAAGAGCAGTTCTAAACATAAAGATTTTCAGACAACAACTGTATTTTATGTGGTGTGTTTCTCGCAAAGGCAGCAATTTATATAATCCGCAAAAACGCAGAGAGATGTCTAACATTGTCCTTACTCAATGATCTTAACTTTTTAGTGGGTGGGCCTTTCCTGTTAGTGTAGACCAAATTGATCAGTTTGAAGAACATAACTTACCAATAACTGTTATTGTATTCACATGGATGAGGAAACAAATTTGGTGCCTATTAATGTCCAGAACAGTCCAAAACGATTGGCGAGCCAGTCTAAAATCATGTTGACTTACACTAAAAGGTTTTCACCAGCGGGGGCTGCCCACATACACAGTGATACGTCAATGAGTAAACTAATATGCAGCAATACTTTCAAAAAGATGGGGCGACCAACAGAATTCTGCAGAAAATGTTAACAGAATGCCCATGGACAAGCCGCAAGCGAACTTAAGAAACATTGTATTCGGCCCAGTTGACTGTAATACAGAACTAATTACGGGCCCCCACTGATCTAAAGTTAGTTAAGACTGGAAACTGGATGCAAAATTCACCATACGGTATTTAACGCAGACTTCGTATCACTCATTGTTCCCGTAAGAAGGGCCAGCGCCACAAAAACTACGAAAAACAGTTAAATGAGTAAGCAGCAGATTTGGCAGGTGCTTTCATTGTTGTTAGATCGGATGGCGCTCATTCAAGGCCAGAATGTCTACAGAGGACCAAATGCTGCAGAATGACTTCTTAGAACGCATGCAGCAAGTGCACAATGACGGTTCTAATAATCTAACTTATCTGAAATCAAATGACAACCTGAAAAGAACAACAACAGTATGATTCAGCCAGCACAATTGTTGGATTGTGGTTTAGAACTCAGTGAAGAAGCCACAAAATCCAAAAGTACGAGAACCATGATCACATTAGCGGACAGTTCAGGAGGAGCGGCCGCATAAAACAAATGCAGCTTTTCAACTAAAGTTATGATATTCCTAAGACATGAAGCTGCTGTATTCTTTCACAACTTGCGAGGTTAACGACTTCTCATCTTATAATGAAGAGCAGTGGGGACGTTGCCTTCAGGTGTCATGCATTGCACATCCTCAGAAAAGTACATGTGCTTTAATCTGAAAACATGTCTTTTTAATGACTCTATGCAACACATGATGGGATCATTATATCACTGGCGATGTCCTGTAAAAAAGGCCGCCAATAGACAGAAGAATAGTTTGACCCAACTCCTCGTTAGAAAAGGTGTTATTATCCTTATGATACATGACAGTTGGGAAAGGTTTAACGAAAGACACACGTTCCTCCTAAAGCGCATTCTTTTCTTATCTTAGAGGAAAGGACATCAGTGATTCATATTACCAAGCATGCTCCAAGATGCTGCAAAAGATAAGTGTAAAACGATGGAGACTATCATGATTCATACTTGATGGCAGATAATTGTTTTTGGCGGACGTCTTTGGAAAATTATAGAAAGACCTGCATGAAACATTACAGTTTGGGATCCGCGCATTATAGTTTCTGCGCCCGAGGATGAGCTGGGACGCTTTCTGTAAGTTTATCTAGATGTACAGATTGATTTATTGCTGTTTTACAATGATTTCAGATGATTGAAACGGATGCGGGAGGATTTAGTAATGGCGTCGCATCCAATTAGCTGTAAAGCAAACATCAAATACTTGGACGGACTATGATCCAGTAAAAGGGTCTAGACTATCTTCATGTATTTAGATGCTAAACAATCTGAAAGGTGGGCTATGGCGCAATCACTTCCGTTACGCACCTTGAAAAGAACACAGCGGTGATCCTAACAATATTCAAAGGCGATTAAGTGGTTTGAGCATTTTATAAACGCCTGATCTACAGCGGGGTTTCATTCTAGAAGTTGTCTAGAATATCCTCATGAACTCCATGACCTGCAATAATTGGACTATCCATTAATCAGCAGAAATCTAAAGATGGATTGCCAAGAGAGCCGCCTAAACTTGTGCCTAATCTCCGAGGCAAAAAAAATTATGTGTCATTACAGACTCTACAATTTTATTTGAAGCACTTGGTTGAAGTGACAGCAGTTCATTCGCATAATTGCTTTTGATTCAAGCACAGTCATGAAACCATACATTCATGAAGAACACGTCTCAGAACTAAATACGCATATTGCTTCATGAAAAATACTTTTTCCAAGCTGATGAACAACAGCTGTTTTGGAAAAACTATGGAGAATCCGCACAAGCGCAAGATGTCAATTATTCCACCAAAGAGATCGAAGCAATTAAGCTGACTTCAAAACCTAATTATCAGGACTTTAGAAGATTACATGATCAGCTTTTGGTATATTGATTAAAAAAAAGAAAGTCAAATTGGACAAACCTGTTTTTAATTTGGGTTTGAACTGTTTTATAATTATCAAAGCTTTGATGTTAGAATCTTCTTTATGACTAATTTAAGCCCTCGTATCCTGAGTCAGAGTACTTTTACACAGATACAATAGTTTTAGTTATAGATAATCCCTACTGAAGACACTATAAAGACTTGAAACCGAAGTAGCTAAAAGGTAGCGAGTGGATGGGTACGGACAACATCCCCCGATTACCTAAAGACTTCCCTTAAACAATCAATTACTAACAAGAAGGTTTTAGAAAGATAAGGATGAATTATCTGGAAAACAGTGATCAGAGTTTGTTGGTTTAAGGTCAACAAATGTACCGTATTTCGAGCAGGAGAAAACAGTAAGAAAGCAAAGGGAATATCTCGGCATGCGTTTGTGCAGTCCCAAACTTATCACATGACAACTCCAAAGAAGCATTGTTTGGCAATAAAACTTTTCATCATGACAACGTAAAAACTGCGATCTAATCTACATGAGATCAACACAACAGTTGTAACAAAAAAGTCCGTTAGATAGAACTACACTAAACGTGTGTTTAGTTAATCCGAAGTTTACGATATGCAAATCGTGCATGGAAAGACCGCATTTAAACAGGGGGTTTTAATTTTTCATCAACTTTTGTGTATAAGATGCAATCTAGCTTCATCCAATTCATTTATATCTTTTCTCTTTTTGACTTGACGCGTTCGAATTTTTTTTATTATTCAAGATATTCTTTTTTCCCAATTTTGGGGTTTAGTTGTAGGTGATCTGGAATGATTTAGCATGCATGATATAATCCCCGAAAAAGTGGTTTCCCCCTTATTAGCATTACACGCATGAAATGATTCCCGTATCATTTTCAGGTCTCTTCCTTTACCCATTCTGGGTCGTTCTGCACATGCCTCTTGAGCTTCCATTTTAAACTCAAATATATTTACGTAAATTAATTAAAGCGGAAACAGTGGTCCTGGTGGATTTAATCTGCATTCTCCTTCGCAAAAGATCTTTGAGGAGCTGGTTGTTTTGTTGTTTCAGTTTTTCTCTTAAATAATACACGGGCGGATATCATTTTAACAATTCTTTTATTTCATATGGATCAACACTCCAAACTGTCGGTGCCCTGATCGAAGTGTCCCCTTCTGCTCCCCCCGTAAATAAAGGTACCTACTTTCAATCCATATGGTAATAGTTTGCCGGATTAAATCTCCCCTTCAAACAACATTTTATTGTTTTCTATTTGATTGCTTGTACTGTATTTAGGAGGCCTTTAAATTCTTCATTATTCATTGCGCGCAAAACTGCGGGCAGTCTTCTAACCCATTCAGTGTTGCGAGGTTGTCAATAAGCTCTCAGTGATACTGGTAGGAGAAAATTCTTTCGGCTAACTGTTTGTTAAAGTTTTCCCAACTAAAGCCTGTTGATCTGTGAACACCTGGAATGCCTCTTTTGATGGTAACTCATTTTTTTAAAAATAATTGATTCACTTCAACAGGCCCTTTAAATTCTTTTCCATCATCGACCTTGCATATCATTGCGGGATAAGTTAGAGCGGCCTCGTTGGTAGAATCAGTTGTATGCAGCAACAGCAACCGCAGAACACTCTTTTGTGTTAAAGGTTCAGCATTCTTTGTATCTTGAAGCCAGTCAATGACTGTGAGTGCGTACTTAAATCTTTTTTCGTCTAATCCTATCAGAGGGTAAATAGAGAATATCCATTTGAAGGGTGGTCGTTTGTGTTGTGTTTCCCAAAGTTGCGGTCCGCCTGTAATCGTTTGGTCGCAGGTACATAAATTTGCCAAATCGCTTGTTTAGATAACCTTCCTTTGCTGGTTGTTCACGACTCTCCTCGCTGCTTGGCTTAGCTTTTTAAATTGCTGTGATGGCCCTCCAATATCCTTTGGGCGAATAATTGATTTTTGTTCATTTTTTATTCGCCAATAATATGCGCAACAAAATACCCAGCGGTCATACCAAAGACAATAAACCAAATTTCTTGCATCTTTTGTTTTTTCGATGGTTGTTAAAAGTCAACTGAATATTGGGGGGGGCAAATGTCTGAACCGGTTTGGCCTGTTACTAGATAATATTCTTTTATTGCATATGGTCAACATTTTTAAATGTGGTAAGCTGCATGCCCCTGTTCTTTCAGTGTGGTCATTAATAAAATCTAACTGCTCAAGGTCTCGGCTTGTCATTGGCGTCCTTGTGCAGCTGCTAGTTCCTCCTCAGAGCTTTGTTAATGTCTTTTATTTTTTCGTCTCCGCCGTCATCTCCGCAGTTTACTAGAATGCGAATTACTTTTTCTGCTAAAAGCAAGCGGCATTCACCACAGCGCCGCCTATCATTATTGCGAGTGAAGCCATTTTTTTATAATGTATTTTTTTTCTACAATTAATTTTGTCTGGAATATTCCTGCATAACTAAAAATCATTCGTAGCAAACCGAAAGCTGCAATGATAAGCAATTCGCATTGCTGAATTCCTCAAAGTCTAGTTTGCGCCAAGATCTGCTGGTTTAATTCTTAACAGGCTTTTTACCATGCATTGTGTATCCTACACTTAGTCTCCAATAACCAGCAGAATGGTATACAAGGTTGTAACAGTTTTTTTCGGGTGCCCATTTTTAGAAAATATAATATTTTTTAATTATTAAAAAACATGAACAGTGATATCTCCTACAGCTACCAAGGCGCCCGTAAACCTTCCTGAACTTAGAAAGACCAAGCTGATGACCAAGCTTTATGGGCCAAAAAGGAGAGGTGTATACTTGGCAGCTATGTTGGGAAAACAAACAGTTCCTCGAACTGAATTCAGCATTGAACAGAATTCAACAGATGTCGCCACAAAGACATTTTAAAGTATCATAACCAGGTATGAAGGCAGCTAGGGTCTAGGAAAATGGTGAAAAAGTGTGGGGCAAAACCGGTTCTTAGTTTGTACACTAATCTATCAGTAGATTTGCCCCCATTGATTCTGGAACAAAGATCTTACGTATGGTTTAAACGCATGATCCAGTTTTAACAAAGTCCCATTAGAGTCTCTAGGATTTGATTGATACTATAGATTTGTACATTGTTTATCCGCGAAGAATCATGGATTAAGTAACTTTTTAATCATATAGATTTTATTTCCCTTCAAAATGAACGAGCGGGAAAATGCATCAGACCCAGGAAACCATGAATCAGGTGGAGAAAGTAACCAGCCAAAAATCAGCAGAAATCGCTGACTCAGGTGAAGGCCATTAAAAATCCTGGGCGTGTTGATAGCAGGGAAAAAAATTAGCAGAGTGGAAAACAGAACAAAAAAAAATTAATGTTACAGAATATGAACCATCATCATGATAACATAACACCACACGCCAACGCCAGAACAAGTTGATTCAATGCCCGCTATAAAAACTCCATGTGAGACCAGGTCAGCGGGGGGGGGAGGGGGGGGGGGGTCACCAAAGTCTTCATGGAAATATTGCACTAAAACGGTTGCCTTTTTTGGCGCCATTGCTGCGGTGGGGGCAGTTATTATGGCTATAAAATATATACCAATGGCTACAGAAACGAAAGCTATTCCCCCAAAAAAATCTTAGCCACTAAATGCGCGAAAAAGACACCACACCCAAAACCGCCAATAAGAAAGCGTCATTTTGATCCATTAATAATGGAATAATAGTTTAAGAACTTTATTAAATTTTTTAATAAAAATAGATCATGGCGTATTATACAATCATGGTGTCAATAAAATAAAGACTTGGAGTCTCTCAAGAGGAATTTCCATAGACCAGTATTGAATCAAATGCGGTTGCATCGGTGTAAGACCTTCCTTAAAGATCTATGCAGAGAACGCTGAGCAAGACATCCTCAACGAGGACGCGTTTTTGAGGCTGTGATACTATATTTAGCATATACTATTTAGATAAAAAACATAGATTGTATTTTTTTGATAATTATAAGATACGTTAAATAAAACCTGGTTGTACTTATAAGGATGACGTTGAGGTATGATCTTAGGTAACTTGGGTAAGAAATTGAGGATGAATTGGGGTGACGTAAATGAGTCTGTAAGTAAGTGTAAATGACTTGATGATACTTGTGTATTAATTTGAGGATGACTTGTGGTATGGACTTGAGGATACTTAAGTAAGAACTTGTGAATATCTTAATTGACGTGTGAATGAATTGAGGTTTAATTGTATATGAATTGAGGATGTATGTGTGAAAGACTTGAGGAGTGACTTGTGATTGACTTGAGATGACTTGTGAATGACTTGAATGACTTAATTAAGAAACTTGTGAGATAACTTAAGGTTACGTGTGATTGTACTTGGAGGAGAACTGTAATTGACTTGGGAGACTTGTGAATGACCTTGAGATTGACTTATTTGGGGAATGACTTGTAGGATGACTTAAGTGTGCGTGCGTGGGGTGGGGTGGGGTGGACCGTGGCGTGAGTGTGGGGGAGGGGGTGGGGAGAACGTGCCGGGCGTGGGGTGGGGGTGCGCAGGAAGTTACCGTCCCTTAGTGTCCGCAGCATAGCAAGTACCGGCAGTAACCGAGCCATCTTGCTAACATAAATAGGCGTTTCACCGCAGGAACCGGTTATTTATAGCACCGGATTTTAAACCGCAGCCCTCTTGCTGCTATAATAAGGCGTCACGGAGCATGAACGGCTATTTAGAGCAGGGATTTTACCGAAGCCCGCTTGCTACTATAAATAGGCGTTCCACCGCTTGAAACGGTTATTTTAGCAAAACTGATTTTAAAAAAAAAAACCGCATCCCTCTGATGATACTATAAAAGAGGCGTTCACCCATGAACGGTTATTTAATAGTAGCAGTCAGCAAGCTATTTTTATACTGCAGTCCTCTTGCCACGAAAATAAGGCGTTTCACGACATGAACGGCTATTTATAGTAGCAGTCAGCAAGGGCTAACTTAACCGCAGGTTGCCTCCCCACTTCAAAGAGTTTCATTATACTTTCCCGTCTTGCACAAAAAGATAAAAAAAAAGTTTAATAACCACTTTTTCTCATACAGGCTTGGGTATTCGCCAGTAGTTAGTACTACCCCGCCATTGTATTTTTTGAAAGCATTTTATATTGAAATAGTGCTGGCTACGCACTACTCCTCTTCCATACTAGTAGATGGTACAAAATGTCTGGCCTAGCCCTATCTAGTTTGTGCCAGAAACACATTGCGAAATCGCCATGCAGTTAGCATAAGGCACACTTAAAAGGCAGATAAAAACTGGTTAGAATTTTAGAAAATAAAAAGTATAACACAATCTTAATACTCAGATCAGCTTGCGTACGTGTGAAGGCACGTGTAATTTGTAGTTAACATCAATCAAGTCTGATACAAACTAAGTTTTACCTCCGCCTTAAGATATGAAGCGCCATGTTTTTTAATCATGTCTATTAAGAGCTGTCCCTCAATCCAGCTCCCAACAATAGACTCTGATGGTATGTTTTGCTTCGGGGCCGAATTTCGAACTATCTCATCGATAGAGCCAAAACGTATTAAAACTAGCTGTATCTTTGTCAAACAATATTGTCTTCAACTACCAACAAACCTTTACGATACACATATCAGTCTATGTTCGTAAACCGTGTATTAAAATAACACCACCGCACCGCACCGTAACCCTCCGCTCGTCTAACTGTCAGCGAAAGAAAATGTGTGGGTTTAACCTAGTCATTGAACGCGCCCGGAAGCATTCGCTTAACCTCGATGATTGCCAGGCTGTTACAGCGCGCCAAGCGGGCAGTGTTTGCTGATGGGTTTAAATAAGGTGCGATGAGCAAGCTTGGCAGGAAGGGAGTGGGGGTAGGGAGGGAGTGTCAGCATATTGATTTTTTGGGCCGAAGCAAAGCACCTCAAGGTAAACAGGGAGCACTGCCAAAAACCGTAGGCGGTGGGGTAGATAATGTAAGACCCAGGGCACATTTTTTTTACATATTGTGTTGTGTGTGTGTGTGAGTGTGTGTGTGTGTTGTGTGGGGGGGTGTGGGTGTGTGTGAGTGTGTGTGTTTGGTGTGTGGTGCGTGCATAAGCTTGCTGGCGTCTGCCCGCCTCTCTTTCTGTCTGGTCCTTCTCTCTCTTCTCTCTCTGTCTCTCTCTTCGTCTGTCTTCTGCCGGTGATTCTCTCTCTCGCCCCCTCCTCTCTCGTTCTTCGCCGCCACAGGAAAAAGGCGGCTTTATAAGGCCACTTGTTCGTTCCGCCCAAAAACCTCGTGGTGAAGCAAGTGAGGTCTGGATTGTAAAAGGCTGTTCTCTAGGGAGCTTGAATAGGGGGGTAGCTGCCCAGCTTGAACCGGTAGCGCAGGTAAGGTGGAGACCGTGACGACCGTGCCAAACACTCGCTTTTACGGAGGCCCAAGGCAACGTGCGCAGTGAGGCGAAGAAATCGGTCAGGTGGTTGGTACACAACTGGATTCTTTAAGGGGCACTTGAAAAAGGGGGGGGGGGGGGGGGGGGGTTGTTAAATAACGAAAGTTTGAAAATAATCTTCTAATTCAAATGTTTTTTTCAGTGTTAATGTCATGATATTTGTACAATAAGATTTGCAAACAGACTGCCAGTATTACCGAACAAATTGCATGGGACCGAAAAGCCGTTTTGTCGAGACTAGAACCATTTTCAAAAGAACTGAAAACATACTTTGCCGACAGGATGTAACCAAAGATGGATGTAAATGAGGGGGCATTTCAAAAGAAAAGATCTTAATGTAATGGCGTGATTAGTGAAGATAGTTTGGTTGTAAGAAACTATAGTATGAAGCAAAGATTAAGATCTGAAAATATAAAGGAATGATGAATGGGTAATACGGTTTGATATGGAAAAGTTAGTGTAGTCTTTAAGAGAATGTTGAGTGTTTCCTTTTTATTTCGTACTTGAAAGTAATTGGGCTTCTGTCTAAAATAAAGGTGGAGATTTTTATTGCCCTATTTGTTTGTTTTGATGTCATTTTGTTTAGTTGAAACATTTGCAGATGATCTTCAATATGTTACATTCCCAGGTATACGATCTTTTCTTAACCTGGCCATTAATATTCAGGCACAAAAGGAAGAATGTTCAGGCGCATACTGTGTCTTTTTTCCATAATGAATTCATGTCTATATACAAGAAATCATACAGACAGGTCTGTCCAAAATGTTTTTTGTTTTTGGATTGATAAAAGGTTCTTTTTTTGGTTTAACAAACGGATGGGCAGCTAATGCTTACTTACGTTCCACCGGCTGGGGTTCAACATTTTTACATTTCATATTGATATGAAGAATGGCAAGAGTGCGACTTGAAGATTGTCTTTTTGATTGTTAATGACTCAGTTGATGATGCACGATGTGATATGTCTGGGGAACTTATATGTAGAAGCTTCCAGTTTTTTCCTCTCCAGATATATTTGACGACATAAAGGGGGTGGGGGGGAAATCACAGCAGACCTAGTGTCTAAAGATTTACATCTTCACAATGTTAGCTTGATGATTATTTAACAACAAAATACGGTTTATGGATTGACCTAAGGTCAACAGAGGATAATGAGTTGTATGGAAGCGGGAGAGCTGTGAGAGACGTAATAAACATTCAAATTGATAAAGAAGAAGAAGCCGATAAACCGCTTAATGTACATTTGTTTTTATTTTATGATGCGCAGCTGAATATTGAAAATAACAGATTAGACTATGTATTATAACTAAATTATTTTTCATTTTATAAAAAGCATGTCTGTTAAGGTTTATCCAAATGTGCCTACAGCACCGGAGATGCCAGAGAAGAGATAGCAGGCAATTCTGCTGTTATAGAAACCCTGAAGTAAAAACCTTCAGATTAACAACATTACACAAATGCAACAAAAACTAGAGCAGACCTTTCAAAATACAGCAAAACCAAACGAAGGTATTCTGCTGCCTTAATGCTGTTACATATGTTTAATACTGGAGCATCGACTATAAGTGCCCTATCAGCAGGAACGAGTGTAGGTCTCTTAGCAACGGGCATAGGGCGCACCCGCGGCTTTACCTCTAGGCGTTTGTCTTTAGCTCTCGGTCTGTGTTCATTGGCTGTAAGTGCGGCTGGCAAAAAATTAAAAACTAAACTCCAAAAGCACACAGCTATGGTTCAACTAATAAGGCTAAACTTAGTCGTTTAAACTGACAATAAATAAAGCGCTTGTTGACTCAAACATCACGGATGAAGAATTTAATCGTTTACAGGTCGATTTTGATGACTACAAAAGCACAAAGTTTGATCTTCAAAGAAAGGCGAGGACAACTTTTTCTCAACAGCCAGACGCCGAGCAGATAAAAAAGGAATGCTTAAAAAAGTAAACGAGACATTAACTCTGTTCTAAACAGCTCACATTAACAATGCCAAGGGCGTTTATACTTTATTTTATGAGTCCAAGCACAAAAAGACCGTTGATTATTGATTCTGATTAAGTTTTTTTTTTTTAATTATAATATAATATTTTGAGTTAGAAAAGAACTCAGCATGGATAAGATATATGAAGGGCAAGACGAATTGTTTGAAGGAATGCTGAGAGAGAGCGTTTATCAAGAGCACTGAATGATATTGATTTAGAAGTCATTGATCCAACAAACGTACAGGCAAGCGTTGTTCATGCAATTTCTCAAGTTCCAGGTAAACTAACAATAGACCGCCAGTTAAAGTAATGTTAGCGTGTTTTAATCGACTATGTAACAATAAATGAAGAAAATCTAGAAGTCTGGGTCTCAACTAAACAACAGACTATTCTTTTCGTAATGACTTAACACCGGTTGGGGAGACGAATGTTACCGTTTGCGCTCCCGCTGAGAAGCTAAAATGAGAGGTCTGGTTGGTCGGGGCGAATTTTTTGGATTAGTTAAAACAGGCTAAGTATGCCCCGTTTTGTTGGCAAGTCTTAATTCCCTGCCTCGAGGTTGGAGCGAAAAGAGCAGTTCAAAAACATAAAAAATTCAGAAAAAAATGTTTTAGTGGTGTGTTCTGCAAGGTGCATTTATCGAAAAAAACGCAGAGAGAGTGTCAAACTATTGTCCTTACATCAATGATTTAACTTTAGTGGGGTGTTTTTTCCTTTTTGGGGTAGACCAAATTGTCAGTTTGAAAAACAAAACAAACCAATAATTTTAAATGTATACCTGGGGAGGAAACAATTTGGTCCCAATTAAAGTGCCCAAAGAAAGTCAAACGATTGGGGCCCCAGACAAAAATCATTTTGACTTATTCTAATTTTTTCCCCGCGGGGCTGCCCCTTCACTTTGTAGAACAATGAGAAAAACAAAGGGCATTTAAAAAGATGGGCACAAACAAGATTCTGCAGAAAATTTTTAAACAAAAATCCCATTTTCAACCCGAAGCGAATTAAGAAACATTGTATCCCCCCAAGTTGACTGTAATACGAATAATTACGCCCCCACGGATCAAAAGTTGTTTTAAGAACTGGAAAGGAGCAAAATTCCCTACTATTTTACGCAGTTCGAATCACCATTTTCCCCTTTAAAGGGCCAGCGCCCCAAAAACTTGAAAAAAAGTTTTAAAAGGTAATTAGATTTGTTCATTTGCTTTCTTTGTTTTAGATCGGATGGCGCTTTCAAGGCCAGAATTTACGAGGCCGATGCTGCAAAATACTTCTTAGAACGATGCAGCAAGTGCGCAAGACTGTTCAATAATCTAAATTTATCTGAAATATAATGACCCTAAAGACCAACCCGTATGACTCACCCACACATTGTTGGATTTGGGGTTTAGAACTCAGTGAAGAAGAACAAACCCAAAAAGTAAGGACATGTCACATTAGCGGAAAGTTCAGGGAGCGGCGCATAAAAAAAGAAAATCTTCAACTAAAGTTTGACCCTAAGACAGGGAAGTGCCTGTTTCTTTCCCAAATTGGAGGTTCGACTCTCTCTTATAATGAAGCAGGGGACGATCCCTTAGGGTGTCATGCATTGCAGTCATCAAAAAAGTAAGTGTTTTAAATCGGAATAACATGTTTTTTTTGGGACTCTATGCAACACATGTGGGATCATTAGAGTCACGGGCTAGTCCAAAAAGGCCTCCCCAATAAAGAAGAATTTTTTGACCCAACTCTGTTAGAAAGGGGTTTATCCTTAAGTACAGAACTTTGGGAAAAGGTTTAAGGAAGACACACTTCCCCAAAAAGGCGCGTTCTTTTTGTCTTAGAGGAAAGGACATCAGTGTTCTTTTTCCCCGCATGTCAAAGCGTGGCAAAAGTTAGAGTTTTAAAAATGGGGACTATCATGATTCTATTTGTGGTGATACTGTTGTTGGGGGGTTTTTGAAATTATAGAAAGACCTGATGAAACATTACGTTTGGATCTGGCATTTAAATTTCTGCGCCCGGGTGAGCGGGGCGTTTTTTTAAATTTACTAGAGACAGTTTGATTTATTGTTGTTTACCAATGATTCAGATGTTTGAAAACGGATTGGTGGGGAATTAGTATGGCTTTCGTTCTTACTTTTAAAAGAAAACAACAAATATTTGGACGCTATGTCCGATTTAAAAAGGTCTAACTTCTCATGTATTTAGATGCAAACAATCTTATGGTTGGGCTATGGCGCTTTCATTTCCCGTTAGAATTTTTAAAAGTAACAGGGGGTGATCCAAAACAATATTCAAAAGGCTTTTAAAGTGGTTGAGCAGTTAACCTGATCAACAGCGTGGTTTCATTTAGAAGTTGTTTGAATATCCTCTGAACCCCTGACCTGAAAATGACTATCCATTAGCAGCAAAAAAAGTCAAAAGATGGACCCAAGGGGCCCGCCAAAAATTGTGCCTAACTTCGAGGCAAAAAAAATTAGTCTGTCATTAAGATTCTACATTTTATTAAGGGCATGGGTTAAATTTGACGATTCATCGCATTTTGCTTTTGATCAAGAACGTTATGAAAACCATACATATGAAGAACACTGCCCTCAGAACTAAATCGAGATGTTTCAGAAAAAGCTTTTTCAAGTGAGAACAACACTTTTTTTGGAAGACTAGGAGAACCGCACAAGCGAAAAAGATTTTTGATTAGTCCCCAAAGAAAAACGAAGAAATTTAAGCTGACTTCAAAACCTAATTATCGGACTTTAAAAGATTCTGATCAGTTTTTTGGTTAATGATGAAAAAAAAGAAAGTAAAATTGGAAAAACCTGTTTTTTTGGGTTTACTTTTTTTTGGAATTATAAAAGGTTTTTGATGTTGAATTTCTTTATGACTACTTTAACCCCCTCGTACCCTGAGTAGGTACTTTCCCAAAGATACGGGTGTTTTGTTTAGTTCCCTACGAAGACATCTATAAAAAAATGGAAACCGAAGTGCTAAAGGAGGAGTGGAGGGTAGACAATCCGATTCCCCTAAGCTGCCTTTACATTCAATTACTAAAAAGGGTTTTAGGAAAAGATGAAGGATGAATTTTGGAAAGGTGTAAAGGGTTTGTTGGTTTAAGGTCAAAAATGTACAGTATTTCGAGCAGGAGAAAATCTTTAAAGAAAGAAAAAGGGAATATCTCGCAGCTTTTGTGCAGTCAAAAATATACATGAAATACAAAGAAGCATTGTTTGGCAATAAAATTTTCTATGCAACGAAAAACTGCGATCTAATCTACATGAGTAAAACACAACAGTTGTAACAAAAAGTCGTTAGATAGAACAAACACAAAACGTGTGTTTGTTAACCCAGATTTTTTAATGCAATCGGGCATGGGGACCGCATAAAAGGGGGGTTTTTTTTTTCATCAACTTTGTTAAAAGTCAATCATAGCTTCCCCAATTTCATTTAAATCTTTTTCAGTTTGTTTTGGGGCTTTCAAATTTTTTTTTATTATTTCAAAATATTTTTTTTCCCCCAATTTGGGGTTTAAGTTGTAGGTGATCGGATGATTTAGCAGCATTGTTTAAATCCCCGAAAATGTTTCCTTAATAGCATTACACGCAGAAATGACCCGTTTTTTTTCAAGGTCTCTTCCTTTACCATTTTTTTCGTTCGCACTTTCCCTTTGAGTTCCATTTTAAACTAAATTTTTTAGTAAATTAATTAAGCGGAACAGTGTCTGGGGGGATATCTGCAGTTCTTCCTTCGCAAAAGATTTTTGAGGGTTTTTTTTTTTTGTTGTGTCGTTTCTCGTAAATAAATACCGGGGGATTATTTTTACAATTTCTTTTTTTTATAGGGATCAACACTAAACTGGATCGGTTCCCCTGTGCGAGTGTCCCCTTCTCTTCCCCGGTAAATAAAGGTCCCTTTTATTTTAACCCAAAAGGGTTAGTTTGCGGATGAAGTCTCTCCTTCAAAAAACATTTTTTTGTTTTCTTTTGTTGCTTGTACTGGTTTTAGGCTTTAAATTCTTATTATTCATTGCGCGCAAATGGGGCAGTCTTCAAACCCCTTTGTGTTGGGAGTTGCAATAAGCTCTCTGTGTTTTATGGTAGGGGGAAAAGTCTTTCGGCTAACTTTTTGTTAATTTTTTCAATAAACCCTGGACGGTGAACCCCCTGGAATCCCTTTTTTGTGGTAACTCTTTTTTTAACAATAATTGATTCACCCCCCCTTTAAATTCTTTTCATTCGACTTGAATATGGGGGGTAAGTTGCGGGCCTGTTGGATATCAGTTGTTGGCAACAGCAACAGCAGAAGACCTTTTTTGTGTTAATGGTTCAGATCTTGTTTTGAACCCATGTCATATGTGAGTGCGTACAAAAATCTTTTTGTCTAATCCTATCGAGGGTAAATATAAGACCCCTTTGAGGGGTTTTGTCGTTTGGATTTGTGTTCAAAAAGGCGGTTCTGTATTCGTTTGGGGCAGGTAAAAAATTTGCCAAACGTTTTTTTTAGATAACCATTCCTTTGCTGTTTGTTCACTGACTCCCGCTGTTGGTTAGTTTTTTAATTGCTGGGGCCCCTTTCCCAATATCCTTTTGGGCGAATAAAAATTTTTTTCATTTTTTTTTTAGAAAATATTATGCGCAACAAAATTCACAGCGGTCATCCAAAAGAAAATAAACAATTTTTTGCATCTTTTGTTTTTTGTGGTTGATAAAAGTCATGAATTTTTGGGGGGGGCAAAGTCTGAAAAGGTTTGCCTGTTACTAGATAATTTCTTTTTTTTGCTTGGTCAAATTTTTAAATGGTTGCTGCATGCCCCTGTTCTTTCAGTGGCATTAATAAAATCAAACGCTCAAATCTTGCTTTTCATAGGGTCTTGTGAGCGCTAGTTCCCCATAGCTTTTTTATGTTTTTTCTTCGCCGTCATCCCCCGTTTACTAATGCGAAAATTACTTCTGTAAAAGAGGGCCTTACCCAGCGCCGCCTTCATTATTGCGATGGAAAATTTTTTATAAATGTATTTTTTTTCTTAAATTTATTTTGTTGGAAATCCTTGCTTAACTAGAAAATCTTTCGTGCAACCCAAATGCCCTGATAGCAATTGCTTTTGGGGAATCCTCAAAATCAGTTTTCAAGATTGCTGGTTTAATTCTTAAAGGCTTTTACCAAAGGGGGGTTGAGTATCCCACATTAGTCTCCCAAAAACAGAGAATGGTATACAAGGTTGGGAAAAGTTTTTTCGGTGCTATTTTTTGAAATAAAATAATATAATTATTAAAAAAAATGAAAAAAGTGATGATCCCTACAGCTAAAAGGGGAGCCTAAACCTTCCTGAACTTATGAATGACCAAATGATGACCCGTTTTATGCCCAAAAAAGGGAAAGGGTTTTATTTTGGCAGCATGTGGGGGAAAAACAAACAGTTCTCGGAACTGAAATTCGTTGAAAAGATTAACAGATGTCGCCCCAAGACTTTTTTAAATATAAAAAAGGTATGAAGCGCAGCAGGGGCTAGAATGGGAAATGTGGGGCAAAGGTTCTTTGTTTGTACACTAAATGTCAGTTGATTTGCCCCATTGATTCTGAAAAAGATCTTACGTATGATTTAACGCAAGATCCAGTTTTAACAAGCATTTTAGCTCTAGGATGTGTTTTTCTTGATTTGGAAAAATTGTTTTCGCCATTAATCTGGGTTAAAAACTTTTAATCTTAGATTTTATTTCCCCTTTAAAATTTAACGGCTGGAAAAAACATCAGAAACCAGGAAACATTGAATCGGGGAGAAAATAAAACCAAACCAGAAAATCAGAGAAAAACGCTGAAATCAGGTGAAGGCCATTAAAAAACCTGGGCGTTTTTGAAGCAGGAAAAAATTTGCAGAGTGGAACGAAAAAAAATTAATGTTAAGAATATGACCCTCATGAAAAAATAACAAAGCCAACGCCGAAAAGTTGATTTTAATGCCCGCTTAAAAAATCCATGTGATACAAGGGCACCCAAAACTTTTTGGAATATTGAACTTAAAATGTTGCCTTTTTTTGGGGCCCTTGCTGCTGTTGGGGGCAGTTATTTTGGCTTAAATATTCAAATGGCAACGAAAGAAGCTATCAAAAAAATTGGCCACTAAAAGCAGAAAAAAACACCAGCACGCCAAAACCCAATAAGAAAACGTCATTTGATCCATTTATAATGGAATATATTTTAAGAAATTTAATTTAAATTTTTTAATAAAAATAGTTTAGGCGTTTATAAAATGATGGTGCAATAAATAAAAACATGGAGTCTTAAAAGGCATTTCCATAGACCAGAATTGTAATCAATGCGGTTGCTTCGGGTTTAAAAACCTTTTTTAAAATCTATGCAGAGAACGGAGCAAGACATCCCCAAAGATGACGCGTTTTTTTAGGGTTTGGGGGTGTACTTTTGCATTATATTTAAGATAAAAAAATAGATTGTATTTTTTTGTAATTATAGATAACTTAAATAAAAACCCTTGGGTTTTACTTAGAGGAGACTTAGTTTGATCTTAGGTTAATTGGGGAAGAACTTGAGGGACTTGGGGTGCTTAAAGTGACTTTAAGTAAGAACTTGTAAATGCTTGAGGATGACTTGTGAATAATTTGGGGGCTTGTGTGACTGGGTGACTTAAGTAAGAATTGTGAATACTTTTAAAGGGTGATGTGAAGACTTTAGGATAATTGTAAATGACTTTAGGATGACTTGTGAATGACTTGAGGTGACTTGTGAAGCTTGAGGTGACTTGTAATGTTTAGGTGACTTTAAATAAGAACTTGTGAATAACTTAAGGATGACTTTGAATGCTTGAGGATAATTGTAAAGACTTGAGGGTGACTTGGGGAATGACTTGAGGATGACTTGTGAAAACTTGAGGTGATTAAGTGTGCGTGGTGGGGGGGGGGGGGGAGACGTGCGTGGGGGGTGGGGGTGGGGAGACGTGCGTGGGGGGGTGGGGGTGCGCAGGAGTTACCTCCCCTTGTGTCCGCCATGCAAGTACAGGCAGTACCGTAGCCCTCTTGTCTTAAATAGGCGTTCACGCTGAAAGGTTTTTTATGCAAAGGGGGATTTTACGCAGCCCTTTGCTCTAAATAAGGGGGTTCACGCAGAAAGGGTATTTATGCAAAGGGGGATTTTCCCTGCCCTCTTGTATTAAATAGGCGTTCACCCCAAAGAACGGTTTTTTTTAGCAAAACGGATTTTACGCAGCCCTCTTGCACATAAAAGGGTTCACCCCATGAAGGTTTTTTTTAAATGCAGTGCAAAGGGTAATTTTACTGCAGTCCTCTTGCCCCGAAAATAAGGCGTTCACGCATGAACGGTATTTATATAGCAGTCAGCAAGGCTAACTTCACCGCGGTTGCTCCCCAAAAGAGTTTTATTATACTTTCCTTCTTGCACAAAAAAAGTTTATACCCCTTTTTATCCAGGCTTGGGGGAAAGCCGTGTTTGTTACCCGCCATTGTATTTTTGAAGCATTTTATAAAAGAAGATGTGTGGTAGCACTACTCCCCTTTCCCTACTAGTGATGTATAAGGTCTGCCTGCCTATCTTGTTTTGCCAGAACATGAAAACGCTTCAGTTGAAAAGGGCACACTTAAAGGAGATAAAAGGTTAGAAATTTGAAAGTGAAAAGTATACACTCTTAATACACAGATCAGCTTGCTACAGAACACTAAATCTGTAGTTACAATAAACAGTTGATAAAACTAAATTTACTCCGCCTTTAAAAAATGACCTGTTTTTTTAAAAATGGCTTTAGCTGTCTAAGCCCGCTCCCCCAAACAACGGTGATGGTTTTTTTTTGCTTCGGCCGACTTTCGAACAATCTCTCGTTGCCCCCGTATTAAAAAAAGCTGTTCTTTGTCCAATATTGTCTTCAAAAAGCCCAAAAAACTTTAAGATACACAATTCTGTTTTTCGGTAACCGGTTATTAAAATAAAACCAAACCCCCACGTAACCCGTCCCGCTGTTAACTGTCAGCGAAAGAATGTGTGGGTTACCCAGTATGTGAGCGCCGGAAGCATACGCTTAATCGATGATTGGCCAGGTGGCAGCGCCCCCAAGCGGGCGTGTTTGTGATGTAATTGGTGCGATCGAGCAATGGGGGAGGGGGGAGTGGGGGTGGGGGGGGAGTGCGCAGTTTGATTTTTTTTGGGGAAACCCCAAACCCGCAATGTAAACAGGGAGCAGCCAGTGGCGGGGGGGATGCTCTGTAAAAACCCGGGCCCTTTTTTTAAAAAGTGTGTTGTGTGGTGTGTGTGTGTGTGTGTGTGTGGGTGGGTGTGTGGTGTTGGGGGGTGGGTGTGTGGTGGTGTGCGGATAAGCGTGCGTGGTCTGCCCCCTCTCTGTCTGTCGTCTGCTTCTTTGTCTCTCTCTTCTCTGTCTGTTGCCCGGGATTCTTCTCTTCTTTCCCCCAAGGAAAAAAGGGGCTTTTAGGCCTTTCGCCCAAAAAAAACGGTGGGGAAGAAGTGAGTCAGGATTGGGGAAAAAACTGTTCCTTTTGGGAGCTTGAAAAGGGGGGGAGCTTGCCCGATTGCACGGGTTTTTGCGCAGGTAAGGTGGAGAAGTGGACCCTGCCCAAAACTCGGCTTTTGGGGCCAAAGGCCGTGCGCGTGGGAAGAACGGTCAGTGGTTTTTAAACACTGGATTTTTTAAGGGGCACGGAAGGGGGGGGGGGGGGGGGGGGGGTTGTAAATAACGAAGAGTTTGAAAATAATCTTCTAAGTTCAAATGTTTTTCATGTTAAATGTCATGATATTTGTACATATGATTGCGAAACAGACTTGCCAGATTACCGAACAAATTGCATGGACGAAAACAGGGTTGTCGACAAACCATTTCAAGAACTGAAACATACTTTGCCGACGGATGTAACCATTGATGGATGTAATGAGGGGGCATTTCAAAAGGAAAAAGATCTTAATGAGAAAGGCGTGAGTAGTGAAGATAGTTTGTGTAAGAAACAATAGATGAATCAAAGATTAAGATCTGAAAATAGAAAGGAATGTATGAATGGTAATACTGTTGATATTGAAGTTAGTGAAGTCTTTAGAGAATGTGAGGTTTCCTTTTTATTCGTACATTGGAAAGTAAATGGGCTTCTGTCTAAAATAAGAGGTGGAGATTTTATGCCCTATTTGTTTGGTTTTGATGTCATTTGTTAGTTGAAACCTTTGCAGATTATCTTCAATATGTTACATTCCCAGGTTATACTATCTTTTCTAAACCTGCCATTAAATTCAGCACAAAAGGAAGAATGTCAGGCGGCATACTGTGTCTTTTCCAAAATGAATTCATGTCTTATATACAAGAAATCAAGACAGACTGTCCAAATGTTCTTTTGTTTTTGATTGATAAAAGTCTTTTTGGTTTAACAACGGATGTCATCTATGCTTGTACTTACGTTCCACCTGCTGGTTCACCTTTTTACATTCATTTTGATATTGAAAATGGCATGAGTGCACTTGAAGAGTGTCTTTTTGATTGTATGACTCAGTTTGATGATGCACATGTGATTGTTTCTGGAGACTTAAATAGTAGAACTTCCAGTTTTTCTCCAGATATATTTGACGACAATAATGGACCTTGTGATCAGTTTAACACCTTTTCTATTTTGGATTGCTGTGTAAGAAAAACTGCAGATAATGTACTTAACAATTATGGTAAATGTTTGTTAAATATGTGTACAGCTCTTGGTTTGTGTATTCTTAATGGTTTTTCCAGTGGTAATACCGATAGCAATTATACATATATATTTGAAACAGGAAACAGTGTTAATAATTATTTCCTAGTCACCAAAGAATTGTCTACCATCCTTTATTGTTTGTGTAAATTGATTGTATCAGACAGACTAGAATCGGATCACTTGAGGTACATTGCAAATTTTCCCTGAAAAGCAATATTATGCGTGCTCCTACACCAATGGAAAGACAGCAGTTAATTGAAATGTCTGTGTGGAATTGTGATTTTGAACATGTTTATATCAGTTCAATACAGTCTAATGAAACATTATCTTTGCTTGATCATGCGATTAGTTTGATTGATTTTAGTTGCAATGAAGCTTTTAACATGTTTAATGAATGTATTAGGAAACAAGCTGATTATTTGATAAAGAAAATTCATTTGACAGTTGGTGACAAGAGTAACTGGTATGATAGAGAATGCAAATTAAGCAAAGTAAAAGCGAAAGACCTGCCCTTTAACTTTAGGAAGACAAGAGATGAAAAGGATGGTCATGCTTATTGTGTTGCTAGAAGGGACTATAAAAACTTGTTAAAAAGAAAAGAGAAACAGTACAATGAAATGCTGTTTGAAAAAATTGTCACTAGCGTAAACAAAGAGAGTTTTGGGAAACTGTGCATACAATGCATCTTAAACGGAAACACGTTCATAATAATTTAACAATTGAAGACTGGTTTAAGCATTTTAAGGGTTTACTAGAACAAGAGGAAACAAGAGGCACATTTTTCCGGATAATAATCAAGACTATTCTGAGGAAGATGGAGATGAGACGATGGCTATGAAAAGCCCTATAATCAAGAGAAGAGGTACTGCTTGCAATAAATAGGTTAAAGAATGGTAAAGCTGCTGGTCCAGATGGAATCACCAGGGAAATGTGGAAATATGCTGGAGGTCAGGTTGGTGACTTTTTGGTGAATTTTTTAATGCATTGTTCGACGAAGGTATTTTTCCAGAAAAGTGGACTGATTCTCTGATACTTCTTTTATTCAAAAGAGGAGATGTTAACAATCCCAGTAGTTACAGGGGCATATCTTTGTGTGATATCAGCAGTAAAGTATATAGTGCAGTTATAAAACAGACTTCAAGAATGGCTAGAAGAATATAATTTGACAGGTGAACACCGAACAGTATTCAAAAGAGGATACTCGACAGTCGATCATATGTTTACTTTGTTGGCGCTAAGACGAAAACAGTTTTGTTTTAATCGTAAGTTATATGTTGCCTTTATTGATTTTGAAAAGGCGCTTGTTTCAATGGAAAGAAACTTGTTGTGGCCAATCCTTTTGAAAAATGGTAAACTGTACCAATGTGTTCGTAGCATGTATGTCAATGTAAAGGCTAGGGTCAGATATGGTGCTAATCTAACTAATTACATTAACTGTACTCGTGGGGTGAAACAAGGTGATGTATGCAGTCCTGTTTTATTTTCTTTATTCATCAATGAATTAGCACTGGAAGTACTTAGAGGAAACCGACATGGTGCGACGTTTACGTATGACTACTTTGAGCTGTTCATATTGCTATTGGCTGATGATGTGGCTTTATTGGCTGAAACAGTCGTTGGTCTACAGACTCAGACAAATAGTTTGCATCGCGCAACGTCAGCCTTACATTTAAAGCTAAATATGGATAAAAGCAATGTTGCTGTATTTCGAAAAGGGGGGTATTTATCTGCATATGAAAAATGGACTTTCAACGGTATAACTATGCCTGTCGTTAATGCATATACGTACTTAGGAATTTACTTTTCTACGAGACTTAGTTATGTAGCAGCTTGTAATAACCTTTCGAGGGGAGCCAAAAATGCTTTGTTATGTATTTCGCAAAATCTCTTTAAGTAAAAAAAAAAAATTCCCTGCATACTTTTCTGAAACTGTTTGACGCACAGATTCAGCTAATAGTACAATATGGTGCCGAGTTATGGGGATTAGAAAAAGCAGCTCTACAATGCGAAAAGTTCCACTTATTTGGGCTCAAAAGAGTTTTAGGGGTTGAATCGCGGACACCCAATGACCTTGTATATGGCGAAACGAACAGGTACCCTATTTACATAAGCTCTGCCATAAAATGTGTTAAGTTTTGTTAAAATTAACAAGAATGCATGAGAGCAGATTATCATATAAGGCCTATCGTATGTTGTTTGGTTTAGATGAACGTGACAAAACAAAGTGGGTCTCAAATGTTCGTTGTAAACTGTATCTGTTTGGATCTGGTTATGTTCGCTTGAATCAAGGCGTTAATGCGACTGGCGATTTTCTCAGAGTCTTTAGAGATAGACTAATTTTGTGCAGGTGGCAGGAATGAAATTTTCAAATGGATAACAGTGAAAGATGTATTTATTACAGGTCCTTTATATACGGTGCCTGATGTTAAAACTTATCTACAGCTAAATCTGGACAGGCACTTAAAAGTAATATAACGATTAGATTCAGACTTGGTATTTCTGAAATTGCCGAGCATTATTACCGTTATCGTTCTCATAGTAAAGCAGATTTAATATGTCCACTCTGTAGAAAGGATACAGAAAGTGATGTGCATTTTAGGTTGTGTTGTCCTGCCTTGCACAAACTAAGAGCTCAGTATATATCAATCAAGTTTTATAAATTCCCAAGCCAGTTTAGATTGGTTCTTCTTTTGGCATGTACTCATGAGCAAACTTAAAAAGTTGTCAATTTATTATTCAAAGCATTCAAGTTGCGATCGTGTATTCTGTCATAAAGTATTATTTCGAACATGTATTGGTTATTGTTTGCGTGCAGTTACTCAGGTACTAAGATAATTGTAATTAACCAGCAATCCCCTTCACAAGGGGCTATGGCCTAAAACGTAATTAAATTATATTGAGTCTTGAGTCTTGAGTCTCTGTTTCTCTGTCTGTCTGTCTGTCTCCTCTCTCTCTCTCTCTCTCTCTCTCTCTCTCTCTCCTCTCTCTCTCTCTCTCCTCTCTCTTCTCTTCTCTCTCTCTCTCTCTCTCTCTCTCTCTTTCTCTCCGTGTTGTGCTTATTGCGTTCCTGCGTTTTTATTTCTCAGCGAAAATTTGGCTTGATTTAATTATTTCATTAGCATTCTTATTTCAAAATGGAGTGACTGACGGCGGCGAACGAAGCAAGATTAGGAATAGAGTTTGTTTAGAACTTACCGCCAATGACATTGACAAACAAAGCACAAGACAAGACACGATGCATTTCAACCACTTGGGTCTTCTTCAGGCGAAAAAATAAATCACATTTAACATGTGGGACAGTACAAACAACGAAAAACGAAAAAAGAATGAAAAATGACTTATCCATTCTTGTCCATGTGTTTGGTGGGCGGAAATGACATGCGGCCAGGGGGATTATGGGAGAGGAAACGGAGGGGGGGGGGGGGGGGTTGCGTCAGGGGAGGTGTGTGTGTGTGATATGATAGGGTTGTGTGTCCAGTTTATTGGGATGGTGTGATATCTTTGTGATGGTTGTGGTAATGGTGGATTGATAATAATGGTAAGGGAAAAAAAAAGGGGTGGGGGGTGGGGGGGGGGGGATTTAAGGGGAAGGATAATACAAAACTAAGATTAAATAGATGGAGGGTTGCTGTAACTACTGTATGAAGTGAGTGAAGGGATGTGGTGGTGGTGTATGTAAGTGTGTGTGTATGTGTGTGTGTATGTGTGTGTGTTGGTAGGGGATTTTGCCAACTGGTGTGGAAGAGGTGAGTATGTGTGTTTGGTTATTGTTGGATATTGATGCCTTGGGGTGTAGTGGCCACTACACCCCCAAGGCATCAATATCCAACAATAACCAAACACACATACTCACCTCTTCCACACCAGTTGGCAAAATCCCCTACCAACACACACACATACACACACACATACACACACACTTACATACACCACCACCACATCCCCTTCACTCACTTCATACAGTAGTTACAGCAACCCTCCATCTATTTAATCTTAGTTTTGTATTATCCTTCCCTTAAATCCCCCCCCACCCCCACCCACCCCCACCCCCTTTTTTTTTTCCCCTTACCATTATTATCAATCCACCATTACCACAACCATCACAAAGATATCACACCATCCAATAAACTGGACACAAAACCCTATCATATCACACACACACACCTCCCCTGACGCAACCCCCCCCCCCCCCCCCCCCCCCCCCTCCGTTTCCTCTCCCATAATCCCCCTGGCCGCATGTCATTTCCGCCCACCAAACACATGGACAAGAACGGATAAGTCATTTTTCATTCTTTTTTCGTTTTTCGTTGTTTGTACTGTCCCACATGTTAAATGTGATTTATTTTTCGCCTGAAGAAGACCCAAGTGGTTGAAATGCATCGTGTCTTTCTTGTGCTTTGTTTGTCAATGTCATTGGCGGTAAGTTCTAAACAAACTCTATTCTAATCTTAGCATTCTTATTTGTTTTCCTACCTGTGAATGATCACCTTTGCTTTTTGGAAATACTAATTATCGAGGCAGAAAAATCCACCGGTTTTGTGGAGGTGTCGTTTCTGTCTTCTTGGTAGTGCTTCTCATAAGCCGACAAACAGGATTCAACAGCACTTCTGATGAGATCCAAATAAAGCGAAACAGCTGTTTGCTTGTTGTTAGAGAAACCTACTGTTTAAAGAAAGAAAACAGTCATACGTAGAGAAGTTCCTTCTGTGTCTACTTCCCCATTTTTGCGCAGGTGTCTCTTCTAAAGTGAGATGTTACAATTGTCATGACCTGTGAGATTTAAAGACCACATATATAAGAGATAGAATGCGTTAGCGTCAGGTGTTTATTGTCTGCCTACGCCTTCGATTCCCTCAAACATGTGAGCATCACAATGTTTCTCTGTTTTGCAGATTTTTCAACATGGACTTGTATTCTGGTTTTCCAAGTGCGTTCCATGGAAACTTTGATGCAATGAATTTTGGTAGAGGTGTACGAAGTGGTCAACAATGTTTTATCTTCTTCTTCTTCTTCTTCTCTTCTTCTTCTTCTTCTTCTTCTTCTTCTTCTTCTTCTTCTCACCGTTCTTTGGATTGTGAGTTGTGATGGTTGACAAACCAAGTTGTGTCATGCCTTCTACTTGACCCATCCAGGATTCCTTTTTCACCTTGTCGACGAGTGCCTGTTGCTTCCTGACTGTGCCATGTAGTGCATTTGGGGCATATTGAAATCTGTGAAGTCTGCTTCCATTGCTGTCGCCTTGGTCTGACCCACAGTGAAGGGAGATCAAGCAGGAAATGGGGGGTTTCAATCGTTAGGTTCTTTGCATCTCCCAAGATCAGTCTCAAATCTTCATTCCGTTCTAATGTCAAAGGATTGCGCTGGTACAGTGCTATTAGCACAGGTCTATGATAGACTACAGTGTCTATCTATATGTCTATCTATCTATCTATCTATCTATCTATTTCAAATTAAAAAACAACAAACACCCAAAGCATTTTAAAGAAGCGCTTCCGGTTTTTGTAAACCTTCCTCAGCTAACCATGGAAGTCGGCGTCAAAACTAGTTGACGTAATGTGTGTTTTTTACGTCATTAACACCCCCCCCCCCACCACCACACCACCACCACCACCACCTCATTACTGTATGATAAATAGTGATGCCTGGGCGAAGTCTTGGTTCTGCGAAAGGCAAAGTTCCCAGAGCAGATTGTTCACGTGTAACCAACTAACCCCACACATTGAGACCAAAAGGGTAGTTGGTCTTCAACTTGTGTCTCCACATCCTCTCTCTATCTTTTCTTTTCTGTACATCTGTGGTCTTTATGAGTTCGATCACACAACATTTCAAATCTGACAGCTGATGTCCAGGTCCACAGAAATGGCGTGCCACGAGTGTATCTTGCTTTCTGATGATGTCAGAGCGATGACCACTGAAGCGCGTTTGTAGGGTGTTTCCCGTCTCACCAACATACTGTACATCCTGGCAATGTCCACAGTTGATCAGGTACACTAGGTTGGTACTTTTACATGTAGCTGAGTCCCTTATTTGGAACTGGTGACCCGTGCGAACAGTCTTGAACGAGGTCGTTTCCTCCAGGTGTTCCTTGCACAGAACACATCGTTTCGCTGTGCATTTGAAGCAACCTGGTACCAATGAATCTGTAGCAGATGCTTGATGTTGTACTGCTGGTGGTTTGCTGGGCATCAGATGGTTCCTCAGACTGCGACAGTTACGCTCACCAACAATGGGAGGTTTGGGAACGGCTCTCTTCATGCGTCTACTTCTGTGGAGCTCCGTCATTTTTTCCTTCAGCCAAAGGCCAGAGGAGGGTTGGAAGGGTTATGGCGGATAACAAATGGCACCCTGTCTGACTGATGGTTCCTCCGTTGGTACTGGAGTGCATCCTCCCTGGGAAGTGTCTGTGCCTTGTTGATGGCAGAGTCCACCAGAGCTAATGGATAGCCACGATTATGTAGGTGGGTTCTCAGCTCTCTGCATCGTTTCAGGAACACATCATCTTTACAACAGATTCTTCGCAGGCGGATAGTCTGCCCGTAGGGGATGCCTCTCAGACAGTGTCTAGGGTGGCAGGAGTTGAAGGGTAGGTACATGTGAGCATCCGTGGATTTAGTGTGAAGGTCTGTGGTGATTGTATCCCCATTGATGCTCATGTTGACGTCCAGGAAAGGGATGTTGGTTCTACCATAGTTGGCTGTAAACTTTATCGTGGCATGCTGGTTGTTTATCCAGCTGAGGAACAAAAGCAGCTGGCTTTCCCCATGGAATCAGAGCATGACAATGTCATCAATGAAACGAAGCCAGAATTTTGGATGGACATGCCAGGGTGAAGTTGTCAGTAGCCGTTGTTCTAACCATGCCATGAAAATGTTGGCAATGGAGGGAGCCATTGGGGTCCCCATTGCCGTGCCATGGACTTGTTGGAACAGCTCACCATCAAAATCAAACACGTTGTTTTGAAGGACGTGTTCAACGATCTCCAGTAGTAATGGAACAGAGGGGCCTTCTTTCAAATGATGATCAAAACTGGCGATGATTTCTTTCAGGGAAATCGCACTTCATGATGAGGTATATTTGTGTACAACCCAACCACATCAACAGTGACGATCAATACTTCACTCGCCAGAGGCTGTTGAGTGATTTTCCATTCTTCCAAGATGTTCAGGAAGTGAGTTGTGTCTTTGATGTAGGACGTCAGGTTTTGTACAAGAGGCTGGAGCCAATAGTCCACTAGCTTTGAGAGACGTTCAGTTGGTCCCTTGACTCCTGACACAACTGGACATCCAGGAGGTTTATGTAAATCTTTGTGGACTTTAGGAAGATGGTAAAAATAAGGTGTCTTAGTTTTCTCAGGCTCCAGCACACCCCACCTGTAGCAGGCATCGTCGATATGGTCCATGGAGTGCAGCTTTTCAATCAGGTGGTTTGATTTTGATGCAATATCTGTTGTGGGATCAGCTGTCAGATGCTCATAGTGAGTTGTGTTGTGAAGCTGTCTGTGTGCTTCCTGTACATATTTATTGAAATCTTGCACCACAGTTGCTCCACCTATCTATCTATCTATCTATCTATCTATCTATCTATCTATCTATCTCCACAATTGCTCCACCTATCTATCTATCTATCTACCTATCTATCTATCTATATATCCATCTATCTACCTATTTATCTATCTTTCTTTCTGTCTGTCTGTCTATTTTTCTATCTATCTGTCTAGTTAGCTAGCTATCTGTCTATTTATCTATCGATCAATCGATCGATCGATGGATCTGTATATCTGTTAGACAATCCAAACCTTAGAGAATGCCTTACATGCTAGCGTAAAACGCCCTCTAGTGTCGTTTATTGTTTTCTTTTGTTTTCTTTTGTTTTGTTATAACACTTGTGTGTGTCTGATTTGGGCAATCATTGCTGGATGTCCTCAAGTGTGCGGCAAGAAATGAGAGGCCTGATCAGTTCCCTGACTGCAGTGACAACACTGATGCCGGACAGTGCAGCACTGAAGGAAAGAGGCGTGAGATCAGTGCCAACGTCCCCCCTCCTGCTGTGATCTGCTTTGACGGCTGTGGGGGAGTGACCACGCAGAGAATGAACCAGTCTGTCCTCCGTGGACTGCCTGTCTGCCCAGACACCCACCTCCAGTGTGCAGACGATGGCTACTGTCTGCCTGTCTTTGTGCGCTGCAACAACCTCCATGACTGCCCCCAGCATGAAGACGAAGAGAACTGCGACAGTTACACCTGTCCAGGATTCTACCGTTGTCGAGCATCCACCGTGTGCCTTCATCCCCAGCACGTGTGTGACGGCATGTACCAGTGTCCTCAGCGAGACGACGAGGTGTTGTGTGACAGCACGTGCCCTGAGCCATGCACGTGCTATGGTCACGCCTTGTTCTGTGGCCGTGTCTTTCCTTCCTCATCCTATCCAGATCTGCGCTTTCTGGACGCCAGTGACAGTGGTCTGCGGTACGCGGACGTGTCAAGCAACACACTGCTTGTGTACCTGAGACTGGCACGGTGTGGTCTGAGGAATCTGACACTGCACCGTCTTCCCAATCTGCACAGCTTGGATCTGAGTGAGAACCAGCTGACGTCCATCACTGATCAGCATATCAGTCTTCTTCCCCATCTACGTCATCTGACTCTGTCTGACAATCCTGTCACCACGTTGATCCAGTACACTCTGCAGTCTTCCTACCGTCATCATCATCTGCAGTCTCTGGACATGTCCCGTGTCGTTATGGAGGAGCTGGACCTCTCCATGCTGAGCATCTTTCCAGCCCTGCACAGCCTCAACCTCACTGCCTGTGGCGTGGATCGTCTTCTGTCTGAAGGCTTCCAGACTCTCGCCCATCTCCGTGTGCTGGACGCCCGTGGTTGTTCCATGACTCATTTTTCTGGCAGTGTCTTTCAAGGGCTGAATAATTTGCAGGCTGTGTTTGCTGACAATTACAAACTGTGCTGCCAGGACATTCTTCCAAGGACCTTCATTCAAGACCAGTGTCATGCTCCCTCTGATGATGTTTCCTCATGCCGACTGTTGCTAAGAATCTGGTGTACACCGTGTAGTCCTTGTCGTGTATACCGTTTTAACAACTTGCGGCAATGTGATATGTTTCTCTGCTCAAATCACGATCAAAAAACAGAACACCCTGAACGCCTTTGGTGTTTTTGTAATGAATCTGTGTTCTTCCGACTTTCTAATGGGGCTCTACCTGACTATTATAGGCGTGGCAGATCACTTGTATCGTGGTACCTATCTATGGAATGACGTCACATGGAAACAGAGCATGGCATGCCGGGCAGCAGGCTTGTTGTCGCTGCTGTCCAGTGAAGTGTCAGCGTTCATCATCTGTCTCATCACGGTGGACCGACTGTTGGTTCTACGCTTCCCCTTCAGCCAGCTTCACTTCCACAGAACCAGCGCTGTGATGACGTGTGCTGGGGTCTGGACCGTTGGCCTGCTCCTGGCTGTCATTCCTTTACTGCCCGCGACGTCACATTGGCAGTTTTACGGTCAGAACGGCATCTGCATGTCACTTCCCTTCAGTAGAAAGGCATTTGCCAAACAGGCCTTCCTCTTTCACGCTGTGATTCTTCCTAATTTTGTTCTGTGTCT
>CM031600.1:29268735-29271235 GCA_018398815.1 Conus ventricosus | reverse complement strand
GGGCATCCGACATGGAAGCAGATCGCGTTAATTTGGTGGGACACGCGGAAATGCTTAAGCTGTCCATCATGATGTCGGTGTACGTGGAAGCGGTAACGTTTCTAAGGTGGTCAGTGTGGAGTTTTTTTCCCATCCGCTGTGGTGGAATCGTCATCCCGTTGAAAGCTGCGCCGCACAGTGTCAATTTCTCTGGATTTTTTTTTTTTTTTTTTTTTGCAAAGAGTTTGATATTTGATGCATTTGCCGTTGCCACAATGTCCGCTGCACTGTCTGTCTGTGTTGTGCACTGGAAAGATGATTGATCCAAACACCCCTGTCTTTTTCTGCTGCCACGTAGATGGCAAGACAGTGACTGTCTGCCTCGTTTTTCAGTTTGAGCAAAGGCACTTTCCGACTCCAGGTTATTCATGTTTCTGTGTGTTCTGACTCAGAGTCTAATGAAATTCACCTGAGGGAAATTTTCGGCCTGCTACTGCTGGTCTTCATCAGCCCAGACGGACAGCCGAGACTGACTGGTAGTTGTGGTGGGTGTTGGTGTCCTCTGAGTTGTCATCTCTGGTGGAGTGATTGGTGTTCAGCACACACACCTGTAAATGGGGGTCAGGTCGTTTTCCAGTGCCAGGTCAGTCTAACCCAGGCATTCGAGGGTCACGATCTGACGCACCGTCACGGTGTTCTGGATCACTGACACGCAGCGTGTTGTGCTGAAGCTGATCGGCAGGTCACCCATCCAAATACTGACCAGGCCCGACGTTGCTTAACTTCGGTGATCGGACGAGAACACGCCGGTGCTTTCAACGTGTAGTGGAATGGCCACTGGCAAAGCAAGATCGGCAGGTCGTGTGACCGGTGTAGTTAGAGCTACACAGTCAGGGCTGTCAGCAGGGCCATTGACAGGGCCAGATACACACTCGCGTGATGGCACAGCTGGAAGCGATCACTTGCAGACTTATATTGGTGCTTTCACATGAAAAGTTATCTCAGTTAGTGTCGAGAGAGCAGTGTCATTACTGTCCAGAGAGGAGTGTCACATCACGACGTTCATTCTTGTATTGAGTAGTCACATCTGAGTGTTTTCGCTTTTGCGTGGTGATGCTATTGAAGAGTACTGTGTGAGGAAAACATTATTTCAGTGATACAACTTGTGCATTTGAAAAAAAAAATTGTGGTGGGGACAGTAGCATTGTAGATGTTGAGAAATATGATGGTGTAAATCCTTCTCTGACGAACTTTTCAGTCGTCCGTGTCTTGAGTTGTCACAGCTGAGCGTTTTTGCTTTGCGTGGTGGTGCTATTGAAGTGTACTGTGTGAAGGGAAGATTATTTCAGTGATACAACTTGTGCATAAAAAAAGAAGAAAAAAAAGAAAAAGCAAAAATAAAAGAAACGGTATGAAATCATATATGAAGAGAATGTGTGAGTAAAACTTTTAGTCTACATAACACCAGCAGCATGTCAGGAGAAAAAGCTAGGAAAGGAAGTGGGGGCCGACCTCCCCAACAAGGGAGAAAGAAAGCTCAGCAGCAAGAAGCACCGAAACGGAGAGAGAATCAGACTCAGAATGAGGAAAAGTATGATGAACAAAGCGTCGAGAGTGTCGCAGAATGTGTAGCCTGCAAGAAAATGTTCAGTGATAATACAGATAAGCTTCTTTCTTGTGAGCGCTGTTTGGCGTGGTACTGTATCGGGTGTGTAAATGTGAGCGAGAGTGAATACTCTTTCATGGCAAGGCCAGATGTTCACTGGTTTTGCGAAAATTGTAACCAGCTAGCTTTGCAGGCTATATACTCTGACAAAGCAATCGAGGACAAATGTAAAGAGTTTCTCAGCCTGTTTGAGACAAGACTAGTGTCTGTGGAAACAAACACTGGATCAGAGGGCTTCTAAGCAGGACGTTTCAAGACTGGAGAATCATGTCAGGGCCTTGAGAGAGAAAGCAGACGAAGTGAAAACAACTCAAGATAACATGGAGTGTCAGCTGAAACAGACTGCCAGCCAGGCTGCCCATCAAGGAACCGAAGAGATGGAGGACCAAGACAGGAGAAAAGTGAACGTTGTTGTTTTTGGTGTAGAGGAAAGTAAATCTGGCGACATAACAGAACACAAGGAACATGACACTCGGTTCATGAAAGACATGTGTGACAGAGGTCTTGGCGTTTCTGTTAGTGTGAAGCAAGTGAGAAAGCTAGGTCGAAGAAGCGTCGATAGTAGTGGTAACAGTGCAAAAACCTCGACCCATGCTAGCCACATTAGGTTCAAAGGAAGAAGTCACTGAAGTGCTCAAAGCATCAAAGAAATTGAAAGAGCATAAGGATAGTACCTTCCACTCACTTAACTTGGAACAAGATTTGACCCTTTACAGCGAGACCGAATGAGAAACCTGGTATCTATAAGAAATCAGAAGCGAGAGGAGGCAAATGCCAAGGGCGAAACAGCATATTGGGTGATCAGAGGGAACAGGGTAGTCAATGTGGCAAGGAAACAGGATGCTCGTACCATGG
>CM031600.1:29266173-29268635 GCA_018398815.1 Conus ventricosus | reverse complement strand
AGGTCGGGCTGGACAAAAAGTGATGGATGATAGAACGTTGAAGTGTACATATTCAAATGTAAATAGCCTCTTAAATAAATGTACAGAGCTTTTGTTTGTAGTGGAAAATGTGAATCCAGATCGCATTTGTATAACTGAAGTGGTGCCAAAGAACTTTCGTTTTGATGTGCATACAGTAGAATTGAACATAGAAGGTTATGACTGTTTCTGCAATATCTGTGAAAAACATGTTGAGAGAGGAGTTCTGATTTATGTGAAGAAGTATCTGTTTGCACAGGAAGTAAAAGTTTCTGAATCAGCCAGGATCTAGAGACACTGTGTGGGTAGAAATCAATTTGTGTAAGGGAGACAAACTCCTTGTAGATGTGTGTACAGATCTGACAGCAATTCTGCAGAAGATAATACAGCTTTGTATAGCTTTATGAAAAACATGGTTGTTGGCAGATCTCATGTGTTAATAACAGGAGATTTTGATTTCAAGGAAATTGACTGGAGCAATGAGACCTCCCGCCCTAGTCCAAGCCATAAAGCTACTGTGTTTTTAGAGGCATTTGTGAGACATTTTTGGACCAACATGTCAAGCAGCCCACTCATGCTCATCCAAACCACGCTCCTTCGTTGATTGACTTGATTTTTAGTAATGAAGAAGGTATGGTCAGAAACGTCATTCACAATCCTCCACTTGGGATGAGTCATCATCATATCCTTCACTTTGAGTTTATAGCTTACACAGAGAACAGTTCTAATGAGCAACAGACATAGTACAATTATGCTAAAGGAGACTACAAGAAACTGGGGGAGGGTTTGAGAAAGCTAAACTGTCAGAGAAAATGAGGGTCTTAGTGTTAGTGAGGTATGGGACTGTTTCAAAAAAGCGCTAGTGGAGGAAATGGACAAATTTATTCCTAAGATCAACACTGGGGGTAGAAATGGTGGAAATGTGAAAAAAAGAAAACCATTGTGGTGGGATGAGAAGGCACTCCGTAAGCTTAAGAAGAAAAGGGAATGCTTCAAGAGGTACATGGAGACTAGAGAAGGCAAGGATTACCAGGCTTATGCAAAAGCAAGGAATCAGGCCAAAGAGCATGTAGAAAAGCTGTCGGAACTTTGAAAGACATGTTGCCAAGATGCAAAGCAAAATCCTAAGGCTTTCTATGCTTATGCTAACAGCAAATTGAAGACAAAGCAAGGGGTTGCAGATCTGGTAGACGAAAGAGGTAGGCCGGTAACCAATAATAAGGATAAGGCTGAATGCTTGAACAGGTTTTTCTGTAGCGTTTTTACACAGGAGAGACTAAATCAGATGCCATCATGTAAGGAAAAAGAGTGTTCAGAAAAGTTAGAAAGGATCAGCTTTCCCAAAGAGGAGGTACTGAAGAAACTTAAGCAGTTGAACCTGGGAAGTCTCCTGGCCCTGACGGTGTTCATTCACGTGTTCTGAAGGAACTTGCTGAGGAGTTGGCAGAGCCACTTTCTATTATTTTTACAAAGTCGGAAGGAGAAGGAAAGTTACCAGAAGAATGGAAAGAGGAGAATGTCACTCCTTATTCAAAAAAGGAAATCGGAGCCAGCCCTGTAACTACAGACCAGTGAGTTTGACAAGTACAGTCTGCAAAGTGATGGAGTCCGTCTTTAGGGACAAAGTGATAACCACATGGAAGTCAACAACTTTCTCGTGCCATGTCAGCATGGGTTCATCAGCCAGAGGTCTTGTGTTACGAACCTTCTGAGCGTACTGGATGCATGGACTGAATCATTAGATGAGGGGGGAAACCTGTGGATGTAGTCTACTTAGATTTCACTAAGGCATTTGATTCTGTGCCCCACCAACGGTTAATCTCCAAGCTTGAGTGTTACGGAGTCACTTCACAGGTTTTGTCCTGGATAACAGACTTTTGATAGGTAGAAGACAAAGGGTTGGGGTCGCTGGGAGTTTCTCCAGTTGGAAGCATGTGTTAAGTGGAGGCCCGGGCCCTCAGGTAGCGTCTTAGGGCCAGTGCTGTTTGGGTATTCATCAATGACATGCCAGAGGTGGTGAACTGCATATGTCAGATGTATGCTAATGATACAAAAGTGTTTGATACAGTAGAGGAACAAAACAATGAGGGATAGGATTCAACGGGACTTAGATAACCTCGTCAACTGGGCAGATTGTTGGCAGCTGCGGTTCAGTGCGACAAATGCAAGGTTTTACACCTCGGACGTAGTAACCCCAAGGCAGAGTATAGCATGAAACTACATAACAGCGAAAAGAGAGTGATTCTGGAGTCCTCAGAGGGAGAGAAAGATCTAGGTGTATTAGTTGATCAGGAACTCAAATTTAGCCGGCATGTCGAGATGCAAGTCAACAAAGCCAACAGAATTTTGGGACTAGTCAGGCGCTCATACCAGTACCTCGACATTGAGACTATGCGACAGCTCTTCATTGCACTGATACGCCCTCACTTGGAGTTTGCCAACAG